>JARACZ010000033.1:3600000-4273405 GCA_029255805.1 Keiferia lycopersicella
CAGGCGTGGTGAGTATGGCCATGACCCCCAATTGCGTGAGGCCCATGTCCAGCAGTGGACTGTTGTGGCTTCAGGTGGATCACATACTTATCGCACGACGGAGCGCTAAAATATCGCAGCGGTCCGTCAGATCCATTAATAGAAACGTCACTCCCCCTACTAAAACTGCTCAACCGCTGTCGACGCAGCGCTATCGCAGCATCGTCCGTCGAGTAAGGGTTTAGTATGGGGAGCGACGTTTCTAGTATGGATCTGACAGACCGCTGCGATATTTTAGCGCTCCTTCGTGCGTCAAGTGTGCGATCCGCCGTAGAAGTAGTAAGATGATCCAAACTGTTTCGTACAGTTACAAAATTCGTTTGATAAAAGTTGCCTTTTGACTACGTTCACGTGAGAGATACTCCTACATACATAATATCACGCCTTTATCCCTTACGGGGTAGGCAGAGCGCTAACGGCCACAAGAATACGGTCGCTGTCGCCACGTCTGACAAATATAGAGGGCCGTTTGAGATAATTTTGTGTATCACTATATTGACAGGATGTCACACCTGAAACCCTCAATTCTCTCAGTCGCTTCTTATGACACCCACGGGCAGGAAATGGGGTGATGCTATTCTAAGCCGGTATCACACGGCATCACGTGAGAGATACGGGGTCTATCTGTCACGTAAACGGATATCCCATGCCCAGCTCGGATTTCTCTCCAATAATGAGGCATCGAGTATCTGAGCTTTTGATTAGAAAATTGATCAACGACTCATTGACGGTATTTGTTTTCTTTTGTGCCGTGTGATGCCGGCTTAGAATAACATCACCCCACATCCTTCCCACGGGTGTCGTAAGAGGCGACTAAGGGACTCGAGGGTGTTGGTGTATTACAATTTTTAGGCGACAGGCTGACAACCTGTCACTATGGTAATACCCATGTGTTCTGAAACAACCTTAGAAAACAATCCTCAAAAATGTCAGACGTGGCGATAGCGACCGTATCCTTACGGCGGTTAACGCTCTGCCTACCCCGCAAGGGATAAAGGCGTGATATATGTATGTATGTATGTATGTTTTCTTTTAAAATAAAGTACCGTCTGAATTTAATCATTATTTTAATCGGAAAATTTGTCCGAATAACAGGCATATTCAGCTAAACGATCAAATTAATCGCTGAATACTGAGAAATGTATTTTTGAATTGATAGAGACTGTTTTGGTATGATGCCCTAGTTTGAAACAAAGTCTGTTTTTGTCATTTCAACTTTTGGTAATGTTTACTTAATTTAGCATTTATTACCTTGAGGTAGGTAAGCATAATAGTGGTCATTAGGGGACAGCCGTGTGATGTCGGCTTAGAATAGCATCACTCCATTTCTTCCCGCGGGTGTTGTAAGAGGCAATTAAGGGGCTCGAGGGTTTTAGGTGTATTATATTATAACTTTAGGCGACAGGCTGACAACCAATTACTACAGTGATACACGAATCATCTTAAAGGGCTCTTAATACTTGACAAACGTGGTAACAACCGTAATTTTACGACCGTTAACGCTCTGCCCACCCCGCAAGGTATAAAGGCGTGATTTGTGTGTGTGTAGTGTCACTTAAACTACTACTGACAGGTAGGTATTGCGACAAGTCGCCTTATCCACTCTGTCATGAGTCGTGAATACGAATAGCAGTTTCAGTTTCAGTTTCAGTTTATTTATTCATAAAATATGTATTTTACATGTCAATTCAATAATAGGTAGTAATGAAATGTACGACACAATATATCTTAGTACTAGGTAGTAGGTACTACACCTACTCAGCACATATTTCAATGTCAAATTAAAAAATAAATATAAGTTATAATATAATCTTAATTAAAATATTAACAATATAAGTTAACAATAAAACTTAAACAATAAATAATATTATGTTAGTCAACAGCCATAATTACTTAATAAAAAACAATAGTCACATTTGTCAAATTATCAAAATAATAATTTCGTAGGTTCATAGTCATACATACATACCTACTCGTAGCTTAGGTCAATGATTGGTTCTATTTGAAAAAATCTTTGACCGAATATAACGCATCCGCAATCAACTTTTGTTTTAGTTTCCTAACAAATGACTCATTAGTAGCGGCATCCTTAATATCCCTCGGAATTTTGTTATATAATTTAGGTCCAATTATACCTAAACATTTTCTAGATTTAGCAAGTCTAGCCGATGGTTGTTGCAGGTCGCTGCGATGCCGCGTATTAAATCGGTGGGCGTCTCCGCACGTTGGAAATTGCTCAAGGTTTTTACGCATGTATTTTGCGATCTCAAGTATGTAAATGCTTGGTAAGGTTAAAATCTTATGAGCTATAAACAATTCCTGTGCGGGATGATCCCATGGCACCCCGGCAATAATACGCACTGCCCGCTTTTGTAATTTAAAGGCCCTGTCTCTGTCCGCAGCATTGGCCCATAGATCGACAGCATACATCAGAATGGAGTTAAAGTAGCCATAATAAGCTTTCTTAAGATTTTCACTTGTTAGGCTCGGCCGCAAGCGGCTTAGTGCAAAACAAGCTGATGATAACCTTTTGCACAGCTCATCAATATGGGGACTCCATGTAAGAGCAGAGTCTATGACAATACCCAGATATTTCACGTGACTCACCTGTGGAACAATCCGGTTATCACATTTAATATTTAACTCACTATTTATATTTGTGCGTAGTCTAAAGTGAACTATATTTGTTTTACTGACGTTGAGCATCATTCCGTTTGCCGTGAACCACGCAGAAATTTCTCTCATAACTTTATTTAATTTAAGTTTGAGGCATTCGTAGTTCTCAGCAGACACAATGACGCAACCATCGTCAGCAAACATAACGAACTCAGCATCACTCGACGCGGTAGTGAAGTCATTCATTAGAATTAAAAACAAGTTGTTGCCCATCACTGATCCCTGAGGGACTGCACAGTCGCCAAGTTCCGACAGGTCTGAAATGGCACCATTGACCGATGTCAGTTGCTTTCTCTTGTGGAGGAAAGAATCAATGATATCATTGTATTTGCCAGTAACGCCATAGCATTTTAGTTTAGCCAGTAACAGAGGGTGACTAACCAATTCAAAAGCGCGCGACAGGTCGCAAAATATTGCTGCGACCTGTCGCCTACCGTCTAGATGGCTTGTGACCCGTGAGATGACGTCACGCGCGGCATCAGCTGTCGACCGGCCGCGCTGGTACGCATACTGTTGTATATTTATAAAGTTGTTCGCACTAAAGTGCAACATCAGTCTGTCACTCAGTAACCGTTCAAACACTTTGGATATTATAGGTATTAATGATATCGGTCTAAAGTTACCTAGCACGTGCATTTCACCTTTTCCTTTATAAACAGGTTGAACTTTGATTTTTTTCAGCGACTCAGGGTATACTCCAGCGTCCAAACACTTGTTAAAAAGATCACACAATATTTTAGGCATAAAATCAGGTAACATATCGAACAGTTTTGTTGACATATCGTTGATATCTTTTGAACTCTTACGCTTTGTCAACTTGATTGCCTTAAGTACTTGAGTTAATGAAAAGCGTCTGGACTCGAGAATTTCTGGAGTGCTTATAAATTTTTGTAAGAACGCAAGCGCGGTTTGGGTGTCTTGTTTAGTATTCGCGTTTTTGTTTGCTTCAATATAAAACTGGTTTAGTGACGTGGCCGCCCCCATTGCCCGCTGCGCATCACACTGACCAGCTGATCGGCTCACCAGTACGTCAGTCGCAGTGTTCTTATTTTTTGTTCTACCGGTCTCGGATGCAATCACTTGCCATGTAGTGCGACAAACATTATTACTACAACTAATTGAATTGTTGATGAATTGTCGGCGCTGTGAGTATAGTTCATTTGCGTAGGTATTTTCAAGATTTGATATGGTACTGTGATAGTGAGAAAGCGACGGGTCATTTACTAGTGCTTTTTTTACATTATGTAGTTGCTTGCGGATGGTTTTAGCCTGGTCATTAACCCAAGCTACACACTTGTTTTTTACAGGACATTTCCTTACTGGGAAATGAATATTATAAAAGTGGATGATTACATTAGAAAACGTATCAAATAATTTACTGGGACAGTCGGAACTTATTAATATGGAATGCCAGTCATAATTAGACAAACTTATGTTGAATTCTTGTATGTTTCCATCAGAGAATATTCGTTTAAAAATTATTTTATTTAATTGCATAGTTTTGGTAATTTTAAGACAAATAATAATACCCAAGTGGTCCGATAGATGCATGTCAAGCGATTCAACATAGTTTACATCGTCTTTGTGCATGTTTATATAGGCGTGATCTATGCATGTTTTTGTTGTCTTACAAATCCTAGTTGCAAACGAAACTAATGACGTAAGACCAGCGGTTCTAGTCACATCAATTAGTTTTTTACTTTGTGAATCCGTTTTAAGTAAGTTTGTATTTACATCACCAGTAATTAATATTTTATAATCTCTGAAAATAGGTAACTGAAGTACTTCAGTTAAACGTGATAAAAATGGTTTAAAGTTGTTAGGCTCACCCTTGCGTGGTGGTGGTCTGTACACACATATCACGATCACTCCCATTCCTATATACTCTGCGGCGCACAGTTCTATAATCGTGTCAATACTCATCTGGGCTACTTCGGGTCGTTCTATTGTTATCAATGAAGACCTAGAGTAAATGCACACACCTCCTCCCAAACCGGTTCTGCAGTATTTGGCACTCAGGTTATAGTTCATTATATTAATTGATGAAATCTGGGCTAATGTAAGCCATATTTCTGATAAGCAGATTACTTGCAAGCAGATTAGCGCTTGCGGAAACAGATTTCTATTGGTTCAAAAATACGTCTCCCGATCATTTTAATGGTGACATCAATTAAAGCGTACCAAGCGTTAGCACGTGAATCAGCTGTCTTTAATTGGAAAGATGGCGTAAAGTTTATGTGAGCGCAGGGCTGTCGAGTTGAATGATGTTTTCTTTTTTAGAGTGCTGTACCCAAAATGTTGAACCCCTGATGATGATGATATATATCACGCCTTTATCCCTTGCGGGGTATGCAGAGCGTTAACAGCCGTAAGAATACGGTCACTATCGCCACGTCTGACATTTTTGAGGATTTTTTTCCAAGGTTGTTTCAGAAAACATGTGTATCACTATAGTGACAGGTTGCCTAAAAATTGTAATACACCAATACTCTCGAGTCCCTTAGTCGCCTCTTACGACACCCGCGGGAAGGATGTGGGGTGATGCTATTCTAAGTCGGCATCACACGGCAATTCTAAGCCGGCATCACACGGCAAATATGATGATGAAGATGAAGTCTTTTTATCCCTCATCAGGGACATAGGGCTTGAAGGAGAGATTTCCACTGCTGCCGATCCTGTGCCGTGGCTTCGAGGTCCTTTCAGTCGAGACCAGTTGATGCCGCTTCCTTTTCAACTGATCGCCTCCAGGTGGTACGAAAGCGACCCGGCCTTCTCTTCCCATAAGCTACGTTAGACCTTGTTTGGAAATATGGTTGTCCGGTAATTTCTGATAATTCGCCGTCTGTTAATAAGTCTGATTGTGATCAGATTTTCTTGAAATCATGATAGAGAATGCTTTCACAGGTGGCGTATTTCTGTTAATTATTTGATCACGTTTCGGCTCTGGTTAAAGCAGCCTTGTCAGAATTGATGGCGAAACTTAAACCTCCTACCAAATAAATTATCTTACAAGACGCGCATCAAGAGATCGAGAAATTGACGAAGGCCAACCGGTGCGTTGATGGCTCAGTTGTAGAGCAGTGGGCCGCGAGGCACGTGTATCGAACCCCGTGTATCGGGTGTATCCCGGTCGACGCTTGTAAATATTTCAAATTTGCAATTAATTTTGAAGCAAATTGATCACAATTTGGCCGCCTGGGTTAGAGCCAACCGTGGTGTAGCGGTTAACACGTCTGACCCGGCTAGTCAGAAGAGGTGTATTCGAATCCCATCAGTGGCGTGATTTTTTTCCGCATATTTCGTTTTTATTGACTTTCTAACATACATACATACATATATCACGCCTTTATCCCTTGCGGTGTAGGTAGAGAGTTAACGATCGCAAAATTACGGTCGTTATCGCCACGTCTGACAAGTATTGAGAGCCCTTTCAGATAATTTGCGTATCACTGTAGTGACAGGTTGTCAGCCTGTCGCCTAAAATTGTAATACAGATGAAACACTTTTAAAATAAAGAATCCCAAGTATTGCTGAACAGAAGCATCCCTATTTCTCCCCTCTATCTGGAAGGACCTCAGAGAACAGCCTTGAAAGTAGAAATGAGATAAGGAGACACGCTTTTAAATTAAAAAAAATATATGGCTGCCTTTTGCTATAACGAGACGTTTTCACGCGTAGACATATTTTTGATATAATCATTAGTATTTTAAGCTTTTGGATGCAGCTGGGAATTTTCACTTCTGTATGTATAGGCGTCCCGCGCGATCTCAATAACTTGTGTGGGTTCGAAATTTCTTATAACTTTAAAAAAATATATCATTCAAATTGGATGATGAATCGACTACACACATTTTGGAAACATAATGATAAGGTCTACACATTACAAACAACAAATTGGCCTATACGTTGCTCAACGTAGGCCTCCCCTCTTTTTCTCTTTTCGTGTGAGACACCGAGTCGTCCAACGACCCGATGAACTCTAGTGTCAGCATTTTTCAACCGCCTTCTACATGTAGCAGGCTTCTGACATGGTTGTGTAACGACCGCCCTCTAAGTGATCATAGACAGCAACCGGGACCTGCGGCTTAACGTGCCATCCGAAACATAGGCCTCCCCTAATGTACGTCATAAGGCTCGATCTCCCGTTTTCGGTAATCATCCTCAGCAGTCCATCTGGCCGGAGGGCGTCCAACGCTATGCTTGCCAATCTATGGCCTACGTTTACACCATCCAGGACATCAATTGCTACCGCTAATCGCACACTTGACGCAGACGGAGCGCAAAAATATCGCAGGGATCCCTTAGATCCATACTAGAAACGTCAAACCCCATACTAGAACTGCACTCGACAGACGACACTGCGATAACGCTGCGTCGACAGCGGTTGAGCGGTTTTAGTATGGGGAGTGATGTTTCTAGTATGGATCTGACAGATCCCTGCGATATTTTAGCCCTCCGTCGTGCGTCAAGTGTACGATCCGCCTACGCTTGCCGGCCCATGACCTCCACTCGAGTATTCTATTTAGGTTAGAGATTTATTGTATTCCTTCCAAAACACTAGCGATTATAATACTTTTGGAACGAACAGCTATTCTAAAGATATTGTTATAAGCCGTGTTATCTTTTAACAAGGTCTCGTCCGCGGCCATTCAGATCCATTTGTGTTTTAAATTACAGAAGCTTTGGATGTACAAACTGTACACTTGTATGGATGGTGATGGGAAAAGTTTGAAAAATCATTCGTATAATGTGAAAAACGGAACAGCTGTAAGTGACTATATTGTTCAAATTCTTTGGACAAAGAACTTTGATTGTCACAATAAAACTATCGATTTAAGTTCTGTTTGTGATGAATAATAGGTTGTGCACAATGTGCTTGTTTGAGAAAACATTACTTGTTTTGTGGTGTAGTTATATGTCACCAAAAAATAACAATTAACGCTACACCTCGTTAATTATAATCTATCGAAATATATTATCAAATGTTCACATGGATCACGATTGCACGAATTTGGAAGGCTTTAGAAGATTAGAGTATTACGATTTTTTGTTTTACTTTTTCGGATAAATTATGAAAAAAACGGCCTGCAATTCACATCACTAGCACACTGAGCGTTCATGAATATTACAGTTATTTATTTACACAAATACAAGCAGAGTAATCTCATTCAACAGACTGTGTTGACTGCAAATAGACGGACAGCATTTGTCAAGCCAAATAATTATGAAAAACGAGGTGCTGTGGTGCTACATTAATATTAAGCACCTACCTAAGCTCAAGACCTAAGCTACTCGTACACACAGGGTTATTTTTTCTTTAGTCAGTTTTTCTCTTGATTTGGTATGAATTTTTCAACACACAAAAAGGAACACACACTTTTTTACGATTTCGCAGGTGGCCACACAGTAAAAGCTGTTCAGAATCATGTGTAGGAATACTTTACAAAGTTTGTGTCTGACAGAAAAATTGCCCTGTATATGTATAAATATCTCTCACGGTAGCCGATGTGACACAGTGGTAGTGCGACTGCCTGCGGCCCAAAGGTTCCGGGTTTGATTCCAGATTCTCTCACAATAGTTAGTATTTATTTATGAACATGTTGCCGGTCTGGTTCGCACATTGCAGGCTAAACCAGTTGATTGTTCGAAAATATAAATGGTTTTGTGTTTCGGAGGGCATGTTAAGCCGTCGGTCCCGTTGGCGTCTATGACAACTTAGACTTGCGATCGTTTCACAACCATCTCAGAGGCCTGATAGCAGTATTAGGCGGTTGAAAAACCCTGACTCTAGGCTTCATCGGGTCGGCACAGTCGGTGTCCAGCAGGATAAAAGAAGACTGGTTTGACTAAACTCTTAAATCTTTTATCTGCAGGATTATATCAAGGCTTGGATTAAGAGCTTAATCTAGAAACTTCCACCCGGCTGCTCCAAAACAATCCAGAAATTTTCACCTCAACAAAGAAAATTCTATAACTTTCTTCACAGCTCACTCTACTGCATTTCTCTTTTATCCGTCTGCTATCTCGCTTCAGCACGGAGGCTTTTGCATATGGCCGTCTCTTTTGTAATCGTTTTGTGAGCATTCATGTGGAACTGTTGATATAATAGCATTTATATGAATGCTTTGATGTTCTGATGAAGCCGCAGACTTTGATACTATGAAGGGAAATAGAAATGAATAACGTTCAAAATTTTTCTATCTACGACTTTTGCGAGATTATAAAAAAATACTGTTATGAGAACCAAGTAATGTTCCAATCAGTATAGTTACTTGAACAAATTAATCTAGCTAATCTAACAATATTTAACTTTCGTTAGCACACTCGCAAGGCAAACATATCTGCCCTCATTCTTCCTAGTGTTTGTGGTACACAATAGTCATTATTGGAACTCATTCTATCGAATCATCTCATTCTAATGAAATTAAATTTATGTATTATAATACACTTAAATAACTTGAAATTAAATTATAACTATGAATAGTGAAAAACCGCAAAAGTTCAAAATTAAGTATCCTGTATGTATTTTCTTTCCCATGGGTGTCGTAGAAGCCGACTAAGGTTTTTTAAGAGTTTCATGTGTATTGCAATTTTAGGCGACAGGCTAACAACTTGTCACTGTAGTGATACACGACTTTTCTGAAATGGTCGGACGTGGCGAGAACGACCGTAATTTTACGGTTGTTAAAGCTCTGCCTACCCGCCAGGGATACAGGCTTGATTTATGTATGTATGTATGCATTAGTTTAGTATCGTCGCTCGAATAGGCCTTATTTGGCAGCTGTCAAAATCATGTTAATACCCTTTAATACCATAGTATTTCGCCAATTTGCTGACGTGTCCTTTAGTATGGGTTTGACATCTGTCAAATTTGGCCTATTCACGTACCGAAGTACGTGATACATCAATATTCTATCCGCGGCTTGAGCCCGATTGAAGATTTATCTTTACGCCGGTTTGTCTGTACAAATATGATGATTTGCATGTGTTTACTGAGAGATATGTTCGGGGCTAAGGATTTGTAGGAAAACCCTTGAGATTGCTGGATTCTTTGTGGGATTGTAGCAACACAATCCCTTGAGAACCAACTTTATAAATAACTGGTGGTTTGCACAGCGGTTGCACCCACTTTTAGTAGTTTTTACGTGGGAATAAGATGTTTTCCCCACACTTTGTATATCTACATATGAACTATCACATCATACATTCATATAATCACTCTTTCCCGGAGGGGTAGGCAAACACTACATCCTTCTACTTGCTACGATCCTGACACACCTCTTTTGCTTCCTCGACATTCATCAGCCTTTTTATACATACTTTTCGGTTTAGGGTACTCTTTACCTGACTTTGCCGTGTGATGCCGGCTTAGAATAGCATCACCCCATTTCCTACCCGTGGGTGTCGTAAGAGGCGACTGAGGGACTTGAGGGTTTCAGGTGTATTACAACTAATAGGCGACAGGCTGACAAACTATCACTATAGTGATACACAAAATTATCAACCGCCTTCTATTAGTAGCAATCCTCTAACATAGGTGACTAACGACCGCCCCGTCTAAGTTACCATAAACAGCAACCGGGACCAACTGCTTAACGTGCCCTCCAAAACATGGAACTATATATCTTACGGACAATCAGGTGGTACGGCCTGCAATGTCCTAGCTGGCCGATTAGAAACATAATTCTCAAAGTGATAAATATCATCTCCCAGAGTGGCCCACCGGGAATCGAACCTGAAACCGTGTAACAGCAGATACCATCGCTGGACGGGCTGCTATTTTATAATATAAGGTGTAAAAATATTAGCTGCAAATGTTTTAAGGGGTGAATCAGCCCATGAAGCTGAACAACTTTCCTCAAAGAAGATAGGTCGAAATATGAAAAAAAATTTTGGTTTCCCATACAAATTGACTTGGTCAGCCGGTACATTTTGTATGGGAGGTTCAAATTTTTTTTTATATTTCGACCTTTGTTCCTTAGGGAAAGTTGTTGAGTTTCATAGGCTGATTTATCTCTTAAAATATTTGCCCCTATTTTTTTTACTCCCTGTTTACCATCCTATCCTACCTACTTCTCTTTATTTTCCAGCAAAAGTAAATTTTCATATCCAAGAAGGGCTTCTTTTCTCCCTAGTTACAATGAATCACAATACAAAGAATATTCCTACAGTGTTGACATAGGCTAAATAAATATTGAGCGCCTTCTCAAATAAAGGAAAGTTTTGCTACAGACTAGGAAGTAAAAGTACTCGAAGGAAGTATTTCTTTATAAGCTTTAGTAAAAATAAAACGAGTAAGTGCGAGTCGGATTCCAGCACTGTAGGGTTCCGTGCATAGACTTAGAATCGTGCCATTATGTGTGTATGGAAAAAAAATTCGTCGTGTTTGTTGTTAACTTTGTTCTGTTTTGTAACTTTTTAACCCGTTGATACTTTTTCAACCTACTAAAAGGTAAGAGTGGATTCGTCGCATCTAAATACCCTATGTACCTAGAAACATTAAAGTTTAGCCTCATAGTTACGCTCTATACCTCATCTAGACCGAGTTATTTATCAAATAGTACTAACTAGAGCTACACACACACACACACACACACACATTTACACACACACACACACACAATCACGCGCGCACACACACACACACATAAATAATGCCTTTTAGTTATAGGTACAGGTACTACGACACAGGTTCTACGCAAACATGATACTGACCAATATTGACTAGACCTGGAGAAAGCCAAATCTAACCCGGGACGGGGTCTCCGTCAGGCGCGTGTGACAGAGGATTATCGTGCGGTAGACTCCTGCAGCCGACCTGGCTCCACACGTTTCGACTAGTCGTTCCTGTGGATTGGGCAATTCTGCGTTTTCCATAATGCGTCCCTGGTAACGCAGTGTCTGTGCTCTTGCTTCGACACTGATTAAATCGTCTGCCCAGACGTATGAGGTCAATAAAGATGATGACTAACTACCTACACTCTTTTGGCGCACGCTACCCGCAAAATATGGTGGTGGTGGGACAAAATTTTCATTTGCTAGTTTCTAAACCGGTGCGACTGAGCTTTTACTGAGTTTTTACAAATACGTCATTTTTATGCGTTATGAGCAAATAATTACCATGCTTTCTAAATTTTTGTCAATCTCTATAGATTCCTAGTAGAAAATTGAGTGTGACTCTGTATTTCTATCACTACATAGTTGTGAATTGAAGCCGTGCTAACAGGATTAGTTCAATAAGTATCGGATTGGGTACAGTCAGGCTCAGCTGGAGTTAGAAACAATCACGTATAAACTTAAGTAGCTAGAATGACCCAGTGTAACCACATTGACTGTTGAGTCCACTAGGTCATGCATAGACTGTAATATCTATAATAATGTAAAATGAAGACTGATATCTTTCGCATCATCCTTTAGTCGATTTTTACGACACCTACTGGTAGACCGTGGTTAGAAAAGAGTAACGCAGTTCTGAGCCGGAACTTTGACTTAAACTGTTGAAAGCCACAACAGTCCACTGATGGACATGTGCCTCGCTCAAATCGGAGAACGTTAGTCATACCATACTTACCACACATGGCAGGTAGATTGAAGGACGCAGTGCAATTCAGTCGTAACCGTTCTTCCCAGAAAAACTAAGTCCAGTCTCGCCCTAAGGTGTGAGGCGTAATTGGGCTGGTTGTTTGAACAATTATTCAATTATTTTCGGATGAACCCTTGCTCCCCACCAAACCAAGAGGCGTAGTTTTGATGGCCCTGGGGCCAAAAACGTAGATACAAAAAAAAGGACGCAGTGCAAGTTGTGTTGTATTAGTTAGAAATAGAAAATACATTATGACGCCCAGGAGTAAATATGGGGTAATGCTCCTGCAGAGGCACTAAAGCTGGTACCTACCACACTGCGAGCCGTACTGACAACCCTTGAACTTCGTTCATCTTCTTACAACGTAGGTTTATCCCCGTATACAAAGTCAAAGCCATAGTCGTTGGAGTAGTAGTCAAATCAGAACTAGTTCCAATTGAATTTATGCGGACGAAAACTCTTGATCTCACTTCCACTTCAATCCCTGTTTATATTCGGTTCGCAAAGTTAGACCAGTGTTGCCAGGTAGAAGAAATCTTTTTCTTCTAAATTCTACTTTTGATTTAAGTAGTATGGATGGATGATGACTCTGATTTATGTGCTAGGGAAGGCAAGGAAGGGTGGTGAAATGAGGATACACCCAGAAGTTTAAAAAACTTTTTGAAAGAAACAATTTATTCAAAGAATGTTCTTTCGTTCCATTGCTAGTCTTAATATCTAGTTTAGAGTGAATATACCGTAAAAATTAGACTTTTCTGGTTTCCGCAAAGCACTTTTAAAACTTCAACTAGGTTCTCTTCTGTTTCGTTTTTTGAGTCAACACTAATTCGTTTCCAATTTGTTACAATGGTAGCATTGGCCAAGTTGATCTGGCAACACTCTCAGGAAAGGAAAGCATTGAAAAGCAAAACAAATAGAGTCAGTTGGTAAGCGGGTAGAAATTGGGGGCAGTGTTTAGACGGCACTTCAATTTAGGTCCATTTCTACGCAGGCAGATGGTTTTCAATTAAAATGGTCATGATTTTAAAAGCGTTCAGCTCTGTGTACTGACACTTAACAAATTGATCTCGATTTGGGTAGATTTCTTCACTTTCTAAAGTAACAAGAAATAGAGACTCGAATTTTAAGCAAAAGATCGGCCATTTTCAAGAAATATCTATTTTTTTAAACGTGTTCCATAAGTAAAGTTGTTTGGTAATTGTCATCATAAATGTCATCAAAATATAATTTTTGGGTTCCGTAATCTACTACAAACCCTGTTTTTAATACTATTGATAGGTGGGATAGGTAGTAAAATCTGAGCCCTAAGTCTCCAATTTTTTGTCATTTTAACGCCATTGAAACTCAACTGTCATTCAATTGCCATTGTGATTTTCTACACTTCATACAGTTAGCTGACTACGAAACTACCAAAATCATCCAACTGAGATCCAATCGACATCCAACTGAAACGATTTTCATTTAGCAGACTTAGAGTTCCGGTGACGACATTATAAAATCTTTGTTTCCTGATCAAAGTCAGATTAAACTGATCAACAACGGAGATAAAGATGTTCAGTATATCGCTTGAAACCTTTAGCACGTAGTTTCATTCGGTCATTTATCGACTTGGTATATCACACAAATTAATACTAAAGATAATTGGTTTATTGGTTCGTCCGCCAATGTGTATCCCAGTAGCGGATCTCCTATAAGAGAGAATGAGAGAGAAAGTTGACCTTTCTGGGCCTATATCCATACTAATATTATAAATTCGAAAGTAACTCTGTCTGTCTGCTACGCTTTCACGGCCAAACCACTGAACCGATCATCATGAAATTTCACACAGAGATTAGTAAGATACCGAAAACGGACATAGGCTACTTTTTTTCACCACTCGAGGGTCTGAAGTACCTTCAGTAGACCACCAGGTACACCACCAGGAGCCCGCCTAAACTATAGGGGATACAGACATGGCACCAAGCAAAAAATGTTTAACTTGATGGGTAGCTTCTGGTGGCATATAGACTTTGAAGGTTTGGAGTACCTGATGTAGACCACCAGGTGCACAACCAGGAGCCCATCTAAACTATACGAGATAAAGATATGGCACGAAAGCAAAAGTTGTTCTGCTTGATGGGTAGTTTCTGCTGGAATATAGACTTATAAGGTTTGGTGTTCCTCACGTAGTCCACAAGGAGCACTAATAGGAGCCCAGATTAGCATGTATAATTGAGGACGTTAGTGAAGGAAACAAGGTTATTTTATCATCTAAAATACTAAGTCAGCGAAACGAAGTCGCGGGTACCAGCTAGTTTATTTATATTTTTAGAGTTCTACGTTTCCCAAAGGACGAGACCGGTAGGTAGGTGTTTTATGCCGATCTGTTGCCGCAAGGGAAATCAATTTTTACGCCCATTTAAACCTGGATCTACTTTATATAGTTTAGATCCAGTCCGTGAGTAACTTTACCCTCTACCACGAACCAAGATCATCGTTTCAAGAGTCATGACTTTGAAATAACCCTTCAACTGCGGCCCACTTAAAATTACAAGATGGCTGACTGTGAGGCCTATACAGGGTGTAAAAAAATAGCTGCAAATATTTTAAGAGGCGAGTCAGGCCATGAAACTGAACAACTATCTCCAAGAAAGATAGGTTTCGACCTATCTCACCTATTCTCATATTTTGATATGAGAATTTTTTTAGACCTCCCATTCAAATTGACTTGGTCGGTTGGTAATTTTGTATGGGTGTACCAAATTTTTTTTCATATTTCGACCCATGTTCCTTGCGGGAAAGCTTGCTTGCTTGGGAAAGTTGTTCAGTTTCATGGGCTGATTGATTCACTCCTTAAAATACTTGCAGGTATTTTTTTTACACCCTTTAATGAGTCCAGGGGATAATTCAGTTTATATTTAACGTATTTTGTATGGAATAGCTATTGAAATCGTATTTTTTTCGATTATTTAGACTTCATTTGGGGTTTAATTTCATGGTCTGGTTCACTGTTCGAAATATAATATGTTTTTGGGAATTACGAGTAAAGCAGAATAGAAAAAAAGCTAGACAGAGGCAGAGCTAATGTTATTCATATTACACATAGTCAAATTGTAGGTGTCTAGTTTGACGAAGGTTTTTAATATTTACAGTTGCTTTGTCTTGTTCCTAGCTAAGTATAGAAAATTCATGAAAAAGTCGATTGACTGTAAGGTCAGTTTACTGACGATAGTTGAACGTGACAACAACGTCACAAGAAAATACCGATGAGGTTGCATTTGTTGTTTGATTGATATAACTACGATGCCAAACGCGGAGGCCGATTGTGCTTCTTTGTCGCTCGCACTTCAAGCATTAAATGGAACGCCTCAGAGCGAGGTAACACCGCATGCATGAGGCATGTTTTCTGGTGCGTGTCGAATGATAAGACGTTGTCACGTCAAAAACATTGCTGGTATAAAGTGATGTAGATTTATGTAGCTGAATCAAAATTTGTATGATGCCGGCTTAGAACAGCATCACTCCATGTCCTTCCCGTGGTGGGTGTCGTAAAAGGCGACTAAGGAACTCGAGGATTTGAAGGAATCTGTCACTACAATGATACAAGAATCATCTAAAAAGGCCGTCAGTACTTGTCAGACGTGGCGATGTCGATCGTATTTTTGCGGCTATTAACACTCTGCCTACCCCGCAAGGGATAAAGGATGTGTATGTGTATGTATGTATTAAAATTAGGATCAAACGCATCTATGTAGACTGTTTTTTTTTTGTTATATGACAGTATTCAATAGACTTTTAAAAAGTAAGGCGAATTCCACTTCTTACTTCTGGTAACAGAGACAGATACAGATGCCGATCTGCAACGGTCGTCAAGTAAGGGAACCGCGAACACCTGGATTAAAGATGGCATCCTACGATCCCGGGTATTATACTTTCATCGCACGACTGATCTAAACGGGTACCGGTGAGGGTTGATACTCGGGACATTTTTCCCGGGATTCCGGGATCAGACCGGGAACTTATTAGCTGCGGAATTTCCTTTTAGATAAAAGTTAAGGGTAAGTAACGCCGTGAAACTAGCGACACTTGTACGTGCCTACATCAGAATGGCTTATACCTTTGCCAATACACACACACATATACACACACCATACTCACCGTCTACACTCTGAAAAGTCAAAGTGAATCGACTCAAAATTATATCTCCTAAACTATACTAATAAAACGAAACCCTGCCACTACATTGCATCAAACTATAATATAGCAGTTCACTGCTGGACGTAGGCCTCCCACTTATCATTGGACTCACACGTCCGTGACAGACGATTCAATCAGTGTCTGAGGCATGACCACCAGACTCTGCATTGCCTGGGACGCAATCATGGTTGCTGCAGGGTTTGCCCACTGCCCAGGACCTGCGCCAGCCCCTCGGCACCCCTGGCTGACTCCACAGGAACGACGAGTTGTTACTTGCGGAGCCAGGCCGACTGCAGGAGTCTACCGCACGATATACCATTGTCACACGCGCCTGACGGAGACCCCCTTCTGGGTTTAATGTGGAGTTGTCCTTCTCCAGGACCGGTCTTGGAACTGGTTGATCCCTTGGTTGCCTCTTACGACCCCACGGAAAGAGATGAGGTTGTGTTATTTTACTCTGCCCTATAACAAAAGGCACAATTTTTCGTTTCCGCCATCCAGTCACTACGAGTCCACTTTAATCTCCCAAGTACTTATTATAATCATTTCATTCAGTAGAACGAACGGAATTGAACGAACGAATAATGGATTTCACTTGCGCTGATTGGTTCAATTTGATACCAGCGACGCTGTAGGCAATGAAATGGAACTAAATTAATTAAATAAAGATTTTTCTTTGAAATCCGGCAGTTGAAACCAATGAAGAAGTTAGTTTGTCCACTTTTATGGAAATTAACTGCGAGTCCCAATAGGAATACAAGAACGCGCGTAATATAATCATGCTATAAATAACGTTTTCTTTAAAATCGGTACCCATCTTTTTTCTAACAGGTATCTGAAATTGCATAGGTATGGGATAAATTACTATGTGGCTACACTGCAAAATGTTTTTGTTGTACGAATCAGTCGTTAGTCTATCGTCGATTAGATTAGGGGCAGACTATGGTCCGGCGATACGATTATGTCGTTGAGACGCCTTGTCGCCATTGTGCGCACCTATAATCTGTAAAATATAGGATGATCCCTGTGACGTTGGTGACCTTGGAGCAAATCATCCATCGTCACAGGGATCATCCTATATTTTACAGACTATAGTACCATTTCACAATGCGGTAGTCAGTCTAAAGACTGTTTCGTCTGTAGTCTGCACACGGCCTAATTTCACTTTTAATAAGTACGGTTTCTTTTCAATAAGCTACCGCTGGATTTAAACTCAAGAAGACATTGTAACTACTACATCGTACTTTGTTTGCTAAAATATTATTTGTTCAAAAAGCTATTAAAACAGTATGACTATTCTGTGCCTATCTGACAACATGACATGATATGACACACGATACGTGACACTTAATTGAGTCTTGTATCGTTAGCAAGCTCGTTATACTGAGCCCTATCAATAATCTCTGCTTCGTTAGTCGATATTTGACAGAAATACCCTAAGGGCTTGCTTTGTTTGCTGGGCTTATCCACGAAGTTGATTATGTTTCACCACTGATAACTAAAACTAAAGTTCCGTAAAGAAAACTAAAATTCTATCAACAATTTTAAGTAATTTTTACCAACTAATAATATTAAAACAACTTTTGCTCTTGTGTGAAAATAAAGTAAGCATCCTGTTCTTTCTTTCACTCTCTCTCTCTTCGTATGGGAAAATTTTACAAAGAGATTGCAGCAAGATTTCCTATATTGTTGCAATCCCTTTGTAAAACACACACTTCAACATCACATCACATCAGCCTTTAGCAGTCCATTGCTGGACAAAAGCCTCCCACAAGGTACGCCACAATAAACGATCTGCCGCTTTCGCCGCTACCAGCCGCTCTCTTTAAGTCACATGGCCACTTACGCAAAATATTATACAATACACGAAAGGCTATTGAGGCAGCTTTTAATATAGGAATTTTTCTTTTTTTATTATTATTATCCTAGTCGCTGGATAGATGGCGCTGTGCTTGGTATGTTATCGCAAAGAACGGAACGTAATATTAAGTTTTTTTTTAAACTCGGACTCGGGCTCATTTGGAACGAAGGTGTCAGTGTAGGCCAGTCTTTTGACTTTGGAATCTACACAAAATCTAATAACATAGTCGGTTCAACGCCATCTATCGAGTTCTTGGAATACTAGTTTTATATTCTCAAAAAGAAAACCTACTATTGAGAGTATGGTTGTATGTTGTGTGTGTCTAACAATGTTGCAAATTTATAGCCACTCAATTCCACTGCTGAAGATGAGCCTTTCTCTATAAGGACAATTCCTTTACTAGAAGCTTAAAAGCTTCTTAAATTTGGTTAATTTAAATTCGTCGCTGACAATATCAAAGGTTAAGAACCAGAGTGGAAATACATAATCTTTTGAAATTTGGCTAATATTTACTAACTTTCTAACGGGTCCTTTAATTTCTTAACTCAGTCGCCTATTTGTTCTTGGTAAGTATAGACTGTTTTGTAGTACCTACCATGCCCCGAGGGAGATAGTCAAGACTACATACATACATATATCACGCCTTTATCCCTTGCGGAGTGGGCAGAGCGTTAACGGCCGTAAGAATAGGGTCGCTATCGCCACGTCTGACATTTTTTAACATTGTTTTCCAAGGTTGGTTCAGAAAACATGTGTATTACTATAGTGACAGGTTGTCAGCTTGTCGCCTAAAATTGTAATACACCAATACTTTCGAGCCCCTTAGTCGCCTTTTACGACACCCGCGGGAAGGATGTGGGGTTATGCTATTCTAAGCCGGCATCACACGGCATATATAGCCAAGACTCTCTCAAGATATTTACTCAGCCTCTGAAACTGAACAAAATTTGTAACTTGTTTGTTAAGTCAGTAGAACGAGTACGTAGTACGTCGTACGTACTTATTTATTTAAGAGTTTGTGACTTTTGGAATACGTTCACAAGTTTTAAATTTTAAGGGACCCTAGATGTTCGTGTATCCCTTTAGTGACAGGCTGTCACTGAAGTGGTTGTTGTTGTCCCAACCTTGATATTGTTTACTCCTTGTCAACTTTGATATTGTCAATATAGGTATGAAAATTCAATGGCACAGAATAATAGTGCTGAGCAATATTATAATTTGACTTCAAATTATTATTCACACAAATCGATTACTTAAAACAAGTGTCTCCTAGATTATAGTAAGCCTCTTGCGAATGTACTATCAGCAGCATATTGACCATTCCCTTTGAGATTAATGAGATTTTTTTCATTTGTTCGAGTAATTCCTACCGCTACTTCGGCAAGCGTACCGTTGGACGCCCTTCGGCCAGATGGACCGATAACTTAAAAAGAGAGCGCCTGGTAGCGACTGGATGGCGAAAGCGGGAGAGCGCTCGTTGTGGCGTACCCTGGCGGAGGCCTATGTCCGGCAGTAGACTGCTGTAGGCTGATGTGATGATGATGTGATGAGTAGTTCCTTGGCATTATACTTCCCAAATGGGAGATGCCCGTGCCCGGTAGTCAATGGACTGGCGACCGATGTGGCACAGTGGTAGTGCGACAGCCTGCAATGCAGAAGGTTCTGGGTTTGATTCTCGATGGGTCACTCAAAAAGTTTATTTATCACTTTGTGAATTTGTGCCCAGTCTGGTTAGGATATTGCAGGCTGAACCACCTGAATGTCCGTTAAAAGATGGTTCCGTGTTTCGGAGAGCACGTTGAGCTGTAGGTCCCGGTTGCTATCTATGATTACTTAGACGGCGGTCGTTACATAACCATGTCAGAAGCCTGCTACTTGTAGTAGGCGGTAAAAGAATTCTGACACCAGAGTTTCATGGGGCCGTTGGGCGACTCAATGTCCCACACGAAAAGAAAATAGAGTGTGGACTGTCATGGTTTACGCAGTAGTAGTGTCTAACCGGACGTGTGCTAGACTGTACATACAGCCAAAAATGTGTACACAAGATATACGAACACCACTCTTAGGGAAGCTTGAGTTGCACGCAAATACACCGACATCACCCTATTTATCTTTGAGTGCGGTCTCATTTCCTTATCCAGGAAGGATTTGAGGGAATAGCGACATCTAGTGTGGAAACTAGTATCTACAATACAGGGATCATCTGTTAGAATAAAACAATAAACAATTTCTAACTAGATAAAAACGTTACGAGAGGCCGTCAGAGTTTGGGGATGACTTGGAAAAACCAGACTTTATTTTCCTTCTACCTTTACAATTACATTATACTGGGTTATTTTTTAGACAGTACACACACTTATACTTTTACAATGTTGCAAAAAAAAAAACAAATGCAAAGTTGCAAAAAAAAAACAAATTGGGTGTACCACAAAAATGTATGGAACACCCAATTTTTTCCGTATTTCGCAGGCGGCGCCTTAGTAAAAGTTGTTCGGAATCCTGAGTAGAAATAACCCTACAAAGTGTGTGTGTACTACCTAAAAAAAAGTATACATAGTAGTAATTAGTTCATTTTCAGTAGTTTTTTGGTCGTTGAACGACTTGGTGTACATGAAAAATAAGTAGCTATGTTGGCTACCCACTGTGCTCTCACTCTTGCAATATCTTTAAATAATTCCTTCAAATCAATCAATTCTTTCATTCAATCAACCGACATCAGCCTACTCATTCAAAAGACCTATTTATCCTAGTATTTTTTATAAGTACGTTTACTAAGAATCACCAGTATGCATTGACCTCTTATGTAGTGCTGACACAACTTATTTTCACCGAGTTATGTAAATCGACAGATAACTTTTTTCCTTCTTCAGCATGAAGTTATTTCTCTAAAAAACCTCGCAAATAAAAGAAAGAAACAATTTTATATCACCATTGAGCTGAGAAATGTAATCTTGTTGCGATAAAGATACTCTGTTATTCTTTTGGAGGGCTTTTCGTCGATTCATATCTGTTTGCGAATCCAACGCTTCGTCTTTGCACTTAAACCTACGTATTTCAGGGATCAATTTATACTAGTTTTCCATACTGTTAGTAAGTGCAACCAGTGAAAGTTCATACCTTTAACTATTCACTTAAGTGATCTACTTATAATAGTTTTTCATACAGTTAGTTTTCATACACAAAAAAAATACAGTTGGTAAGTTAGTATAACTACTAAGTTCATCCCTTGAACTATTCACTTAAGGAATCTAGTTATACAGGATGTAAAAAGATTAGCTGCAAGTATTTTAAGGGATAAACTAGCCCATGAAACTGAACAGCTTTCTCCAAGGAACCTAGGTCTAAATATGAAAATAGATTTTTGACTTCCCGTACAAAATTGCCAACCGATCAAGTCATATAGGAGTTATATATACCTCTATATACAAGCCAAGCATTGTACACCTTATATTATAAGTTACTATAGAATATGTTATTGATACGTTAGTTACTATATTTTTAACTAAGTCTACAGCTAAAGCACATAAAAGTACCTAATAACAAAGAGTTTACAACTGAGTTTATAGTATAATCGATAAACCTTTTAACTCTTAAGGGTCATTCTGGGAATGGACCGATTTTAAACATGGGTGGAAAGTGCTGAAAAGTCAAAGTAAGGTGCGTTCTTTTTTGTGTGGGAGAACGAGTCGTCCAACGACATGATGCACACTGGGAGTTCGAAGAGAAGAGAAAGAAGCAAAGTTCTAAAACTGAATTCTGGTCAACTGATGATACCTGTATTGTAAATACAGCGTAAAGAAAATATACATACCTACTTATTGTTTGCAATGAATTTTTGAAAGCAACTTATATTGAGGTCGGTCTAGTGTTTCTAAAGATATCTGACATATACTTACTGACATATCTACCAAAATAAATTTCCGAAATTTTAGCACAATAAGTCTTGAATTTCTTTAATGATGTTCTACCCGTGGCGGGTGTCGTAAAAGGCGACTAAGGGACGAATGTGGAGTGGGTAGCAGCGTTCCTTGTGAATACAAAACCTTGCATTGCGCTCGCCAATCCGCCTGCCAATCGTGGCGAGTTTGGCATGTAACCCCCTAATGGGGGACGCCCAGTAGTGGACTATTGTGACTGTTGTAGTAGGATAAACAATAAACTGCTAAGGAATTTGATGAAAACAAAACAAGTAATGTATGGGTACGAGGCCGAAACTCTTTCTCTCGCTATTGTGATCGTCTCGCGCGTATGATTGCTCTGAAAGCCTGGGTTCAGGCCCGCGGCCCAAGGTTGTTCAAATAATTAGTGCTTTTCGTTTTGTTTCGGCTGAATTTTTCGCTATTGTGTTTTCTTTCTTTCTTTCTACGGGTGGAAAAAATTTAACTGCAAATATTTTAAGGAGTGGACCAAACCATGAAGCTGAGTATCTTTTCGTAGGAAAC
The DNA here is from genome assembly GCA_029255805.1 of Keiferia lycopersicella. NCBI lineage: Eukaryota > Metazoa > Arthropoda > Insecta > Lepidoptera > Gelechiidae > Keiferia > Keiferia lycopersicella. Next base: position 3,622,778 of record JARACZ010000033.1, read on the forward strand.
ATAGGTTAAAGTATGGAAAATTTTTGAGCCTCTAATCGGCTGGTAGATTTTTGTATAGAAGATTCAAATTTTTTTTTATATTTCAACCTATGGGAACCTAAAGGAAAGTTGTTCACATTTATGGACTGGTTCATACCTTAAAATATTTGTAGTCGTTTTTTTTACCCTGTATTTGATTTTTTTAAAGAAAATCTTAATTATAATAATCCTAGTTTTTTTGCGGGTCGCCGGGTCGTTGATTCATAAAAACGAGTTCCAATCAATTTCATTCAAATGTTACAAAAATGCTTACCTACACTACTAAGATGTCATTAAGAACTAAAATTATAACAAAGACCTTTTACTCTCAGGTCCACGTTTCCCAAAATAATAATTCCCACATTTCCCATATTTTGGGTCCCATATGTAATGTATTTTGTTAGAGACACTTAAAAACAGATGTCGCTGTAAATTTACTCAAACTCTTAAAATGTATTAATAATTAATTAAAGTGAAAAGGAAGTAAACAGTGCTAAGAGCTTTTTAGTTTCATAAAACTTACTTTAAAACGTCTGTTCTTGCACAAAATTTTTAACGCTGTTGATATTCAATCTACCCTACGCCTACGGCGAGGAACACACTTGACGCACAACGGAGCGCAAAAATGTCGCAGCGGACTGTCAGATCCAAACAAAATGTCAATCCCCATACTAAAACCGCTCAACTGCTGTTGATATAGCGCTATCGCAGTATCCGTCGAGTGCGGTTTTAGCATGGGAAGTGACGTTTCTAGTATGGATCTGACAAACCGCTGCGATATTTTTGCGCTCCGCCTTGCGTCAAGTGCTTCAAATGTGTTCCTCGCCTAAAAGGGCGTGATAAGATGTCAGAGAAAAATATAAGAGAAATAACACTCATCTGACCTTGAGTCAAACGTCACAAGCAATTCCAGTCCTTTCGTGACAATAAGATAATACACCAGTGGCCAAAATCTTGTCCCGAAAGTGGGCCATTTATTTCCATTACAATCCAGTGACCTCCGAGCAAAAAAATGTCAAAGGTAATCCTAGGAACAACCAAAATGACGCCACGAGAACTTCCTGTTACTTTTGTGACAATAAGAGAATATATATATATATATATATATATATATATATATATAGATATACGAGTGGCCGAAATCTTGTCCCGAAAGTGGCCCATTTATTTCCATTACAATCCAGTGACCTCCGAGCAAAAAAATGTCAAAGGTAATCCTAGGAACAACCAAAATGACGCCACGAGAACTTCCTGTTACTTTTGTGACAATAAGAGAATATATATATACGAGTGGCCGAAATCTTGTCCCGAAAGTGGCCCATTTATTTTCTTTATAAGCCAAATGACCTCTGAGACTTTTAGAGAAAAAAAAAGCGTTAAAGGAAACATTAAGAACAACTAAAATGAAGGCATAAAAACCTTGACGTATTTACACCTACCGCGTGCTAAATAAAACTAAGTTATGAATAGATAAAATGTAAATATAAAAATATAAATTATTAGCACTCAAACAAAATATGTTGGATGGCCGAATTATCTAGATTCTTTTTTATTGATTGAATTATTTTCTTTTAAGAAAATCGTCAAATTTCTAGGACTGATTCTCGTCTTGAATAATTTCACTATTTTTTACATTGCGTAGCATGTTATTCGCATCTACCTAACAGTGTCTTAGTGCCCGCATTTCAACGAGTTTTTAAGGCTTACATACATACATACACATATAACGCTTTTATCCCTTGCAGGGTAGACAGAGCGCTAACGACCGTAAAGAAACGGTCGCTATCGCCACATCTGACAAATATTTGAGGGTCGTTTTAGATAAGACGTATAATATCACTTTGTGACAGGGTTTTTGCCTGTCGCCTAAAATTGCAATACACAAACCCTCGAGTCCCCCAGTCTCTTACGACATCCACGGGTAAGAAACACGGGTAATTGAATGATACTATTGTAAGCCGGCATCACCATGCGTTTTAAGGCTCCATTCCATGTAATTGCACATTTCTCTCTGAACTGCATTGTCTCGGTCTGCGGCAATGGTATTACAATTACTGTCACTCCTGATACCAAAGAGAACCGGAAAAATGGAGATGATTTATGAAGATTCTCCTAAAGATTCCCGGTGTCTGGTTTGGAATAATAAGTTAATAACTGCCTGCGTAGTCTAGTGGTTTGAACTTTGGGCTTGCAATCTGGAAGTCCTAAATTTTTGACCAAATTTAACCTCAATCATCAATACAATACTATAAAATTAAGTCGCGTTTTGTGTTTGTCTGTCTGCTGTCTGACACCGCTAACTTCTACACCACGCAACAGATTTTGATGAGCGTTTGAAAAGGAATTTTATTTGTATATATGAATAAAGGGAGGACGCCAAAACCTGGATGGAGATGGCTCAAGACAGGGATAAATGGAGCAAAGGCTTTTGCCCGGCAGTGGGACACTTCAAGCACATAATAAATATATAAATATGAAGGGAAGATAGCAAAAACCGGTTCGGACAGGTGCACCCACTGGGCGCACCGCTAGTTCTCAATTGTTTTCATAGAAGTAAATAAATAAATAAATAAATAAATATTCAGGACAAATCACACAGCGCCATCTAGCCCCAAACAAAGCAAAGCTTGTACTATGGGAACTAGATAGCTATATTTTTTTTTGTAAATAAATACAAATTATACATAGAAAACACCCAGACTCAACACAAATATTTGAAAATTGACTTACATATATTTGTGTCCGGTGGGGATCGAACCCACGACCCTCGGCGTAGAAGGCAGGCATACCATCCGCTACGCCATCGGGACAGTCAAAGCAGTTTAGTTTAGGCGAGTTTAGGCTATTTTCTAATACACTACATAGTACATACGTCACTCTATGTCACTCTACTCTCTATCCATACTAATATTCATACTTCCATACTATAATATTATAAATTCGAAAGTAACTCTGTCTGTCTGCTACGCTTTCACGGCCAAACCACTGAACCGATCATCATGAAATTTCACACAGAGATTAGTAATATACCGAGAACGGACATAGGCTACTTATTTTCACCACTCGAGGGTCTGAAGTACCTTCAGTAGACCACCAGGTACACCACCAGGAGCCCGCCTAAACTATAGGAGATACAGACATGGCACCAAGCAAAAAATGTTTAACTTGATGGGTAGCTTCTGGTGGCATATAGACTTTGAAGGTTTGGAGTACCTGATGTAGACCACCAGGTGCACAACCAGGAGCCCACCTAAACTATACGAGATAAAGATATGGCACAAAAGCAAAAGTTGTTCTGCTTGATGGGTAGTTTCTGCTGGCATATAGACTTCGAAGGTTTGGTGTTCCTGACGTAGTCCACAAGGAGCACTAATAGGGGCCCAGATTAGGATGTATAATTTAGGACGTTAGTGAAAGAAACAAGGTTATTTTATCATCTAAAATACTAAGTCAGCGAAACGAAGTCGCGAGTACCAGCTAGTTTGTACATAAAAAAGTAAGAATAGTAAATTGAGTTAGACAACAAAGAAAACTTTGTTGCATTAGACGAAAAAGGTTTCCACTGTGTCACGTACAATTACCCGAGAAAAAGTTTTTGAACAATATTCTATTTGGGCTTAGTTTAGTGTATTTTCTTGTGGAACAAAGACAAAAAGATGCCTGATGTAAAATGAACTATACGAGAAAGAAAACATTTCTAATAAAGCTTTTTTTCATATTTCGACCTATGTTTCTTGGGGAAATTTGTTCAGTTTTATGAGTTGGTTCATCTCTTGAAAAGAAGTTAGTACTTTTCCTAACACCCTGTATATCCAACATGTCAAAATAAAAATAGAAAATATCGCAGTCGGGTTTTTATTTTAAACTTGCGGCCCGCCCAGCGGCTGCGCCCGCTGCAACTCATTTCTCCGTGGGTATGAGATGTTTTTCCGGCAAGTATTATACATAAAATCCTTCCTCTTGAATCATTCTATCTATTAACAAAACTGCTTCAAAACCCGTTTCGTAGTTTTTAAAATTTAAGCACAGAGCACACCGGTCTGCGTCGGCTCGTAAGCAGCACGTGTACAGGCCGGTGTGCTCTGCCCTTTAAGAAGTTGTTTATAGTACTATGAAGTGATAATATCCTTTTTATTCATTAAAAGCTGAGTTCAATGATCTTTTACCGAATTTCACTTCGGTATTAATCAACGAAGCATTGAACTCTAGAATAAAACTTAGGTATATTAAAATCTGAAAAGGTGAACGATCTGCTAAATAAAAACATTACATCTAAAAAACTTCTTCTTATTCAATTTTCTAATCAAATAATCTTTATTTACAGGTAAGTCCAAACGCAGAAAAGTCAAGAAAATTTGCAAAGGTACTTATTTTTCGTATTTTATACAATAAAAAAGTTCTTACTACATTTTTAAGGTAAACATTTTTGTATCTTCTATTTATATTAATTAACGTCTAGGCGAAGAACACACTTGACGCACGACGGAGCGCAAAAATATCGCAGCGGTATGTCAGATCCATACTAGAGGTGTCAATCCCCAATCTAAAACCGCTCAACCGCTGTTGACGCAGCACTATCGCAGTGTCGTGCGTCAAGTGTGTTCCTCACCGGATTATGTAAGCACAGCAGCTCGTGCTCATGTCCCGATAAACTTCTCCCAAGTTAGGGAGCGTTAGGTATGTACAGGGCTTCGCGGAAAATGTATGGAGCATTGGTGCCTTTTTTTTAATGCCAATTATTGATGGTCAACGAACGTCACCTTGTTAGATGTGTGAAGTACTTCCATACAAACAATAATTTGTTTGTCAGCTAGCTGACAAGTGTAACCATTACGAGAAATATGCTTCAAAACATTACGACTGTTTTATATGAAAACCTATTTTATTTTTACTATCAGCGAACACCAACCTATTCACTGTGTAGAGTACTTCCATATTTTCAAAACTTAACTTCCATATGTACAAACAATATTTTCACGTCTAATGGGTTGGCGTTAGTTGACAGTTATAAGCAAAGAAGTTTTTCATATAAAACCGTCGTAATGTTTTGAAGCGTAGGTATACCTCGTAATGGTTACACATGACAGCCGAGCTGTCGTACAAAATTTTGTTTGCATGGAAGTACTCTGTACAACTAATAGAGTGGTGTTCGTTGACAGTTTAAAAGATAAGTTTTTCATATAAGACTGTCGTAATGTTTTGAAGCGTATATCTCGTAATGGTTGCACTATCATACAAAATATTGTTTGTATGGAACTACTCTACACGTCTAATGAGTTGGTGTTAGTTGACAGCTCGAAGCAAAGAAGGTTTTCATATAAAACAGTTGTAACGTTTTGAAGCGTATATCCCGTAATGGTTAAACTTAACAGCTGAGTTGTCATACAAAATATTGTTTGTATGGAGGTACTCTACACATATATGAAGACGGCGTTCATTGACAATTAAATTTTGAAAGGCACCAATTTTACTCATAGCCCTTTATCATTGTGTTTCCTACTAAGAGTTTAAACTTAGTAGGTATTTGAATGGTAAACACTAGTACTGTTTCACAATTTCAATTTATTTATTTTCCCGACCGGTTTCGCTTCACAGTATCTTTAGGGGTACATTAAAGATAAATACATAGTACTTATTTACCCATTATTATACATTATATCGCAAAATTATAAAAAGTGCAATAATATTGTGCAAAATATCAACCATCTTATTATTATGTCGGTAGGAAAAAAATACATTTCATTTTTATGTACTTATCTTAGATATACCCCTGATGATGCTGTGAAGCGAAACCGGTCGGGTAAATGAATAAATTGAAATTGTGAAACAGTACAAGTATATATTGAAATACCTACTAATAATGGAGTTTCACCAAGCGGCGTCAATCGCAAGTATAAATTATACATACATAAACATATATATCACGCCTTTATACTTTGCGGGGTAGGCAGAGCATTAATAGCCGTAAGAATGCGGTCGCTATCGCCACGTCTGACATTTTTTCAGGATTGTTTTCCAAGGTTGTTTCAGAAAACATGTGTATTGCCTATCGCCTAAAAATTGTAATACACAGGTACTCTCGAGTACCTTAATCGCTTCTTACAACACCCGCGGGAAGGATGTGGGGTGACGCTATTCTAAGCCGGTATCACACGGCAGTATAGATTATAGAATAAACTTAGTAAAAAAAACTCTGCTGTCTGTACTAGAGTCAATGTCTTACTATAACAGCCTAGTTTGATTAAGGGTCGACATTTACCATGTGGGCTGCGGTTGACCTCTATCTACGCACCTACAAGATTTATCTGCACGTAATACGATATTTATCTCGAAGGTCGAGGTCTATATGAAGGAGAAGTGTTTTTATGTACATACATATACGAAGTGCGTCTGTATATTTTATGGGAAGGCGGTTGAAAAATTCTGACCCTAGGGTTTACTGGGTCGTTGGACGACTGGGTGTCCCACACGTAAAGAAGATGGGATAGGCAGAGCTTATATTGGCTTGGCTTACACGGGACGGTAACTAAAGTGTTGTCTTTCACAGGGAACGTTACTGCCCATTCCCTGTTTCTTTTATGATACTTAAATCATAAGCATAATAATGCCACGTCTACCCATTGCAGGTTTTAGATTCTGAGCTAATGTCAGCCCAAGAGATTCTGTCATTAGTCCTTAGATATGTCATTATTTTTCACTCCTCTTGGCCACCAATCTGTGATTGCTTTTGTTCAATTATTGTCCTGTAATTGCGAGAAATTTGTAGAACAGGCATGATTGCTCTGGTCAAATGAGCTACTTTTTAAAACGATTTTTGTATGAAATCCTTATAGATTACTAGCTATTTTGGATGGCGCAAACTTTGAATATTTTACAAAAAATATAAATGGCGTCTGTAGTACTTTTGAGCAATTTATATGGATTAAGTAAGTATATTTACTTAAGTAGGCATGTATGTTATATTATTTTATAGCATTAGTTATTTGTTTAGTTTTCATGTAGTTTCTTTTATTGCCCAATTGCCCCAAGTTTTTAGATTCTCTCACAACACATGGGTTGGCTGGAAGAGATCTCTCATTTAGAGATAAGCTCGCCTTTGCGACAAATTTCTTTGTATTATTTTCCATACTACTTATGCAATAAAGAATATATAGTTTTAAGCGTACAATTTTTTAACTAGCAAACTGTCATCTAGCAAACTGTGAAAGACTGCATACATTTGTAAGTATAGGGTGGTACAGGTAGATCTACGTAGCAGTAAGTAGGTCCGTAAGAATAGGGGTTCGCTAGGAAAACTTTTGTTTTACCTACAAACTTGACCCATAGTTCTTTTCGATAGAGTCGACAATTCGACAGAACCCACTCGAAGTTTCTTAGTGACTTTGGAAACTTCTCGTATTTATAGGTCTTCGCTAAGAATTTCACAAATTGTTAGAAACCTTAAATTTACTTACGTTGGGACGGTCTTTGGAGGGCTAACTTCAATAAAGTGTAAAAAGAACTGACTTGGTCGGTTCGTAATTTTCTATGAGAGGTCCAAATTTTTTTTTCATATATCAACCTATGTCTCTTGGGGAAAGTTGTTCAGTTTCATGGGCTGGTTCACCCCTTGAAATATTTACAGCATATTTTTTTACACCCTGTATAAGATCACTTTTTTCAGTGTCTGATTGTAGTGTTAACAGGACAACTCAAGGAAAATAATATGTGGAATATAAAAAGTTTTGGGCCTCCCACAAACAATGAACTTACAGGAGACTAAATCAATTTATGTGGGAGATTCATTATTTTTTATAGTATGACCTCAGGATAGGGACAATCCTCTAAATACTGATGGGGTGCATTCAGCCCATGAAACTAAACAACTTTCCACTAGGAACATAATATTAAGTCAGGAAACTTCAAAAAATTTTTTGGTTTCCCGTAGTAAATGTAGTCAGGTGATCGCGGTTTTGTATAGGAGGTCAAAATTTTTTTGTCGTTCCTGACATAATTATGTTCCTAGGATTAAGTTATTCAGTTTCATGGTCCGCTTGCACCATTCAGTATTCGGAGGGCTGTCTCTTACATACACCCGGTACTTTTAAAACCATTGTTCCTAAAATACTACGGACTTAATTCAAGATTTTTCGAAATATTTATTCAAAGTTTGAATTACCTAATAAACAGAAAATATATACAAACTGAGAGCTCTGACTCTATCTAAAATAGTAACAGACGTCACACATTCCTATTGTTGTACAAATACCGTTTTAGGTCGTTTTAAAATTATCGCATTTGACTTCCTAGTCCACTAGCCTATTTTGAACTATCGCAAATCATATGATAACTAAAATGTATGACCTAATAAAAGTTCCAAGATTCCTAAAAAGTAAAGATAGCTATATCTTATTAAGCTTATTCAAACAAGAAATTAACCAAAACGTTGTTTTTAACCAAAGTTCTCTTTTCTCTCAATTTCCGCCTCCGGCCAAGACTGCTACTGACTGAGGAGGTCAAGTATCTTCCAAGTTGCCAAGTTGGCATCTTGTCTACTGGCTACTCCACTTGGCCATAATTTGTGATTTAGATCGGTCGTTAACCCCGGATCTTTCGCAGTTTAGGACTGTGTAGTTCAGGGGTTTGAGTTTAGTGACGACCGATGTGGTAGTGCAACTGTCTTTGACGCTGGAGTTTCCGGGTTCGATTCTCGGTGGATCACTCACAAAGTTGATATTTATAAGTATGTGATTTTTTTTCAGTCTGTACGGGCTGTATAAATTAGTAGTAATATCTACTTACATTATACTTTCAATTAATTAGGATTTTTTTTTCGTTATTATAGTTAAAAAAGCGTCGGTGGCCAAGTGGTTAGGACACCGGTCTTACAATCGTGAGACCCGAGTTCGAATCCCGCCATGTACCAATGTATTTTTACTCACGTACATTTACCGACTGCTCTTACGGTGAAGGAAAAACATCGTGATGAAACCCACATTCAAGTAAAGTTTGAATTCAGATGATATTTGAATGTGACTTAACCTAGGATTCGGGCCAGGTTAGCCTCAGGGTTGCAGAGGTCAGATGGCAGTCGCTCTGTGTAAAAACTTGGTTCCACGTCAAATCCCAAATCCGACCCCGACCGAGATCGGGATAAGGCAAGGTGAATGATGATGTACGGGCTGAACCACCCGATTGTCCGTAAGAAAGATGGTTGAGTGTTTCGGTTCGCACGTTGAGCATTAGGTCCCGATTGCTATTATTACTTAGACGGCGGTCGTTACACAACCATGTCAGAAGCCTGCTACTTAAGTCGTTTGAAAAATTTTGGACACTAGTGTTCACTGGGTCGTTGGACGACTCGGTGTCGCACACACAAAAAAAGTTTTGTGACACATAAACAGACAAAAACACAGCCTTAGTTCCTCCAACGATTGGTTGAAATAGAGTGGCATGGGCATACAAGGAGACCTAGACCCAAGAATTCATCAATCAAATATTATGTGCCCTAACTGGGAATAATGGGATGCCGTGTGATGCCGGCTTAGAATAGCGTTACCCCACATCCTTCCTGCAGTATTGGTGTATCACAGTTTTTAGGTGACAGGCTTACTACCTGTGATTATAGTGACACGCAAGATTTCTGAAACAACCTCGGAAAACAATCCTCGAAAATATTAGACGTGATGATAGAGACTTTATTCTTACGGCTGTTAACGCTCTGCCTACCCCGCAAGGGATAAAGGCGTGATATATGATATATGATGATGATGAAATGGGAATCAAACCCGGGAGCCGGGACCTTACGAAAGTGACTGCTCTACCTATTGTTGCGCCATTCAAGTCGTCAGTTATCCTCTGTGAGGTAGATAAACATAAAAGGAGCCCCGCGGGTGCCGATCGGCACCCGCTATTCTGACCCTTATTGCGACGAAACTAAGCTTCCTATTGCTTTGGAATGTTCTGAGAGTTTTGACCTTGGGATCTAAGCTGTCAAATGACGTATAAACCATAGACAACGGATGTTCGAGTGATGTCGCAATCTGCCGCCGAAAACCGGTCCGCGAGCCTTTTTTTGACAGCTACTTTGGCTCGATTTATACGCACACACAGTGCGACTTAGCTTTATTTTATTTTTTTTAAGCGCATTGATGCGTTCATGAATTTTTAGACGAAAAAAACCGCTTGACAATTGGTGAACGAAAACCAGAGCTACAAAGGAATTTTCGGGAGCGCGCGCTCCGCTATTTAGTATGGCGCGCGCCGCCATTTTTGTATGGGCTGAGCTAGACGGGTTAAAAAACGATGTTTTTTATGTTTATCTACCTCACAGAGGATAACTGACGACTTGAATGGCGCAACAATAGGTAGAGCAGTCACTTTCGTAAGGTCCCGGCTCCCGGGTTTGATTCCCACTGATTATGATTTGCATCTCAAATGCGTTACAATTTTCACATATTATTTACAAATTTAACCCAACTGTAAAAACAAACCGAGAGTTAAAAGAGGCCCGTACCCAGAGTGGGACACTGTAAGGCGTATCGCACACTTGACGCACGACGAAGCGTTAAAATATCCCAGAGGTCTGTCAGATCCATACTAGAAACGTCACTCCCCATACTAAAACCGCACTCGACGGACGACATTGCGATAGCGCTGCGTTGACAGCGGTTGAGCGGTTTTAGTATGGGGATTTTCATTACTACATAGTATGGATCTGACATACCGCTGCGATATTTTTGCGCTCCGTCGTGCGTCAAGTGTGTTTCTAGCCTAAGCTAGTGCATATACAGGATGTAAAAAAAAATGCTGCTATTTTAAGGCGTGCCCCATGCAACTGAATAACTTTCCCCAAGGAACATGGTCGAAATAAGAAAAATAAATGACCTCCCATACAAAGCTACCGACCGGCCAAGTCAATTTGTATGGGAGGTCTAAAAAATTCGATCTATGTTCCTTAGGGAAAGTGGTTCAGTTTCGTGGGCTGATTCACCCCTCAAAATATTTGCAGCTAATATTTTTACACCTTTTTTTGCAATTTCTTCTTCATTGATTCGATGGACACGATCAAAATGATCTAAGAGCTATCCTTGGCATTGGAAATACCTCTTAGATAGAGTTTACTTTTTACTTTTAAGTCCCAAGCACTAGGTACGATACGACACAGTTCTAAATGAAGCGAAAACACGAATACTACCTACTTTTTACTTTTATGTTGAAGTTGTTATTTACATCAGTACCAAAGCTTACTGTAGCGTTATATTCTGCAAAGTTACGAGAATCCCTAAAACCCGTGCTAAAACCTATATCCTGAAAATAAAACCACGTTGTGTTGGTCACAAAGACTGCTCATGCAGTTTTACTATTCTTTTACTGGGCAATCCCCTGGGGAAGAGATTCGGGTTTAGTGCAAGCCAGTGTTGTAACACTATCGACGTTAGAATGCATTAAGATTTTCGCATCACAGAGCATGCAATAGCTGAAGTCATTATGAAAAGGTATTTTTATTTTCGTGTATCGATTTAAATGGCTGTTCATCGACACTGCCGGATGGTGCCGGCTAAGCATAGTAGCACCCCAATTCTACCTGTGGGTGTCGTAAAAATCGACTAAGGAATAAATAATTCATTCAGGGAATGGACAGCAGCGTTCCCCGTGCCTCGATAGGCCATTTTTTAAATTTAAGTTTTAATGTTCAGGTGGAGCTATTGTGTATGGTTTGTCACAAAGTACGTGAAGCACCTGATAGTAAGCATTCAAAAAATGATTTGGTTGTGTTGGCTTATGACTTGGTTCACATCACATCATCACATCAGCCTATAGCAGTCCACAGCTGGATATAGGCCTCCCATAGGTTACACCAAAATGAACGATCTCCCACTTTCGCCATCCAGTCGCTACCAGCCGCTCTCTTTAAGTCGTCGGTCCATCTAGTTAAAGGGCTCGGCTTGATTGTTGCCAAACAAAAATAGATTAGGCCCTTCGATAATGATCGATTATTATTCATACAAGTTATTTGCAACACTATTGCCTTACAGCTAGTTATAAAATGAAACGTAGGGCTTTCTGTAGATGTTGTTTTCCATTTCAATACATTTGATCGTAAAACGACACTTACTAAGCCACTGCAACGTATGTTCATATTATATTATTGTAGGTTTTATTAACTAAGTAGTATTATGTTATGTTATGATCTTCGAGTATAATAAGGAGGCGAAATGCAGGAAATTACCAAAAAAAATATTCTACCGCTTTCTGCGGGAGGAGAGGTATACACGTAAAGCTCACGATGATAAATTTTACAACAACTTGACAACCACAAACAAAATGGCAACTGCACTGAACTTGGCTTGTATCCTTGTACTCTAGCGATATTCATATCGTATACATTTACTAAGGAAAACGATACATTGCTATCTAAAGTACGCGTACAGTGGTAGTAAAAATGTCAACGATCGCAATCGCCAAGCTAACGTGAAAGCACTATACCTACTTTAGGTAACAGAAGGCTAAAGCATAACTTATCATTCTCCTTGCCTTATCCCGTTCTCTGTCGGGGTCGGCTACCTAACCTAGGGGATTGGACGTGGAACCAAGTTTTTACACAGAGCGATTGCCATCTGACCTCTGCAACCCGAAGGCTAACCTGGCCCGAATCCTAGGTTAAGTCACATTCACATAATATCATCTGAATTCAGATTTTATTTGAATGTGGGTTTCATTACGATGTTTTTCCTTCACCGTAAGAGCAGTAAATGTACGTGAGTAAAAACACATTGGTACACGGCGGGGATCGAACTCGGGTCTCACGATTGTAAGACCGGTGTCCTAACCACTTGGCCACTTTCGCTCCGACGGAAGCATAACTACGAGCTGCAAAAAGATGAAATGAAAATATTTACGAAATGCAGCGCTGCTGCGAGTAGCAAGTGGAAAATTATGAAATTCTTTTGTTCTCATTTCGTTGACCGTGCCGTGTGCAGTGTCGAGTTTTGAGCTTGGGCCCGAGAAGTGAAATTTCATTTCAAACAGCGAATTTATTTACAAACGAATGAGATCCGTATCTACGTATATTAAAATAAAAAATAAAAATAAAGAAATAGTTACCTTGGACAATTCACACAGCGCCATCTAGCCCCCAACTTAGCAAAGTATTTAACTATGGGAACTGTAGTAGATATTAACGTATTGTATGAAGGGAAAACACCCAGACTAGGCTTAAATAACTTGTATCCGGTGGGAATCGAACCTACGACCCTCGGCGTAAAAAGCAGGAGTGCTAATATAATGTTATAAATTTATGAGTTTATATGTGTATGTGTGTGTGTGTGTGTGTGTGTGTGTATGTGTGTGTGTGTGTGTTTGTGTGTTTGTGTGTGTGTGTGTGTGTGTGTGTGTGTGTGTGTGTGTGTGTGTGTGTGTGTGTGTGCGTGCGTGTATGCGTGCGTGTGTCAAGAAGCAACTGATCATTATTATCCTTTACATAAAATCGTCATCTTTCTATAGTACTTGTTTTCGCCATCCAGTTGCTACCGCTAAAATCCCTTAGTTCACAACAAAAAGGTAAACTTGTGGTAAAATTACCTTTAAAACCATTTTCCCCTTTATCGTGTAACCTTTTGCATAATTCTAATCTGAATCCTGAACACCTACGCAAATGAAAATTCGCAGAATGCTACACAAGTATTCATAATTAAACCTTCTATTCTTAGAAACATTGATACACCTGCCTACGCAACTTAAGGCTGGTTTCAGAGCGACGCGTCTCGGCAGCGCTGCCCAGCCGCGCGCGCCTCGCATTACACTACATTGTATGTAGCGTTTCATAGTGACGCGTCTTGGGCCGCGTCTCGGCCGCGCCGCGGTCGGATCTCCTTCGATTGCCAGTAGCGTCGACTTGCAATCTTTTAAGACGTCGTTGTTGCACTCCTTTCCATATAACGTATATAGCTAATATAGTGATTACGTTTGCTGGCATAATGATTCTCTGCACTCGACCGTACACCACAACGAAGCGCGCGCGTCTGAATGTCGTTTCACAGCGAACGCCGAGCCGCGCGCGCCCGAGCAGCGCTGCTGAGACGCGCCGCTCTGAAACCAGCCTTAGATTATACAAGAAGGTATGATGACTAGCAGGTCAAATGAGCTACTTTTTAAAAAGGTATTTTCGGTCGTGTCTCTCTAGTTTCGATGGGTCAAAACACTTACGCACTTTTATATTATTTTCCTGCTTAGTAATTCAAACTTTAAATATTTTTAAAAACTATAAATGAACTATGTAGTATTTTCGGACAATATCTTTAAGCGTACTTACAACTTTTATATATTATGAATGACCCAATCATCTAGCGAATTCTAGCAGTACTTACTTAAGTAGTAAGTTCATATAATTTTGCAACTTTTGAATATAGGTAATAAATAACTACAGTTGAAGAACTCTGACTGACACCCAGGTTCATCGGGTCTATGGACGATTCAGTATATTACAGAAAAAGAAGAAGAACACAGTTGAAATCAGTCCCTAAAGGTCTTTTACTTGGCGTCGAAAAGGCCAGATAGTCGTAGTAGAATGGTCGTAATGTCGTAAAACCAATTATCGCTTGGCAAGCAACTTTGCGGCGAGCTGCGTGACCGACCCCGGCTTGCAGCTACGTCATTATGTGCCTATTCACCCATTGTCGCCCTTCGCCAGACTTGTGTGGCCTTAAATACAGCGTTTTTAGGGTTCCCCGGCTAAAGGGCCAACACTTAAAACAGTTCATTTTAGGCCAAAATTCGTCTAAATCTTGAGTTTCACCTGTGTTTGGTAGCGTTGGATTCGTCATAATGTCCTGGTTCCCCGGGTGTTCCTAAGGTCGGGGCAAAGATCGGAATAACATAGCTCTGTGAGTGCAATGAAACCTATTTAGATGATTTCCTATTTATTTGAAAGGGCTTGTTCCGACCGCGGGTTTCTTAGCCCCACATTCCTTTCCATTGTGCGTCTCTGGCTATTCACCGTCTTTCATTGTGTCTGGGGGCAGTTTCAGCTGGACAGGTGGATTCCTTGCGACATTATTGCGTGAAAACTACTAAAATGGAATTTCCTTTGTTTACCCTTTTAGTTAAAACTTTAAAAACAAAAATACACATGAATAGTTTGTATCCAAATATCTCAATGACTTGTAAAGCGTTATTAAGTAGCTAAACTGTATGTTGATCGCTGTAGGATTTTAGGTTTAGTTAATTTTTAGATAATTGACATGAATGTCGACAAAAACCGTATATAAGGTGTAAAATATTAGCTGGAAATATTTTACGGGATGAATCAGCCCATGAAACTGAACAACATTCCCCAAGAAACATATGTCTAAATATGAAAACAAATTTTGGACCTTGGTTGGTAATTTTATATGGGAAATCTAAATATTTTTTTCATGTTTCCACCTGTGTTCCTTGGGGAAAGTTGTTCAGTTTCATTGGCTGGTTCACCCCTTAACATATTTGCTAATTATTTACTCTCTGTATTTTGCTTGACAGACATTTGGCAGACATAATGGGCTTCTAATCGCAATCGAATTTATGTCCTCCGATTAGAAAATTCTTGAACCAAACCACTAGCGTGTATAAAATACTTCAGATCCAGATACCTACTTTCTAAACTTCATGCATAATTTGGTTATTAAATTAAAATTGCTATCAGCAGTCCTAAAATACTTCACCGGACTTTTCAAAGCCGTTTATAATTTGACTCCACAAAGAAAAGATACCAAGTTTTTTTTTTATGAGCTTTCATTACACAGAGTATTTTCCTAAGGATAAGGAATGGTCAAGCGCGTGTTGGCCGTGAAAATTGTGCTTACTGCTAAACAAGCTTCCCCAAAGAACATAGGTCGAAATATGAAAAAAGGGTTTGGACAAATTACCAACCGACCAAGTTAATTTGTATGGGCGCTCCAAAAAGTTTTCTCCTATTTCGACCTATGTTTCTTGGGAAAAGTTGTTCAGTTTCATGGGCTGATTCACCTCTTAAAATATTTGCAGCTTATATTTTTACACCTTACTTGGAGAGAGAGAGATATTTTCATACCAACACGGTATGCTAAAAAACTTGGCTTTTAAAAATGTTTTATTAGCTTTTACAAGTAAAGTTATGTGATCTTTCTTTTTACTTTAGTATCCATTTTCTTTTTATTATGCTTGTGAAACCTTTTCAAATAGAATTTAGGAACAATCTATTAAATATCGGTAAGAGAAAATGGGAGTTTTTATGACGAAATTTTCTGAGCATGTAATAAACTAAACACACATGATAACTTCAGTTGTGAGTGAATTAAATAGATACAATAAAAATACAGGGTAAAAGGGGCGGCCCTTAGAATACTACTAGGCCTCTATCACACTTTAACGCAAAAATAACGCTGCGCTTACGTGCCTGTCAGATTCATACTAGAAACGTCAATCCCCATACTAAAGCCGCTCTGAACGCAGCACTAGCGCAGCTTCCTGGCTTTGACCTACTTCGACTGTAGTTTTTGTATATAAAGTGACGTTTCTACTTTGGACCTGACAGGCGCATACGTTAGAGCAGCGTTACTTTTGCCTTGAAGTGTGGGAAAGGCCTTAGGGTGCCTTCAGACCACGAAACCAAAAAACTTTTATTTCGGAAAATATTTCAGGAAAAGTATTTTTAGGGAGGTATTTTTTTGTCATTTCCTGACAATTATGTTCCTATTTAGTTTTAATGGTCTTCATGCACTCTATGCTGCTATGCTCTATGGTGCTGTGTGATGCCGGCTTAGAATAGCATCACCCCACATCCTTGCCGCGGGTGTCGTAAGAGGCGACTAAGGGACTCGAGGGTATTGGTTTTATATTACAATTTTTAGGCGACAGACTGACAACCTGTCACTGTTGTGTTACACATGTTTCCTGAAACAACCTTGGAAAACAACCCTCAAAAATGTCAGACGTGGCGATAGCGACCTTCCGACGATTCTTACGGCCGTTAGCGCTTTGCCTACCCTGCAAGGTGTAAAGACGTGACATATGTATGCACTCTATGAGTATTTGGAGAGCATATAAAGTAATAAGTAAATAATATACTAAGACCATATTTGCATTAAAACTTAGTAATACAGGTTAGCCTTCGGGTTGCAGAGGTCAAGCGGCAGTCGCTCTGTGTAAAAACTTTTTTCCCCGTCAAATCCCCTTGGTTAGGTAGCTGTCCCCGACAAAAAAACGGGATAAGGCAAGGAGAATGGCGGTTGTTACTACTACTCTAGTAGTATTATAATATCTATGCACTATTAACTTATCTGAAATGACTGGAATTTACGCGTTAAGTCTCTGCTAACCCCGAAAGGGATAGAGGCATGTTTTGTGTATGTATGTATGTACTTACTACTTAACCTACATCCGTCACAGAACATATATCTCTGTCACTCATTTGACAACATACGATTCGTCCTATTCTAGACCGTGGCTATGAATAGGGTTGTTATTCTGAATATCGAGTGTGGATTTTAAGATGGAATACTTTTTTGAAAATATAGGTATTTCTACTGTTTGCATCTAAAAGCCCTGTGATGCACAAGATCTTAGACGTGGCTGGAGAATGGGACGTTTTACGTATCTATTGATAGTAAATTATCGACAATTGTCCAACACTAATCCGTCGCTGCAATCCATCCAATGTGGGTGCAATGACAAATGAGCCACTATTGTCCAAGGCATTATTTCTAGATGGGAGTTTTTGCATGTCATCCAATACTAATTTATTGACACTTGTCCAATACTAGTCCATTGCTGCAATCCATTCGATATGGGTGCTATGGCAAATAGGTCATTATTGTCCCAAGCATTATTTCTTGCGTTTCTATCGATACAAATTTATCGACACTTGTACAACACTAGTCCATTGCTGCAATCCATTTAATATAGGTGGTATGACAAATGGGTCACTATTGTCCAAGACTCCAAGGCATTATTTCTAGATGGGAGTTTTTGCATCAGTTCGAGAGTGATTTACTTGGGTTTTGGTGGAAAAAGTGATTCAGGCCAAGAGCGAATAGATGAAAGATTGCTGGATAGTTTTCATGGTTTTTATATACTATTTTTTGCAAAAAAAACCCTCTAGTCGTCAATCACGGACCATACCATACTCCCACAAGATAAGGCAAGGAACACACTTGACGCACGACGGAGCGCAAAAATATCGCAACGTTCTGTCAGATCCATACTAGAAATGCCAATCCCCATACTAAAACCGCTCAACCGAAGCAGCGCTATCTAGAGGTAGATGAATTCATGACGGGATGATTTGAATGCAAAATTTTATTTATTAATTGACCAAAGAATTTATTATTATCTTATTATTATTATCATTTTTTATTGTAGTATTTTATATAATTTCACTGACATTGTATTTTTTAATGTATTTGCTATTTCGTTTTAATGATTGTACATGAAACTAGTTTAAGAAAATTTCAATACAATGTATATTGTTCCGAAATAAATGAACTATGAACTATGAACTATCGCAGTGTCATCCGTCGAGTGCGGTTTTAGTATGGGGAGTGACGCTTTAGTATAAATCTGACAAACCGCTGCGATATTTTAGCGGTCCGTCCTGCGTTAAGAGTGCGATCCACCGAATGAGATTTTTTAGCTTCGGTATTAGATCCAAACCTGCCAAGTTGTCGATATCCGTTGCTTGCATAATATTAATACCGTCCCACAATATGGACGCATAAATAAGAGTTACGATAAAAGGGGTACTTATCTAGGTACTGAAACCTGGTAGGTACTTACCTACATACATACATACAAACACATATCACGCATTTATCCCTTGCTATAACAGCCATAAGAATACGGTCGCTATCGCCACGTCTGACATTTTTGAGAATTGTTTTCCAAGGTTGCTTTAGAAAACACTAGCTGGTGCCTGCAAACTTCGTTTCGCCATAATAATATCTTCCATCATTTATCAGCTATATATAGGACGACCACTGCTAAACATAGGCCTCTAAGAATCATAAAATAATATTAGCCAATATTAAATTGTTGGTAGGTAGGTACCAGAAAACTTGGTTTCTCAGACTATATGTAAGTAATTTAAAAAACTGTTAAATCGTAAAATTTCAATTTCCACATGCAAGAAAGAGTAAGAAAACGGTGATTGGTTTATAGTGTTTAGTTTTTAGAATCCCTAAAGGTTCAGTTTCTTGAAGTCGTCTCCCCTGCTCCGATTTTTTAGCTTTCCAGTTCTCTTCCCTATATCTTCAACTTTCCGCCTCTTATGCCATTTTTAGCAGATTTTTTAAAACCCTGCAATATTTACTTCCAAGAGTATTAATTCCGTGAAGTAGACTGATGCCACATTTCTTGACATTATGATGGAAGACTGAAGACCGAGTTCATGAGTGTGAATAAATAAAAACAAAAGCAAGTAATCATACTACTAATCATATACTATCCTACTTCGTACTAATAATATAAATACAAAAGTTTATATGTTTGTTTGTTACTCCTTCACGCAAAAACTGTTTAACTGATATTCATGAAATTGAACACAGACATAAAGGAGGTAACTTGGATTAACGCATAGAAAAGTTTTCTTCGCGAAAAAATGTTCCTGTGTGATGCCATGACCGATTTCCACACGGGCGGAGCCGCGGCTAGGGTTACGTTTAATTAAGTACCTAAGGCTATTTAATTAAGGTCGTGTGCTGCCGGCAAAGTTGAATAGCACCTCTCTTCCCGTGGGAGTCGTAAGAATCAACCGAGGGAGAAACCTGACCAAGACCGGCGGCCCTGGAGAAGGACAACAGAATCTACATTTAAACCCGGAACGGAGTCTTTGTTAGACGCGTGTGACAGAGGTCTATCCTGCAGTCAATTTGGCTCCGCACGTATCGACTCGAAGTTCCTGTGGTGTCAGTCAGGGAGCCCGAGAGAGTGGCGCAGGTCTTGAGCAACCCTGCGTTTTCCAAAATTACACTCCAGACAAAGGAGTGTCTGTGGAAAATCGGCTTATACCTATAGCCACGAAAAGTCTTATCTCAGATACTGATTTGATCGGCTGGTATAAAATAAAACTTTCGTCAGGAAAATTTTACAGAAATATGGAAAAATGTATCTTCTATATAAAATGTACCAGCCAATTGAGTCACTTTGTGTGGGAAGTCCAATTTTTATTAGTATTTCCAAAGAATATATCAGAAAAAAGTTGTCGCACCCTGAAAATAATGTAGCTGTATTGTCGGCAAAACCTATAACATACTGCATGTACCAGACAAACATTGGCTAAATAGCCTTAACCAAATTAGCGAGAAAATTTAAAAACAAAAAAGTTATTGCAATTTTCCCGCGTAGATTACGCACAAAGAAAACGATTCCTATAATAATATGAAGTTTGTATCGTCTGGCCACGCAACTTGCACGTCTTGCACCACGGAACTTTTGTTTTCGAGGGTAATAATTATTGAATTATTAAAAGTGAAAATTATTCCAATATTAAAGAGATATTTTTGTAGTCGTCGACATATTCATAGATTTTAGTTTCCTTGTCGTCATCATGAGCAATAATTCGACAAACTCATTTGTTGAGGTTATAAAAATACAGATTAAAAATATAAATACGGCCTCGTGTATTTTTTTCTTCCTGTGCGCTTATTCAAAGCGACACAACACGTGCTGGCCAGTTCGAAATTTGAAATCAATCTCAGGTCCAATTAGCCCATACACATCCTTTTACTACGCGCCACTATGAAATTCACATGACCTACAAACTTATTTTATGTGTAGCAGCCAACCCCCCTTTTAGGGGTATGTTTTTTTTAGCCTATAACCTGGTCGGTGAATTATTTGTCATTTTGGTACAAATTGCATCAAAATCCGTTCGGTCGTTTTCGCGTGATGCTTCCGCATATACACAAACAAACACACAAACATCGTACAAAACTCATTCGTAGATGTCGCCACACGTCTTTTAAAAGGCGCTATCGTTGTGTTTTCTCAAAACTATATAGGGTCACTGAACACTGACTTGTTACTGACTTATTATATGTATAGATAGATATAGATGTGTATTACTATACTGACAGGTTGCCAGCCTGTCGCCTAAAAATTGTAATACACCAATACTCTATAGTTCCTTAGTCGCCTCTTACGACACCTACGGGAAGGATGTGGAGTGATGCTATTCCTTAGGTACTTACCTAACACTAGATATCTTCGTCCATGCAAGTGAAACATGATAGGCATTTACCGAAGTGCCCGGGGCAGCGGCAAATCGTATTACCTACTGGCCACCGACGAGATTGCGTTGTAGCCAAACTGAGGTTTCGGCTTATGCAGCAAATACCTGGAAACCTGGTTTAATTTCGAGATTTAGCTTAGTAAGTTGTTTCAGCCAGTACTTCCTAATTTGTTTTTAGCCTTGGTTTCGGAAAATCGTTAACACAAAATAATTGAAAACCGAAGAGGGAAGATGGTTAGCCACTTGTGACGACACCACGAGTTTATTAAGAACTTCATTGAGGAAAAAGTCTAAGGGAGAAGAGGAAGAGGAAGACCAAGACGTACATTTTTCACACAAATAAAAGAAAAGGCTCACGTCGTGTCGTACCACGAGGTCAAAATATTGGCAGGAAACAGACAAGAATGGAAATTGCTCCATCGTCAAGGGCTTGGCAAGTTTGATGATGATGAGGTTATATTGTTTCAGAAAATTTTTCTAAACTGGGCTTGGTGATTTTAGGAATATTTGGAATAGGTACCACATTTGAAAAAAAATCTCAATTTCAATCTTTATTGCATTAATCAACGAACGCCCAAGTGAGTCTTGGCTTCCAATACGAGATTTCGCCAATGGTTTCGGTCTTGTGTGATTTTTCGTCAATCACTTGCCAGAAGCGGACCTTTGCGAATCAAATATATAGATGTAAGTAACACCTGGATCAAATTGGGGACGTTTTAAAGAAAGGTCAGGTCAGAAGTACCCTAAACCGAGAGCGTGCATGAAAAGACTAATGAATGTAGAAGAAGCGAAAGAAGTATGCCAGGATCGTAACAAGTGGAAGGAAATAGTCTCTGCCTACCCCAACGGGAAAGAGGCATGATTTATGTATGTATGTATGTAAGTAATACAATGTCACACTATGTGTAATTTGTCGCCAGAGTTCATCGCTTTGCCTACACTCTGTCTGTAAAAAATATATTTCTTCGTCACTGGAAATTAGTAGTAAAACTTGCGTAATACTACCAGGATACCATTTTACTCACGTTTATACCGGTAATTTTACTCAAGTTTTTTGGACCGGTTCACATCTTTAAATATTTACATTAGGTATGCCTGTTCTGCATAACATGACGGTAGCGTATGTTGGAAATCTAGTTATAAATGTAGATTGGTGTTGGTTAAGTTATAATTTTGGCCAAATACCTACAGCAACACAGTACCACAGTACTTACAGTTAAGGGCAGATCACACCGCTTGCGTAAAATGCAGCTTGTATGAGTGCACGTGATCACGCGCGTACGTTGTAATGTATGGGACTGCATGAGAGACGGCATACTTCTTGCGCTGCTTAGGAATTTTTTTATTGGTCTATACGTTTACGGCCCCGGGGCCATCTAAACTACGCCGGACGGTTTGGTGGGGAGCGAGGGCTCACGCGGAAATAATTAATTAAGGTTGTTCAAACAACCAGCCCAATCACGCCCTTGGGGCGAGACTGGGCCTAGGTGTTGTTCTGGGAAGAACGAATCGGACTGCGTTGCTTAGGTATGTATGTATATGTAATCACTTCATTGTACCACTGAAATTTAAAATTCAGTAAAAGAAATAAAACATAAACAACGCAATCTTTGAGATATATGTTTTTAG
The DNA here is from genome assembly GCA_029255805.1 of Keiferia lycopersicella. Lineage (NCBI taxonomy): Eukaryota > Metazoa > Arthropoda > Insecta > Lepidoptera > Gelechiidae > Keiferia > Keiferia lycopersicella. Next base: position 3,645,648 of record JARACZ010000033.1, read on the forward strand.
ATTTGAATCTTTGAAATACCCAGAGGATTTGTTATTATGTTGTAGGTCATGCAAGAAATGTGCTGTTATTTTTTTTACTTTACATAAGAAAAAGTATAAGAATAAAAAATGGCGACACTAAAACTAAGACACGAAAAATACAGAGATATAGTTTGTTAATATTTTCCGGAAAAGTCATAAAGTCTTGAAAAGTATTAGACCTGCCCACTCTGGCCAGGTTTGCAGACTCGGAAAGTATTAGAGTGGCTCAGACCGCCGGCTGGAATCTAGCTTACCGAGTACCGGGTAGAGTTGCTACATAGTTTCCGTCCGTATGGAGGTGCTAGGGTTGACACTGACAGCTTAAGATAATATAAGATATTTTATTGATCTCTTCTCTTTTCGTATGGGACACCGAGTCGTCCAACGACCCGATGAACCCTAGTGTCAAAATTTTTAAACCGCCCTGTATATGTAGAAGACTTTAAAGCTAGTACATTTAGTCAATTTTAGTAAAATTTAATCGTGTCGGATTTGCCGTGTGATGCCGGCTTAGAATAGCATCACCCCACATTCTTCCCGCGGGTATCATAAGAGGCGACTAGGGGACTCGGGAGTATTAGTGTATTACAATTTTTAGGCGACAGGCTGACAACCTGTCACTATAGTTATACACATGTTTTCTGAAACAAACTTGGAAAACAATCCTCAAAATGTCAGATGTGGCGATAGTGGCCGTATTCTTACGGCCGTTAAAGCTATGCCTACCCTGCAAGGGATAAAGGCGTGATATGTGTATGTATGAATAATATAATATTATTTTACATATCTCATGCTCTGAAAGTAGGTCATTACTGACAAAAAACACGACCTGTAAGTTCAACTTACAGGCGAGGTTTTAAAACTAAGCCTGTAAGTAATTTTAAATATGGAACTAGAAAAAGAACCAATAGAATCGCGGCAATTAAAAAGTTAAAATCAATTTCTTCTTATTTTTAACAGGAGTTTCATCAATTAGTGGTATACGATTTTGAATTTCGAACTGGCCGCTACGAATTGTATTGCTTGAACGCAGGAATTATATTTTTAATCTGTATTTTCATAACCTCAACAAATGAGTTTGTCGAATTATTACTCAATATTACAATAACAAAAGTAAAAAATGTATAATATCCCCACGATCAAAAAAATGTTTACTTTATGTTAGGATACTTTTCTTTCATATTAATTCAATATTTTTCAACCATAGAAAAAAAGTTTCGTGGTGCAACTTGAATACCAGACGATACAATCATCATTTATGGATCGTTTTTTGTATTTATCGCTTTATTTTACTCACTTTTCATTCGATATGTAAAGCAGTATACGTACCACGGATGTAACATCAATAACAACCTCGGAAAGGTACCGCCCTCGCTCCGCTCGGGCGTTAAAAAACCTCGGTTGTTATTGATAGCTTACATACCTCAGTACGTAATCTACTAATTGATAACACATTTAGTAAATTTTTGTCAATTTTAGTCGTGCCGTATTTAAAGATGTCAATGGTTTTTTCGCAATTTCAACACAATACATTGTAACACATTGCTACGAGTCATAAGCAAATAAAAGACGGTAGTAGGTTGTTATTTCGTCAAAAAAAAGATACTTATATACGTTACAAGGGGCCCGCCCAGCGGCTGCGTCCGCTGTCATTTATTTTCCTGTGGTAAGATGTTTTCCCGGAAAGTATTATACATAAAAACCTTCCTCTTGAATCACTCTATCTATTAAAGTAACTCTATCAACTAGCATCAAAATCCGTTGTGTAGTTTTAAAGATTTATGCAAACAGACATACAGGCAGACGTGAAAAGCGACTTTGTTTTATACTTTGTATTGATTAAACCATTATAGTTGTACAAAGCATGAAAAGCAACTCAAACATTTTATAATTCGCTGACGCACTACTGGTAAAATCCACTTTTGTTTAATTTTGTGCGGTTTGCAGGTGAAATCCATTAAAACATGTTTAATATCAGAGGCTTATTCATATAGTTAGGCTGATATTTTATTTTATGAAATAGTATGCCAGGGATATAAGCGTGATTTGTGTATGTATGTATAGTATGCCAGAAAATAACTAGAGTTGGCATTCGTTACTTCGTCTTGTCTTTTAACTCTGCTACCAGAAAAAACTATGGTCTAGACTCTAAACCCTAGTTCTCTCTCTAAACTTTAATTTCTAGACTATTAAGTAGAAAAGTTCCAAGGAGAAGTCAGGTGAAGAGTACCCTAAACCGACGAGCATGTATGAAAAAGGCTGATGAATATTGAGGGAGCGAAAGAGATGTGTGAGGATCGTAGCAAGTAGAAGGATGTAGTCTCTGCCTACCCTTCCTCGAAATGACGGCGTGATTATATGTATGTATGTAAGTAGAAGTTAGCAACCAAAGTATCATGCAATCCTTCGCCCTCAGCAAGTTCGTAGGTGTTTCTGTATCAAAAATGGGGTCTTTATTTGATTTTCATTTCATTTCATTTATTCATAAACAATTACAAATTGTGTTCGAAAATTAATTAAGTATAAAATAATTAGATTAGTCGGTGTCGGTTATGGGCAACCCTAACTGAGCGAAATCAATTTCCAAAGCTATTGTTCAAGTTCAGTTCACATATTGAAGATTATTAGAGTTACTTGCTCTCTGGCAATCTAAGTTCCTATATTTCTAGGACTTGAGATAAAACTAGGTAAGTAGACAAAGTAAAATAGTATTGCAGGTATAGTTATCATAAATTAAATAGTCTACGCAGGAATTATAAACACTGCAGAGGAAAAAGAAGAATATGTGTACATATTTTTTGAATGAAGTTGGACCATACCTTGAATCTGAAACTTAGGTCCGTATTTATAAATCGCATTCAACTCTGAGATCAATCTCAAGAGCGATTTTGACAAAGTGTCTGTCAATACTAACAGCAGCATCTCAAAGTCGCACTCAAGATCGATGTCAGAGTTGAGTGCGATTTTGACTTGTGTCAATCAATACTAACAGAATTTCAAAGTCGCACTCAAGATCGATCTCAGAGTTGAGTAGAAATATGAGCCTTCACAAATTTTCCAAATTAACGCTTAATAATATTTTACGAATACTTATTCCTCGTACAGATTAACACATTTTGATCTTTATTTAATTTTTAAGTCCACCTATCTTCGGCCTAGGACTGTTGTTCAGTATTAGACTAGTTATTTTTTACATTCAGTAGTCTCAGGTAGATGTCCAACATAATTTCAAGCTAAATACCAGAATTTCGGGACACCATATGCTAACAGCTCGTATGCTGTTACAGCTTGATCCAGCTTAAGGCGGATCGCACACTTGACGCACGACGGAGCGCTGTCAGATCCATACTAGAAATGTCAAGCCTCATACTAAAACCGTACTCAACGGACAACGGTGCGATAGCGCTGCGTCAACAGCGCTTGAGCGGTTTTACTATGCGGATTGACATTTCTAGTATGGATCTGCAGACCGCTGCGATATTTTAGCCATCCGTCATGCGTAAGTGTGGGATCCGCCTACAGCCCGTATGCCGTTACAACTTGATCCGGCTTAAAATTAAGTTAGTCTGCAGTTTGCAGTCGTGACGTGCCGTTGCAAATGGGTGTGAAGTTAGCAGACAAACACTAGGTATATCTCTGGAGTCTACCACATGCAGAAGTTAGTTCGGAACAGCTATGTTATTTGAGGTTCAGGTGTTTTCCACATATGCTGTTACTGTACATACTACATTACCTTGCAAAATCCTTACATATACATATAGAAATTAAGGTAATTAGGAAATGATACTTAAATTTTTTTAAGTTAGTCATTTTTTTAAAACAGCCACTATAGATACTATCAAACTTTTACCAATTCGGTTCATCCTTAGTGTTAGTTTAGGTAGGTATGCCAATTCTTTCCTAGTGGGCATCTTCAATCGCGTTTTGAACGTCGTAGTTGGAATCCACTACTCTCTTTTTGAGAGGTACTCGAAGCGACCTCTTGTTCCGTTGGACCTATATGGCTGTATGTCAATTAGATACCTACTGTATCGGTGCATGGAAATATGTACTGATGATGATGATGATGTACTATTGAGCGCTTAAATGACCACAGGGGAGGAAAACTCAAAGCCTATTGCAAATGGCAGCAAGCGCGACTGTGCCTCAACGCACCAAAATTTTTGACCAATCACAGAAGGCACAGTCGAGAGTGGCGCCATTAGTTCCTCAGTTTCCTATCTCATTGAGCTTTAAGCTGGATTCAAAGTAATATCTAGGCTTCCAGTATAACTTGACCTCCTTGCATGACCTTGAAAGTAGATAAAGTAAAAATTAAGAATGATTACTAAGATTATCTATACGCCTCCATAGTCCGCAATTTTGGGCAAAAATCTGCCCTTTACCTTGACAATGTCTGCGTTTTCCAATGAGTGGCTGAAACTCTAGAACATTCCAGCCTATTCAAACGTCCGCTCTCATAGGTACCTATACAACATTGTTTGCTTAAACTAGCAATTCTACATAATATTAATTTTGTTCATTTCCTACAAAAATATTGATTTTAGAGGAACCGCGAAGAACTTACCTGGATCAAATCGGGGACGTTTTAAAGATAGGTCAGGTCAGAAGTACCCTGAACCGACGAGCGTGCATGGAGAGACTGATGAATGTAGAAGAAGTTCGCTTCTTCATCAGTATCTCCATACTTCTTTCGAGAAGTATGCCAGGATCATAGCAAGTGGAAGAAAAAAGTCTCTACCCCTACGGGAAAGAAGCGTAAAATCAACCTGGCTATGTAAAAGACGATAACTGCTTAAAAAACGCCACAAATATAGTGTAAAATAAATCCGGGCCATCAGTTTAATCTACTTATTAACAACTTTGTCCCATGTCAACCCCACAGTGACCTTCGGGACCAACTTTTGGCCACTTGTTGACTACTCACTGACCTAATTATTCATGGTGTTGTAAACAAGGGTTTAACTTTGTAAATGTTCCAAATTATTTAGCCTTTTGCGTATAAAATGGCACTTTAGTGCTACATACATACGTACACAAATCACGCCTGTATCCCTTCCGGGGTAGACAGATTCAGTGGTTCTGGACAAAACATACCAAGAAACAAAAAAATACTTGACTGGGTTTTAGGGGAATAGCATTGCCATGCGTAGAAAAATTTTCTTTCCCGTGGGTGTCGTAGGAGGCGATTATCTTCGAGCGCATTAGCGCTGATCTGATTAGGAGTACAAGTGGTCGCCATGGTCGAATCCGGTCGGAGAGATCATCATCATCAGACGAACGAACATACGTTGACGAGTAGAAACAAATATAGCTCAGGTATAACTCACTTGTGTGACATTTTTGGGTACATACAGGGTGTTAGGGACAGCTTCCCGAATACAGATAGGGTGCAAGCAGACTATGAAACTGAACAACTTTCGGAACATATGTCAGGAAACGACAAAAATTTTTCAACCTCCCATACAAAAACGCAATAAGCTGACTGCATTTACTATGAGAAACCAAAAGTTTTTTAATGTTTCCTGACATATGTTCCTACGAGAAAGTTGTTCAGTTGCATGATCGGCTTACTTCCGATCAGTATTCGGGACGCTTTTCCTTACACCCCGTATTTTCTGCTGCATACATAACTTCTTAAAACCCAGTTTATTAGCTGTATTGCTAGCACATACATAACACTGTACAAAGTTAGTAACGACTACCCTCAGGCATTTCACTTCATCAATATTCAGTTATAATTATTCGCTGACGAGCGGCCGATTGGAGGAATCGATTATTCTCGATCAAAGACCTGTTATGACTAAAGACTAGATTCATATTAATTTAAATAAATAAAAAATATATGGAAATAGTAGTTTTTTTTTCATGTGGGACACCGAGTCGTCGAACGACCCGATGAACCCTAGTGTCAGAATTTTCCAACCGCCTTCTATAAGTAGCAGGCTTCTGACATGGTTGTGTAACGACTGCCGTCTAAGTGATCATAGACAGCAACCGGGACCTACCTACGGTTTAACGTGCCGTCCGAAACACGGAACCATCTTAATTACGGACAATCGGGTGCTTCAGCCCGCAATGTCCTTCCCAGACTTGAAACAAATTCACAAAGTGATAAATATCAACAATTATTGAGTGATCCCATTTTAGTATGGGGAGTGACGTTTCTGGTACGGATCTGACAGATCGCTGCGATATTTTTGCGTTCCGTCGTGCGTCAAGTGTGTTCTTCGCCTGCGATCACTGACAGTACATCATTTTATCCCTGCTGGGCAATTTTCTAGTGAAAACACAACCTACCTCGTGCAATATATTCTATATCCGCATCCATTAGGATAGTAGGTCATTGATTTCGTCAGAGGAATTAGCATAAAGGGTCTATTAGGACAATCATAAGCTAGAGCTCTCTGTACTGTCAGACCCACATAGATGACTAAGAGATAATCCAGGCAATGGTCAGCAGTGCTCCCTGCTCCCTCATTTTGGCAATTACCGGCACATACCAGGTAGATTTAGTCCGATCCGTTCTTCCCAGAACAGCTCCTAAGCCCAGCCTCGCCCCAAGGGCGTGATTGGGCTAGTTGTTTGAACAACCAATCAATCCAGGTGAGTCCTCGCTCCCCACCAAGCCGTCCGGCGTAGTTTTGATGCCTACGGGGCGTAAACGTATAGACCATCAATAAAAAAAAAGCGCTTCCTGTGACAACATCTGGCACTGCGCTCACCATCTCACATGCCAAGCGTGGCGAGTATGGCAAATACAAATACCCTCAAAGCTTGAGCAATGTCCAGCAGTGGACTGTTGTGGCTGTGGACGAGGATTTTCAATGTTGTGCTTCTTACAAGCTACTTACTATGCCGTGTGATGCCGGCTTAGAATAGCATCACCCCATTTCCTACCCGTGGGTGTCGTAGGCGACTGCGGGACTTGAGGGTTTCAGGTGTATTACAACTTTTAGGCGATAGGCTGACAACAATACACAAAATTATCTCAAACGGCCCTCTATATCTGTCAGACGTAGCGACATCGACCGTATTTTTGCGGCCGTTAGCGCTCTGCCTACCCCGTAAGGGCTAAAGGCGTGATATATGTGTGTATGTATGCATGCTACTTACAACTATTCACTAACCAAGAGGCCGTCTCTCAGTGAATTTTTAAAGTCCCACTACGACTCTATTTAACTAACTTTTCCCATTTGCAGGTAAGTACTTACCGGAGTTTGCGGCCTGGTAAGTAAGGACACAGTAGAATAACAAGCAGTAGGTACACATTACACCTGCTCCTTTATTCGGTATTGGGCACACCTACAGCTTGTAAAAAAATCTGCTGTAGCTGATTATTACCTATCTGTTTAGACAACTCATATAAGTAGCGATATCCCAATATTTGTTTAAACAATTTACAGAAGCGGGAAATGACGAGACGCAACGCTATTTATGTGATGCAACATAAAGGAAAAATATATGCGACGTCACGTGTTAATTCAATTTTGAATCTTAATTGACATGACCCTATGTGATAGAATACATATTTTGATTGAGAGTAGCATTATTACAGGTGATACAGCTTCAAATTTGTTCTCTCGACTCAACTCAACGCACATCAGCAAAGCAATATACCGCATAGCTGTCATATTTATTTGTGTTTCTCAAGCAAATATGTGTCTTGGTAGTAACGTGAAGTAGTTTAAAGAACATTTCTGTCATGATGCAAAAAAAAGGCCATGTCTTGTCAGGTCGTGTTTCGTGTTCAGAGTAGACGGATGAACAGGTTATGCTGCTGATTTCACTACCAATACTGTGGTTTTAGCACTATGAATCGTAAGTACCACTTTGAGAATTAAGTTTTGCGGTAGTAACTACACTAATGTGTGAAAGAGTGCGAAAATTCTCAATGGTTCTTCTTTTTATTTTGTCGTGTGGTTTATCAAATCGCGTTTTGGGCCACATATTTTTGTAGCATATGTCTTGAAGACTTGTACTGAAAATAATTTCGTCTCTTTTTATGGAGATTTTGAGAAATGGTTTAGAAAATTCAGAACACTACTTTACATGTTGGGGGAGGTTTTTTTTTGGTGTGGGATCCAGAGGGCTTAGTAAAGCGGATCGCACACTTCACGCACGACGGAGCGCTAAAATATCGCAGCGGTATGTCATATCCATACTGGAAACGTCACTCCCCATACTACAACCGCACCTGACAGACGACGCTGCGATAGTGCTACGTCGACAGAGGTTGAGCAGTTTTAGTATGGGGATTGACATTTCTAGCAGAGTATAAATTCAGAGAAATATTTTGAAGACTCAAGTGCGAATTTAAACTGCATACTTCATTAACCCGTAGACTTGCAAACTCTCTCTCACATCTCCATAATTCGTCGTCACTTCGTCAAGAAATTTCTCGCGCAATTTCACTACTAACAAGGTTACCCAAAAATTAAGGTGAATTCCCGTTTTCCTCCAAGATTCGTGTCCCCAAAAACGTGGGGCAAAGTTTGGCAGGTGGGGTAAGTTGTGGCAGAGGGTTGGGCAATGTTTTACGAGGCTACACCTTGCCTCCCCCTGTCAAACCTTGCCCAATGTTTTAAGGGGACACGGATTTTCAGGACAGCGGGAAAACACCAAAATTAAGACCATATTTGCATAGATATATTCATGAACTCACGCCTTTTTATGTACGGGGTAGACATTATGATAGTTCATAGCATTTGATTCATTTGCTATTTGTTGCAACTTAATAAAGTGTGTGTATATTATTATGACAAAACCAGGCAGTGTTTTTGCAATATAATATCATAATTAAACCTGGAATACTATTATAAAGTGACAAATGTTAAATAACCTTGTGTAATAAAAATGACCACTATCGCTAACCTTTTTGCCACTCACTTTTCTTCAGTGTACTCTGACAGGATGCCTTCAACACAAGATTGTCGACCATCCCCATCCAGTGAATTGTTAAGTCATGTTTACATCACAGAAAAAAATATTTCTAAAAAGATTAAAGAAATTAATATTTCTAAGAGCAGTGGTCCTGATGGACTGCACCCTTATTTCATAAAACGTTGTGGTCCCGCTATTTCTTTACCACTGTTTCTAATTTTCAATAAATCGTTACAGGAAGGTATATTTCCAGCAATTTGGAAAGAGGCAAAAATAGTACCAGTCTTTAAAAAGGGTGATAAGAACTATGTTGAAAACTATAGGCCGATTTCTATACTTTCCTGTTTAGCCAAGCTTTTTGAATCCATAGTTAGTCCATTCATATCCAAACACATTCACAGTAATATTTCCAAGCATCAACATGGTTTTTATAATGGTCGATCAATACAAACAAACTTAATTTCATACGTATCGGATATCTGCAATGCCTTAGACAGTGGTAACGAAATACATGCTATTTATACCGACTTTAAAAGCGCCTTTGAAAAAGTGGACCATAACATCTTAATAAATAAATTAAATTCAGCTGGCATATGTGGATCTCTTTTGAGATGGCTGAGTTCATACTTAGAATATAGATCTCAAATAGTTACTACTAGTGGATACAAATCACATACCTATTATGCTACGTCAGGGGTTCCACAAGGATCTCATCTCGCACCTATACTCTTTTTATTATTTATAAACGACATTAGCTCTGTTATCCTTCATTCCAAATTTTCACTCTTTGCCGATGATTTAAAACTGTATACAATAGTTTCACCGACAGCTTGTAATGAACTTCAAGATAATCTCAATAGGATTCAATCCTGGTGCAAATCCAATAATATGATGCTAAACATCAATAAGTGTTACCAAATTAAATTTTCCCGTAAGAAGACCCCTACTCCATTCGATTACACACTCGACACCGTACCACTAAAGGAAGTAAGCGAAATACGAGATCTAGGAATTATACTAGATAATAAACTCACCTTCAATTCTCACGTTGACTCCGTCGTGAAGAAATCTGCCCAAATGCTTGGATTTTTAAAACGAAATTCGATTTCGTTTAAGCAGCCAAAGACCAAGATAATATTATTTAATGCTCTAGTACGTAGTCATCTTGAATTTGCCAGTACTATTTGGAACCCCATATACAGCAATCAGTCTCAACGTATCGAATCGATTCAACGCGCCTTTACCAGACACTTAGCGTTTCACTCTTCAGGAATTTCCGTAGACCTTACAATGATCGCTTATCATTTTCTAAACTTAACAGCCTCAAATTACGCCGAACCATGCATGACTTAACCTTTTTATACAAACTAATGAACAACTTCACAGACTCCATAGACATCCACCAATCCACAAATATCACTGACAGTTCCTTTTAAATATCCACGACACAAAGTTACAAAACTACTCCACATTCCATATTGCCGAACCAACATAGGATTAAATGCTCCGATTGTTAGAATATGTAGAACTTTTAATGAATACAACTGTAAACACCCTGAAATCGATATTTTTAGTGACACGTTACCAAAGTTTAAGCGCAAGATTGAAATCACCGAACTTAAGACTAATAATCTCACTATTAAATAAGTTAGACAGTGTGCGATCCACCTAAGTGTTAAATAATTCAATTATGTTATTCAATTCCTATAGATTAAGCAGGTATGTTGTTTTAAGAACGCTGTGTTTATCTGTAACTGTTATACATATTAGAATAAGATCTTTTGAATATCTATACCCTGTAATGTAACAATATGTGTAATGTTGGTAAACCTATAAAATAAAATAAAAATATAAAATATAAACCTTTGTACCTCCCTGAGAATCAAACCATGTTCCTTCGAATTCTGAAACTAAGCTCGGGCGTACTGCACCGCGGGTGTAGTAATCTTAAACAGGGTGGTATAGCACCCTGCAGTTAGGTAGGCAGTAATTTTTTTTTTGTACAGGTAGTCAAGGTACCGTAGTTTTGTAACGAGCTTCAAGAAGGCAAGCGCAAGCTCGGCGGACAGCTCTTGCGCTACAAAGATGTGCTGAAAAGGCACATAAAAAAATTGCGGTATTGATACCCCTAACATGGAAATCAACAGCTAAAAAACGCCCGGAATGGAGAGGTCTTGTGAGGCAAAATTTTGAAGCCTTTGAAAAAGTTCCTGTTCAGCAGTCGCTGTAGCCGAAATCGGCTCGGACCGATTAATTTTGTATATGTATTTTCGTCGTTGCCTGACATAATAATATGTTTCTAATTATAAAAGTTGTTCAGTTTAATAATATGCGTGTTCTCTTTTAGTTTTCGAGGGGCTGTACCTTACACCCTGTATAGAAGTTGGTACATTACATAGTTCGGTTCGTGCCGTTCTCGACTTAATAAAGCTTTATACGAGCTAATATTGAGAGAACACTACGATTTTAGAGCCAATTTTATCGCTTCGGCGCTCAGCATTAAGAGCAGCAGAGATTATTAAAATCGCTTCATAGCGGAATATAAAGTAATCTTCATACATAACCGTTAAGTTTTATACTTAGCCATTTTGTTCTACGCAGAGGTGGTTCAACGAACCAATGAACCCTGATGTCAAAGTTTTTCAACCACCTACTACTAGTAGGTTGTACTAATCGAGAATGGAAACCGGAACCTTTGCGTGGTAGGCAGTCGCACTACCACTACGCCACATCGGTCGTAAACACCGACGTTGACGCAGGACCAATGCATCAACTTGTGGCAATGGATGCGTCAGTCAAACAACGCAAGTTCATCCGTTGGTTCTGCGTCGTTAACGTCAGTACGGGTATTTTAAATTTTCTTACATCTGACAGGACCATGCGTTATGGATGCGTTAAAAATGCGCGGCGTCGTCTGTTAGATTAGGCCTGATGATTGGCTTTACACGCAGCGCAGCGCATAATTTTGCGGTGTCCTTTCGGATCCGGTTATATGACGAAAACAGTTCACAAAGTCCCATAGAAAACCGAATACCATGTCATATAATATGACTGCCACACGTCGCCGCATCAAGTTGCGTCTGTCAGAGGTAGTCATTGATATGGTGGCTGGGTGGCTGTCACAATTAAGCGATTCACCCATTGATAAACTATTCAAATTAAAAAAAAGAACTATCGTTTCCCTCCTTATTTCCGTTTTGTTTTAAGCCGCCGTAAAAAATGGCGGCTGTTACTTCGAGCACTCTAGATAATGCATTGCCACGAAAGTGGTCGGGCTGGCAATGATTGCGTGAACCCAGACGATACGAGCAAAATGCAGGGAAATGTAGCGGTAAATGTATATGCATCACGCCTATATCTCTTGTGGGGTTGGTAGAAATAGCTGAAACGACGTTATTTGACAAAAAAAACGGTAATTTAAGAAGAAAGAATTACCATAGTGACAGGGGAATAGCGCTAGTAACGATAGAAGTATAGCTAATATCATTGGTAGAAAATATATAATGATCATATACAAGGTGTTAGGGACAGCGCCCCGAACACTGATAGGGTGCAAGCAGAACATGAAAGTGAACAACTTTCCCCTAGGAACATATTTCAGGAAACGACAAAAAAATTTCGACCTCCCATACAAAATCGCGATCAGCTGACTGCATTTACTTACATAGACTGCAGAAACCAAAAATTTTGTCAAGTGGAACATATGTTCCTAGAGGAAAGTTGTTCAGTTTCATGGTCTGTATCCCGTGTCCCTGTTCTTGACAGATGAAGAGTTAATGTGCTTATTACAGAACCTCTAATGGGCGGTGTGATGCCGACATAGAATAGAGTCACCCTAACTCTAACCGCGAGTGTCTTAAAAAAGCGACTAAGGGATAATTTATCCAGGGAATGATCAGCAGCGCTCCCTGTGAATTGAATGTTTTTTTACTGCGCTTGCCAATCCGCCTGATAAGCGTGGTGAGTATGGCTATACCCCCCGATAGGGCGAAGCCATAGTCAGCAGTGGGCTGCTGTGGACTTGCATAATAATATTCTTAATATCACTGTTATCTTAGTCACTTAAAAAAATTACTTAAACAGCATATTCTCATTTGTCCAGTCAGTAATAAATAATTATAATAAGGTAGGTAACTAGGTTTAATTAGGTAATTAATTATGTTTTTGCTAAGAACATCTCAAATTAGTTCATTAAAGCCCCGCAATTAATAATTTATCTTCAGTCCGTTAAATTAATGACCTATATTGTGTAATATAAGTTTTTAGATAGGTACAATTCTAATTTTGAAATACATCAACAGCGAATAATTTAAAGGGTGCACCAGTCTATGACACTAAACAACTTTCCCTTAGAAATATTGGCGCATTATGGAAAACAATTATTTAACCTCCCCCAATACTAAAAGTCTCGGCCGGCCAGATCAGTAAAAACAAGACGGCCATTTTATTTCGGCTTAATGTTTCTCAGGGAAAGTTGTTCAGTTTCATAGTCTCGCCCATAAAAAAAGTTAAATATTTGCCCCGGTTGTGTAACTTTGTTTAAATATGACAGAGTTAAAACTCTAAGCTAAAACTTTAAGCCGTAGGTCCCGGTTGCTGTCTATGATCATTCAGACGGCGGTCGTTACACAACCATGTCAGAAGCCTGCTAATTGTAGAAGGCGGTTGAAAAATTCAGACACTAGGGTTCATGGGGTCGTTAGACGACTCGGTGTCCCACACGAGAAGAGAAAAAGACGGCAAAGATTAAGTAAAATAATAAAAATCTGTGTCACCATTTGTCATCTAACAATCTAACGACATTATTTACTGTTTTCTGAGAGTCCTCTCTTCACACCTTCACCTGAGACCTACTTCAGTGAATGAATGAGTGAATGAATGAAATGAATGAAAGAGTGAATGAGGGTGAAGGGCTTTTGTGAGGGCAAGAAGCTTAGCCCTTGCTTTGCTAAGATTTATGACTTACCTATGTCTGGTTATTATTTTTTATTTGTTTTTGTGTACTTTTGTGTGATGATCGTCGCTTAGGGAGTCAGACGGTTAACGTGCTCTCCGTAGCACGAAGACTTGCTTCCTATTGACAATCAGGTGATTTAACCTGCAATGTTCTAACCAAACTGGGAACAATTTCAAAAAATCATTATAACTAACATCTCTTGTATCTCGGAGAATGAAACCAGTGATCTTCAGATTTTGAAACCAACGTTCACACCGCTAGACTATAGAGGCAAGTGGTCATACATACAACAATAGGGTTTATTAGTCTATTCGTTAAGTTCCTAATAGGTGGCGCTGGGTACCGATGAGATCCTTTTATTAAAAATCCTTTTATTAAAAAGCTCAGCAACGAACTTGACAGATAATCTGTCAGTATTCAAAAATGTCAATAACGTCACCTAGGTCCGTATTTATAAATCGCACTCAATTTTGAGATCTATCTCAAGGGCGTTTTTGTCAAATGTCAGTCAATACTAACAGTATCTCAATGTCGCACTCAATATCGATCTCGGAGTTGAGTGCGGTTTATAAATGCGGGCCCTAGTTTAGACAAGTGTTGCTATCAGCCCAACAAATATTCATAGACACAAAATTTCACGGTTAATCATACTTAACATCACCTCGCTTGTCAGGCGGATAGGTAAGCGCAGTGTCAGATGTCGTAGACAGACAATAGTCTATTAAGAAAGGTTTTTTTGTTATTAAAGTCCCATCTCTGGTGACAACTTCGGCAGATCACACACTTAACGCACGACGGAGCGCAAAAATATCGCAGCGATTTGTCAGACCCATACTAGTAAAGTCCCTCCTCATACTAAACCGCACTCGACGGACGACACTGCGATAGCGCTGCGTCGACAGCTGTTGAGCGGTTTTAGTATGGGGATTGACATTTCTAGTTTGGATCTGATAAACCGCTGCGATATTCTTGCGCTCAGTCGTCTGTCAAGTATGCGATCCGCCTTCCATTCGCCTGCGTTATAAACCCGTTATAGCACCTTAAGGCGGTTAATTGTGCTCGTAAAACACTATTTTATAGCTTACTGCGCTATTGAAGTCTTTGTATACTCCTTCATACGTCCGTTTTGTTGTGAAAGTGATGAAATATTTCGTCTGAAAGGTTTGTAAGTGGGTATCGCAAGTTTCACAGTAACATTTATATAGTTGCCGTGTGATGCCGGCTTAGAATAGCATCACCCCATTTCCTACCCGTGGGTGTCGTAAAAGGTGACTGAGGGACTTGAGGGTTTCAGGTGTATTATAACTTTTTGGGCGACAGGCTGACAACCTGTCATTATAGTGATACACAAATTATCTCAAACGGCCCTCTATATTTGTCAGACGTAGCGATAGCGATCCTATTTTTACGACCGTTAACGCTCTGCCTACCCCGTAAGGCGTGAAGGCGTGATTTATGTATGTATGTATGTACATATGTAATTTATGTAGTAGCTGAATAAACGATCGTAAAGTGCTATCCACACACATGAGACGTGAGACATGAGACGCGTAACAAGAAATCTTTAAATTTCTATTTACCTGGCACCATTGTTTTAAGAATAGATATGACTACTTAGACGGCGGTCGTTACACAACCATGTCAGAAGCCTGCTACATGTAGAAGGCGGTTGAAAAATTCTGACGGTAAGGTTCATTGGATCGGACGACTCGGTGTCCCATACGAAAAAAAAGAAAGAACAAGGTCAAAAAGTCTTTCGCCATTTCCGTTTCGCAGTTTACCCGCAAAATAAGTCCTGTCCAGATACTATGTTGAGAAGTGGGCTGTCTTGTAGCGGGTAGATTGCCCATTTCAGTGACAGCCAGCTTGAGTGACGAATAGCGTGTTCCGGCACAATTTGGACAAGTTATCCCGTTTTGTACATACATAGAGGGTGTAAAAAAAAATCTGCTAATATTTTAAGGGGTGAACCAGCTCATGAAACTGAACAACTTTTGCCCAAGGAACATAGGTCAAAATATGAGAAATAAATTTGGACCTCCCATACAAAATGTCTGACCGACCAAGTCAATTTGTGTGGGAGGTCCAAAAAATTTTCTCATATTTCGACCTATGTTTCTTGGGAAAAGTTATTCGTCTCATGGGCTGATACACCCCTTAAAATATTTGCAGCTAATATTTGTACACCTTATATTATCACGTCTTTTCCCTTGCGGGGTACGCAGAGCGTTAACAGCCGTAAGAATACGGTCGCTGTCGCCACGTCTGACATTTTTGAGGATTGTTTTCCAAGGTTGTTTCAGATAACATGTGTAGTGATGTAGTGATATAGTGACAAGTTGTCAGCCTGTCGCCTAAAAATTGTAATAATACGCCAATACTCTCGAGTCCCTTAACCTCTTACGACATCCAAGGGAAGGATGTGGGGTGATGCTATTCTGAGCCGGCATTACACGGCAACGGCCGTTTTTGTGGCCCAAAGAAAAGAAAGGGAGTGGTACACAACAAAAATATCGCAGCGGTCCGTCAGATCTATACCACAAACGTCACTTCCCATACTAAAACCGCACTCGACGACACTGCGATGACAGCGGTTGAACGGTTTTAGTATGGGGATTTACATTTCTAATATGGATCTGACAGATCACTGCGATATTTTTGCGCTCCGTCGTGCATCAAGTGTGTGATTCGCCATGCGCGGCATAACACCGGTCCAAAGCCCAAGCTGTCAAACCCAGCCTTAACTTTACTCTACGTATGGTAAAGCAGAAGTAGCCAAATGTCTTTCCCCAAGATGTAACAAATAGCCCATAAAACTGAACACTTGAACAGCTTTCTTTAAAATACATAAGGACCTTATATGCAAAATTTAGGTACTTGCCAACTGCCTATAAAGTAAGATGGGAGGTCCGAATACTTTTTTTCATATTTTAACCTAGCTCTTCGTAGAAATTGACCAGTTCCAAGGCCTGTTTCATGCCTTATAATATTTGCATCATTATATTTAGGTACATCCTCTTTTTTTTACATCATTTATTTATTTTGGAATTACGCAAAATTTTACCTGATACTATTAAATAATTTTAAATAAAAGATACTTTAGAATGGACGACAGTAGTCTCTGTTTCATCCAGTTTTTTCTCTTCTTCTAAAAGAACCGGGTTATCTAATTCCAGGTTCGTATCTAATTTCTCTTCTAATTGGACTTCTTGTACCGGTTCTTGGATAATCTGCTGTTTTTCTATAGCAACTTCGAACATATGTGTAGACTGCACCATGTCTTTGGTCGAATAGTATTCTAGAAGAGGATCCATCGTAGTAGTAGTGGTGCGTTTGTAGGATCGGTAATATCCTGGCATCTAGTGGAAATAAAATTTCAACAATTAGAAATAGGTACTCATCATTCTCCTTGCCTAATCCCGTTCTCTGTCGGGGTCGGCTACTAAGGGTATGGTTGCAGGTGTTATACGAGTATACAAGACATATGTTGCCATGGAGTATACGAAACATATGGTACCATGGAGTATATGAGGCATATGGTGCCATGGAATATACAAGACATATGTTGCCATGGGTATACGAGACATATGGTGCCATGGAGTATATGAGGCATATGGTGCCATGGAGTATACGAGACATAATATGCCATTGAATATACGAGGCATATGTTGCCATGGATTATAAGAGGCATATGGTGACATGGAGTATATTAGGCATATGATACCGTGGAGTATATGAGGCATATGATACCATGGAGTATACAAGGCATATGATACCATGGAGTATACAGGACATATGATACCATGGAGTATACAAGGAATATGATACCATGGAGTATACAAGGCATATGATACCATAGAGTATACAGGACATATGATACCATGGAGTATACAGGGCATATGATACCATGGAGTATACAGGGCATATGGTGCCATGGAGTATACAGGGCATATGGTGCCAAGGAGTATACAGGGCATATAGTTCCATGGAGTATACAGGGCATATGGTGCCATGGAGTATACAGGGCATATGATACCATGGAGTATACAGGGCATATGGTGCCATGGAGTATACAGGGCATATGGTGCCATGGAGTATACAAGGCATATGGTGCCATGGAGTATACAGGGCATATGATACCATGGAGTATACAGGGCATATGGTGCCATGGAGTATACAGGGCATATGGTGCCATGGAGTATACAAGGCATATGGTGCCATGGAGTATACAGGGCATATGGTGCCATGGAGTATACAGGACATATGATACCATGGAGTATACAAGGCATATGGTGCCATGGAGTATACAGGGCATATGATACCATGGAGTATACAAGGCATATGGTGCCATGGAGTATACAGGGCATATGGTGCCATGGAGTATACAAGGCATATGGTGCCATGGAGTATACAGGACATATGATACCATGGAGTATACAAGGCATATGGTGCCATGGAGTATACAGGGCATATGGTGCCATGGAGTATACAAGGCATATGGTGCCATGGAGTATACAGGGCATATGATACCATGTAGTATACAGGGCATATGTTGCCATGGAGTATACAGGGCATATGGTGCCATGGAGTATACAGGGCATATGATACCATGTAGTATACAGGGCATATGGTGCCATGGAGTATACAGGGCATATGATACCATGTAGTATACAGGGCATATGGTGCCATGGAGTATACAGGGCATATGGTGCCATGGAGTATACAAGGCATATGGTGCCATGGAGTATACAGGGCATATGGTGCCATGGATTATACAGGGCATATGGTGCCATGGAGTATACAGGGCATATGATACCATGGAGTATACAGGGCATATGATACCATGGAGTATACAGGGCATATGGTGCCATGGAGTATACAGGGCATATGATACCATGGAGTATACAAGGCATATGGTGCCATGGAGTATACAGGGCATATGGTGCCATGGAGTGTACAGGGCATATGATACCATGGAGTATACAGGGCATATGGTGCCATGGAGAATACAGGGCATATAGTTCCATGGAGTATACAGGGCATATGGTGCCATGGAGTATACAGGGCATATGGTGCCATGGAGTATACGAGACATATGGTGCCATGGAGTATATGAGGCATATGGTGCCATGGAGTATACAAGGCATATGATACCATGGAGTATACAAGGCATATGATACCATGGAGTATACAAGGCATATGATACCATGGAGTATACAGGGCATATGATACCATGGAGTATACAGGGCATATGGTGCCATGGAGTATACAGGGCATATGGTGCCATGGAGTATACAGGGCATATGGTGCCATGGATTATACGAAGCTTATGATTTCATGAAGTATACTTACAGTTTCGTTGACAGTTTCTATCCAATCGGTGAAAGCCCCGACAAGAGTGAATACAGTAGGAGCGTCGGGAAACCCACAGACTGTGGGTCCAAAGGATATAATGCCCACGAGTTTGCCGTCTAATATAGCGGGCCCACCAGCGTCGTGCTGTAAAAATTGTGTAAGTTCAAAGAGGGTAAATAATTATTTTCCTACTTTTGAAGCTAGAAAACCAATCATATTATGAAAAACGGAAGTAGATAAAAGTTGTATTAGATATGCATGACGAAATACTCTAAATATCTGTTTAATTATAATTATAATTATTTTTAGGCTAGTAAAAATATAATATATAGGGTGTAAGAGACGTTGTAACGAAATCCTTGCAGGCCTGCTCAGACCATGAAACTGAACAACTTTTTCTACGGGGGTTATGTTGGGATACGAACATTTTTTTTCAAGTTTCCATACAAAGTCAGTCAGCTGATCGGGAATTTGATATGCAAGGTCGAATTTTTTTTAAATGTTTACCAGCATAGCCCCTATAGAAAAAGTTGTTCAGTTTTATGGTCTGATCACGCTTGCAAAGTTTTCGTTAAACCGTCTCTTACGCTCTGTATATATCTTTTTTTTTATATATGTTCATATTAACTTACATCACAAGCGCCTTCCCCAGTAGTAACTGTCCCAGCGCAGAACATAGTACTAGTAATGAATTTCCTGAAAATTTACAACATTTTTGGTATAAGTATTTACTTTCTTCATCACCATCATCATCATGGTAATCTACGAAATGTAAGACATTTACTGCAAAACATAGGCTTCTCAAGATTCGTTCATAGCCTGTGATTTTGGACTGCATTCAACAAAAGACCGAAATCCGTACAAAAGTGGTATACATACACTGCGCTTTTAAAGGCGTACCTGCCCGTCCAGAATCTTACGACCCCAACAAACGTGATGATTCTTGTATACCGAAATAAGTGTAATTTTCTTAGTGATGAAACCTCAGTTAATCAGGGCCCTAAGTCTGCTTAATGAAAATCGTTTCAGTTGGATGTCGATTGGATTTCAGTTGGATGATTTCGATCATTTCGTAGTCTGTTAACAATTTGAAGTATAAAAAAATCATAATGGCAATGGAATGGCAGTTGAGTTTCGATCTCGTTACAATAACAAAAAATACCAGACTTGGGGCCCAGCAATAATTATGTACATAAAATAATAAGTTTTTATAAAAAATATATGTAGAGGTTCTTACTTCCCATAGACTTCTTTGCAGAACGTATTGGGATAAACAGGCAAGTCTTTGCTTTGTAAAAACACCGGTTCAAAAGACAGCTTTTGGTTTGTCTAAAAAAAGTACAAAAGTGATTAAACGTAGAAAATAGAAATATTTTATTATTGTCATCATTATTTCTGGCGATAAGTTACATGCTGTGTGATTAGCCTGGCCAGCCCCGAGGCAGTGCCTATTTTATTTTATCACACTCGCTCGTGCCGTGTTTCTACTAGGAACATAAAATTGTTATAAAAAAAAGAAAATTGAGTCTGTAAATTTTCTCTTTTTGTATGACTAATTCATTTATTCAGTGATAGTGTTGTAATTATTAGACTTTCTTAAAGTATTTGTACACAACACAACATTTACTCGGAAATAAACGAATAAAATCTGATTGAATAAGTAGAGATGTAAGTTTCATAATAATAATATAATAATAATAACACACACACATATATCACGCCTTTATCCCTTGCGGGGTAGGCAGAGCGTTAACGGCCCTAAAAATACGGCCACTATCGCCACGTCTGACATTTTTGAGGATTGTTTTCCAAGGTCGTTTCAGAAAACATGTGTATCACTATAGTAACAGGTTGTCAGCCTGTCGCCTAAAAATTGTAATACACCAATACTCTCGAGTCCCTTAGTCGCCTCTTACGACACCCGCGGGAAGGATATGGGGTGATGCTATTCTAAGCCGGCATCACACGGCATAATAATAATAATATATTCTTTATTGCACACAAAACAAAAACAAAAATAACAAAATAAACAGAGAAATTTCGATGGTCCAATGAGGCGGCCTTAATGCTAAAGTAGCATTCTCTTCCAGGCAACCTCTAGGCGAAAAAAGAAAGTGCGAAATGGTTAGCGGAATAGTGCAAACCTACATATTCATTCAACATTCAACTTCAATAGTAAACTGCTGGAAATGAGCCATCCCCTCTTGGAAGGTAATGCCGATTGTCGATCAGAGACCAGAGTACAAGTTTCTGTAATCACAGTTAACGCTGCTCGTTCTCAAAATTCATCCTCAGCGTTTTTCCACTTATCCGGTCCGGCTGCCGGAAGGCTACTTCCGATAATATTCGAATACCGGGTGACGCTTTTCCACCTATCCGGTAAAAGACTTGCAATAGAATGACGTCATGGTAGAGTTGAAAGAGTACCTTTTATATGCAAACTTTTTGTACGTCTCTCACTTCGGACCGTCAGAATCCAAATTTCGGATTGGAAAATTCCCGGATCGATAAATGCAGAATGCCGGAAGAGTGGAAAAGCATGTATAGTAGTGTAATAGATTTCTAAATCGGATCGGAAATTGACGGGCCGGCAAATGATGGATGCCGGATAAGTGGCGAAAGGCCCGTCTCTACGGCACCATCGGATAAAAATGGGGTAATGCTGTTCTAATCCACACCACACGGCTTACACAGCAATCTTGAATTCTAAACAAAGCCTACACAATAGCTAGCTTGTTTCTTGACAATACATACCTTAGTAACCCCCCACCCTAAAAGCAGCACTTTAGCTGTGAACGGGACGCCCATATCGTTGTGGGATACCCTGATGATCTTCGGGATGCGATGGTAGCTGAACTTTATGCTCCTGACCAGCCGGATCAGGGCAATGTTGTTGCGGAGTGTTCGCGGGATGTAGCCGGGGTTGAAGTACACCTAATACAGTTGAAAAAGATGAAAAGGACACTGTCAATGCTTGTTGATTTATGATATCACAATACAAGCAAGTGCTGCCACCAACATTGTGTGAGAGTAATCTTGAATACCAAATATATTAGTCTGTGTCCAACCACCTATGTGTTTCATTTAGAATGCTGAATATTTTTTTATGTTTATTGTCAGTTATTTTGCATGCAATGGCTCACTCCTGGACACATGAAAGTTATGTTCTAAATGGATTATGGGAACGACCAATGAGATGCAGTGGTAGTGCGAATGCCTTTGACGCAGAAGGTCCCGGGTTCGATTCTCGGTGGGTCATTTTACCTATTCTTTTTTTAACACACACCTTACTTCTACATATCTGTTGTAAGATGATTTCTTTCACCTATGTAAACTGTTGTACGATGATTCATTATACGTATTTTTCCAATCTAAATGGTAAACCGATGGATACGTGGGCAGCGGAGCTCAATCTCTTGACAATTTATACCAATCAGGGTACGGCTACCAAATGCTACCCACGGTACCTCAGATTTGAAATAGAATTTGGGGCCGTATATGAAAAAAATATATACGGAATGTTAGGAAAAGTACTGAGTTCCTTCCAAGGGATGAACCAGCCCCTAAAACTGAACAACTTTGACTAAGGAACATAGGCCGAGATATGCAAAAAAATTTTGGACCTCACATACAACCTGACTCGGTCGGCTCCAAAAAAATTTTTCCGTATTTCGGCTTATGTTCCTTAGAGAAAATTGTTCAGTTTCATAGGCTGATTCAACGCAGTACAACACACTGTATAGGTGACCCAAATTCGCGCTCTAGCAAAATAAAGCGGCACTATGAAACTTTTCTCGGACGCTGTATTTTACAAAATAACATGAGTACGAAATTTCGGACCTAGATTATTTACCTCAAGTGCATCGATGACTTCCCCGCCGACTCTGCTGTGGTTGCTGCCAACTCTCACTGAAAGAGCTCTCGGGTTCTCGCGGAAAAAACGATTGTTGTGCATTCTATGAAAAAAAAATTAATTAACATAGAACGATATTTTTTTTGGGGGTGACACTCTACCAGGTTGGATTGAGAAATGACCATATCATCAACCAATGCATAATAATGATAAGAAATAGCTCATTGTGTGCGTTTATCATGGACACCGCTAACTCCGCTTAAACCATGCAACGTATTTAGATGATCTTTTATAATAGATTGAGTAGTGCAAGATAAATGCATAATAAATGCCGGGTAAGCGTCTTCTTTTCATAGAAAAGAAACGATTAGCAACGAGCTGATAATTATTTGCAAAATGCATTTAAAAAAAAAAATTCAAGCCACAGAAAGTAAATCTCACAGCTGTAAGCAAGATGCTGATGTCAAAATGAGATCACTCCAATATATGACGCCTCCGCACCAGAAGCGGCCCATGACGTGGACGGAAACCATGAACGGGTAGTATCGTACTGATGTCCTTTCTCCTTTGTAAATCCTTCGTCCCCCCATCTTGTGTTTCTCTAGACGCTGCTCGAAGTCAAGCTGTGGATCTAATATGAAATTGAGAAAGCAAGTTATTAGGCGGTTTTCAAGGTTATTCTTTGTTGTTTTGATCTATCTTGCGCTTTTTTTTTTGGAATCAACAGATTCAGAAAGTTCGTCCAAACGGTGGCATGCGCGCAACCAGGCCAATCCTATCCTTAGCGTTATTTTAAAAGTACATACATACATATACATATACAATGCCTTTCACGCATTAATCCCTTGCGGGGTAGGCAAAGCGTTAACGGCCGTAAGAATACGGTCACTATCGCCACGTCTGACATTTTTGAAGATTGTGTTCCAAGGTTGATTCAGAAAATATGTGTATTACTATAGCGAAAGGTCTCTCGAGTCCCTTAGACACCCGCGGGATGGATGTGGGGTGATGCTATTCTAGCCCGGCATTACACGGAAATCTAAGCCAGCATCACACGGCAAATTTATTATAATTATTTTAAAAGTACTCGAAACTATTTGTCTTTGAAAAACATTCTTGAGTGCATCTTACCCCATACATTACTAAAGGTATCATCCTCAGTAAAATTGTGGTGGTCAACAGGTGCTTCAGCAATATACTTATCAACAATCTGATCAAGCCGTTTATCTTTAATCTTTTTTGAATACGTATCTTCCATCATTCTTCTTGCATAATTCATTATTTTCTTCTCCCCTCGTTCTGATAAAATCTTCATAACATCATCTCTGTTCATCTTTTGCTTCAGTTTGAGATACAAACTTTTGCTTTCGTTCCACACTTTGAAATGATCTGATTCATTAAGTGCATTGTAGAAGTTTGTTGCGTTTAGGTCGCTGTGTTTTAGTTCTTTCTTCAAAGCATTTGAATACTTATCATTGTCTACAGTATAACTGTCGATTTTGCTGAGTTTTTCTCTTAAATCGTTTATTCTTTTGGATTCGTTTTTGCCGTCGTATCCCCATAGAACTAAAAGTGCGTCAGCTATTTTAGCAGCCCCTACATCGGTAGAAGGCAGTTCTTGAATACTTTCTCCACTGTTTGTATGAAAATTGCAAAAGAATAAAGTAATACAGATGATAGAATACATTATACTGAGTGCGTGCAAAGTCGTTGGCACCTAAAATGAATTTTATTTTACTACAATTTTTATTATGGCGATACGAAATGCAATTTAAAATAAGGCCGTACCCAATCTTGCGCACTTATGTGTAAGCCAGTCATTACCTGCTAGACGGCAACGGTCGTTACATAATCATGTCAGAAGCCTGCTACTAGTAGAAGGCGGTTGAAAAATTTCGACACTAGGGTTCATCGGGTCGTTGGACGACTCGGTGTCCCACACGAAAAGAGAGAGTACCTGCTCGTAAACACATTTTAGCACCTATAATACCAAACTACACCTATAATACCTATACTGCTTGACGTGGCAAAAACGACATCTAAACATGCATGTTCCAGTCTCTAATTCCACCTTCACCTGTAGTGTGTGCGGAAAGTCATGCTGCTCCCGCACCGAATTATATTCTTCTTCTTCTTTTTCGTGTGGGACACCGAGTCGTCCAACGACCCGATGAACCCTAGTGTCAGAATTTTTCAACCGCCTACTACAAGTAGCAGGCTTCTGACATGGTTGTGTAACGACCGCCGTCTAAGTGATCATAGACAGCAACCGGGACCTACGGCTTAACGTGTCATCCGAAACACGGAACCATCTTACTTACGGACAATCGGGTGGTTCAGCCCGCAATGTCCTAACCAGACTGGGAACAAATTCACAAAGTGATAAATATCAACTTTGTGAGTGACCCACCGAGAATCGAACCCGGAACCTTCTGCGTCAGAGGCAGTCGCACTACCACTGCGCCACATCGGTCGTCACCGAATTATATTGACAGACACTGATTAAATCGTCTGTCACAGACGTATGAGGCCAATGATGATGACAGCTTGACAAGTACTATCAGCCACACACTAAGTTACAATTTAATGTGTGTATCAGCAGTCAATGCCGTGTGATGCCGGCTTAGAATAGCATCACCCCAATTCTTCCCGCGGGTGTTGTAAGAGGCAACTAAGGGAATCGAGGGTATCATGCGTATTACAACTTCAGGCGACAGGCTGACAACCTGTCACTACAGTGATACACAAATCATCTGAAAGGGCCCTCAATATTTTGTCAAACGTGGCGATAATGACCGTAATTTTACGATCTTTAACGCTCTGCCTACCCCGTAAGGGACAAAGGCGTGATTTGTGTGTGTATGTATGTATCAGCAGTCAAAGAAGTATAGGCATTCACTAGATTAACGAATAACTAGGCCTCTGACGTAGTTATGTAACGACTGCTATCCTTCTAATATTATAAATGCGAAAGTTTGTATTTTCCGCAAAAACTACTGAAAAGATTTTAATGAAATTTGGCACACACATGGAGGGTAACTTGAATTAACAAATAGGATAGTTATAACCCTGGAAAATGTTCCTGTGGAATTTCATAAGATAGATAACTTTTATTCTATTTTGCATGTTTTTTACGGCCACGTGGGCGGAGCCGCGGTCACCCGCTAGTAATAAATATAAAACGCAAAGGGCTGCACGTGCCCTCCGAAGCATGGAAAAATCTCATTTTACTGACATGATCCATCAGTGTGGAGATGATACATTGATAAAATATCCACCTTGAGTTGCTGCCTAGGAATCAAACTAGATATAGGTACCTTCTGATCGTGAGAGTAATATCCATCAATAATACACACAAGGCAGTATAAATTGGAGTCGCAGTTAATGTTTCTCTGTAAGTCTGTCATGGACACCTCTAACTCCTCCTAAGCCAAGCAACGGGATTTGATGCGTTTTTATTCAATAAATAGAGTGAGTTAAGAGGTTTTAACATCTAAATTATGCTGGGAAAACGTCTTATTAACTTGGAGAAGCTATTAGTCGCTACTTACTATCAATAAATAAAAGGTTTGATGCCGTGTGATGCCGGCTTAGAATAGCATCACCCCACATCCTTCCTGTGGGTGTCGTAAGAGGCGACTAAGGGACTCGAGAGTATTGGTGTATTACAATTTTTAGGCGACAGGCTGACAACCTGTCACTATAGTGATACACATGTTTTCCGAAACAACCTTAGAAAACAATACTCAAAAATGTCAGACGTGGCGATAGCGACCGTATTCTTACGGCTGTTAACGCTCTGCCTACCCCGCAAGGGATAAAGGCGTGATATATGTATGTATGTATGTAAATAAAAGGTTCTCTACGCACAGTTAGTTATACAGAGTTATTTTTTACTCACTACACAAACTTCGTATGGTATTTCTCTTCTTCTCATGATTCTGAACAACTTTTGCAACGGGGCCACCTGCAAAATCGCCAAAAAAAATTGGATACTCGATTTTGCCGAGTAGGTCTGAACTTTTATATGAAACATCCAATTTCTTTTTGCGATTTAGCAGGTGGCCCCATAGTCAAAGTTCTTCTGAAACATGAGTTGAAACACCCTACAAAGTTTGTGTCCTGACTCCATTTGTAAAAGAGAAACCCATGTCTGCTTCAATCTTTTATTTCCCAACTAAATCAAAACTACGTCCGTCAATTTGTCCTGTCTGTCTGTCTGTCAGTACACTGTCCAGCAGCAAGCTACCGACCAGCGTCCGTAGAGGTCGTAACATCCCCACATATAATAAATCTGTATACACCAAGT
This sequence comes from Keiferia lycopersicella, assembly GCA_029255805.1. Taxonomy (NCBI): domain Eukaryota; kingdom Metazoa; phylum Arthropoda; class Insecta; order Lepidoptera; family Gelechiidae; genus Keiferia; species Keiferia lycopersicella. Next base: position 3,673,026 of record JARACZ010000033.1, read on the forward strand.
ACAGGTTTTAGCTCTTAGCTTTTCATACCTTAGTTTTTCTAACTCGTTACGGATAGGCGGTGATTGATGACCGGAAGTGGGTAGGCCAACTGATGGGCATGTCCCGGAAATGGGGCAGGCAGGAGATAACGGTATCGCAACATCTCCCTTTTTTTACCCGACAGTGCGGCGATTGGAGATCCTGCGATAATCGGATATCACCTGCCATCCGCATACTGACATGTACTAGCAGTAGTTAGGTTGTAAATCCGCTTAACTGAACTACTGTAACGATTTCGTAGCAAAGGTTCGGTTGGTTCGACTGACCGAACTAATTAACACTCCAGAATAGTTCGATTAGTGCGAAGCGCCTTTTGATATTTTTCAAGAAGTAGAAGTTTTCAGTTTATGAGGTGCATAATGCATACATACGTGAACTCCCTATACCTCGGTCTGTATATATCACAGATCTCGAGCTAGTTTATGATGTCATATCAGATGGCATTGCGCTAGGTTGAAATTTGGACATATGAGTTATATTCAACTAGACAAAATACATTTCCTTGGAAGTAACCTTTTAAGTTTAGCTGAGCGCCATCTATGTACACTTGAACACGGTCTAGAAAAAAAACCATTTTACCTCATGAAATCCGAATCCGAAGTGTTTTTCACAGCGCTATCCTAAAGAGAAACAAGGAGTTATACTATTTTTAAATACGATTTTATAAGTGCTGAGTTTGTAACAAACATTCTCAAAAATATTTTTGTGAAAACAACACTATTTATACCATTCAATTTAACACTGTGGATATTACCGCCATCTATCGTAGAGTAGCAACACCAAAATTCACAGCACCCTGGCGGCGAGTAGCAAAAGGTTTTCTTTCAGTCTGACCCCTGAAAGTTCACGTTCTTGTAAGTGAAAACGGTAAAACTTCTTCACAAACTTTACAGAGGGCGTTGAGATGCTTTGGTAACTTTCTTTCGGATAGGTGGCGGGCTGGGTAGATATGCTGGCTGAAATAAAGAAAATAACATAATTTGTATAATTTGTGATTTTAAAGATTCCAAGAGGGCAACATTATTGTTGAAATCTCGCTCATAAACATGTATACAGGGTATAAAAAAATAGCTGCAAATATTTTAAGGGGTGAACCGGCCCATGAAACTGAACACTTTCCCCACGAAACAGGGTCAAAAAAAAAATTTGTGCCTCCCATACAAAATTACCGACCGACCAAGTCAATATGTATGGGAGGCTTAAAAAATATTCTCATATTTCGACATTTATGTTTCTTGCGGAAAGTTGTTCATTTTCATGGGATTCAGCCCTTTAAATGTTTGCAGCTAATCTTTTTACACCTTATATTTTGATAGTGAGACAAACAACGATGTTTCCAATTTGGGATTTTTTCTTTGTTTGGTCAAGGTTTGATCGAGATATACTTCCTATCAAGTATTATAGAACTCATGTTCAAGGAAAAAATAAGGCGGCCTTGTGCAAGACTTGACTGTAAGTAAATAAAAATCATTTTTACTTATAGACTCACTGGAAAAACGGGTTTTTGCTAACGCAAGAGAAAGCACTAGGATAAAGTTCTTATTTTAGGATTACCAATTTCGACGAGAGCTAGCGCCAGAATCCAGGCTGAAACAATTGACAGCGGCAGCTTAATGAAAACCGTCGATTCAATTGTAACGACGCAAAACTCCTAGCCTATTTTTGTGGGGCCATTAGCATTTTAAATTTAGTTTTGTATAATTTCAAAAAGGGGTGTGGTTAGTTTAGGGTATAACGAATCGCCGAATTTGATGAATTCGATGGTGCCAGAGTTCTATTAGCCATTGCTTCGTTTTGTCAAGCAAGTTGCTTAGAATGTAAGACAATTTTCTGTCAAACAGACATCCATGGTGTTATTATTCTTTTCACGACAGGTTTTTACGACAGGCTGACAACCTGTCACTATAGTGATACACATGTTTTCTGAAACAACCTTAGAAAACAATCCTCAAAAATGTCAGACGTGGCGATAGTGGCCGTATTCTTACGGCCGTTAACGCTCTGCCTACCCCGCAAGGGATAAAGGCGTGATATATGTACGTATGTATTATTATTTTAAAAATGTGCGTATGTACAATATTATCAGGAGTTCATGTAAGTATATTATATGCACTATCGGGCTTACTTTGATCCTCTTTCCTAATATCCTAAGGTTACCTGGTAGAACTTGCTATCCTAACCAGAAGGCCGCCTTGTTGTACTTTTTCTTTTAATTTTATAGCTGTTTTATTGATTTTATATTAGTGTGTGCAATAAAGAATTATATTTTAATGATTAAATTATAACGCAAAATTAAGTTTGATAAATGACTGAAGTATCTAAATGGCGTGCTGGGTTTGAATTCAAACCTCTGGTGCCAACTTTTACTTTTTTTTTAATAATTATTCCGCTTATCTCCTGGCTCCAGAAATACACTTTCATTAACAGTGAGAAAATTAAATATTTTCGGGTTAGATAACTCGCAGCCTAATCTCCTTGATGAAACGGATCAAATTTGAATAATTTAAACTTTATTATCTTACCGGCAGCGGAGCCGCCATTTTGGTTTCTGCGGCTTCTGTCAGATTGGAGAAAGAAGGTAGATGAAGTGAAAGTGAAGCCAAGAAAATGCAGTTCTAATTTGCACGAGGTTGTTTTATTTTTCGGTACGCAATCTTTGTAAGGTTTTATTTTCTCTGATGTTATACCTACGTAAAATTTATCGTTCTCCTTGCCTTATTCCGTTTTTTTGTCGAGGTCGGCTACCTAACATAGGGGATTTGACGTGGAAACACTAACTTCTATAATCTACGTGGTACCAAGTTTTTACATAGAGTGACTGCCGTCTGACCCCTGCAACCTGAACTGAAGGCTAACTTGGCCCGAATCCTAGGTTAAGTCAGCATCAGAATTCAATATTTATTTGAAAGTGGGTTTCATCATGAAGTTTTCCTTCCGTAAGAGCAGTCGGTAAATGTTCGTGAGTAAAAACACATTGGTACATAGCGGGGATCGAATTCGGGTCGGGATTGTAAGACCGGTGTCCTAGCCACCGCCTTGTAAGCGAATAAAATCCCAATATTGTTGAATCTAAGTTTTTGTTCGCTTGGTCTCCCTTTTATGTTCGCTGATCTGAGGGTTTTGCGTGTTTTCGGAGATCAGCTTCTGGAAGGGATGATTTAGAAAATTGAATCCTATGAATTGAATGACACTTCGGCATAAAGGTTTTGTTCTGGTTTGCTTTGAATATTTTTATTCAATTACACTTCGTTCGTGTATTGTTCGAATTATTATAATACTGGGTGCAATTTTATTAGTGGCGGATCCGTTAAGGGTGTGTTCTGTCAATGAAATAAAAAACCTTTTCCCAAGGAACCTTTGGACCTGCTATACAAAGTTACCGACCGACCAAGTCAATTTGTATGGGAAGTCAAAAAAAATCTCATATTTCGACCTATTTATTGGGGAAAGTTGTTCAGTTTCATTGACAGAACACACCCTTAACGAATCCGCTACTAATAAAATTGCACCCAGTATTATAATAATGGACAATTCACGAACGAGGTGTAATTTAATAAAAATATGGTTTTATTTCGTACTTTGTCTTTCCACGATATCTTGAGCATACGTCTGTACACCCACATCACAAAAACTACAATAGGTATAGGCTGATAATAATTTTATTTAAGGTATTATTTATTTTAATTAGGGTTTTTATACATATAGTACATACCAGCACGGATGCCAGCCCTATTGTTCTACGGGTGAATCGCACAGTTAACGCACGACGGACCGCTAAAATATCGCAGCGTACTGTCAGATCCATACTAGAAATGTCAATCCCCATGCTAAAACCACTTAACCGCTGTCGACGCAGCATTATCGCAGCGTCGTCCGTCCAGTGCAGTTTTAATATGGGGAGTGACGTTTTTAGTATTGATCTGACAGACCGATGCGATATTTTTGCACTCCGTCGTGCGTTACGTGTGCGATGCGCCTAAGGTTCATAAGCCGTCGTCATTTCTAAAACTTTACAAATTTCAATTCCCAAACCGTGTGAATTTCACTCATTCACACAGACAGCAATTCCACATGCGACCTCGTAGTGTTTACGTAGTCTAATGCAATACACAAATACGGGTGTAACGGGATTACGAGCATTTGTTCACGTGACGAATGCGGGGTAGGATTAGCGGACATGCATTTACATATCGCGCCTATATCGCTTGCGGGGTAGACAGAATGTGAAAGACTGTAAAACGAAAAAAAAAAAACAATTTAACAGAATAGGTACTGAATTTTCATAAGTAGCAAGAAATAGTAGAACTCCAATTTTTTCCGTATAAGATGATAATCTGGACTTATGTTTAGATTTTCCAAAAATACTCTAAAATTTAGCTACGCTTGTGGTGCTTCCTAAGAATAGCAGCATCCCAATTATACTCCAGGGTCTCGAAAAAGTGACTAAAGGATTATCATCCACGGAATAGACAGCAGAGTTCAAAATTGCAATGCGCTCTGCAAATGCAAAATGTAAATGCAAATGCAAAATTTTGCAATGCGCTCGCCAATCCGTCTGCCGTGGTGAGAATTGGTGTAGACACAGGGAATTTCTGTAGTAGGTAAATATTCTTATCTGCTACGAGAAATAAATATATACACAATTCATGTTTTTGTTCCTCACGGGGTAGCCAGAGTGTAAAAATACAGTCGCAAGCACCACGTCTGACAAATATTGGGGGCCTTTTCAGATGATTTGTGTATCACTGTAGTGACAGGTTGTCAATCTGTCGCCTAATGTTGTAACGCATATGAATCCCTCAAGTCCCATAACGATTCTTAAGATACCCTCAGGTAAGAAATGGGGTGATGCTATTCCAAGCCGGCATCACACGGCAACGAGAAATGTGACGTGAAAAATTATAAATGAGTTTCACTGAAACGAGAGTCAACAAATTAAATAATTAATTGAACCTTGCATCTCTTCAGATGAAAAACCTAGTACCTTACTTATAAATATATCTCCAGACTGCACTTTTTCTTCATAGACAGTTGTGATATTAATTATTAAATCTCTCATACATCAGAATACCGTGTATTGGGATTTACCGCACTTAAAGTGCTAAATGAAAAAGATGATCGCTTCAGCAAGAGCATCAAGAGATCGAGAAATTGAGGAAGGCCAACCGGTGCGTCAATAGCTCTGTGATGCGGCGCGGGTTCGATCCCGGTCGACGCTTGTCCATTTTTCGATTTCTTATTTTCATAATACAGGTTGTAAACATCTTCAAAAATTTTAATGGGTGAACCAGTTAATGAAAATGAACTTTTCCTAAAAAACATAGGTTAAAATATGAAATAAATTTTGGACCTTCCATACAAAATGTATCTACATAACAGCCAAGCGAGCCTACGAGCGATTCAATCATATGGGAGGTTCAATTTTTTTATATATTTCGATCCATTTTAGTTTTTTATATATTGTTCCGTGGGATTCAGTTTCTCGGACTGAAATCGCCCCTTACAATATTTTCAGCTCATATTTTAAACCTTATTTTTCAAGCTAAATCAATTTTATTATGTTTTTGATAAATAGAAAGCTTCCTTATATTAATTATATTCGGTAAACACATGCGTGTATTAGCTTTCAATACAAATATGCCATAAAACTGATGAAAATGATAAAAAACTTCAATTAAAAGCTAAAAAGCTGCTGTAAAATTATAACAGGTTCGTACCAAGTTACGTGGTTTTTCGTCGCAACAACCCAATTTCACATCAAACAAACAAGTAAATGTTTACAGTAACAAATTGATGTCAGCAATTATATTATTTGCCTCTGTTTAATTTTACTGTTTGATCGTTTGCAGTTGTCAAACTTCGGGGATTAAATACGATGCTAAAACATACATACACAAATCACGCCCTTATCCCTTCCGGGATAGGCAGAGTATTACGTATGCCATTATGGTCAGGCATACGTAATTAGAAGAGTATGGTGACATTGTAGATTTGATGGATAGACTCCAGATTCTTCTATTGGTCAGCGCTCCAGCGCGGCCGTCGCTGAAGGCTGCCATGCTCGACGGCGAGGTTGATGATCAGTAGCCGAGCGATATTATAAAGACCGTAGCTGTTTCCTCAATGCAAATTTATTGCTAATACTATACAGCTTATATACTAACGATTCCGTATTCTAATCTTACTAAAACTATGACGCAAATCACGTAGGGTTTTGAAATAGGAACAAAGGCCCCTACATGTAAATATGCTATTTGTTGCATCCGCAACACAGAGCATTAACAATCGTAAAATTACGGTCGTTATCGCCACGTCTGACAAGTATACCTTTTTCAATGATACATGTATCACTGTAGTGATAGGTGGTCAGCCTGTCGCCTAAAATTGTAATACACATGAAACCCTCAAGTCCCTTAGTGGCCTTTCACAACTCCCACGGGAAGAAATGGGGTGATGCTATTCTAAGTCGGCATTACACGGCAAATACTATACTTACTGCCTATATTTTAAGCAGAAAGGTACTTAACCCACAAGAGACTACGAGTACATGACATTATATTAACGTGATACCGATGCCGTGTGATGCCGGCTATTCCTTGTGATGCCAGCTAAAATAGCATCACCCCATTTCTTTCCCGCGGGTGTCGTAAGAGGCGACTAAGGGACTCGAGTGATTCATGTGAATTACAACAGTGATACAGAATTCATTTAAAAGGGCCCTCAATATTTGTCAAACATGGCGATGGCGCAAAATGCGGCCGTTGACGCTCCGCCTACCCAGCGAGGGATAAAGGCGTGATATGTATATGTATGTATGCGTATACATGATACAAAATGGTCTCCATTCGAGTGGAAGCCGTTAGAAGCATCTGCGACCTTCAACATGTATCGTCGCCATTTTGTTCCAATATGCCATTTGGCAGCGATAAATAAAAATTGGATGAGCAGATTGTACTAGTACTTTATTTTATTTTTATCATTTTGTTGGTATGTGATTTATATCGAAATCCAAGAGTCTTTTTGAGTCAGAGAAAAAAGAAGACGAAAGATAAATGGCTCAGTCATGCCTTCAGTGCTTTTCAAACGCTATTGCCTTCCTAAAACTAGAAACATACATGAAATAGTACTTGTAAATAAAAAACACACTTACTTCCACCGTTAACTACCACATACGCTCTAAGAGCATGGCTTCCGGTCGGCACACCACTTCCGCGGATCGCACACTTGACGCACGACGGACCGCTAAAATATCGCAGCGGTCTGTCAGATCCATACTAGAAATGTCAATCCTCAAACTAAAACCGTTCGACCGCACTCGACGCAGCGCTATCTCAGCGTCGTCCGTCAAGTGCGGTTTTGGCATGGGATTGACATTAATAGTATGGATTTGACAGACCGTTGCGATATTTTAGCGGTCCGTAAGTGTACGATCCACCTTCCGGCGTTTGCATGACTGTTGTATGCTATATGTTACTTACATGCCATTTCTTTACTCCACTTAATTTTAGCTGTAAGTAGGACAAGGTTAAATTGAGTAGAAAAACATTTAACTAATAATCTTACTTACATTATGATTCAAGATAAATGAAACCAGAGTTCTTTTCTTACCGTGATACACAATTTTCTTTCAATTAGAATCTTTCTAGCCAATTTTCAAGTGTATGTACATAGATGATGCTAAACTTAAGGTCAAAGAGTAGGTAATGTGATTTGTCTATGCTACTTGTCGTTGACAGCTAATACCGTCCGTAAATACACAAATCACGCCTTTATCCCTTGCAGGGTAGGCAGAGCGTTACCGATCTTAAAATTGCGATCGTTTTCGCCACGTCTGACAAGTATTGAGAGCCCTTTCAGATGATTCATGTATCACAGTGACACGTTGTCAGCCTGTCGCCTAAAATTTTAATACACATTAAACCCTCGAGTCCCCTATTTGCCTTTTACAACACCCGCGGGAAGAAACGGGGTGATGTTATTCGAAGCCGGCATCACACGGCATCACACATCCCCCTATCAACGAAGAAGCTATCATTAGATTGCAAAGTCTTTTCTTTTCGTTCTTATTTCAAACGGATAGCAAGATATCTGCAAAGTAGGTAAGTCTATTTGCGAAAAGACTATTTCTAGAACTCCGAGCGATGGTCATTGTTCCATTAATGACGTATTTCCGGTTGCCGCCATGACGCGTTTCCGTTTTCAGCCGCCATTCAAATATGGCGGCGGGGTGCGGTGATATAGGATTCAATTCTCGTTGATAAAATATGGTTTCGATTGTGAATAGAGGTTTTGTATGCATGTGAAAACTTATATTAGATGGCTTTCTATGATTTTAGTGTTCACCATGTCAGAAGCCTGCTACTTGTAGAAGGCGGTTGAAAAATTCAGGCTCTAGGGTACATAGGGTCGTTGGACGGCCCGGTGTTCCACACGAAAAGAGAGAAAAGAGAGTGTTCACTAGCGGCTCGCCCAGCGGTTGCGCCTGCTCGTATTCTTTTTCCCGTGGGAATAAGATATTTTCCCGGCATGAGATTTCTCATGGATTTATTCACAGGATATAACAATTTTGCCAGTGTCAAGTTAACTATTACAAAACTCACTACACTTGGCGCAAGATGCGATGTCGCAGACGAAAGCTAATTCTGAAATGCTTGTAAGCGCAATAAGCCTTGCGTTTACTTCAGTAATCAGTTGGGTAAAACGGAACTGCGGTGGCAAAGTTCTCAACTAGTGCTTTGAACTGACAGGACTATTCTGCATTGTACCTACAATGCATTCAGAATTCAGGCGTCTGTGCAGAAATATGATTTACAGAATCTTAATCTATTTTAAATTACTTTGGTAAAAATTATTTATGTAACATCAAACGAAACAGCCCACTCAGCTCGAAATGCGCCCCCTAAATAGTAAATCTAAAATCACGTATTTGAGTCGTTTTTGACGTGAGAGTCTTACAATTCGATGGAGTCGGCTGCACGTACAAAACATGACTAATGTGGTGCGTTACCGCTAAGGCGTTATCTTTAAGAAGTGCAAGCGAGAGCGCAAAACGAACGACAAAGAGACACAATAGGAGGTTTTCTTTTTGAGAATAAAAATAAAACTGGTATTCCAAGAACTCGGTAGATGGCGCTAAACAGACTATGTTACTAGATTCCAAAGCCAAAAGACATAAAAAGCACATTGCAACATTGACTGACAGTCTGGCACCATTCTGGCATGCACTGACAATTTCGTTCCAAATAAGTACGAATCCAAGTTTCAAAAAAATAAAAAGAAATATTACGTTCCGTTCTTTGCGGTAACATGTACCAAGCACATTGCCATCTATCCAGCGACCAGAATAAAAATTTTAAAAAATTTAAAGATTTGCTATTGGCTTCAGAAAGATTTCCTATGTCTATCAAACAAATAAAAATTAAAAAGAAAAATGCGACCATTCCATAGACAAACGTTTTTTTATATCCATGACACCAAAATACAGAAATACTGGTTGGTTTATTCGTGCTTTTACTACACATTTTTGAAATAATTACTGCATTTATTGCGTCCGAATAAGTGCACAGCAAAGCTCAGCTTTAAGCTAGCAGAGAGAACGTTCCAGCGGGCTGGGACAACACTCCACCGGCCGCAATATTGCAAACGTACAGACACACATACCTTCAGGCCGGAGCTCCAAGATACAGCGCAGCGGGGTAGGACGAGATTGTCTCGCGGCACTCTAATATAATAAAATGACGGGCACTGCTTGACTTGACTGGAACGACGGCTTACTGCTCGCCTGCGCACCACTCTTTTCGGTTTTTGGACCACTTCAACACATGATGGCCGGCTTAGAATAGCATCACCCCTTTTTTCCCACGGGTGTCGTGAAAACCGACCAAGGGACTCGAGGGTTTCATGTGTATTGCAATTTTAGGTGACAGGCTGACAACCTGTCACTATATAGTGATACACGACTCATCTGAAACGACCCCCAAACATTTGTCAGACGTGGCGATAATGACCGAAATTTTACGGTCGTCAGCGCTCTGCCTACCCCGTCACGGGTATTGGCGTGATTTGTGTGTGTGTGTGTGTAAACACATGATCCTGCTGCTGCCGCCTCGCGGTAGCTCGAAGCCCCAGCCTAAAGGTGTATTACGTATAGAGAGAGGCAACCGGTGAAAGACTTCGGGGTTAATTGAAATTTCATACTCGTACCAAACCAGTTTTGCTTCATATACCTACCAAAAGCATTACTGGAGTTTGGGATATCTAAAAGTCATTCTTCGACTCGTTCCTGTTTATAAAAAATATCTTTATTTCCGACCAAGAAAAAAAGAGCGTCTGAGAGACCTATCCTAGAAAAAGTGCTATAAAGACGCTTTTTACTTTACTGTAAGCTTCAAGCGACATGGTTTTCCGTCCCATTCAGGCTAAATAAAGGCGGAATAAAGGGTGTAAAAAAATAGCTGCAAATACTTTAAGGAGTGAACCAGCCCATGAAAGTGAACATCTATCTTCAAGGAACATAGGATGAAATATGAAAAAAGTTAGACCTCCCATAAAAATTACCAACCGACCAAGCCAATTTCTATGGAAGGAAAATTTTGTCATTGTTCGACCTATGTTCTTGAAGAAAGTTGTTCAGTTTCATGGGCTGATTCACCCCTTCGAATATTTGCAGATAATATTTTTACACCTTAAAGAGACAGTATCTCATACAAATATATCTTCAGAATAAGTTTTATTTTCACTCAAAGACTGCAATACCGGGACTTCAGAAATATTTATAGTCAACAATATTTCAATTCAAGCATTTCACTTCCATTAGAGAGAGCTGTTCATGGAATATATTTGCGACATAATAATATTACAAATGCGTACTTTAGTAAAGCGCTAGCCAGTCTTACTCAAAGTGTGTTGCAAAGATGTGGTGGGTATAACAAGTATTTCTTCACATTTGTAATATTAGTGAAATCGTTGGACGCCCCGTTGTTCCAAACGAAAAGAGAGAGAGATCAAAACCAAATCAAAATCAAAATATTTTATTTCCTTTCAAAGAGATAGGGAGAGAGAGTGTGTAAAATCTCACAATTATGGTATCAGTAGTTTTAGGTGTGGGAAGGTTACTAATGCAGTTTCGCTTAACGATAAACATCCTGGTTTTTATTATCGCAAGATATCAATTTTCAGATTCCGGGTTTAAATAATTTTTGACGTGATTTATAATTCGGTGGAGCTGGCTGCACGCACCAAAAACATGACGCTTGTGGCCTTACCACGCCTCTTACCACTGAGGCGTTCCATTTAAGGCTTCATTGAAAAATTAAACCATTCCATCAGTATTTTCTTATGACGTTGTCAAGTTCAACTGTTGTCAGTAAACTGACTATACAGACTATCTTTTTTGTGTGTTTTTACTAATAAATACTTTTATTTCTCTTTCTTGCTATGATGAAATATAATTCGGAATAATTATATATCACATATTTTTCCCCATATCGGTACTATGGGATATAATTATTGCAATAGTATTTTTATACACACATACATACACAAATCACGCCTTTATCCCTTGCGGGGTAGGCAGAACCTTAACGATCGTAAAATACGGTCGTTATCGCCACGTCTGACAAGTATTGAGGGCCTCTTCAGATGATTCGTGTATCACTGTAGTGACAGGTTGTCAGCCTGTCGCCTAAAGTTGTAATACGTGGTAATACACATGAAACCCTCGAGTCCCTTAGTTGCCTCTTACACCACCCGCGGGAAGAATTGGGGTGATGCTATTCTATGCCGGCATCACACGGATAGTATTTTTATGGGTCATCCAAATGAGTTTGAGAACCACTGCGGTCGAGTTTTCCAAATACTTCACTGAAGTAAACGTGTGCTTTTAGTTAAACGTTCGAAGCTTCACTGCTGCTGGAAATTTTTTCCTTTTATTCAGTTCAGCTTCGGATTCCAAGATGATTCTTAAATTTTTGCGGTGAGAGTTCGTTTTCAGGAGAGGTACATGGTTTGATTCTTAAAAAAAATATATTGTCAATTTATCACAACGTTAGAAACTGTTCTGTGATTTGTAAGGCACTTTGGACTATCGGTCCCGGTAGCTGTGTATTATTTCTTAGATGGACGTTGTTATGTATAACTTCTTCAGAAGTCTTCTAGCAAAGAATTACTTTTTACTGAGAAGGCGCGTAAAATACCCTGACTTAAGGGTTCATCGGTTTATATTTTAGATTCCCATGTCCCACACGATATGAATTGAAAAACAACACTCACGGGTAGTAGGGTGATGTTGTTTTAAATCTTCACCTTGAAATCTGGAAGCGACCTCTATTATCTCATGTATGATTTAAGGTCCTGTCTATATTTTGACAGTTAATTAAGGGTGTCTACGTCGGGTAGCGTGTTTGAATAATATTGTTTCAGTCCCTCAAGCTACCAGCTTAATACTTTAACTGCTAGAATGTATTTAATTTACTAAAATGTAATCACATAATTAGACATATCTAATGATGCGCACCGTAGAGACTTAGGTGGATCGCATACTTGACGCACGATGGAGCGCAAAAATATCGCAGCGGTCTGTCAGATCTACACTAGAAATGTCAATCCCCATACTAAAACCGCTCAACCGCTGTCATCGCAGCGCTATCGCAGTGTCGTCCGCCGAGCGCGGTTTTAGTATTGGGAGTGACGTTTCTACGTACGTAGTATGGATCTGACAGACCGCTGCGATATTTTTGCGCTCCGTCGAGCGTCAAGTGTGCGATCCGCCTTACCTGGCGCGTGAGTAGAACTCAAGTGTCAAATCGTATGGGTTTTATCAATACTAGTGTATTTTTTTACACAAAGGTATAAAGACGATCTATTTGTATCAAAATTATTCGGAATTCCCGTTTCGGCTTTGATGTGGAGTTGTCCTTCTCCAAGACCGGTCTTGGGTCTGGTTAATCCCTCGGTCGCTTCTTACGACCGCCACGAGAAAGAGGGGGTGATGCTATTCTACTCTGCCGACACCACACGGCCAGGGCCCCATGTCTGCTATTTTCTGTTATAGTAACGCCATCAAAAATCCAACTGTCATTCAATTGCCATTGTGATTTTTCTTTACTCTGAACTGTTAGCAGACTACGAAATGACCGAAAACATCCAAATGAGTTCCAATCGACATCCAACTGAAACGATTTTCATTTTCAGCAGACTTAGGGCCCAGAGGTAGCGAAACTGTTAAGAATTTTCATGTGAGAGCTAATGCTGAGTCCTTATTAATATTAACATAAAATACACCATCTTGTTATAACATGCTCGTGTCGTGTGTTCGTTCATCCTCTTATTATCCTGTTTTCACGTTGAATGGCAAAGGTTTCATGAGAACAAAAGGTACTCTTATAAGCTCTTTTATTATTTATTTAAGAGACTAATATACACTGGTCCTCAATACGGATCTCATAAATGTGAAGGTTAATATTTTTTCGTAGTAAGTAGTTATATTATAATATTAGGTGATGCCCACAGCTCCGCCCGCGTGGAAGTCGGTTTTAATCCCGTAGCATCCCACAGGATTTTTTTTTCGGGATAACAACTGTCCTATATGTTAAAAACCCGGCTCTATATGTATGCCAGATTTCATGACAATTGGTTTAGTAGTCTTAGCGCTACAAACAAAGATACAAATTTTGCATTTCTAATATAAGTATTTCTAATATTATTAGATGCTATTCTAAGCCGTGTGATGCCGGCTTAGAACAGCATCACCCCACATCCTTCCCGCGGGCGTCGTAAGATGCGACTAAGGGACTCGAGAGAATTGGCGTATTACAATTTTTAGGCGACAGGCTGACAACCTGTCACTATAGTGATACACATGTTTTCTGAAACCACCTTGGAAAACAATCCTCAAAAATATCAGACGTGGCGATAGCGACCGTATTCTTACGGCTGTTAACGCTCTGCCTACCCCGCAAGGGATAACGGCGTGATATGTGTATGTGTATGTAATATTAGTACGATTATCATTTTATTTGTAGTTAGTTAAAATTATCATTTTATTCGCAGTAAAAATACTTGTATCAAACATTTAAGCTAAATATATATATTTTATTTACAGGTAAGTCAAACAACGCGTCTGATATTCGAGAAGGAAGAGAAATTTTAATTAATTAAGGGTTAATTATTTGTAAGTACAAGTAGTGGTGTTTTTATTTTTTTAACATTCTGTGACCTTAATTAAGTAATAAGTTTTCAACGTCCCTCTACTGGGCAAAGACTTCCTTCTACTCTTTTCATCCTGTTTGGCTCTGTGCATCGATTTTTTTAAGTAATGGAGTTAAATTTTTGGCCCCGGGGCCATCAAAATTTCGCCTGTCGGCTGGGCGGGGAGCAAAAATTGACAGACCCGCCCTTAGTACTTTCTCCGCATTAAGTTTCTGAAATAAAAAAATAAATGGAAATGATAAGTAAGTAGTTTCATAGTCTTTTCAATTACCATTTCACGGATGAAATCACAAGCGCCCATGATAGATGAGGTGTAGACAACAATGCTTCTAATAGCTACTTTGGCATCGTGCCAAGAGTCCCACATTCAACACTTGTTTGCTGTACAATAGGAATCTTCTTGCGGGACTGAAAATGAACCCCGAAAGGAGTGTTTTGTGTGAAATAGGAGGTTTTCTTTTTGAGAAAAAAGAATCTAGTACTCCAAGAACTCGATAGATTGCGTTGAACTGACTCTGTTACTAGATTCCAAAGCCAAAAGCTTTTATAACTTTTTTGTAGCGGTATGTATGTATGCCGCTACAAAAAAAAGTGTAGTACTCGTAGTTTGTAATCAGTTTTCATGAGACAATCTCTTAAATATCCTCTTTTCTATCTAGTTAGAAAACCTCTTTCGTAAAAGTGTTGTTGGCGAAAAACACCTCCACCTTTTTTCTGTAATGATCAAACATCAAAGTTCGATTAAGCCCGGAACGATAAGGTGGGCAATCCAGGTGAAGTTTGGGCGCTATCTGGCAAAAGATAGGCAAGGAGACAGTGATAAAATAGTGAGGG
The DNA here is from genome assembly GCA_029255805.1 of Keiferia lycopersicella. Taxonomy (NCBI): domain Eukaryota; kingdom Metazoa; phylum Arthropoda; class Insecta; order Lepidoptera; family Gelechiidae; genus Keiferia; species Keiferia lycopersicella. The sequence continues at coordinate 3,688,108 of JARACZ010000033.1, forward strand.
AAAAGAGATAAATTTAGACGAATGGGTTTGTGAATTGGATTTCCAGAGGAGATAAAGTAAATATTATGTAAATGGCACAGTGTATAACCTCGTTTTCTGATCTCGCCAACAAAAGGCAAAAACGACCTCTGAACACACATGTTCCGGTCTCTAATTCCACTTTTACCTGTAGTGTGTGTTTCACGATGTTTTTCCTTCACCGTAAGAGCAGTCGATAAATGTACGTGAGTGAAAACACATTGGTACAAGACGGGGATCGAAATCGGGTCTCACGATTGTAAGACAAGGTGCCCTTACAACTTGGCCACTGAAGCTCCCTTTATTTTTGCCACTGACACATGAATAAAAATTAAAATTGCTGAGTCAGCAGTTTTTTTTGTTTCGGAGCTTCAACTGGTGACTTTTTATCGTAAGGGAAAATTGTTCAGTTTCTTCTGATAAGCTTTGTGTTTTTGGGAAAGTCCATCGTTCGGTACTACCCCGTATTTTTTATTATCCTACTTTCAACTAATATTGCAAATACAGACTGTATTAACTATTATCTTACTTTCTACTAATATTATTTAAAATATATGCAAAAGTTTCTATATTTGTTTGTTATTCCTTCACGAAAAAACTTCTGAATCAATTTTCATGAAATTTGGCACACAAAGGGTAACTTGGATAAACACGTATGTATTACAGTTGTTATCTCGAAAAAACAATCGTCCGTTCCCGTTTTATTGGGTTGTTCCATGATGGAACAATTGGGACGAAAATCTCCCATTTGTTTCATACTACCCTAGGTCTGCTGGAAGAGATTACTTTGTAGGAACAAGCTGACCTGTTATTTATTGTTTAGTTTACTGTTTCCCTTGTATATTATTGTGTACAATAAATGGTTGTATAAAATTGGAACTAAGCAAAACCAGACACAAGAGAAATCACAATGGAATCGCCACTAAACGATAAACTGAACTGATCTGAATAAACGGCCAAAGCTTAGATTATTAAAATTCTCGCTAGTGCTTGATAATCTTTAATAGTCTAAGGGTCAAAATAAATAAATAAATCATGGCACAACTCAATAGAATAGATGGGAACGGGCGGAACTTCCACGCGGGCGGAACCATCCTTGGGCATCCGCATGCCCACTAGTAAATAATGTTTTCTTTCCATACCTTTGTTTCACATGTGTTTACCTAATGCTGCAGTAGTTGTTTAGTTCTGTACCATCTTTCTTGAGTTTCCTGAGAGAAAACACACATTGTTTCCGATGCAGTTTCACGTTTTCTTAGAACAACAACTCTAAAGCGAAACACGCTTAAAGAATTTAAAATTCAACGCGAACTGCTTTAGAATTCTGCGAAAATCTTGAAAGCATATATATATATATATATATATATATATATATATATACGTTATTTTGGTCGTTAGAAAGTAGGCATTTTTATAAGCAAAACAAAAGTACAGGGAAATTCAAAGCAATTTTTATGCACGTGGAATATAAAGTGTAAATATTGTAAGGGGTCAATCAGTCCATGAAACTAAAATTCATCTTTATTGTGCACAATAAAGAATATATAGGACAAAACTGTATAACTTTCCCCAAGAAACATAGATCGAAAAACGAGAATTTTTTTGGACCTGCCATACAAATTGACCTGGTCGGTTGATAATTTTGTATAAGAGGTCAAAATTTTTAGTTCATATTTCGAACTATGTCCCTTGGAGAAAGTTGTTCAGTTTCATGGGCTGGTTCACTCATTAAAATATGTGCAGCAAATTTTGTTATACCCTGTATAAAATCCAATGAACCGAGGCCCAGTGTCTTACCCGGCCTGATTTTGACTGCATGAGGAAATGGCGAGATAATTTGAGGTGCTGCAAGAGTCGATTAAACGTTGGTCATCATACATTATCATACTTCATTACAAAGTAGTCCACTGCTGCACGTAGGCTTCCTCCAGGGTACGCTACAAGGCACGATCTCCCACTTTCGCCATCCAGTCGCTACCAGCCGCTCTTGACAATTCATCGATCTATCTGACCGGAGGGCGTCCAACTGTACGCTTGCCGAGGCGTAGGCGTTTACTGTTTTCGACAATTGGCTAGATGACTGGGTCGTTAATAAAATACAAAAGTTGTACGCTTAAATCTATTGTCCAAAAATTACTACATACTCCAAATATAGTTTTTCGGAATATTCAAAGTTAGACTAAATAAGCAACTGTTTTGACGCCATCGAAACAAGAGAGACATGACGTCATCTATCCGTATTTTCATACAAAATATCGTTTTAAAAAATTGCTCATTTGACCTGCCAGGCATCATGCCTATTACACATAGTAGTAAATCCGCTTGGATGAAAGAATGTAATTTAATTTAAAGTTCTTAGGCGCGAGGTAGTAAAATGGATTAATGGGACTTTCTCAGTACTACTATTGGTGAAATCTACACTTACCGCAAAATATGGCGGTTTTCGACAGCCTCCGTAAGGATGATAAACTGTGGCAACCCCAATTTGATGCGGTGACATGCGCCATTCGTTTGTATTTTTATATCATCATCATCACACACATCAGCCTATAGCAGTCTACAGCTGGACATAGGCCTCCAGGGTACGCCACAATGAACGATCTCCCGCTTTCGCCATCCAGTCGCTACCAGCCGAGTCATCGGTCCATCTGACCGGAGGGCGTCCAACGGTACGCTTGTCGAGGCGTGGTCTCCACTCGTCTTTACTCCACCGTCCATCTGTTCTACGACTTAAAAAAAAGAGGTTATCACTTAGACCTGCATGTTTTCCCGCGATTATCTCGAGTTAGGATGAACCGATTTTGATGCGGTTTTCAGAAAAGTATTTGTCAGACTTAGGAGAGGGTTTAAGGCATATTAACCGACAAAAAATGGATGTTCGCACTTTTTAAGTCCGTTGAAGTCGGTTCTCTTTTTCAAAAAGTTATTATTTATTTATAATTTCGTTACTTTTATGGTTTAACCGGCTCCAGCAAAACTCCGGACGTTGTTGAAGTGTGTCTGAAAACCACCATTATTTCTCGCGTGACTTAAACTTGAGTACAGTTGAGAATGTTTTTTATAATTAACGTAACTGTTTTAATCAGTGCATTGTGTACATTCTTGTTCTGGGCTAGGGAAATATATAAGATATTTAATAATTTGTTGACCTACTAAAATAAAGAAAACATTTGAGTGCATAAAATAATATTTGAATGGAGTTCTGTTTTAAGAATTTGGTAAACAATTTGCAATTTTCACAAAAGCTTTGTTGAATACACCTGATCGAGTAACTTTTTAAGGGTTTTTTTTTTATTAGCAAATTCAACGTCTCCCTGTTCATTGAAATAGTTGTCAGTTTTGTCACCTCAAAGTATTTCCGTGAAAATTTAAGCATATTTTATTATTACTAGCGGCCCGCCCAGCACTGCTCCCACTGACAACAGATTCCAATGAATATAAGATGTTATACAGAGTGTAAAAAAAATAGCTGCATATATCTTAAGGGGTAAACAAGTCCATGAAACTGCACAACTTATCCTAAGAAACATAGGTCGAAGTATGAAAATTTTTTTTGGATCGACGAAATTACCAACCGACCAAGTCAGTTTGTATAGGAGATCCAAAAAATTATCTCATATTTCGACCTGTGTTTCTTGGGAAAGGTTTTTCAGTGTCATGGGCTGATTCACCCCTTAAAATATTTGCAACATTATTTTCACACCTTTTATAAGCATGTTTATACCTGCAAAATCGTTCTTTTTGATTAATCTATCATCTCACATTAAAATCGCATCAAAATCTGTTGCGTGATTTCGGAGTAGTTAGCGATAACCATGACAGACAAACAAGTAAAGTGACTTCACTTTATACTTTGTATTGAAGACATACTTTAAAAGGTAAAAAAATAGCCAGAAAAATGTTGAGAGAAAACGCATAAAAGCATAATTTATGATCTCATGCTTGAGAAAGCAAAATTCTACCTGCTTGTAAGGTAAAACATTTTCCGAACAAAACCTTGTCGGCCTTAAGGCGAAACAGACGTTATTACCCTTAACATGTTTTGTTGAAAACTTTATAAGGAGATTTGCAAATTTCTGGTTACTTTGTTTCTATGATCATTCTCCTTGCCTTATTCCGTTCTCTGTCGGGGTAGGCTACCAACCTAGGAGATTTTACGTAGAACCAAATTTTTACACACAGCGACTGCCATCATCTGACCTTTGCAGCCCGAAGGCTAACCTGGCCCGAATCCTAGGTTAAGTCACATTCAAATATATCTGAATTCATATTCTATTTGAATGTGTGTTTCATCACGATGTTTTTCCTTCACCGTAAGTGCAGTCTGTAAGAGAGTAAAAACACATTGGTACATGGCGGGGATCGAACTCGGGTCACGATTGTAAGACCGGTGTCCTAACCACATAGCCACCGGCGCTCTCTTGGTTGCTTTGTTTCCATATGAGTGGCCTTATTTGTTGAATTTATGGCTGGATAGTAAATAAAATAAGTACCTATTTGTGAAATAAAATTTGAAAGATAGAGGATTTTATTTTTGCCATTCTATTGAAACTTTGTAAGTTTATAGTCATCTTTTTCATTGAAAAAATCTTGTCATGAAGAATTGTGTTTTCATAACGGCTAATCCTCTTATAAATAATTTAGCTCGTTAGCATTTCTGAGTAATAACTAGATCAAATAATCTTATTTTTTTTTATTTAATAAAAATACTGTAGGTAAGTTTCGTCAGTTTTAAATGACTTACCTGATTTTATTGATTTTCTTTTTTATTACTTTATCGCTGATCCAATACTCGGAAAGCTAATCAACCGTAGCAGAGTACTACGCCGTAGCAAAATACTACGCTGTAGCAAAGCGCTACATTAATCCAAAAAAAGAAAACAGCCCATCAATCAGCAATTTTCCACTCGCCGCTTCCCTGTCAACAATTAAACGGAACGCGAGTCATTCTCCAATCAAACTGGCTGTAGAGAAAAAAAGAAAAAAGTCAAAAAGCGACGCTGTAAAGCAGTTCTCACATGCGCCGGGTGATACTCAAAAAGTTCAAAGCATACCATGCATTTAGGTATAAAATAGGTACAGGTTGTAAGTGAAGGTAGTTTAGGATTTTTTTTTACGTTTTTAGAAAGGTTTATTTTTGTCATATCACACTTTATAGGGTGATTCTGAACAACTTTTACAATGGGGTACCTGCGAAATAGGAATCAGAATCATGAGTAGAAACACCGTAAAAAGTGTGTTTTAGACTGTCTTAAAAAATAATCGTGTTTAATTTAAATTAAATTAAATTCATTAATAAATAATAATTCACATTATTTTACGGGGTTATTTTTTAGACAGTAAACACACACAGGCTGGGCACAAAAATATTAAGGCCGGTATTTATAAACCGCTCTCATCCCTGAGAGCGATCTTAAGAGTGATCTTGAGCGCGATTTATAAATAAAGGCCTAAGAGAATTATAATCACAACCGTGCAATCATAAAAGTATTTTAACCTTCGTATTTTCTGAGGGATCTTCCGGTGTTTTTCCGGATTCGGTTCTTGGACGAAAGGAGGTTACAAACATACATACATACACATATCACGCCTTTATCCCTTGCGGGGTAGGCAGAGCAATAACGGCCGTTAAAATACGGTCGCTATTGCCACGTCTGACATTTTTGAGGATTGTTTCCCAAGGTTGTTTCAGAAAACATGTGTATCACTATAGTGACAGGTTGTCAGCCTGTCGCCTAAAAATTGTAATACACCAATACTCTCGAGTCCCTTAGTCCCTTACTTACAAACTGTTGAACAAAACCGGATATCGTGGCACACGTCGCGTTGCCGCATGTAATAGCGGATGTCACAACTTCCCGGATTGTTGTTAATCCGTATACTTCGAAACGGGAAACGATGAAAAACTTTCTTTTATAAAAAAATTTAAAGCTGAAAAATATTTCTGAGAGAATTACAGAACCGGTTATTGAAATTTTCTTGGAAATTCTGGGTACATTGTACAAACAACAAAATATCGCAACGATTTTATGAAAAAAATATTTGTACTGGGAAAGTTTATTAAATTTTCCAGGATTTTATCATCAGGTTCTGCTATATAAAGAGCTTCGATGGCCAAGTGGTTAGGAAACCTGTCTTACAATTGTGAGACCCGAGATCGATCTCTGCCATGTACCAATGTGTTTTACTCACGTACATTTACCGACTGCTCTTACGGTGAAGGAAAACATCGTGATGAAACCGACATAGAAATTTTGATTTCAGATGATTTTGAATGTCTCTTAACCTAGGGGATTATACGATCGTTAACGTTCTGCCTACCCTGCAAGAGATAAAGGCGTGATTTGTGCGTATTAACCTAGGGTTCGGGCCAGGTTAGCCTTCGGGTTGCAGAGGTCAGATGGAAGTCGTTCTGTGTAAAACTTGGTTCCACGTCAAATCCCCTAGGTAAGGTAGCCGACCCCGACAGAGAGCGGGATAAGGCAAGGAGATTAATGAGACTTTAATTTTATAACCATGAGATAATGTAGCCTGACAAACAAAAAAAAATGCTTTTTCCGTCCAGGCATTTTCACTTAGATGTTGCATAAAAAATCAGTACCTACATAAAATAAAAGCAAAGCTGAATTCTTTCTTCCATTTTCAAAATCAATTAAAAACGAAACAACTAGGTTCCACAAATCCGGAAATGTCCAGTTTCGAACATGTCTGATATCCTTCCATGTTAAAATCAAAAATGGAACAACTAGGTTTTCCAAATCCGGAAATGTCCAGTTTCGAACACGTCTGTTATCTTGTGAATCCTGCAGTTGCCAGGCGAGCCTGCTCCACTCACCGAGGACTTCAGTCACCGCCGCGCCGCCGGAGCGACCGCACGCCCCCTTTCCCCTAAATTTCCCCCTTAAAACACCTCTTACTCTATCAAACTATCGCTGGCTGAAATACTCTTAAATTAAAAGCAAATCAACAGTAAAATAAAAAGCAAATTCGAATTTTTGAATTAGGAATCTTAATCTACAGGTGGTTAGTAGAAACGAGTGATTTGAAACTGTTTTGTGTTTGTTTTATGGTTGATTTTGTTCAGTGGCAGACAGGAATTAAGGTGTGTTTTGTGTTGATAATAGTTATCAGTGGAAAATTTTGAAGTACAGTGAATTTTGTAAAAAAGGTAGTAGTTGAGTAATATTTTTTAATTAAAATCAAACCCTTAAAGTTGCCTACTCTCAGTATACTTTTTAAAATATAATATGTACACTGATATTTTAAAATTATTTTGCCAAGATAGGTTTTATTCAAGTAGTTTTTTTTAGTTTTATTCTTTTGAAATGCGTTTCTATAAATGTGTATTTAAAGTAAAAATGTGTATTTAAAAACTTTAGGTAGGTCCAAATTTTATGAATCAACTACTTACTTAAATATTTTTATTTGAGCTACATGCTATGCCAAAAAATATAACTAACGTTTTCTTATCCTGAAATGGAAACATAAATTATTAAGGTACTATACAGGGTGTAAGGGACGGTAAAACAATAACTTTGTAGGCGTGCTCAGACTATGAAACTGTACAACTTTTTGTATGGGGGCGATGTTGGTAAACGTGAAATTTTTTCCGACCTTCCGTACAAAATTCCCAATCAGCTGAGTGACTTTGTATGGGAATTCGAAAAATTTTTTTCGTTTCCCAATATAGCCGCCATAGAAAAAGTTGTTTAGTTTCATGATATGATCACGCCTGTATAGTTTTCGTTACACCGTCCCTTACACCCTGTATGAAATAAAAATAGTTCAAAATCCTACAAAAGTAAAACATTGCGTGTTCAGAAGCTCTCAGTTTAATTACTATAACAACGCAGTCTCGTGCTCAGCCAACTATTACTCAATCTCTACCTGATTTCAGACACGCAGTGTACTCGTTGCCGTGTGATGCCGGCTTAAAATAGCATCACCCCATTTCTATCTAAAAGGTGACTTGTAGTCTGTAAAATATAGGATGATCCCTGTGACGTTTGTGACCTAGGAGCAACACACATAAGGTTAATTTTCCTAGAAAAGAAAGGAAAATGGGCCTTATGTCATAGCATTTACTCCTAGATCACAAATGTCTCAGGGATCATCCTATATTTTACAGACTTTGGGGATAAATCAATGAAACGGGCAGCAGCGTTCCCTGTGATATCTACAATATCTTGCACTGCGCTCGCCAATCCGCCTGTAAAAGTCCGCCAAAAGTAGTAGGTGGTAGTATACTCGCCTGGCCTTGAGGTTATGAAAATATGCTAAAATTTACATTCACGACTGTCTGGCTTACTTTGCATTTGAAATTGAAGCAGTCGTATTTGAAAGTAGGTAAAGCTAGAGTATTAAATAAATTATAAATAAAATTATTTTAAATAAAATTAATTTTAGTGCGACAAAATTTATTTATTCTAAATGATTTTGATTCTCTCATAGATTTTAACTAATTAACTAACATGAGATGCCTTGGAATGACCGACAAGGAGGTTTCCTTTTGGGAATTAAAAAATAAATTAGTATTCCAATAACTTGATAGATGGCGTTGAACTGTGTTAATCTTGTTACTAGATTGCAGTGCAGATTCCAAAGCCAAAAGATAAAAAAAAACATTGCAACACTGACTGACACTCTAGCATGCACTGACACTTTCATTCCAAATGCTTCAAAAAAATCAAAAAATAAATATTACGTTCCGTTCCATCGACTCAAAATCCAGCGACTAGAAAAAAAATAAAAAGAAAATTCCTTATTGACAATGATTCGAAAATAGACCAATGAATGAGCCTCTTTATACGGGTGTTTATTCTTAAGGGGCTGAGTAGAGCTAAAAACCGGTCCCTTTCTGACAAATGTCAAACTGCGCGCGTGCTAACGGGACGGAATCTTGCCGATTCAATGATATTTTCGTATTTTCGATGATAACTCGGTCAAAAATAAGTTATTTGAAAATTGAAAACAATATGTCGATAGAGTATTGTAAGGCGCTTATTCTGATAATAAACACTTAATTATTGCGTGGGTTTTGTTCATGCAGTTTGCGATATAATAGATTTTTAGAGGTAACTTTACGATGTTTTTCTATCAAGCTAAATTACTAATATCATATTTTGGAAACAATAACACTACAGCAAATATCCTGAAGATTATTACCTTTTTTTTTCGTTAGTTTATCTGCATTTTATCTAGGGTAGAAATCACTTATAAAAGTAGCTTTCAGCTCTACTCAGCCCCTTAAATAATAGGGATGATCTCCATAACTTTGTTCTGTTGGATCAGTTTGTATTGTAGTATTTTCGAGAAATTAATTCGTTTCATAGTCTGATATTTAACTAAACGTACCAACATACACATAACACGCCTTTATCCTTTGCGGGGTAGGCAGAGTGTTAACGGCCAGCCGCTATCGCCACGTCTGACAAATATTGAGGGCCCTTTCAGATGATTCGTGTATCATCGTAGTAACAGATCGCCTAAAGTTGTAATACACATAAAAGCCCTCGATCACCTTAGTCACCTCTTACGACACCCGTGGCAAGTAATGGAGTGATGCTATTCTAAGTCGGCATCACATGGCCTATGTACCAACACCACCAAAAAAAAAAACAAATTTATGTTTCGTTCGGTTTACAGTAGATTTGTTACTGTTGGATGCTTTATAATTTTAGCATAGCCAATAAATTTTGGGCACCAATGTGTTAACGTTTGATTTATAAAATGGTTCGCGAAATTGGGTCAATATAATGCCTTTTTTGGAACATCGTTTATTTTCTATCGGTATTTATTGTCTAAGTGTAATTCTTTTATGTTATTTTTTGGACGCAAAGATGTACAGGTTGTAAGGGACGGTGTAACGAAAACATTGCAGGCGTGATCAGACCATGACACTGAACAACTTTTTCTATGGCGGCTATGTTGGTAAACATAAAAAAATTTCGACCTTCCATACAAAATTTCCGATCAGCTGAGTGACTTTGTATGGAAACTCGAAAAATTTTTTTCGTTTCCTAACATAGCCGCCATAGAAAAAGTTGGTCAGTTTCATGGTCTGATCACGCCTGCAAAGCTTTCGTTACACTGTCTCTTACACCCTATATTATTTTGTGAATGACAGGCTTTAGCAGTCCACTGCTGGACTTAATCTTCCCGCAGGGTGCGCTATAGGGCACGATCCTCCATTTTTGACATTCAACTAAGTACCATGTAGTGCCGTGTGATGCCGGCTTAGAATAGCATCACCCCACATCCTTCCCGCGGGTGTCGTAAGAGGCGATTAAGGGAATCGAGGGTATTGGTGTATTACAATTTTTAGGCGACAGGCTGACAACTTGTCACTATAGCGATACACATGTTTTCTGAAACAACCTAGGAAAACAATCCTCAAAAATGTCAGACGTGGCGATAGCGACCGTATTTTTACGGCCGTTAACGCTCTGCCTACCCCGCAAGGGATAAAGGCGTGATATATGTATGTATGTAACTAAGTACCACTTAAATGATTAAAAAGGTCTAATTTCTAACTAGCGGCCCGACAATCGTTTTTTCAGTTGTTTTTAAAAAAAAAAAATTTAAAATGCTACGTTATTTCAAATTATAATCGATAATTAAAGCCCTGCCTACCCCGCAAGGGAGAAAGGCGTGAAATGTGTATGCATAATCACTACATAGTATAAAGCAAAATTGCTTTTCACGTCAGTCTGTATGTTTACTTAAATCTTTAAAATTACGCAACGGATTTCGATGCAGGCATTTTTAATAGATAAAGTGATTCAAGAGAAAGGTTTTTATGTACAATACTTGCCGGGAAAAATCATTATTTCCACGGGAAAATGAGTTGCAGCGGGCGTAGCCGCTGGGGCAGGCCGCTAGTGATGAATGAACATTTTTTTTTTGCAAAATTAAGCAAATTAGTGATACTCCGCTTTCAAATTACACTAAACCTACCAAATGATGATGCCATCTTTTAAAAATAACGACGTGAAACGCCATTTTGATACATAAATAAAAAAAAATACATGAAATCGCGTCAAGTCACTGCGAAACCATTCATCTTACTCAGTCAGATTACAGTCCACTACTGGCTAAGATGGATTACTTTTCAGCGTTTAGCAGTAAAGCAGAAATGTATAATTTTACACTAGAAATTATGTTATGTATGAATGATTAATTACTAAGTGTATTAGAGTCTAGTGGTACGTTGAAGTGGGTAGAATATAATTGAATATAATCACAGTATAATGAAGGATGTGTATGTTAATTATGTTTACTACCAGTTTTGATTGATGCCGTGTGATGCCGGCTTAGAATAGCATCACCCCACATCCTTCCCGCGGGTGTCGTAAAAGGCGACTAAGGGACTCGAGGGTATTGGTGTATTACGATTTTTAGGCGACAAGCTGACAACCTGTCACTATAGTGATACACATGTTTTCTGGAACAACCTTGGAAAACAATCCTCAAAAATGTCAGACGTGGCGATAGCGACCGTATTCTTACGGCCGTTAACGCTCTGCCTACCCCGCAAGGGATAAAGGCGTGACATATGTATGTATGTATGTATGCAGTTTTGATTAATCCAATTCTAATCTATTCAGAGAATCAAAAAATGATTAACAATGGGATATTGGCGGATCGCAGACTTGACGCATTGATCTGACAGACCCCTGCAATATTTTTGCGTTCCGTTGTGCTTCAAGTGTGCTATCCGCATAATCTGTTCGTTTAGTTCCAAGTAGGTGGCGCTGGTTACGAATGAAACCTATTTTTTAAATCTGAGCAGCGATTTCTAGACAGGTAATCCTCCAATCAACAAAAATGTCAACAGCGTCACCTAGTTCAAACAAGTGTTGCTATCAGCCAAAAAATATTAAATCGTAATAGATAAAGGTGTGTTGTGTGTATGTATGTATCTGGGATCCCTTTTGTTAGCATAATTTTTTTTCCACTAATATGTTTTAGCATAACATGTTTCGCATAATTCTTTTTCCCCTTTTATAATCTTTGGCATAAACATTTTTTCGCATTGTATTTATCTTTGCATAATACAGTTTATTTATGTCTAACAATTTTTTATAGACATTATGTTAGGTTAGGTTAGTATTTTTATAGACATTAGGTTAGGTTAGGTTAGGTTAATAAATTATGCTTAACGTGTTATGCCGACTATTTTTATGCGTAAGTATCTTTAGTTCAATGTACATTGTGCCAACCTATATTATGCCTAATATTTTTATGCTAATATATAGGGAACCTATGTATCTATATCGTGTTATGTGTATGTATGCCGTGTGTTGCCAGCTTTGAATAGCATCACCCTATTTCTTACCCGCGGGTGTCGTAAGAGGTGACTAAGGGACTCGAGGGTTTCATGTGTATTACCACTTAAGGCGACAGGCTGAAAACCTGTCACTACAGTGATACACGATTCATCTGCAAGGGCCCTCAACAGAAGTGGCCATGACGGCCGTATTTTTGCGGTCGTTGACGCTCTGCCTACTCCGCAAGGGATAAAAGCGTATATATTATATATATATATATATATATATATATGTGTGTGTGAACATTACATAAACAGGCATAAGTACCGATGTGCCTGTCTACACTTAAACTTTAGGTACGCGTGAGTCAATTTTATTAAAATTCCGCGCTGTCTCCAATACCCATAAATGTACGTATAGTATATTTCTGACACTTTCTCATAAATATCAGGCGGATCGCACACTTGACGCACTACGCAGCGCAAAATCCATACTAGAAACGTCAGTCCCCATACTAAATTCGCACTCGACGGATGACACTGCGATAGCGCTGCGTCGACAGCGGTTTAAGTATGGGGATTGACATTTCTAGTATGGATTTGACAGAAGGCCGCAATATTTTACGCGTGAGTCAATTGCCAATTTTATTAAAATTTCGCGCTGTCTCAAAGGGTAATAAAATACTCATAAATGTAGCATATTTCTGAGACTTTCTCATAAGTATTATAAGTATAATAATTCTTTCTCTGTATGCCCTATCTTATAAGGTCACATTGTGCATAAATCACATTGTAAGCTTATTCACTGTCAAATAATGTATGCGTATAAAATACATCTTAGACTTAATTGGATACTTACAAGGGATGTCATGAAAAGATCAATGCACGTTATTGAGTCTTTACGGATCTCTTTAATCATATTTTATAGGCATCATTATGATGCCCATATTATCATTCGGTTTTAAAATTAATATAACTATATATTATATATGTGTACCTAATCACTTTGTTGCACATTACAAGCGCAGAAAAAAAATTGAAACAGAAATCAGAACGGGCACAAAAGCAGACTTATCCCATAAAGGGATCTCTTCCAATTAATCAACCTTTGATAAACACAACTTGAGAACAAACTGATTTATTGTACTTGAAAAAGTCAATTTAGGATAATTTCACCAAACTTTACTTTTTCCACCGTTTAGAACATAATGTAGAAAATTGCATAACTAGTAAACTAACATGGTTGCATGTGCATTCCAAAATGGCGAACGTAATAATATTGCATGCACGTACGGTAGAACACAGTTTTTGTTTAAACTTTGCTTATAATAACAGTTGTTAAAAAGTAGGTTGATTGGGTAAATTTGGTACCTACCTAGATTTCCATATTTTTATCTTTTAAAGTTTTTTATATCGAGTAGCACGACTTCACATTACTTTGATGACATCTCTAAAATTGCAAAGAAAAATCGGCAGCATAGATAATTTAAAAGTTCATATAAAATACCGAAATGTATGGATGTTCTGATGATTCTTCGCAATAATTTTGCTAGTTTCCAATAAGTAATAGTACATTCGCCCGCCGGCCAGATGGACCGATGACTTAAAGAGAGCGGCTGGTAGCGACTGGATGGCGAAAGCGGGGGATCGTTCATTGTGGCGTACCCTGAGGGAGGCGTATGTCCAGCAGTGGACTGCTATAGACTGATGTGATGTGATGTGAAGGTAGAGTTTATTATTGAAACACTTAGTAAGTATTCCTTGGGAACATCCTCTATATTTACTAGTGTCGCTCGTGTTGCAGTATTTTTAGCACGGAAATTTAATTTCGAAAGAGAAACTGGATATTTTCGCCAAAAACTTAATATTGGAAAAAGCCGGCAAAATAAATTATTTTATGGAATTAACACTGACAGTGAAAAATTCTTTTTACGCTCACATTAATTTTACGCTCACACAAACTTAATATTCGTCAATTTACCTCTTGGTCAGGAAATTGCAGGTTTATCACTATTAAATCCGTTTACCGCTTAGAATAGCATCACTATCAGTTGGCATCGAAACACGTATTTTTTGATGAATACGATAGCATCACCCAAGCCGCCACTGCAGCCATCAGATCACACTCCACAAGTTCCTCGAGCAACCGACGTCGCGGAGGTCCCCCATTTGCGCCTCACTTTGGCAATTACCGGCATATCGTAATTCGTCCCAGAACAACTTCTAAGCTCAGTCTCGCCCCAAGGACGTGATTGGGCTGGTTGTTTGAACAACCAATCAATTATTTCTGGGTGAGCACGTGCTCCCCACCAAGCCGACAGGCGTAGTTTTGATAGCCCCGGTCCAAAAACTTATAGACCATCACTAAAAAAAACTGTTGCCGAAATCTTCACAAAAACTCTCGCACTCTGTATACATAATCCGACCTCCATTTGGACCACTTCTCTAGGCCACAAATTACTATGGCAATCAGATCTAATCGGTTAAACCTGTTGCTTTCAGATAACGAGGGATCTGTTTTGGACAGCTGGCGATAGGACTGGGCCTTATTTAGTTTTAACTCAAGGCTTATAGACTAAAAAAATTGTTAATGCTAAAGCAGTTAAAATATATAAAAGGTGATGACGTTATTCATTGATAGAAGCACAAAATGTAGGTATACAATTCTATCCAGCCGGCCACACATACCAACACTGATTCCATAATTATGTAGACTTCGATAATTATGTTCCGTAAAAAAGCTGTTCATTTTCAAGGACTGGTTCCTCACTTAAAATCTTGGAAGCATTATTTTACTGTATTACTGTAATGTACCTCCTGTATGTACATTTAGGTATTTCCAAGCATAGAACTACGTATAAAAAAAGCAACGCGCGAGATTTTGCTCGCACAAATTAGGGACACGTTATGCTACAACCAACTATGAAATAACTAAGTGCTATGCTACGGAGCACTCATTTTGAAAGACCTGAGTGTTTGAATACCTGATAGAGCTGTGTATGAGGTCCAAACCTTCTCTTACTTAATTGTGGAGATTTTAAGCTATGTAATACGTTGCGCAGTAGTTGTATGTAAGGTCCTCTTTTAGCGATAAGGTCGCCTTTGCGTAGCGCAATTGCAACGTAAAGTGAAGGTTCTTAGTGTCTTAATATCTGGGATATCTACCCTCAAATGGGTCCTTTACAATCTGTTTGATCCTTCTAATAAAAGAGCATTGTCTGTATGGTTACTCTTAGGGATAAGGTCGCCTGTGAATATGAATTTGCTTTGAAAAGTGCGACTGGACCTTAGTGTGTCTAGAGATTTAGCCCTCAAAGGGGTCCGAGTTTGAATACCTGGGGATTACACCTCAAAAGGGGTCCCGGCGTTCCCTCTACAATCCGTCTGATCCTGTAAACTGCAGACTACCTAATTGTGGAGATAAAGCTTAAGCCGCAGTGGCCTTGAGGTTTAGCGCCTGAAGCTTTGTGGTGAGGCGTTGCGCAGCTTGTTTAAAAGGAAATGTATGTGATAAAACTGAAACACAAAGAGAAAATTATTTATTTTCATGTTGGGATCTACTTCAAATCTAACAAAGTTATGTATAATTTAGATAGCCCTCCATTTCCCAAGACCACAAAACAACTTTGGGAGAAGGAGGTGACTGAAAAACAGCGTTGCGTACAGCCTGACTGGTTCTACGCAACACTAAGCTGAGCACGTCCTATAGTTTATGTATGTCTAGAATTAGATAATGTGATTTGTCATTTCCTAAATTTTTCATAAGCAATAAACAGATTAGTTATTTATTTATTTTAAAAAAGTCTGGTATCCGAGGGAACAGTTGTGCTGTGCGCCACCCAAAGCGAACCAAGCGAAGCACGACGGAATAATAATAAATATTTTTTAATGAACAAGAATCTTATTATAATCTTTCTGCTGTGGGCCTTCCTTCAATTGCCATACTCCCCACGCTTGGCAGGCTAATGGGCAAGCGCATCGGAAAATATTGTAGATATTCACAGAGAGCGCTGCTGCTCATTCTCTCGATACCTTAATCGCCTTTTACGACACCCACGGAAAAATTTGGTGATACTATTCTAAGCCGACACCGCACGACCGATATGGCGCAGTGGTAGTGTGACTGCCTTTGACGCAAAAGGTCCCGGGTTTGATTCTCGATGGGTCACGCACAAAGTTGATATTTATCACTTTGTAAATTTGTTCCTAGTCTGGTCAGGACATTGCGGGCTAAACCACCTGATTGTCCGTAAATAAGATGGTTCCATGTTTCGGATGGCACGTTAAGCCGTAGGTCCCGGTTGCTGTCTATGATCACTTAGACGTAGGTCGTTACACAGCCATGTCAGAAGCCTGCTACTTGTAGAAGGCGCTAGGCGGTTGGAAAATTCTGACGCTAGGGTTCATCGGGTCGTTGGACAACTTGGTGTTCCACACAAAAAATAAACCACATGGCTACTTACTAACTATCATCAATAATTTTGAACCATATTCCCTTCAAAGCTGTAAAATTCTTGGCTTTATCTTACTTTATCCCTGGAGGCGATGAAACTAAAATTTCGTATTCTCCAAGAACTAGTGGAACAAAGTATGAGCAACCCTAAGCTATGCATAGTCAAGTAGTCTTACTACTAGGGGTAAAGGCCAGAACACACTGAAATTCATTCATCGGGTCGTTGGACGAACCAGTGACTCACACGAAAAGAGAGACTGAATTTGACAGCTAACACCCAGTATATAAGGTTAAATTTTAATTTAGTACTTACAAATGCTGTAAAATTCTTCAAAATTTTTTCGAACTATGAAAATGGATTGGGACCTCCGATAAGAAGTGACTCAGTCGGCTGGTACATTTTGTATGAATGAGAGGTCCAGTTTTTTCATAGTTAAAAAAAATGTTTGAGACGAAAGTTTTTCAGTTTTATGAGTAGAACGTATCCCCAAAATATATGCACTTAATTAAATGTAATCCTACACAAGTAATTATATGATTCAAACCCTGTGCAATGGGGAGGAAAACTTAAGCCTTACTGTAGATGGCAGCAGGCGTGATTGTGGCTAACCAAATCATGTGGATATCAGAAATACAGTACAACATAATACAAAACTCGATCGTAGCAAAAGACTACGACACTCGTTCGTAGCAAAATCTACAAGAATCACCCGTAGCAACCAAAAAGACGCGCCACGTGCAACATTTGTGTAACACGGGCTTTAAACTAATTACGGAATATCTACCGACGTTTCGTGGCGCGGTCTCAAACTTGCTCGTGTCACCTAGCACAACTTTAGGTTAAGCTTGATTAGTTTTCATACATACCTAGAACCTACCTACACATGTATAAATCAACCACAACGAAAACATTTATAGAACAGTCTCCACAATTTATCTTCGCTTGTAAGTAAGTAAAAACAATTTTTTGCACATTCAAAACACAAACACATAACAGGAAAACTTATCTCTTCCAGACCACCTTTGGGTGAAGGAGATGTAAGAGGAAAGAGTAATGCATTAATAAAAGTACGGTAAGATCGACATTTTACATTAATAAATATAACCATATCATACAAAAATAAAACATACAAAAATATACCTAAACCTACTTAACCTCAATAAATAATTATTATAAATAAATAAATAACTACATACTAACATAACATAAACATACCTTTATTATATGTTTGCATCTATTTTGACTATGTTTTTAACGATACCTATTTATATTTAGAATATGATATTAGTGATACTAACGCACAGCTTACGATCTCTAAAAAAAATTATCTAGATTTCTTTCGGTAAATTAGTAAAAACATTAAAAGAAGACGATTTTCCGTGGCGTGTGGTGCCGGCTTAGAATAGCATCACCCCATTTCTTTCCCGTGGGTGTCGTAAAAGCCGACTGAGGGACTCGAGGGTTTCATGTGTATTGCAATTTTAGGCGACAGGCTGACAACCTCTCACTATCCTGTAGGTCTGCTGTAAGAAATTTCTTTTTTAGAGATAAGCAGTGCCTGTTGTGTCCATTTTATTTATGTTTTTTTTTCCTGTAATATTTCTTGTGTACAATAAATGGTAATAATAATAATAATAATATAGTGATACACGAACTATCTGAAACGACCCTCAAACATTCGTCAGACGTGGCGATACCGACCGTAATTTTACGGTCGCTAACGCTCTGCCTACCCCGTCAGGGATATAGGCGTGATTTGTGTGTGTGTGTGAAGACGATTTTTATAAGGCGAAATCGAACATCTAATAAAACCTCTGAGCAGGCGTGCGTGTAGTATAACATAAAATGGAGAATAAAAAGATATTCTCACCTCAACTAGATCTTGCCTCCCATTTAAACTTGTAAACTCGGTCGTAAACTCCACCCTATTCGCGCTAAAAGTGCAACATTAGCGAAACAGGCGCTGCTCAGTAAAAAAAAATGTTTTTTAACAAAAACACAGAGTTCACCGCTACATCCCTACTTTTAATTGGCGATAGAAGGCAGCTGTAATAAAATTAGAAAAGTAAAACAGTGTTTTAGTTTTACGCTAAATTTCACGATTTTCCGTTTTTGCCATCCAATCACTATTATCCGCCATTTTTGATCATTATTTCATAGATTTATTCAACACTATACTAACAGAGGCTTGGCTCTACTCAAAAATATACTTAGTAGTAGTCCATTGGTTTTACGACAGAATTTACCACCAGCGGCTAGTTATTTATTGTTTTTTAAGTTCGGCTCACATAACTCAAGAGTACAAATTCTACCGAAATTTTAAGGAGTACCTATTTTACAAAATCTATGGTCTTAATCTCCAAGGAATATTTAAGTTTGGTTTCCAAATAAACATCCTATTCGTTAAGGAATTTCTGTGGAGGGATTTGAAGGCGCCACTAGTTCACTGTTTGACCGTAAGCTTCTAAGGCATTATGAAGTTTACCGTCGACGACGTAACTAAGCAAAGACCGCTTCGGACTCGCAATAGACTTCTATACAGGGTGTTAGAAGATTTAACAAGTATAATAAATGTCATTTTTTTAGACCTACCGCGCGTAAATCCGTTTTAAACAGTATAATGAGTACAAAGCGCGAAAGTCTTAAACAAATGTTATTTTTTAGGTCTGTTGATGACTACCTACTAAGGGTACCATTATTATTATTATGAGCCTGAAGTTTCCTACTATCTATAAAAAATTACAACTTTAGGCGACAACCAGTCACTACAGTGATATACGGATCATCTGAAAGGGCCCTCAATACTTGTCAGACGTGGCGATAACGAACGCACTTATACGATCGTTAACGTTCTGCTTACCCTGCAAGGGATAAAGGCCTGATTTGTGTATGTATGTATGTTAATTTATTATATTCAATAAAGAAATAGTATGAGGTCTAGTAAAAGCAAAAAGGTTTTATATATCAAATTATAACTTGGCTTATCTATATTATCTTATCTATATATATATATATATATATAAGAAAATTGTATCATAAATTCTTAGAAAATAAATTCAGAAAATATATTGCGAAGACAAAATTATCTAGAATTTTCCAATGAATCTCTCCAAATACTTCGACACTATCATTTTGATCTCACATTTGTTAGACACATTACTTATATCCAAGTTCTCAAGATGTATAATTTTGAAATTTGTTAAAGCAATTTTTTGGTACCTATTTCAAATATCAAGTGCTTAATAACTTAATATAAGGTTATTTTAAAATTCAGTGCCAAAATTTTTGAAGTAAACCAGACTATAAAACAGAACAATTTTGATATAATTATGCACAAAAAATGGACCTCCCATAAAAAACGTGTCTATAATGGGAATTTTTAAATCTGTTCGTTTAGTTCCAAGGAGATGGCGCTGGCTGCGAATGAAAAAGCTCAGTAGATTATTCCTCTAAGAGTCACTGAACTTGACAGATAATCCCTCAATCTGCAAAAAATACCTACAACAGCGTCACCTAGTTAAGACAAGTGTTGCCATCAGCCAAAATTCTTAATATAAACCTATGGTTATTCAGTAAATACATACGTACATACATACAATCACGCGTTTTTCCCGGAGGGGTAGGCAGAGACTACATCCTTCCACTTGCTACGGTCCTGACACACCTCTTTCGCTTCCTCAACATTCATAAGCCTTTTCATACATGCTCGTCAGTTTAGGGTACTCTTCACCTGACCTTTATTTAGAACGTCCCCGATTTGATCTAGGTACGTTCGTCTAGGTCTTTCCCTTCCAACGTTTCCATTCCAACGTTTTCGTTACTCAGTAAATTAACATAGGAATCTATAATAAAACGTAAACCACGTGTTTCACTGTTTTTTTCCCGTCATATTAAAAACAAGGCCGAATCCACGGCCAAGTTTTAATCACCCATGTCCGATCCGTTTATACCGCGGACCCTACGTACGCAATTTTCTTCGCAAGGACGTTACATACGGTCACAATATATTAACGCTCGTATTAGCGCGTCCACAAAAAGAAGGGGGGGGGGTCTTTACCCCCCCGTTAGCGTGACCAGATACAAATTGGTTTATGCTAATACTGAGATACGTTTGGTTCGTTTTCGAATAGGGGTGTCTAGTGAAAGACTGATACAATTTTATTAAGTTACATGAAAATGTATAAAAAACGATTTTATAGGATTGTGAAGTATACCGTTATCTTTGTCGCTTTTATACACTGAATTGCGGATTGTGTTTATATGGGAGTTATTGCATTTTTAGGAGGCTTTTAGTAGCCGACATTTATGCTATGTTGAAAGAAATATACAATGAGAGGACCAGTAAAAAATAGTTCTTTTTATGAAGAACTAAAAAAACATACATACATATATCACGCCTTTATCCCTTGCGGGGTAGGCAGAGCGTTAACGACCATAAGAATACGGTCGCTATCGCCACGTCTGACATTTTTGAGCATTGATTTCCAAGGTTGTTCCAGAAAACATGTGTATCACTATAGTGACAGGTTGTCAGCCTGTCGCCTAAAAATTGTAATACACCAATACCCTCGAGTCTCTTAGTCGCCTCTTCTCTAAAAATGCTGCTGATAGTAAAACTCCAAGCTAAACTGATAACCGCTAAGGGACGTCAAAATGGAAGATTGATACGATATAAGTTTTTTGCTCGTACTCAACAGAAAACTTTCAAACTCTTGCCAACCCTATAAGATATTTTTTGCCCTAAACAGCAAGTAAGTTGGCCTTGAGAAAAAAAACCGTCGTCTGGCTGCTTTTGTATTTATTTTAGTCATTGTTTATTATATGTATTGAATTTTATTGGACAAACCAATTGTCTGATTATTTTTCTGCCAAATCTGGGCTACATAATTTTTGCATCTCTATAAAAAAAACACACACATCTCAAGTGGGATTGGGCAGGACATGTGACCAGAATGTATACTACACTATGGGCAAAAATAACAATTACTTGGGTCCCTCCTAGCGCAAAACGGGCACGTGGTCGTCCAAGAAAAAGGTGGAAAGACGAGCTACATACCTACGCCCATGACTGGATGGAGGCGGCGCAGGATAGGGAAAAGTGGAGGAAAGAGAGGGATGCCTTTGCCAGGGCAAAGGTACTGCAGGCAGTGGTCCATATCTGGCTTAAAATAATGATATTAATAATTAAGATGGTTCTGTGTTTCGGACGGCACGTTAAGCCGTAGGTCTCGGTTGCTGTCTATGATCACTTAGACGGCGGTCGTTACGCAACCATGTCAGGAGCCTGCTACTTGTAGGAAGCGGTTGAAAAGTTCTGACACTAGGGTTCATCGGGTCGTTGGACGACTCGGTGTCCCACACGGAAAGAGAGAGAGAGAGAGAATAATAATTTAAAAAAATACAAAAGACGGAAATTGCAAGTGCTGCCGAACTGTTTCCCCTCGCGAAAGATAGAAGATAATAGGTAGAGTTGACTGCCAATGTTCAATAGTTGGAGAAGCACTACCAGAAGAAGAAGACTAAGGAGAGTAAAAGAAACCCAAAATGGTTGCTAGAGTTAGTTTAAGGAAAAATATTGGACGCGAAAAAAAAACATAAAACAAGTACCAGTAACCGACCTGTTTGTGGCATGAAATTGTGAATTTGACAGACAGACAGGCAAAACCATTATTTCCCAGCTTTATTATTATTATTATTTATAATACACTAGCAGCACATTGTGCTGATGCGTGTATATCACTGCACTTGAGTCAAATGTTTGTCTAGTCTGTTTTTAAATGAGTTCACTGAGGGAGCACTGATCACTGATTGTGGTAGTTTGTTCCACGAGTCCACTACACGATTTGGCAAGAAGTGGTGCCTGGGATTGCTTGCACTCGAGGAGCGTGACAGTTTTAGAGAATGCCCTCTCAGGTTCTTGTTTTGGTTGAAGACGAAGATACTGTTGAGTTCTGGTACATTGTAACGTCCTGTCAATATCTTGTAGGTTTCAATGAGATCGCCTCGCTGTCTTCGTGTTTCTAGAGTTGTCAATCCAAGCTGTCTAAGGCGTTCATTGTACTCAATGTTACGTAGGCATGTGACCATTTTGGTTGCTCTTCTTTGTACTTTTTCTAGAAGGGTAATGTCTTTGTTTGGAACATTGTGAAACGCTGAAAATGTTGCAAATAAACCTGGTAAAGAATATCACTGCATCAATATTATAAAATGTGCCATGTGGTGCCGGTAGAGTAGAATAGCACCATCCTCTTCACGTGGGGGTCGTAAGAAACGACAGAGGGAGTAACCCAACCCAAGCAGATCAGGTTCCTGGAGAAGTACAACTCCACATTAAACCTGGAAAAGGGTCTCCGTCAGGCGCGTGTGACAGAGGTCTATCGTGCGGCAGACTCCTGCAGCCGACCTGGTTCCATTCGTATCGACTCATCGTTCCTGTGGAGTCAGCCAGGGAGGCCGAGAGGGTATCGCAGGTCCTGGTTTACCATAATTGCGTCCGACAACGCGGCGTCTGTAGAAAAGACACTTATTAATAAAATATTTACCACGAGAAATAGCTGGCACTTTTGCAGTAAGTCTTATTTCAAAGTATCTGACTAAAAACCACTGACAAAAGTAAATAAATTAAAATTACTTTGGACAAAGAATACAATTTATTTTACGGCTACAAGTATCCTTTCCACTTAACCCAGGGTAAAGTATCCTACCCTCAAAGCCAGCAAATTAGACTTGTCAGCATTTTAGCCTCCTTCCTCCACTTCAGCTTGGAATCTACCCTCTTTCTGAACACGTTTCAATTCAGCTTCTATTTATGTTTTTTGTTTGTTTCTCTTTTTGTTTTGAAGTGTCCATTTGAGTGTTTTAGGATTCGTTGGTGAAGAGCTCTTGGAAGACTGTGGTTTATTTTAAAGGTTGTACCAATGTTTCGTGTAATAATTAGAAAGGCAACATAACTATTGTGAAATAAGATAACTATTATAAAAAAATTGCAAATAAGAAATCAGAATACTGTGCAGGAATCTATCTTTAAGATCTACATGTATTATTGCAATTAGACGTTCATTTACTGAACTTTTGAAATTGCTTACAGTATGTGAATAAAGAAATTAATTTTATATATTATTAATGTCATAAAAATTAACATTTATCCTATAAAACTTGGAACAAAATATTTTAAATATTTTTAGGACCCAATATAAAATGGCCGTTGCCATGTGATGCCGTGTGGTGCTGTGTAGAATAGCATCACCCCAATTCTTTCCCGTGGACGTCATAAGAGGCGACTATGAGACTTGAGGGTTTTACGTGTATTACAACTTTAGGTTACAGGCTGACATACTGTCACTACAATCATCAATCACCCTCAATATTTGTCAGAAGTGGCGATAGGGACCGTATTTTTGTGGCCGTTATCACTCTGTCTGCCCCGTAAGAGATAGAGGCGTTATATATGTATGTATGTTTGTATAAAATGACTTAGATGGGCAAAATATTTGTACATGATTTGAAATTTTGTTTCTTGTTTCACAGACTCGTTCGCTTCTTAAATTACGTTTCCGTGGTAAAATACTAATGAATTTTTAGGGTAAATTCAAGGAAAATGAAAAAAGAAAAATAGGTAAAAGTATTCAGTTACATTACACAATTGACCGTCAGTATAGCCTTTTCTACCTTCAATAGCAGGAGTATAGTATAAGTTTGAACAAAGCTCGCTAACTTGATACAACCTCGATCGTTCTTGATTTGAAATTCCATTTAAAATTCGAATTTGTTCTTTGCATAACGATTTCCATAGCACGATAAGTTGACGGTTATTTCGTATTCGTATTTGTATTCTGATTTATTGACGGTTATGACCGTGATCGGCGTTTTTTTTTAGAATGCGATGATGTACCGTTTTGATAACTTGGTACGATTTTAATAACAAAGGACGTCTGATACGTTTTTCCCTTTTTTGTCTATTATAATGAATCGGTAAGAATATTTCAGAACTAAGGTTTAACTTTTCTTAAGTGTTGTTGTCAAAATCAAAGCCAAAACAACAAACAATATAATAATTTGAAAAAATCAAGCCAAAAACGCAAGCAACAAGCCAAAAAAAGAAAATAAATAGTTTTAAAAAACTGAAAGTTTTTTTATGGCAAAGCATGCAACTTCCATTTTAGGGCTCAGTGATACGAGATTTTTAGATGTAGAAGTTCAAACATAGAAAATATTATGTTATAGGTACCTAGTAGTGATAACAGTTTCAGCTACCTAAATATAACAATTTCATGATTTGACCACTTGTAGCGCTGCATTTACGATTTATTTTTTTACTAGCTTCATTTAATATGCAAAATAGAGTAGTTTACTCGAAATAGAACCGGGACACAGTCATTTTACTCAGAGTATAGTAGGGTTCAGATAACCAGTGAGTAATGACACAATTTGTACTGCAAAGCCTGCCGTTTTATTTTAAACGGGAAGGAAAGTGCTTATAAATCTTTCCTGTTTTTTTTTGCGTAGTCTAGGAAGAGAAGCATATTTTTTTTTCTAAAAAAGAGGTGTACGAACTTTTTAAAGTAATAGAAACATTTCAACCTATGCCTAAAATTATAAAATAACAACCTCTTAAATTTGTTTTTTGTTTCTTTGTTTTTTTTTTTGTTATATCGGCTTTATTCACTTTTAGCCACTTTTATAGCATGAAATTATCTCTTTTTTTACATTACTTTTTCTTTTTTCCCCTTTTTTACTTAGCTTTAGTCATCCCACTGCTTTGTTCTTCGAAATTATTTCTTAAAACCATTTAATTACCTATTCATACCATTTTTTTTCTTAGTCATGCTGAGTATATCTTTGCGTAGATTTATTGTAAAAAAATAACCTTACTTTTATATTTTACCTTCTTACAAACGATCCTTAATTCATTAAGATCATAGCGATCTTAAAACAAGCCTCATTTTACTTATTAATTTATTCCTTTATCAAAACAGGGTCAATTAATTTGAATAAAAAGTTAATAAAACGCCTAATACCTAAATGAATATTAAATTCACAAGTGCTTGGAGTTATATTCGATGACTTATTAAACAGTGCCTAAAGTAGCGAAAAAATGTCCATTTAAAGTAGCTGGATTTTAAAATAGAGTGACGTAGTTATTTCGTGTTAAAAAGTGAAACTTAGAAACTGCAAATCTAGACAATGGAAAAAACCTGTTATAAAAGTGTTTCAAATGAAGAAAAATGGAAGAAGACGATAAAAGGTTGATGATGAAAATTTGAAAATACAAAAATGAATACGGTGCAGAGTACCGGTGGAGGCCATGGGGGGTCCATGAAGAAAGATGCAGTCCACGAAGCGGTAAGTTCTTTGCTTTTCGTTCAGTTTGGTTTTATGGCGAGTCATTTTAAAAGACAAGCCAAACAGTGGCGTCAGTCAACAAACTTGGTCCGATGTGTATGGGCTGAAGTTTTATTAGTGTAGTATCCGAAAGTGAAAAGTCTTTCCCAAGAAAGAATGATCAATAAATCAATAAACTATTAAAATTTTCCGGTTGGAGTACTAGGCTAGTCGAAACTTTTTTGTTTATGTTTTGAGCTGTATGGTTTGGGAACATTTGTCCTGCATTTTCAAACATAAGATTCTATGGAAATGAATATTAAGAATTTTGGTTTCTTTAGGTATGAATTAATATAATATTCTTCATTGAGTACAATTCAAATTAAGTGTGAACTTAGAAACTAGATTACAAAAGTGAACTTATCTCTTTAAAGAGATCTCTTCCAGTCAACCTATACAGTAGAATTAGAGATAAGAATGTAGACTGAATTAGCAAAGCTATAATCCTGAGATAAAGATTATTTTGTCATTCTCGATAAGATACATCGTTTATTCATCTTTTTGACCATCATTACTCATTTACGAGTCTCATTCTACAGAGCCATCCAATCGTAAGCTCATGTCTCATTAGCTAAAGCTCGTCTAAGATTAATCGTTGCAACTAATTGCCTGCTATCATGACGCTGCAAATTGTGTCACCTAAATTTATATTAGCGTTTGTAATATACTGTCCTAATACGATATTTGGTTAGATGTATGTATGTATGTATACAGGGTGACTGGAAAATTGATGCATTCCTTTCAAGGGATGAGCCAGCTCATGAAACTGAACAACTTTCCCCAAGGAATATGGGTCGAAAAATGGAAAAAAAAATTGGCCCACCCATACAAAATTACCGACCGACTAAGTAAATTTGTATGGGAGGACCAATTTTTTTTTCATATTTCGACCTATGTTCCATGAAGAAAGTTGTTCAGTTTCATGAGCTGGTTCATCCTTTGAAAGGAATGCATCAATTTTCCAGTCAGCCTGTATAATCATTTTATTGTACCACAAATTTACAAGAACATTTAAAGAAATTAAACATAAGAGGCACAAAGGCGGACTTATCTCATTAAGGGATCTCTTCCAGTCAACCTTTGAGATACCCAGAGGATATGTTATTTACGGGTAAACCAGGGTACTTCGAAATGGCAAGTATTTGAAACATTACTTTTAAATAAATAAATACAGCCTACTTGCTCAGATCAGTTGGTTTGGTAGCCACCCTTCTTTCTTTTCTGGGGGCATCAGATACAATTTACAATATAAAGATTGATTGAATAAATAAGGACCCTAAACTACCTTAAAAGATGCACATTCTGAAAATTCAATTCTATTCTCTAGACCACTACAGGGAATTTTGCAAGTATAGTTGATAAACCAATTAAAACCATGCTGTTCGTAGGAAGAAAATCGCTTGCAATTAAGGATCATAATACCTAGAATTGTATACCTAAAGGATTATAGTACCTAGCTCAAAATATTATTTTTATCTTGTTAGTAAGTCAAATTTATTTCTTTGGATTATTTTTAGATTAAAGTGATCAGATAATAAATTTAGTCTGAACAGAAGTAAGTCTAAGTATTTCAACCATTCCCAGGGCTATAGAATTAATATATTGTGCTTTTAGCAAAATTAAACTTTTTAATAAGGATTAGGTGGTAATTCGATTTACCCAAAAAGGCTCAGAATAGAAACTGACAGCCAGACACCAAAGTTATATTATGAGGCTGATAACTTGAATTTGAGTCAAAAACATAAGGGCGTATGATGCCTTAGCCTAGGTCGTTTCTATCCAACATAATTTTGAAAGCAAGTTAGCAGATTTACACATACGAGAATCATCATCATCATTCTTATTGCCTTATCCCGTTCTCTGTCGGGGTCGGCTACCTAACCTAGGAGATTTGACATGGAACCAAGTTATTACACAGAGCGACTGCCATCTGACCTCTGCAATCCACATTCAAATATCATCTGAATTCAAATTTTATTTGAATGTGGCTTTCATCACGATGTTTCTCCTTCACCGTAAGAGCAGTCGGTAAATGTACGTGACTAAAAACACATTAATACATGGCGGGGATCGAACTTGGGTCTCACGATTGTAAGAGAATATACATACGAGAATAACACACCCAATAGCGTCCACACTTATAAACCGCACTTAACTCTGAGATCGATCTTGAGAGCGTTTAAGAAGTCATTATTACTGCCTGATATTTGTCAATATCGCTCTTGAGAGAGTTGAATGCGATTTATTAATACGCCCTTAGACTCCCTCTATCGCACAAAAAAGCAACTAGAGTCGAGAACAGGGCCCTTACTATTTTCTTGTCATTGTAGCGCCATCTAAACTCGACTGTCATTCCATTGCCATTGTGATTTTCTATACTTCAAACTGTTAGCAGACTACGAAACTACCAAAATCATCCAACTGAGATCCAATCAACATCCAACTGAAACGATTTTCATTTAGCAGACTTAGGGCACTGATATCTAAACAGATATTTTCATTCGGATTTCTACCTTAACTGAAAATTGAACCAAGAACCTCTGCAGACAGACGCAATAGGTATTACTAAATCGGTCGTGAATCTGATAGATAGTTTAATCTGTACTGGCTAACCAAAAGATTCACTTTGCCACTTCAACCCTGGCTGTGAAACAATAGGAATTGAAATTGGTTCAGCTCTTAACTCAATTGAGAATTGAGAAGTACACGGTGATTTCAATGTTTGCTTAATCTAATTGTAATCGTAGCGAAAAAGACAGACGATCTTCTTTTCCTTTTCGGTTGATTTTAGAGCAAAACATTTTTGACCTGTATAAATGTTACTTTCTATAGATTACAAATATTTCGACGTATTGGTCTGGAAAAACTTTTGGGAAATTTTATCACGAAAATGACAACTGTAGGCACTTAAGTCTACTTCTGAATATGGAAACTTATAATCACAATATAATTATCATCTTTATCTAACTTTTTCTCATTTTACCTCCGCATGGTGAATTCGTTGTGAAGCTACTTGGAAATAAACAATTTAAATTTTGAAATGGACACAGTTGAGACTTACCTACTTCGCAAGCGAGTAGATTTCAGATGTGTCAATAATTTTTATAATTTTGTCTTACAGGTGTAGAGAAAATGTATGTCTCGATACATGAGAGTTGCTTTCCATGAATATTTCAAAATATCACGTGTATGTATCACTATAGTGGCAGGTTTTACACCAAAATCTTATCATCCCAAAAAAAAAAAAAATAACCCTAGGGTCAATTATTTTTTTCTCCGCCCCCCCCCGGGTACTGTAACAGAGTAGAACCTCTGCGTTCACATCCTTCATAAACCACCTGTCCTTTCACGAACCATTTCAAATTGGAAATTGGAATGTCGTCACACATTTTTCTGACTTTTTGACCCAGTCGCGATAAAATCAGCGAACAACGAAGACCAAAAGAAACATATTATTATATATCTTAGTGATCTGCATGTGATTAGTGCATTCATAATTAATGCTTTTAATGTAGTGCTCCATATGTAACAAGTGCACAAGTGAAATTACAACGGATTTACAGAAGTTAGAAAGAACCCATAAGGGTTTCTTTTCCCGTAATAAAATATCTCAAGTCATCAAGATCGTCTTTAATTTGTATGTGGTGGCACGCTAGTGCCACACTGTCGCCTAAAGTTTATAATACAACACCAATAACTCCTTTAGTCGCCTCTTACGACACCCGCGGGAAGGATGTGGGGTGATGCTATTCTGAGCCGGCATCACACGGCGTCACACATCATGAGCAAGCAGGAAAATGATGGAAGTCGGACAGAAAACTTGAGTATAATAAAGTTGTCATCCCATAATCGCGAGGCTTGCGTTACATGTCAACATGAATCTTTTGAGCTTCATACGTGTTTGGTGACAAGCGGCTTATCGCGATTTCCACCATGTTATAAATACTTGCGAATATGAAAGCAAATGCGTCTTTCAATAGTTCAATAAGGAGAAAAATAACGTAGGTTTACGCAGTTGATGAAAGTGAATATCTTTTCATCTGTGACTTTTAGAAATGTTTGCATTAAATATGCCGTGTGATACCGGCTTAGAATAGCATCGCCCCATTTCTTCCCGCGGGTTTTGTAAAAGACAACTAAGGGACTCAAGGGTTTCATGCATACGTTTTCAGGCGACAGGCTGACAATCTGTTATTACAGTAATACACGAATCATCTGAAAGGACCCTCAATGTTTGTCAGACGTGGCGATAACGACCGTAATTTTACGATCGTTAACGCTCTGCATACCCCGCAAGGGATAAAGGCGTGATATGTGTATGTTTGCATTAAAAAAGGGCAGTTGAACAAAGAAGTGTAAACACAGTTGTTCAGTTTCATAGGTTTAAATAATGGTGAGACATATAACATAACATAACATAACAAAATTCTTTATTGCACAAAAAAGTAACAACATGTAGAAAACACAAAAGAAACAGTACAATAAGGCGGCCTTAATGCTAGGTAGCATTCTCTACCATGCAACCTTAGGGTAAAAGAGAGAGTGCGATTATGGAAGCGGGATAGTGCAAATATTACCTAATAGTAGATACTAAATAAATAACAATATAATACATAAACAATTTTACATATACTTAATAATACTTAAAAAACTTAATATACTAATAAATACATTAAAATAAACTAATACATATCTAAGCTATGGATGATAGGATAATATGCAATACGAAGAAAGAAACAGATATTATAGATAATACAATATAGAGAAAAAAAATAACAAATAAGAGAAAATTATACAATTTCAGATAAATAATGGTTTTTAACTCTTATCTTGAAAGCTTCAAGGGACGGGGCCCGACGAACCTCCTCAGGCAAACAATTCCACAGCTTGATCGCTCGCACTGTGAAAGAGTCTGCGTAGAAGTCGGTCCTGTGCGGGGGAAGGTTGAGTCTCATACTTTCACTAGAGCGTAAATTTCGAGGCAAGGTCGTGGAATGAAAGATGAAGCGCTCTTTAAGGTAGGGAGGAGATTTAGGATTGAAGAGGATGGAGAAAAGAAGGGAAAGGATATGGCAGTCCCGTCCCGTCCGTATATATTCTGAATTCAATCAAGTTTAAATTCAACTCAGATATGACTCCCGCATGGGTCATTCTAAATTCTCTACAAAATGAGGATCAACTTCGTACGTCATAAAAATCACATAGCAAATAACTTAGACGAATAACTTGTCCTCTAAAATCCTGAAAGCTTCTCCAATCTTTGCGTCATTTTCAGGATTTTAAACATATTTACGAACCAACCTCCTTTGCGAAGTTAAGTTAATCTGGTAACAACTTCTGCTATAAAACTTTCAGCCATCTTCAGCCACAATTTACCGAGTAAAAATGTGCTGTAAATTTGTTACTTTCTTACCAATAGTAATGACTAATTCAAAATCGATGTCTCACATATGTGTGCGTGTTTCAACCAAAACAGCTGCTTATATTTGTTTGAAGCGAACTTAAAATAAAGTATGAGCTACTTCTATGGGAAAATGTCTTATTAATCATTCATACATACATACACAAATCACGCCTTTATCCCTTGCGGGGTAGGCAGAGCGTTAACGATCGCAAAATTACGGCCGTTATCGCCACGTCTGACAAGACTTGTCAGACGTGGCGGCCGTAATTTTAGGATCGAAACTTATACTATACTAGCTGGTGCCCGCGAACTTCGTTTCACCATATATCATCCATCATATAAGCTATATAAAGGAAGCTCACTGATAAACATGGGCCTCCCCCTTAGACTCTAAGAACCATAAAATAACAATATTATAAGCTTATAATAAAATGTTGGTAGATAGGTACCCAAAAACTTGGTTTCGCCGACTATACAGTGTGTAAAAATATTAGCTGCAAATATTTAAATGGGTGAATCAGTCCATGAAACTGTACAACTTTCCCCAAGCAACATAGGTCGAAATATGGGAAAAATTTTTGGACCTCCCATACAAAATGTAGCAGCCGAGCAAGTCAACTGTATGGGAGGCCCAAATGTTTTTTTCATATTTCGACCTATGTATTCCTTGGGGAAAGTTGTTCAGATTCATGGGCTGATTCACCCCTTAAAATATTTGCAGCAAATTTTTTTACACTTTATATGTAATTTAAAAAAACTGTTAAATCCTAAATTTACAATTTCCACATGCAAAAAGAGTAAGAAAACGGTGATTCTTTTATATATGTTTGGTCTTTTTGATTCCTGTAGGTTGAATTTGCTGAATCAGGTTACAGATTAGTCACTCCCTGTTCCAAATCCTCGCTTTCCAGTTCATTTTAGCAATTTTTTAAAAATCGTGCGTTTACTTCCAAAGGTATCAATTCCGTGAAGTAGACTGATGCCACATTTCTTAACATTGTGATGGATGAATAAAGACCGAGTTCATGAGTGTGAATAAATAAAACATAAGCTTATTAAAAACCAAGTAATCCAACTACAAATCCTATCCTATCCTATCCTACTTCCTACTAATATATTAATACAAAAGATTTGTTTGTTTGTTACTCCTTCTCGCAAAAATTGCTGAATTGATTTTCATGAAATTGGGCACAGATGATGTGTGATGCCGGCTTAGAATAGCATCACCCCACATCCTTCCCGCGGGTATCGTAAGAGGCGACTAAGGGACTCGACGGTATTGGTGTATTACAATTTGTTGGCTAAACATATAATAACAGTATGTAACAGAACAACATTGGCTAGTAACGTAGATATAAAGAATAGCCTTAACAAAATTAGCAAGAAAAATTAAAAACAAAAAATTGTGGTACTTCGCTGGCCGACTTACATCATAAGCAGATCCATTTCAGCTGAGCCATTTTAACCATGGTTGGAGCGGCAAAAATAAGGATAGGTATCCCTTCACACAAACTTTTGCTTTGTAGCTATTGCAATTTTCCCGCGGTAAATAATAGATTACGCACCAAGAAAACGATCCATAAATAAAGATTGTATCGTCTGGTACGCAACTTACACGTCTTGTACCACGGAACTTTTGTTTTCGAGTGTAAAAAATATTGAATTATTAAAAGTCAAAATTATTCCAATATTAAAGAGATATTCTTGTAGTCGTAGACATATTCGTAGATTTTACTTTTCTCATTTATTGAGGTTATAAAAATATAGATTAAAAATAATAAATACGGCCTCTTGTTATTTTTCTTTCTGCGCGCTTATTCAAAGTGACACAGTTCGTGCTGGCCAGTTCGAAATTTGAAATCAATCTCGGGTCCAATAAGCCCATATACACATCTTTTTACTACGCGGCACTATGAAATTTACGTGATCTACAAACTTATTTTATGCGTAGCAGCCAACCCCCCTTTTAGGGGTATGTTTTTTTTTAGCCTATAACCTGGTCGGTGATTTACTTGACATTTTGGTACAAATTGCATCAAAATCCGCTCGGTCGTTTTCGCGTGATGCTTCCGCATATCCACAAACAAACACACAAACATCTAAACATCTAAACATCCAAACAGACAAAAATTTAAAAAATTGCAGAAACGTGTTTTGTTATCAATATTAAGTATCACGAAACAATTTTTTTTTGGATATCTTGTATGTACAGACTTTCGGTCCTCTTGAGCTTTATTATATGTATAGATAAAGTTATACTATATAAAGTTATACTATATAAAGTTACGCTATAGTGATAGTACCTATACTTAGTATTGAGGGCACTTTCAGATGATTCGTGTATCACTATAGTGACAGGTTGTCAGCCTATCGCCTGAAATTATTGCAATTTCACACATGAAACCCTCGAGTCCCTTAGTCGTCTTTAACGTAACCCACAGGAAAGAAATGGGGTGATGCTATTCTAAACCGGCATCACACGGCATAAAAAATAAACTATACAATAATTAGGACTTACGTCAGAAATCTTCTCTGAGAATGTTTGCATCTTACTTTATATCTTAAGAGATTGAGAATTTGAAATTCTGAGCAGCTTTCTGAGCAAAATTAAATACAGGATTGCCTTAAATTAAACTCAAGAATTCTGAATTTAATTTATGACACAGACACACTGAGTCAATTCAGAAGAAAAAAAGCTTTTAACTCATTCAATTTTCTGGGATTTTCTTTTCCAACTCTACCCAAATTGGGGATTTAATAACGGTAAAAAAGTTTTTATTAAGACCAACTAAAACTAAACATACATAGTCAACACTTTTTAGAGCACCGTATGCAGAAAGTCAAAATGCGACCCCATTACTATTACTACTAAGTATTACGCAATATTCTTTGGTGTTACTCAGACTTTGCCATCGCCATCTGTCCGTCTGTCGCTAGGCTGTTAAACCGTTGTTCACGAAAATGTAAAATGAAAACCCAGCAGAATTTGGCTAATTTAATATAGTCACCTCACCACGCATACTGTCGAAATTATAACCCTTTTTTGACGGTAGTCCAGTAAAAAATCACTTGCGCATCATTAATTCCATTAATAAATAAAATCTACCAACCGAACAGTAAAAATAAAATAAGGACCACGTTTCTTTGTTGAAGAAAAGCGAAAGAATATGGTCGTATTCAACTCTTCCATACAAGTTTCCTTATATCAGTGCGAAATCTATTCTTTGGACTACTGCCAATACTGGCAACTGTCTGGATCCTGCCAATGCCAGAAACCAGCTATTTGAATGTAAATAGGAGTCGCGTAACTCCATGGCACGGCTGGCAATACCTAGATTTTACTTCCTAGCCTTGAATAATAAACAGTACAGGGTTCGAAAATATCCGATATTTATAATAAATATCAAAATATCGGATATTTATGATATATATCCGATATATTATATCAACTTTGGTATATATCTATTTTGTATGAACTTCAGGTTGTTATTTTATAGTATTATTTATGTATATTTGTTGCATATGTTTTACATAAATATAATAAATTATAAAAAAAATGTATTTAAATTGTTAAACAATAAATAAATAATAATATTAAAAAAATATATATATGTTTTTAATGGTTTTTTATACAGGGTGTTAGGAAAAGTACTGCGTTACTTTTCAGGGATGATCCTGTCCATTGAACTGAACAACTTTTGTTCTACGACTTTTGGAAAATAGGCAATTTTTTTTTTTATGTAGTTATTCTTCGTTTTATTTATTGAAGTACTTAAAATAAACAAAACATAAGTCTTCTTATTGATTTATTCGATCAGGCAAAAGAGTTGAATGTAAATTATTCGTTCTACCCGCGGGTAATTCATAATATCCATATCTAGGTTTATTTACTTGATTTTATATTTGTTTACCAATTTTTCGTTACTCATTTATTTTATTGTTTATTGCGTAATACCTATTAACATATAAGTAAACAAAAAAGTTTGAATTATAACTTTACTACTGTATGTACTATGTATGTACCACTAGATGGTGTAGAAGTAGAAATACACCGAAAAAGACTAAAAAATATTGATATATATCACAAAAAGTCGTTGGATATATATCGGATATATATCATGATATATATCCATTGATATATATCCTTCGAACCCTGAAACAGTATCACCGCATGTTTTGTTATATTTCGGGAATAGCACGAATGAGTGATTTTATTTTGTTTATTAGGGCAACCAAAACGTAACACACTTGATACATTACAGTATTGATAGACAAACAATAACGTTACATGCCAAAGTGGTTCCTTAATTACAGGTTATCACAACATCCTCCACGAATTGGTTAACAAATTATTGTGATATTGGTTACACCAATAACATTTCTGTACCTGGTTGACCGAGCCTAGCTTGGATTTATCGTCCCAAAAATGTATTTTGTTTCTTACACTTTAAAGACGTTAAAGAATCAGTCGGATTTCTATTTCAAAGCCTACAATTTAATCCTACTCCTTGTATTGAGATTCCCTAAGCCAACTGACAAGCCATCCGCATGCAAATAACTCACTTACTGATTTTACGACAGCCACTTCAGTAAGGTTACTGTGACAGTTCTGTGACTGGACTACTGATTGTAGGTTTCTGGCCAATAGGATTGATTGAGTGACATTGCTAACCGACAAAAACAGAGTTTATTTATTTTACATATCTCATGCTCTGAAAGTAGGTCATTACTGACAAAAAACACGACCTGTAAGTTCAACTTACAGGCGAGGTTTTAAAACTAAGCCTGTAAGTAATTTTAAATATGGAACTAGAAAAAGAGCCAATAGAATCGCGGCAATTAAAAAGTTAAAATCAATTTCTTCTTATTTTTAATAGGAGTTGCATCCAAGCAGTTGTATACGATTTTAAATTTCGAACTGGCCGCTACGAATTGTGTTGCTTGAACGCAGGAATTATATTTTTAATCTGTATTTTTATAACCTCAATAAATGAGTTTGGCGAATAATTACTCAATATTACAATAACAAAAGTAAAAATGACTAATATCCCTACGATCATAAAAATGTCTACTTTATGTTACGACACTTTTCTTTCATATTAATTCAATATTTTTCAATCATAGAAAAAAAAGTTTCGTGGTGCAATTTGAATACCAGACGATACAATCATCATTTATGGATCGTTTTTTTGTATTTATCGCTTTATTTTACTCACTTTTCATTCGATATGTAAAGCAGTATACGTACCACGGATGTAACATCAATAACAACCTCGGAAAGGTACCGCCCTCGCTCCGCTCGGGCGGCAAAAAACCTCGGTTGTTATTGATAGGTTACATACCTAAGTACGTAATCTAATATTATCAAGGTATTTTTTTTCTTACCGCGGGTGTCGTAAGAGGCGACTAAGGGACTCGAGAGTATTGGTGTATTACAATTTTTAGGCGACAGGCTGACAACACGTGTTTTATGAAACAACCTTGCAAAACAATCCTCAAAAATGTTAGACGTGGCGATAGCGACCGTATTCTTGCGGCCGTTAATGGTCTGCCTACCCCGCAAAGGACAAAGGCGTGATTTATGTGTGTATGTTGCTAAATAAAAACTATTGATTTTATGCTATAGTACGACCTGTTAAAACATGGTATGTAAACTAGTAAGACAATGTTCTTGATTTAGTCAATAAAATACCATACCAACAGTTGTATAATTTAATTAAGAATTGACGGTAAATATTCGGATTATCTGAGCCCAACTCATATCTTACATACATACATACATACATACATACATACATACATATATCACGCCTTTATCCCTTATGGGGTAGGCAGAGCGTTAACAGCCGTAAAAATACGGTCGCCATCGCCACGCCTGACAAATATAGAGGGCCGTTTGAGATAATTTGTGAATCACTATAGTGACAGGTTGTCAGCCTGTCGCCTAAAAGTTGTAATGCACCTGAAACTGTCAAATCCCTCAGTCGCCTCCTACGACACCCACGGGTAGGAAATAGGGTGATGCTATTCTAAGCCGGCATCACACGGCACAGCCGGCATCACACGGCACAGCCGGCATCACACGGCACAGCCGGCATCACACGGCACAGCCGGCATCACACGGCACAGCCCGAAACACACGGCACAGCCGGCATCACACGGCACAGCCGGCATCACACGGCACAGCCGGCATCACACGGCACAGCCGGCATCACACGGCACAGCCGGCATCACACGGCACAGCCGGCATCACACGGCAGAGCCGGCATCACACGGCACAGCCGGCATCACACGGCACAGCCGGCATCACACGGCACAGCCGGCATCACACGGCACAGCCGGCATCACACGGCACATATCTTTATAAAGAAAATAAAAAAGCTCTAGAACATAAATGAATTCAAAAGCTTTTGAAAGTTCTCACAAACTGCACTTTTAGAGGATTCATTAAAAACTACCGCTACAGCAAAAACAATTCGCGGACGTCAAAAATAGATGAAAGGATAACTGTTTGAGCTCTCGCAATTAGATGAAAGGGATAACGGAAAAGCATAGATTTTTTTGTATCGGAAGGTTTGAACCGATAGAGTAAGCGGGTTCTTGAGTGGAGGCCACGGCTCCGCAAGCGTAGCGTTGGACGCCCTCCGGCGAGATGTTCAAATGTCTTGAAAAAATGCCTATTAGCGATTGCATAGCGAAACTAAGAGGCTATGCGTTGGCGTACCCACTTCGCCACTGTGCAAGATATTGCATTCACAGGGAATTTTGCTGCTCAGTCCCTGGACGATTTTAACCCTTAGTCGATTCTTACGACACCTACAAGTAAAATTGGGGTGCTTTTTAAGCCGGTGTCACATGGTAATGGGTACAGATAACAGCTTGAAATGAACCCAGGAAAACCCCGAGGTTCCTGTAATGCATCTCACACACACATACAAGAACCAAAGATAATATTATCGCTCTTATTCTTCGATATCGCTCTGTGCTGTGCAGCACCTCGCTCTAAAAATATAATTATATATTACGCTAAGGTAATAGTTACGTGTATTTTTTAAACACAGGAATTTTTTTGAGTCCGAATTTACTAAAAGTTAGACAGGAAAGTTTTTGCTAATTGTAAATGAAATTTATAATAGTGAACTTATTCACTAGTTACCGCCAGTCAGGTCGATTCATCGCAAGTTTACATAAAAATCAATGTAGCGAATTATCTTGTTCGCTTACTTAATTTCCCGTTATTATGTTCTTCTGAAACAGTGACAAGCTTTCTAGCCAAACATAATTTCTAGAATTAAGGACTAGATTAAAATATTTGCAATAACTGTTTCTCCAACAACTGCCAACGCAGCATATTTTCTTTATAAAATCTTTTTTTTTTCACCACCGAGTTTTTACGACTGAATGAGACGTATTACCACAGTTTACTGGTTTTATCAGCATGTAATTAATTTTTCTTTACACTGTATCTATTATTTATTTCATTTAAACAACTGATTCAAAAACCGAGTTGCGTCGTTTTGGAAGAGTTAGTGATGTCCATAACAGACAGACATAGAAATTCAAAAAATTTGTTCATTTAATTTTGATTTGGAGGTTCAAGCATTATTGGAGCACAGTAGAATTACCACTTGGTAAGTGTTTCCACGTAGAAAATGGCGGTATATTCAATGTTTGAAGAGAATACAATGAATGTGTCATGGAGAGCTGTGTAAATTTTGTTACAGATGTTTTTTTAGTTCAAGTTTAGTCGAGAGATGGAGTTATTTTAATGATTTAGTTAATCAGGTTTCATGCGATGTTCGGCATCCGACGTGGTAGTGCTACTGTCTTTGACGCAGTAGGTTCCGGGTTCGATTCTCGGTGGGGTTGATATTTATCACTTGGTGAATTTGTTCCCAGTCTAGTTAGGACATTGTGGGTTGAAGCATCCAAATGTCCGTAAAAAAGTCCATGTGTCGGATGGCACGTTAAGCCGTAGGTCCTGGTTGTTGTCTATGATTACTTAGACGGCGGTCGTTACACAACTATGTCGGAATCCTGCTACTTCTAGAAGGCGCTTAAACATTCTTATACTAGGGTTCATTGGGTCGTTGGACGGCACAGTGTCCCACACGAAGAGAGAGAGATCTTAGTTACCTAATGCAGTCCATCTATCACGGTTTCACACATATGACACGACCCTAAGTTCCCTTGAGGGAGGGAGTAATTTTAAGGTCCGCTGGTTTCTGCCTAGCCCATTAGCGGGGCTTATTTGGACCTACTAATAGTCAATTTGGCTTGGCTTTCTGATTCATGATTAATGATTCATTATTAAAACCAGATTAGTCTATGTCTGGAGCAGTAGTCGTAGGCTTTTGAGAAATAGAAGTTTTCTATGATATTTCCAATGAAAATCATCATCTTTCGATCTTGTTGATCAATATTTAGAGGTCTGAGTAACACCTTTTCGGTGTGAAGAATCGTCATCAGCTATTTATTTACTCGTATGACAGAATATCAAATGTCAGCTATAAAATCTTCCTGTAAAATAATGAACACCGTGCAAAAAAAAAATTGCCGTGTGATGTCGGCTCTATTATATCGGTATCACCCCACATACTTCCCGCGGGTGTCGTAAGAGGCGACTAAAGGATTCGAGAGTATTGTGTAAGACTCCTTATCAAAGTAGCACAGAATAAAACTTCAGGATTCAAATACTGAAAACTTCGGGTATATTTGTTTCATGTGACATCCGTTAACACGACTGTACAAATCAATCAACCAGCTCAGACTGGCGCAACCGACCGGCCATCCCAACCGTCCCTTCCAAGGATCCCCTCTTACTCCCACCAAAAGATGTCTACTCAGGTGCTGCCTTCCCATTGGTCGGCCTTAAAACGCACCGACCAATAGCAAAGCAGCAGTGTTGCCATTTTAATTAGACTTAATATTCTTTTTATCTTTTTGTTTTCTGCCGAAAACTCCATCGACCCTAACAATCGACCGTCCTGACACCGTGCACGTCCACGTGCACGATACCTGGTGGTCACCCTAACAATCGGGATTTAGATCAATTGCGCAGTCTTTACAATTATTTAAAAATAATCTTCTTAAAAATCAAACAATACTATTAATTAATCTCAATACAGTATAATTTCAAGCATCTTATAACTCGTAAGTATTTCTAATTTATTAAAAATACAATCTTTTGGTCCTAGGTACCGAACGATCGATTAATCGAATACCTGCCAGATTGTAAGCAGTGTCCCATACGATCGATAAAACAGGACACTGGCCGACTTCGATAAATTATGAGAACCGAACGATCGATTAATCGGAATCTCAAAAATAAATGATAACCCAAACGATCGATTATTGGGAATCGTGCGTCTACAAGACGATCGATTAACTTGCGACGCACTTCTCGAACATTTGTTGAATCAGGTCAGGTCACAAACCGATCGATTCTTGCGACTGATCTGTAAAGAACAAAAATACTATCCTGTAGCACAAGTAAAATATTTACAGTAATATTATAAGAATAGCGTATTCGATCCAAAAAGTTATTCATTCATCTACTCCCTCACTATCAGATTTACTTAAATCAGAATCGTCATTATCATTAACCTCTAATGCAGAAATATGAATCCACATCTTCATTCTATCTGCAGCAACCGTTGTGGGACGCTTGTTTTGTGTGCTCACTAACCCGGGCACTGGTGCTACCCTATATCTATCTCTACCTAAAACTTTCGTAACGCGATACGGTCCCACGAAAGAGGGCATAAGCTTTTTGCTCTGTCCGTCATTATTAAAACAGGTCTTAGTTATTTTTACTAGATCTCCTACAGCATAAATATGTGCTGGTTTTCTACCGTGATCATATGCATCTTTTTGTTTAACTTGTTCTCTATCAATTTTGTCTTTCACTTCCTGACGTAAAGTTGAAATATCACAATCCTCACGAGTTTCATCAATTATCTCGTTGAGGATAGGATTTTTCTCGCTAGCAATGCTCGTACCAAACATTACTTCTGAAGCAGTTCTCCCGATCGATTTTTGTAGTGTATTATTTAAGCCCCATTGAATGGTCCCTAAATGGCTATCCCAGTCCTTCTCCCCATGTTTGACAGATACTGCCTTCAAAGAGTCCAATACCGTCCGATTATACCGTTCTACTTGTCCATTCGATCTTGGGCTAGCGACGGAGTTAAGAACGTGTTTCACACCTTTATCAAGACAGAAACGTTTGAAAGCATGTGATGTGAAACAACTGCCTCTGTCGCTGACCATACGATTAGGCGTCCTAAATGTACAGAATATATCGTCAAGGACTCTGATAGCATTTTGGCTGTTCGTATTTCTTACAGGCTTTATGAAACAAAATTTTGTAAAACCATCAACAACTAGTAACAAGTGAGTATACCCCCTTTTAGATTTGACGAAGGGTCCAAGATGGTCAACATGTAATGTATCAAACGGAAGTTTAGCTTTTTCTATGGGGTGAAGGAGACCCTCATTGTTGCTTGTATTATTTTTCGCATAGGCACATTCCAGACAAGAATTAACATACTTCTTAACAAATTTAGACATCTTCGCGAACCAATAATTTTTCTTTATTCTTTCAAGGGTCTTCTCCACACCAAAATGACCTATGTCGTCATGGTTCATGCGGCAAAGTTGCCATCTTGCACCCTTCGGTACTACCCATCGAACGTTTTCCTTATCACCCCCGATGTATCGAAACAGTTTGTTACCCCGTACTATATAATTGTCTTTAGTGTAGCTAAGTTGTTTTTCATCTAAATTATTCTCCAAAATGTCTCGAATCCTATTGAGCTCAGAGTCTGCCAACTGCAAGGTGTGCAACCAATCCTCTCCTGTGATTGACATTACTGCAGGATATTGGTCTGTACGACCATCATTGTCCTCTACCGGGTTTCGGGATAAGGCATCGACATGACTCATTTTGACGCCAGCTCTGTACTCTATCGTGCAATCAAACTCTTGGAGTAACAGCCACCAGCGTGCGATCCTTGGAATAAGGTCACGTTTTGAAAATGTAGATCGGAGAGCGCTGCAATCGGTAGCAATGCGAAATTGCTTCCCCAACAAGTAAACCCTAAATTTGCGCAGTGAGCAGACCACAGCCAATGTTTCCAGCTCGTAAGAGTGGAAATTTTTCTCTTCGGGCGAAGTCTGCCTGCTGTAAAAAGCCACGGGTCGGAAAGGTTCATCTTTGTTTGTACGTTGCAACAATATGCCTCCGATACCAACCCTACTTGCATCTGTATGCAGTTCTGTTTCGGCAGTGGGGTCAAATATTGCAAGAATAGGTCTGTCAATAAGCTTGGCTTTAAGAAGATCGAAAGCTTCTATTTGATTATTGCCCCACTCCCAAGCAGCGTCCTTTTTCAGCAATTTGCTGAGCGGGTAAGAGATCTGTGCAAAGTCTTTAATGAACTTTCGGAAATAACCAGCTAAACCAAGGAATTGTCGTACATTATGTACGTTTTCTGGCATCGGGAAGTTCATCACACTTAGAATCTTTTTCTCACCCGGTCTCACTCCTGAAGCGCTGATCTCGTAACCCAGGTAGTCGATTTTGTCACGTAAAAAGTCGCATTTTGATAGATTCAAGGTGAGATGAGCCTTCTCAATGACTTTCAAAATCTCCTCAAGCCTTTCCAAGCATTCTTGTGCGTCTTTGCCAAATATCAGAACATCGTCAATATATACGGTGGCTTTATTAAAACGAGCAGACCCCAATATCGCATTCATCATACGTTGAAAAACTGCGGGCACATTTGCCAACCCGAATGGCATACGATTGAACTCGTAT
The DNA here is from genome assembly GCA_029255805.1 of Keiferia lycopersicella. Lineage (NCBI taxonomy): Eukaryota > Metazoa > Arthropoda > Insecta > Lepidoptera > Gelechiidae > Keiferia > Keiferia lycopersicella. Next base: position 3,731,454 of record JARACZ010000033.1, read on the forward strand.
TGGCCATCCGGGGTGACAAATGACGTCAGGTGTTTGCTCTGCTCAGCTATTGGTACCTGATAATAGCCTGACGCGAGGTCAAGGGAAATGAAGCAGGCTTGACCTGAAAGTCGAGCTATCTCGTCCTCGATTATCGGCATCGGGTAACGTTCTTTAACTGTGATGGAATTTAACATCCGGTAGTCGACGCACATTCTGAGACTACCGTCGGGTTTCCGTATAAGCACTATTGGACTGGCATAGTCGGAAACCGACTCTCTCACAATACCAGCGTCTACCATCTCGGCAACCATGAAACGTACCTTATCGCGCTCATTATGAGATAGCCGATATGGACGATAAACGATTGGGCGTTCACTGTTTAGTTCTATCTTCATTTCTGCTGCGGTTGTGCAACCCAAATCTTTGAGCGCCGATGCAAAACAGTGTTTATACTTCTCAAGCAACTCGTATAAGCGTTGCTTGATGTCATCCGGTACCTTTTCGTTGACTCTGACTTGACCAGGATCAAAGGTACTTTCAACTGTGGTGGCAGAGATTTCCGGAGTCTCTGATATAACCCTGTTCACAAATTTGACTTTCTCAGCCCTACATAATACTGATTCATTTGGGAACCAACAGGAGCCCAAACAAGGGATGACTGTCAAATTGATGCGTCCATTTTTGCTCGTATAAATACCTCCGCCTACAAAGTATTGTTTATTTGGTTTCCCTGCAATGCCACCCTTTACAAAAACGTTACAAACGTCGTCAACTGCTTGGTCAACTTTGGTTCTAATCGATGCTGCACCAAAAATTTCGACCACACCATCAGTTTTCACCTTGATGGATTCGTTATGATCTTCAGAAACATCATGGGGCATTTCGTTACTTATATCAATAAACTGCAAAGATTTCGCATCCTTGCCAACAAAGATGTGTGGCAGTTCAGTATAAGTTTGGCCCACTAACATTGATTTTTCTATAAGGTCGTCACGAACAACTATGCAATCAACCTGTGCCTCTACCCCATCAATACTCATTTCTACACCGGCTACAGTCCCGAGAGATTTGACAATACCGTTACCGAACCCCTTTAAGTTGGAATGTACATTATCATGCGACAAGTTTAACTTTAGAGCAACAGATTCTCTGACTAGTGTTACATCACTACCGAAGTCTACCAATGACGATACGGACTCGCCATTAATTAGCACTTCCTTGTAATATTTCGATTTAGGAAAAACACTACTCTTTAAATTTGGATCATTTATGAGCATGGTTCTCTGCACGTTGTTCACTTTCGCGGTATTATCTTTCTTTGAACAGTTTTCTTTTGTATGGCCTACTTTGTTGCATTGTTCACATTTGATCAACGGTTTAGGACAAAATAAGAAACTGTGTCCCTTTTCTTTACAATTTAAACAGCCGCCCAAGGACTGTGTTCCTTTAGGATGAGGTTTTTGAGAATTATTATGGGCATTGGTGTGAGGGTTGTCATTTTTATTTCTGAATTGATTGCGGTCACTAAACTGGGAATCTTTACTACTCATTAAGAATTGCAAAAGTTGATCAGGATGTGAACAACGCAACGCAAGAGCACTGGATTTGAGATTCCTATCACTTATACCATGAATAATACAGTCTGCTGCTCGTTTTCCTACTATGTCGCATTGATTCAGCAAGGCTAACTTTTCGTAGTAATAAACTTCTATAGGCTCATTAAACTTGCTCCTTCTACGAAGCATTTCCTCCAGAATCTGACCATAATTTTGTTCAAATGGGAAAGCATTCAAAAGTTTCTCTTGCCATTCTGGCCAGCTGAATAAAACTGAATTTAGACCTTCATGCCACGTCTTTGCCAGACCCTGGAGTTTCTGCATCGCGAAGTGGGTAGTAGTTTTGTCATCCCATCCATACACTGCAGCACACTCGTTTACTTTTCTAAGCCAAATGTCAATTCTCTGGTTCTTTGCGGAAGGGTCAAAATTTGGAACTATATTCATGTGATCAATTTTATGAAACGAACGTGTGTCTTGAGAGGATGGGTGAGATGCAGAACTACCTTTCAAATTTTTAAGGATATCAACTAAATCTTGTTTAGATACGGAAGGACTACGTGACCTTGAATATCCCGCGTCGCTTCGATGCTCTGCACGTGGTCGCTGCTGACTGGTAGCCCGCGCCGACTCGTTTTGCTGATGTGGCCGCTCTCGAGGCTCTGCACGGCTGCGGCTCCTGGCTCGTGGCTGCCTGGATGACCTCTCCGCATCCAGAAGTCCTTAACGCTCCTCCAGCAGTTGCTTCTCCAAGATTTTGATCCGCTCGCGGCGAAACTCTTGCCCTTGACTCTGATGCCTGCTGCCTTCACGCGAACGGCTCCGCCTGTAGTCGCTCACTCGACTTCGACTTCGCTCTCTTTCACCACGATGGGGCGTATCGAGTCTACGGCGATACACATCTTGACCGTTACGACCTTCGTCCATGCTCTAAAAACTCGGAAACAAGGAAATATATTAGAATAATGCTACCTCGAAAATGTTTCGAAAAACAACTAAAAATGCACATATCTCGGAAACGGTGCAAGCTAGGTCAAAAAGGGCTTCAAAATCGAAATCCTTTAGGAAACCTTTAAAAGGTATCATATCTATCCAATGGCCCATAGTGACCCCATGAAAACCCCATGGAAAAAATTAAATCTATAAAAAATTTATATTTTATCACTAAAACTGATCTAAATTCATTAAAAACTTTAGTATATTTTACCCATAACATAATCGATGGAAATACCATGATATTAATACTGAAAGGAAAAGAAACATAACACGTGGTTGAAACACGTGTTTATGGACCGCGTGGTCTATGCATTACTTGTTAATAATTTGGAAACTATCGTTGTAAAATATCATGGTTAATCGAAGATAAAATAAAAAAAAGGGTTCATCGGGTCGTAGGACGACTTGATTTCCCACGAAAAATGGAATTAAAAAAAAATGGCCTAAAATCTAAAACTTTCGCTAACTTAAAACGAAATAAGTTATTATGGGCGTGTACTTACGCGTTAAAACGCTGTCTTCCAACTTCTGAATTGTAAGACTCCTTATCAAAGTAGCACAGAATAAAACTTCAGGATTCAAATACTGAAAACTTCGGGTATATTTGTTTCATGTGACATCCGTTAACACGACTGTACAAATCAATCAACCAGCTCAGACTGGCGCAACCGATCGGCCATCCCAACCGTCCCTTCCAAGGATCCCCTCTTACTCCCACCAAAAGATGTCTACTCAGGTGCTGCCTTCCCATTGGTCGGCCTTAAAACGCACCGACCAATAGCAAAGCAGCAGTGTTGCCATTTTAATTAGACTTAATATTCTTTTTATCTTTTTGTTTTCTGCCGAAAACTCCATCGACCCTAACAATTGGTGTAAATTACAATAATTAGGCGACAGGCTGAGAACCTGTCACTATAGTGATACACATGTTTTCTGAAACAACCTTGGAAAACAATCCTCAAAAATGACAGACGTGGTGATACTGACCGTATTCTTACGGCCGTTAACTCTCTGCCTACCCTGCAAGGGATAAAGGCGTGATATATGTATATACGTATGTATGTAAATCATTGAAGAAAAAATCTATATATCTCACTAAGTATCACACTAGATAACTAGATACAAATCGGCTACAAAGTCCACTGGCTGAAAACCAGGGGCGTCCCCTTATCGGGAGGGTATTTTCTGTAGTCACAGCGCTTGGCAAATGGATTGGCAAGAGCAGTACAAGTATCCATAGAGAACTAGCAGCAGATGCAACTGCTAGGTGGGCCGTTGGTTATACAGGGTGTAAAAATATAAGCTGCAAATATTTTAAGGGGTGAATCAGCCCATGAAACTGAACAACTTTCCCCAAGGAGCACAGGTCGAAATATGAGAAACTTTTTTGGACCTCCCATTCAAATTGATTTGGTCGGTCGGTAATTTTCTAAAGGAGGTTCAAATCTTTTTTTCATATTTCGACCTATGTTTCTTGGGGAGAATGTTTCAGTTTCATGGGCTGATTCACCCCTTAAAATATTTGTAGCTAATATTTTTACACCTTACACATACTTTAAGTTAGTGCCTGAGAAAAGTCTTTTTTTTGTTGAAAATTGGTTGGGTGGTTGGTAATCGTGAGCACTTATTATAGTAAGTAAGTATATTCTAATTAGGTTTAGCACCTTTGCAGATACATCCTTCTTCCTTTGGCGCAACGCCCACTAAAAGCACGACGGACCGCTAAAATATCGCAGCGGTCTTCATACTAGAAACGTCGCTCCCCATACTAAAACCACACTCGACGGATGACGCTGCGATAGCGCTGCGTCGACAGCGGTTGAGTATAATTAGTATGGTGATTGACATTTCTAGTACCTATCCGACAGAACGCTGCGATATTTTAGCGATTCGTCGTGCGTTAAGTGTGCGATCCACGGTTGTAGTGGTAATGTTAGTTCAGTCCAATCCGTTCTTCCCAGAAAGGCGTGATTAAGCTGGTTGTTTGAACAACCATTCATTTATTTCCGGGTGAGCCCTTGCTCCCCACCTAGCCGACAGGCGTAGTTTGATGGCCCCGGGGTCGAAAACGTACTGTCCATCACAAAATAAATAAATGGTAATTTAGGTTACACCCTGTATATTAGTACAGAGCCACAGTTGTATTTTAATCAAAAGTTCTGGATTCAGACATTTTCATTAGTAAGTATCTCGGTTTTGGCTAGCTGGGAACTTGTGAAGAATATATTGGATTTGTTGTTATTTAGAGTTACAGTTTTGAAACTTTTTCCAATTTATGATATACTGAACTTGGACTGTTGGGCTATGGTTAAGAACAGACAAATTTATCTATATTTGTAAATAAATAACTTTTTTTAAATGGAACCGAGTTCAAAGAGCGTATAAATACCTCCATAATTTTGTCGGTTCATACGCCCAAAACTCTCACTTTGTTGCATCAAAAGCGGTTCAGCCGAATGCGAGATAATTACAGGTTTTCAACCTGTCGCTCGAAAGTTTTAATACACCTAAAACCCTCAAGTCCCTCAGTCGCCTCTTACGACACCTACGGGTTGGAAATAAGGGTGATAAGCCGGCATCACACGGTAAGTTTAACAAAAAGGCGAACAGAATATTTTTATAGTATAGATGACAGCCGTCATATAGCAAACTTTATTTTACAATCTCTGACGACCGAAGTGGCGCAGTGGTAGTGCGACTGCCTTTGACGCAGAAGGTTCCGGGTTCGATTCTCGGTGGGTCACTCACAAAGTTGATGTTTATCACTTTGTGAATTTGTTCCCCGTCTGGTTAGGACATTGCGGGCTGAACCACCCGATTGTCCGTAAGTAAGATGGTTTCGTATTTCGGATGGCACGTTAAGCTGTAGGTCCCGGTTGCTGTCTATGATCACTTAGACGGCGTTGCAGAAGGCGGTTGAAAAAGTCTGACACTAGGGTTGATCGGGTCGTTAGACGACTCAGTGTCTCAGACGAAAAAGAAGAAGAAGAAGACTATCTGTAGGTTGAGATATTGTCAAGGCTTACAACTTTTTTAGAGAAACTAGGATAAGCGACATTTTAGTTTGCAGTGGATTTTCAAGAAATGGACGTGAAGCGGTAAAGGAAAAAGACCGCCTTAACATGCCGCGAGGCGTCCATCGTTACAAGAAAGTAGGATAACAAGTAAACACCCAATCAAAGAGGAAGAGAAACAATTAGTGAAGACGTGAAGAGCGGAGGTATTCAATAAACACGAGACTTGCTTACTGTTATGGACATTAGAGAGCGTTGGGGGCCACGAGATTGGAGGGTTATATTAGGAAAAGTTGGACGCGCGTGCATAGGTACTTTTTGAACACGCCTTCGATCAACACCTTATGCGGATTGCAGACTTGACGCACGACGGAGCGCTAAAACATCGCAGCGGTCTGTCAGATCCATACAAGAAACATCACTCCCCATACTAAAACCGCTCAACCGCTGTCGACGCAGCGCTATCGAAGTGTCGTCCGTGGAGTGCAGTTTTAGTATGGAAGGTGACGATCCGACAGACCGCTGCGATATTTTAACGCTCCGTCTTGCGTCAAGTCTGCGATCCGCCTATATTAGAGCATACTACAACCTAAGGAGACGGCAAACTGGGCGTACTCATCTGCCAGAATTGACTGACCATATGGTCATGCACACATATTGAACTGTTTGACGCACGACAGTTGCCATTTTTTATTTTGTTGTCTGTGATTGTTAAATTTTCGTTGTGTACGTGTAACGTGTATCTACGTGTACTTACCGCAAAAAGTGGCAGAAAAATTTGTTCAGTAATTGTCTGTTTAACATCTCCATAGGTTGTATGCTCTAAGATTATTGATCTACCTGCTACTACGAGTATCTATATTTAGTAGATGTTGCTTCGATCTGCGTATAACTTTTTGTGGTAAAATAGCTTTTACTTATAGCTAACATAATTTTTAGACCATGATTTTGAAATTCAAAGTAAGGTGATAATGAGCTGGATTTGCATTTTGTACCAGATGGTGATCTAAACATTTTCGCATAGTTTAGCGTCATTTATGTATGGACACTTGTAGATTGCGCGTAGTCTCCTGAAATTCATGGTAATATACGTCAGATGCAGCAAAAAGTGCTATTGTATGTAACCATTTTCAGATTTCGCCCTCGTCTGCTCTTTTGATAGCTAAATTATATTCTACAGTATCGTTAATACATCTCATACTTACCATTTCTTTTTATTTGTTTCAGGTAAGTTAATTGTTCTCCAAAATATGACAGTCCAGTTGATTGTCAATTTCCTGCTACATGTGCAGCTACATTATAATGTAAGTTAATGAATGCACGCCCATTTAGTGGCCCCAATGTTAAGTAGCCCGGCAAGGGAGCTATAGGCGAAGTTGCTCAAAGCAATCTGATAATAACTTCAGCAATGTTGCGGCAGTTTTCAAACCCGCCGCATGTATTTGCGTCGTTTTTCCGGATGCGGTTTTTTGAGGAAATTACTTGCAAAATTCGAAATCATGGTACATGTTGCCGCGTCAAATTTGCTAGTTTCCTGGGCCATTAACAAAATATAAAAAAGTACGCTTAAAACTATTGTCCAAAATAGTACGGACTTCATTCATAAAGTTTCGAAATATTCAAATTTTGAATTAATAAACAGTAAAATAATATAAAAGTAAATAAGTGCTTATACGCCATCCAAATACTTACGTTGTGACGTCATACTTTTTTTCATATAAAATACCGTATAAGATTGTTTTTAGAAGTAGCTCATTTGACCTGTCCAGAATGCAGCCTGTTGCAGCTGTCATATGAATTTTTTACGGTGGCGTTACGCATCGTAGTATCATCCGGTGCGTCTGATATCAAGTTGAGGAAAACTGGAATTAGCCGGTTAGTTGAACAGCTACATTCTTCCCGTCGTTGATTGTTCATTAGATTGTTAGACTTAGTTGCGTGTGATGCCGGCTTAAAATAGCATCACCCCATTCGTACCGGGTGATCACTCATCCGACTCTTCATTACCGTTCTTTGTAGAAAAAGCTAAGCTCAGCTATCATTTATAACGGGCTATAATTAATTTAATGTCGTGTGATGCCGGCTTAGAATAGCATCACCCCATTTCTTCCTGTGGGTGTTGTAAAAACCGAATATGGGACTTGAGGGTTACATATGTAATGTATTGCAATTTTTGGCGACACGCTGATAACTTGTCACTATAGTGATTGACAACTATCTGAAACGACGCTCAAACATTTGTCAGACATGACATATTACGGTCGTTTACGCTCTGCTTACCCCGCCAGGGATAAAGGCATGATTTGTGTGTGTGTGTGCGTGTGTTCATACATACATACATACATACATAAATCACGCCTATGTCCCTTGTGGGATAAATATAGGCAGAACGTTAACGATAGTAAACTTACGGCCGTTATCGCCACGTCTGACAAGTATTGAGGGCCCTTTCAGATGATTCGTGTATCACTATAGTGACATGTTTTCAGCCTGTCGCCTAAAATTGTAATACACATGAAACCCTCGAGTCCCTTAGTTGCCTCTTACAACACCCGCGGGAAGAAATAGGGTGATGCTATTCTAAGCCGGCATCACACGGCACGTGTTCATGACTTGTATTTTTTACTAATCTCCCTAGTTACATAACTTAGTGGTGATATTTTCCGCCCTATTGGCCTTGTTTGGCCCACTTCTTGTTTTTGCTAAGTTAACTTTTTTGTATTGTTCCCGGTCCTTTGTAATTTACGTTGAGATTTGATAAATGGTACGAGTTTTATTTTTTGCTGTGTGAAAAGATATTATCTGACCGCTCTTGATCGTGCTTTGTTTGGGGATACCAACTCCTCTTTTCATCAGAAAAAATATAGGGAAAACTAAAGCTCTTCAGTTTTATTGTATAACAAAATAGGAAACCTATGAAAGTTTAATTCAAGGACAGAAACGCTCTGATTCAAACTTCTTATTACTCACTCTGATATAGTAATTTATAAGTATACCTGTACATATTAAAGGTTTTTGTATGGTTGTTACCCCTCTCAACTATTGCAATGCCCTATTTAAATAAAGGGTTTCATATGCTGAACTTTATGTACCTATTTTAAGACCAGATGTACCATATGAATGCAATAAAAATATATGAATATGAATATAGGGAAATCACTTAACTTCCCACTAATTACCACTGGATCTTGAACCTTATCTACACTCTCTCTTTCTTCCAACGACCCGATGAACCCTAGTGTCAGAATTTTTCAACCGCCTTCTACATGTAGCAGGCTTCTGACATAGTTGAGTAACGATCACCGTTTTAGTGATCATAGACAGTAACCGGGACCTACGACCAACTCTTAGATATCACTTCCGTGCCTAATCAGATTCCAAAATTAATGCAAAAACGGATGTTTTCTATTTTTTTATGGTCTGGTTAAATTAATGGGTTTTTAAAACACATTTCCACATTTCTCTGATAATCATCCTAACTTGTAAGATGTTTTGATTATTTTGGTAAAAACCATAAATTGTTATAGTTAAATAGACAGCGCAAAACCTGTTTTTCAACTTTTTATCGGTTTAATCCGTGGGTTTAATATTGTCTTTCTCTTTCAAACTACTTATAAGTTTTTTTATTGGGTGTTTTCCATTGATACGATGAGGAGAGTAGGCCGTATAACTGTATGAAATGAGTTAGGATAACCAACTATTTCTTTGCGTCAACGGGTAAATTGGTTTCTCGTTCCGGGAAATTAGATTTCACCAGATTTTGATTGTAAAATGCGTAGACCCCTAGGGTACATTCTTTTTAATTTCGTTTGTGTTTTACAAACTTTGGATTGGGATTTAATTAGATTAGATTTTCGGCCAAACCGAGAAATATTTTTTTCTTCATCACTTGATTTCCAGTCGGGCGCCCCAGGTACCGCTGGAAAGATATGGTGGAAGCTGACCTGGGCCATCTCCAAGTCAGTAATTGGGTGGAGGTGGCGCAGGACAGGGATCAGTGGAGGAAGCTCGTTTCGGAGGCCAAGATCCATTTTGGGTCACTGAGCCAGAGAAGTTAGTTTAGTTATCACTTGATTTATAAATGGGGAAATGTAACTTTAGTTTTCAGGTTTCAGTTAAAAATATAAATTTAACTAAGTAAATATATTTTTAAAGTGTGTTCGACTCGTAAATGTGAACAACTTTCGTTAGTTACAGTTATAAGAAAAATGTAAAGAAACATTTGGACCCATACTTACAAAAATGTGTCATTTTGTATGGGAGGACCAAAAATTAGATCAGTAATCACCCTTTAAAAGCCATAGACATATGGCTCCGTATTTATTTCTTTATTTACCTCACCTTCAAATATCTCAAAAACACTACTTTTCGCACACATCGAGTCGATTTCATCTAGAAAAGATAGTTTTATTTTCTACAATAAATAAAGTATAATTTCTGTTGCAAGTTTTTCCTGCATAGCTTAGCAACGTCTGTAGCACTGTGGCCGCGGTTTCCTGTACATACAAAGAAAATCTTGTGAGGTTACCTTGTGTTTCCATTGTCTTTGAAATGAAAAGAAAAATGCTTTGGGAAGATAAAAAACCTTTCTAACCGACTTAAAAATGATTGTTAGGGTTCAATTTTATTGAGTTATTCATTAAATAGGACAAGCCAAGTCCATAAGGTCAGACAATCAGGTTAAACAACAGAACTCCGTAAGGTCAGACCTTGGTCAGACTCCGACGTGCTTTAGACCGACCGATATTAGTCCAAATGTTGTAAAAATAGCCCAAAAGTTGAGTTAAAGAAAATACAACTTCTGTTTTTCATTGCATTGCAATCGAGTGAATGCGTATGTGACATTATGCGTTTAGTTCATTTTGCGGTTAGGTCATTGTGCGTTTAGGAGATTTTTAGCGTCGGGAAGTCGAAAAATCATTGACAATTCGAAAAACAGAAAAGCGTCTAAGGCGGATTGCACACTTGACTAACGACGGAGCGCAAAAACATTGCAGCGGTCTGTCAGATCTATACTAGAAATGTCAATCCCCATTCTTAAACCGCTAAACCGCTGTCATCGCAGCGCTATCGCAGTGTCTTCCGTCGACAGCGGTTTTGGTGTGGGGAGTGACGTTTTTAGCATGGATCAGACAGACAACTGCGATAATTTTGCGCTCGGTATTGCGTCAAGTGTGCGATCCGCCTGAAGCAACACATGCAGGCACTTTAATACAACGACCAACATAATAATAAACCTATTCTTTATCTTTACTGTAGATATTATCTTTGTTTTATGTTTTGTCCCTCTTCAACGTAATTACGGGACACGTAAAATGTTGGACTAACATAAAAAAATACGAGCTGACCAAAGTTATCAGAAGTTGGATTACATTTTCGTAGCGCGGGGTTTACCTCTGTTGGTTCCGAAAAATGTGTATTGTCATTGTCACTTAACCTCTAAAAAGTCCCAGGTTCGTATTTATAAATCGCACGCAACTCGATCGATCCCAAGATTGAATGATTTTGATAAATGGCATCTCAATGCTAACGGCATCTCAAACTCGCACTCAAGATCAATCTCAGATAAATAAAAAAATCACAATGGCAATTGAATGACGGTTAAGTTTCGATGGCGTTACAATGACAAAAAATAGCAGACTTGGGGCCATAGCGAAATTTCAGTGATATAGATCAACACAGATAAGTTGAGTTGATAGAATATTGGTCTAGTGAATTTCAGTGTCCTAACGATACTTTACTCTCAAGCAAACTGCCCAGCGTTTTGTCTATTTGTTCAAATTTACATTCTGATACGCTGCACGAAATTTCAGGCTTGCCAGTAGTTTCGAGTTGTAAATCATAATTTGCCTGATAGCATTCGCGATACCGCCTGCAAACGCGCCAGGGGGGCGATTTTTGAACCACCCTTTCCTGAGTGCTCGCTAAATCGGATACCGATAAGGTGTGATGGACAGGTAGGCTACTAAAGTTATTGATGCGCTCAGATGTGTTAAAAAAAACCTACAGATAGAATTGAAAACCTCTTCGTAATTTGTTGTTTACATTTGACTGATTAGAAGCATTTGCCAAAGAAAGTAATGAACATGAATGTGGATGGATGCAGAAGGAGAGGACGGCCCAAAAAGGTTTGGATGGATTGTGTAAAAGACGACATGAAAAAAAGGGCATAAATGAGGTTTTGACTGCTGATAGAGATGAATGGAAGAAGCAAAACATGTTGCGCCGACCCCAAATGAATTGATATAAGGGCAGGCAGAGAATAGACTAATATGACCTATAGAATTTATACACTTTCCTCTCTCTCTTTCGATGATGATGATGATTTAACTACGTTAGTTCATAAAATAATATGGGAGTATGTAACCTGATTAATTTTGCAAAGTTTATACTTGTCCCTATTTAGCTATGCTACAAAGTCTAATGCAACGCAGCAATGGTTTTTTGTGGCCTTTCTAGTTTGCACTAGCGACAGCATATCAACCTACCTGTTGTAACTTATACTGACTTTTCTTAGTATTTGTATAAAAAATTACCATAAACTAGGTCCCTTGCATGGGTAAGCCCATGTGCTAGCCCTAGTCCTTCGACTATATTCTACGAAAACTACTTCATTCTATCGTCGCGATTTCGCGATATCGTTGCTCTTTACAACGGAGGACATTTTTTAAACCTACTTTATCAGGAAGTTTTATACTAACTAGTTTAAAAGTCAATATTGGCCTGGTAGCTGCATGACGCGCGTAGAATTACATCCAGCTAACATCAATTTTATATAGTCTATTTTCAACTTATAACGCAACCATGTCAGAGGCCTAATAACCTAGTAGGCGGTTGTAAAACTACACCAGAGGCGCGTTCGGATCCTCTTCTTTTATAGAAATTTTATTATGTAACAGTTATGAAACCCCGGTTCGAGAGTGACAAGTAGGCGAATTTTTTTTGCTTGTCACTCTCGAACGGGGATTAAAGAACTGTCAATCGAGAAAATTTCTAGTAGGTAAGTGCAACATCTCGAACGCACTCCAGGGTTTCTTTGGGACGATTGCTGATACAGTTTTACACATACACACACACATACACACACACTCACACACACACATACACACACACTCACACACACACATACACACACACTCACACACACACAAATCACGCCTATATCCTTAAAGAAAGGTCGTTATCGCCTCGTAAGACAAATGCTTGAGAGTCGTTTCCGATAAGTCGTGTATATTTTTACTGACAGATTGTCAGCCTGTCGCCTAAAATTACAAAACGCATGAAACCCTCGAGTCCTTTAGTCTGCTTCTACGACACCCACGGGATAGAAATGGGGTGATGCTATTCTAAGCCGGCATCACACGGCATTGTTGCACAACAAGGAATAACAATTTGTTACTAAAACATCTATTTCTAAGTCAAATGTCACTATTTATTTCTAAAATCGTATCGGTTTTGAAAAAAAAAAGAACTGTACTTTATAAATAAAATACTTATCTTCCTTAATTATTTGCTTAATTTGTAACACTAAAACAGATTTTTAGGATAGAATTACAGCGGCACTTTGTAAAAGCGAGAAAATTACGGCAGAATATAATTCTCCTAAACTGCGTAGTCTGGGCGGATTGCGACATTTTTAGTGACGTTCCGCTGCTGGCGTCGGTGGCCAAGTGGTTAGGACACGGGTCTTACAATCGTGAGACCTGAGTTCGATCCCAGCCGTGTACCTTAACCGTACATTTACCGACTGCTTTTACGGTGATGGAAAAACATCGTGATGAAACCCACATTCAAATGAAATAGTCGTTTTAGCTTTTAATTAGTGAGCATATAAGATGCTTGCAACTTGTAGAAGGCGGTTAATAAAATCTGATGGGGTTCATCGGATCGTTGGAACACGAAAAGAAATAAGAACAATTTTGCTGTCCAACATTGCCGGGACTAAGACTGCTAAATGAAAATCGTTTCAGTTAGATGCCGATTGGATCACAGTTGGATGATTTCGGTCATTTCGTAGTCTACTAACAGTTTGAAGTATATAAAAATGACAATGGCAGTTGAATGACAGTTGAGTTTCGATGGCGTTACAATGACTAAAATAGCAGACTTGGGGCCCTGGTAGCACATCACTAGACTTACATGCTGTACGTATGATGCCCTTGAGAACTATAATTTCTGACAGCAAAATTAATGTCCGACTAGTTACCTTGGGTACTCGGAAACATTGTGTCCGGTTTGATACGAACATGCTTGTTATCTAAGGGAATAAAAACTTTACTATGCTTCTAGTTTAGTGCGGGATATAGTATTAAAAAGTGTAATAGGCTAGATGAGTGGCAGGTGAAATTAGAAGAAGCTGCTTTTTAAAACGATATTTTGCATGAAATAATAATTAAGTGATGAAGTCATATTTGATATTTTGGATGGCATTTACTTTTAATTTATTTTTCTGTTTAATTACTTTTAATTCATTTTTCGGTTCAATTCAAAACAAACAAAAAAAAATCGAGATCTCTCAGATACAGACAGGAGGAGACTTATCTTCAGTACTGAGAATTTTTGCTATACATTGAAAAAATGGTTACTGTTGCATAAGTGCAAATCATTTTTTGTTGTACTTTGAAGGAGATATGCCTATATTTTAAAATGGTAGGTATTTATTTTTAATTCCCTGGAGTACTGTTTGATAGGTGCTTTGTGATTCATCGACCTTATTAGCGCCCGAAAATGTGGTTTGCCTAGTCCATTATCCTGACATATAGTTAGGTCATGGTTAGGTATAACATAACACACACACACACACATATATCACGCCTTTATTCCTTGCGGGGAAGGCAGAGCGTTAACGGCCGTAAGAATACGGTCGCTATCGCCACGTCTGACATTTTTGAGGATTGTTTTCTAAGGTTGTTCCAGAAAACATGTGTATCACTATAGTGACTGGTTGTCAGCCTGTCGCCTAAAAATTGTAATACACCAATACCCTCGAGTCCCTTAGTCGCCTCTTACGACACACGCGGGAAGGATGTGGGGTGATGCTATTCTAAGCCGGCATCACACGGCAAAACATAACATAACACATAAAAAAAATCTTTATTGCACTTAATTCATAATAGATACGACAGAAACAAAAACAACAGAAACAATACAACAAGGCGGCCTTAATGTTCAGTAGCATTCTCTACCAGGCAATCTTAGGGTGAAAGAGAAAATGCGACAATGGAAGCGGAATAGTGCAAATATTATAATCTACATACATACATATATTATACATATCGTTATACGTATATCGTTTTTAGAAAGGTTTGGTTGTTTGCAAAGCCATATTTTGTGTCTATTCCAACATTAGGCGACAGACTGACGACCTGTCACTTCGGTGATACACAAATCATCTAAATCTGAAAAGGGTAGTGAGTGTTTTTATGACCGTTAACTTTCTGCCTACCCCTAAACGGATAAAGGCGTGGTATATACATACACATGTGTGTATCTTAATAAAGTTACACTTTATTAAGTACAAATATTTTGAGAACGTATTTTATTTATAAAACTGAACAACGTTTGTCTGTTTTTTTTTCGAAATATGAAAAACAGTGGCTCGATTAAAATTTACCTTATATTTATGCGTAAAAAGTTTCCATTGGTAAAAATAAAGATAACCACATGTTATTATTTAATCTACCCTGGCATCGAATCCCGGGTTCACGTCCCACAACAAAAAGTGTTTTAAAAATAGCGCCCCAATGGTTTTCAAAAGCCCTTACGTTTAATTCGCTCGTAAAACGGCCATGCAGTATTCTGATACAGATCTCAATATAATCGATACATAGTACAAAATGAAGTCACTATTTAGGATGTAAAAAACTTTGCAGGCATGATCAGGCCATGAAACTGAATAACTTTTTTTATGGGGGCTATGTTGGTAAACGAGTTTTTTTTTTAATAATACGTACTTATTATGTATGAGAACTTGTTTTTTTTTTGTGTTTCCCAACATAAGCTCCATGGTAATAGTTGTTCAGTTTGACGGTCTGATCATGCCTGCCAAGTTTTCGTTACACTGAAGGTAACCTACAGGTAAGAGACCCCGGTGTACCCCGTATTTGTTTCTCTGTCTATTATCATGAAACCGCTAAGTCCTTTAAAACAGTCAATAGATTTTGATGCGGTTTTTTAAGGGATAGACAGGTTGTAGTGGAAAGTTCATTGAAACATCTTGTTTCCCAATGGTTTTATTATTTTTTTAATTGAAGGCCGGGAAAACGTCTCGTCCCACAGTTTTTTTTTCAACCGGATTTATTATTTCATAGTTACGTAATGCTAACCTAGGATACAGAAAAAGTGTCGCTAAATCTAGCCTTATCTTTCCCTCCTCAAATATCCTTCCAGCTCTTAAAGAATGTGACATAAAGTCCTAAGATGCCTCTTTACTGGACTCTAGAGGTTGGCAAAGTGTCAGTACATAGTATAAATACAGTTTGTAAGAGACGGTGTAACGAAAATTTTGCAGGCGGGATCAGACCATGAAACTGAACAAGTTTTTTATGGGGGCTATGTTGGGAAACGAAAATTTTTTGTGAGTTCCCATACAAAGTCAGTCAGCTGATCGGGAATTTTGTATGAGAGGTAAAAAAAAATTTCACGTTTCCCAACATAGCCACCATAGAAAAAGTTGTTCAGTTTCATGGTCTGATCACGCCTGCAAAGTTTTCCTGACATCCTGTATAAGGTAATAGGTGCATAAGCGGCTTATTGTAGAAGACGAACAGTAGTTGTCACAAGATATTCATGAGATTGATGGCTTCAAGATTTGCATGCATAGTCTACTGGGCTATACCCATCACCCATCACTTACACCCTGTATATTAGTCAGCAAAAAAGTTGAAGTGAATATAGTTCCTATTTTTAGTACTTTGACACTGCTACTTATGATGTTATTGATGACGATTATATCCAAATTAAAAAAATAAAACGAAAACCTACTTTCATACGTAAAATAATAAGAAATTTTATGGTTTTTGGAAGAAAATCTAAGATGTTTACTTAAGTGCGTTCCTTGAGCACTTCACGTTGAAACACAATACCCTAAGACACCTTGAAGCGGCCCTGTCGACCTAAATCCAGCCAACGACAGGTGTGGATTAAGTGGTACACTTTTATTCTTCGAAATTGAGGTTGAGAGGAAACTGATGGTCGTTGAATTGTGGTCTTTAATATAAAGTTTGACGACCGATGTGGCGCAGTGGTAGTGCACTGCCTTTGATGCAGAAGGTTCCGGGTTCGATTTTCGGTCGGTCACTCACAGTGTTGATATTTATCACTTTGTGAATTTGTTTCCATGCTGGTTAGAACATTGCGGACTCAACCACCCGATTGTCCGTAAGAAAGATGGTTTCGTGTTTTGGATGGCACGTTAAGCCGTAGGTCTCGGTTGCTGTCTATGATCATTTAGACGGCGGTCGTTAAACAACCATGTCAGCAGCCTGCTATTTGTAGAGAGCGGTTGAAAAATTCAGACACTAGGGTTCGTCGGGTCGTTGGATGACTCGGTGTCCCACACGAAAAGAAAAAGATTGACATTATCAAATTTTCAAACTCTTGATGCTCCTCTAAAAGCGACGACAGTCATTTTCCTTGCCTTATCTCTCTGTCGAGGTCGGCTAAAGCAAAAATACATTGGTACATGTCAGGGATTGAACTCAGGTCTCACGCTTGTAAGACCGGTATCCCAACCACTTGGCCACAGGCAATTAAAATACACTGTTTCTCTTGTAATTTTTTATTGTTCCAAACATTACAATACTATATTTATCAATATAAATTATTATTTTTAGTGTATTTGTCAGGCCAATTTACCTAATGTAAATAATTTAATAATGTAAAGAACCAGTCAAGAGAACACAATCCGTAGTCCATAATGGCTACGAAATTAATGTAGCAAATTCTGTAGCATCAGCTACGAAAACCGTAGCACCCGCTTACAACTGTCCAACTTAAGACTAAAATGCAAAATGGCCGTACACTACACAAAAGCGATCATTACAGCTTTGCTGAGTAAACGGTTAAGAGAAACAAGCGGGATTCGTCTTGACATTCACAGATTTTCTGTTAAGTTTCCAAAGTCTTATACAGGGTGTAAAGAAGGTGCTGTAAATATTTTAAAGGGTGAACCATCCTATGAAACTGAACAACTGGGGAAACCGAGTAACATAGGTCGAAAAACAAAATTACCTACTGCCCGAAATTGGTACGGGAGGTCATATTTTTTAATCATATTTCGACATATGTTCCTTAGGAAAAGTTGTTCAGTTTTATGGACTGGTTCACCCCTTAAAATATTTGCAGCAATTTTTTTTACATCCTGTTTTATCACAAATACCTCTGTCGTGGTTGTGTAACGACCGTCATCTAAATAATCATAGGCATCAACTGGAACCAAAGGTTTAACGTGCCAGCGCTCATAAACCATTTCAAAAATAACTATCGTTTCCGCTTATGTTACTGGGGCAGCAATTTTAAAACCTTTTTTACAAAGAGTTGCCTTTTATAACTTGATTATAGGATAATACGGGGTGCAAATTGTAACTACGAATTTCGTTGCAGAAAATTGTTGAAGAGGTGTTATTTTGGTTCGTGTTTTGTAGCGCCGTTTGATGCCGGCTTAGAATAGCATCGTCCCAATTCTTTTCCATATAAAACTACCGACCGACAATCAATTTGTTTAGGAGTTCCAAAAAAAATTGTCATATTTCGGCCTATGTTTCTTGGGCAAAGTTGTTCAGTTTCATGGCCTTAATGCACCCTTTACACCATATATATGAGGCAGTTCAAAATATCTGACTACTTTGTTCATCGGGCGGTTGGACGACTCTGTATCCCACACTTAAAGAAAGAAACGAGTATGGTGATTTCGCATTCTATTACGTACGTCTATCATTTTAAAAATAGTGCAGTTATTGTCAAAATCGTCAGAGTACAGTCAGTTTGGAAAATTATATTTATGTTGCCGTGTGAAGCCGGCTTAGAATAGCATCTCAAGTCTAGGTTGCGTATTTATAAATCGCACTCATATCTGAGATCGATCTCAAGAGCGACTTTGACATATTTATATCAGTGTATACTATACAGCAAAGTTGCACTCAAGATCGATCGCAGATTTGAGTGCGGTTTATAAATACGGGTCTACATTTTACGCTATTACGCAGGTCGTGACACTATGTAAACAAATGAAGTATATGTTTCACACCGATCATTTGATACTCATCGCACTCTGCTCATTTTTTCAAAACAATCTTGTTAGCACATGCACAACCCTACGAGAAGGAATAAAATATAAGATCATGTTTCTGTTTTTTCTTTAGTTCCTTAAAAAACGAAAGAAGTGAAGAAGTCAAAACAAGTTAGTACAACTCGAATCGGGAACAGATAACGATATTATTTACTTCAAACAGCGTAAACTTTCAAAGGTAAGAACTGACTGCATTTTCCGAGTTCGTATTAGGGTACTATCAGCAGAAATTGAGGATTACCTCATTTTGGAGTAACATACATTGCCGTGTGATGCCGGCTTCGAATAGCATCACCCCTTATCTTTCCTGTGGGTGTCGTAAGAGGACTAAGGAATTTGATGCTTAATGTGTATTGCAATTTTAGGCGACACGCTGATAAACTGTCACTATGGTGGTACACAGTCTTCAGAAATAAAGCTCCATCTTTTGTCGGACGTGGCGTAAATTGCCGTTATTTACGGCCGTTTATATAACTACCCCGCAAAGGATACAGGCGTGATGTATGTATGTATGGACCGACATCAGAAGTATGCAAAGGACATGACATGACATGAAAATAGAATACTTACGTACTTATAGATTTCTAGTATGAAAAACATGAAAATAAGAAAATAAATTAATCGGAAACTCTTCTTTTTAACACAAAAGTAAAATAAAGTCAGGTGAAGGGAAATGCTGGATGCAGTACGTTTCTAATCGGACAAAGTGGTAATCTTTTGGGGAGTCCTATGTTCAGCAGTGGACGTCTTATGACTGAAATGATAATGATGATGACAAGAATTAATTGCCATAAAAAAAAATATGAAAACTTAAGTTATTTTGGTCCGTAGTCAGTCTGTTTAAAATACGTTTACATATCTCATGCTCTGAAAGTAGGTCATTACTGACAAAAAACACGACCTGTAAGTTCAACTTACAGGCGAGGTTTTAAAACTAAGCCTGTAAGTAATTTTAAATATGGAACTAGAAAAAGAACCAATAGAATCGCAGCAATTAAAAAGTTAAAATCAATTTCTTCTTATTTTTAATAGGAGCTGCATCAAAATTTTTAAATTTCGAACTGGCCGCTATGAATTGTGTTGCTTGAACGCAGGAATTATATTTTTAATCTGTATTTTTATAACCTCAACAAATGAGTTTGTCGAATTATTACTCAATATTAAAATAACAAAAGTAAAAATGACTAATATCCCTACGATCAGAAAAATGTCTACTTTATGTTAGAATACTTTTCTTTCATATTAATTCAATATTTTTCAATCATAGAAAAAAAAATTTAGTGGTGCAATTTGAATAGCAGACGATACAATCATCATTTAAGGATCGTTTTCTTGTATTTATCGCTTTATTTTACTCATTTTTCATTCGATATGTAAAGCAGTATACGTACCACGGATGTAACATCAATAACAACCTCGGAAAGGTACCGCCCTCGCTCCGCTCGGGCGTTAAAAAACCTCGGTTGTTATTGATAGCTTACATACCTCAGTACGTAATCTACTATTAGGGGATACCTAACCTATTGATGATTCTTTATAACTGGTCAACAAAAACGACACCTAAACATGCATATTTTAGTCTCTTAATCCACCTTCACCTGTAGAGCGTGCGGAAAGTGCTCTGCGTGCCTCTCCCGCATAGGATTATATAGCCACGAAAAGTTTTGCCTTAGACACTATTAAATCGTCTGTCACAGACGTACGAGGTCAATGATGATTGTTGACTCTTTATAACTGTATCACTACATAGTATATTTATTATACGCTGTTCGCGTCTGTCTGTATGTTTGCTTAAATCTTTAAAACTACCCAACTGATTTTGATGCAGGTTTTTTAATAGATAGAGTGATTCAAGAGGATGGTATTTATGTATAATACTTGCCGATAAAAATCCTTGTTCCCACGGGAAAATGAGTTGCAGCCGGCGCAGCCGCTGAGGCTGGCCGCTAGAAAATAATAAAATGTGATTGTTTCTTCAAAGGTAAGTCAAGATGCTGCTGATAATACTTTTATTTTCTTATATTCTCTACTTCTCTCCTTTAAATCCTATTCCGGCTTCGACAGGCCATTGCTACGGTGATTCAATTTTATTCCTTTCCAGACTTAAAAGTGAATTCCGATTTTAGCAACCTTCTTAAGGTTAATGGGATATCTAGTCTGCGAATAGCCCGATGAGCCCTATTAGTTTTAAACCAAATATTTATCTACCACTCGTGGGCATTGACGAAATAATCATGTCAAGGCAGTGCCTTTCGAAATTATGAAACTAGATTACACAATTTTATGTTTTTATCGTAGTACTTTTTCTATCGTTTCACCACTTCCACTTGGGTTAAAAAGGCTCTTCGATGAAATAGTCCTTCACTAAATAGACGAAGATGGTTTCATTCATAATTATATCTACCTACGGGGTGTAAGGGACGAAGTAACGAAAAAAAAATTTCGAGTTCCAATACAAAGGCACTCAGCTGATCGGGAATGCCAGGTTTTCATTACACAGTCTTTTACACCCTGTATAGTTCCCCCTTTTTATTACATTATAATGAATCTACCTGTATATAATACGTTCCAGGGATGTCAAAACCTACCTGTGTGTTGGCTTCACACACAAATATTTGCAAGGAAATTCGACAAATTTCATTCGTAAAAGTTGCGCCAAGTTTCAGGGTTTGCTGAAAAATTCCAGCGTGCCGGAAGATTGGCTTCAGGTCTGATAGTTGTGCTTCCAAACTTGTTCAGACTTGTTCACAGTTGTTGTGAGATCGATATTCTAAAATTAGATTACGTTTTGGACAATTTAAATTTTACAGTGTTTGAATACTGGATACATGAAATCCTACTAATATTATAAATGCAAAAATACGCTCCTTCACGCTATAACTAATAAACTAATTTTCATTAAATTTGGCACACAGATAAATTGTCGAGTGCAAGGAATTGTATTCACAGAGAACGCTTCTGCCCCTGGGGAGCGTTAAAACATCGCAGCGGTCTGTCAGATTCATACTAAAAATGTCAATCCCCATACTAAAGCCGCTCAACCGCTGTCGACGCAGCGTTATCGCAGTGTCGTCCGTCGAGTGCGGTTTTAGTATGGGGAGTGACGCTTCTAGTATGGATCTGACAGACCGCTGAGATATTTTAGCGCTCTGTCGTGCGTCAAGTGTGCGATCCGGCTTTCTGATACGACACCCACCCAGTGATAGTGGGTGATGCTGTTTTAAGCAAGCACTACACGGTTGTTCCATATTTAGCTCGGCTTCGATTCAAAAGTTCCGGGTTTGTGTCATAATTTGTGCGTGTCGGTCAATCAGAGCGAGAAATTGTTACCCTTTTTAATGATATTTATACCAATTATATCTAATACTCTAATTTAATTATGATTTTAAAATGTTAAAATAGGTATAAATTTTTTGTCTTAGTTATATTTTCATTATGGAAAATATTGTAGAATTATAATATTGCCATATTGAAACTTTTCATCGTTGATATTTCACAATTTACATTTACATTATATGGAAAATTAATTTTGTTACAGGTAAGTTTCTTTAGTTCAATTCTATCTCAATTTCAAGACTCAAAGCTTTGGTAAGCAAAAATTTTCATTATTATTTTTTAAAAAATATCTTACGTCGCAAAAAAATAACTGTGGGTAGGTAACATCAAAAGAATATTCATTAAAGGCAACATTAGAAAATGTATCTAAAAATTATTTTACGGTCTGGCAATGTACAAAAGTCATTAATATATAGAGGCTTTTTTTTCTGCAAAAGGCGATTAGATAAACATTTTTACTTTGTTCTTCAATTCTGGGTGTAAAAATATTTGCTGCAAATATTTAAAGGAGTGAATCAGCCCATGAAAATGAACAACTTTCCCCAAGAAACAAAGGTCGAATTATGAAAAAAAAACTTGGACCTCCTTTAGAGTTGACTTGCTCGGCTGCTACATTTTGTATGGGAGGTCTAAAAACTCTTTCATTTCGACCTATGTTTCTTGGGGAAAGTTGTTCAGTATCATGGACTGGTTCGCCCCTTAAAATATTTGCAGCTAATATTTTTTCATCTTATATATCAGGGCAGGGCATGGACAGCAGAATTCGAGGTCAAATACAATATTTTGCACTGCGCTCGTCCGCCCAACAAGTTTTGTTAATAATGGAAAGTGAAGCGAGTGCTCTTGAGTGGGAGACCCTTGTCCAACAGTGGACAACAATCTAAAGGTTTGCCATTTATTGTGATGGCATACTTACATTTTTGTGATCTTTACATTGACACCTTAACTTTAACAGCCACAACGAAGGCCACAACAGTCCACTTGACATGGGTATCCCCCTGTTAGGGGAGGAACACCATACTCACCACGCTTCACAAGCGAATTGGCGAGCGCAGTGAAATATATTAAATTCACAGAGAACGCTGCTGCACATTCCCTGGATAATTATCTGTTAATCGCTTTCGGTGACATCTACGGGGCGATGCTATTCTAAGCCGACATCACACGCCATGGCCTTTTTTCTATGTTGTGTATTAAATTTGTGTATTGTGAAAATAGAAAAAAAAATCATATGGGGATCCCATTTCATGTAACAAGAAATATATCCTTCAGGATTTCATACAAAAAGTCCTTTGAAAGTCATAAATAAATCCACAATACCCAACGGGCTATCACAAGGCACAACTTATGACGCCACATCCGGGTGTCGCCAATATCCGGGCGGTTACGACTACGCTTCCGGTCCGCTATTGTGGGGCAAAAGAAACGACCCGATGAACTTTGATTCCAGGTTTAAAATCACTTTTATCGAAAAAGTAAGTACAGAAAAAGAAACGAATTAGAATTATTCAATAGAAAATAATTTCACACAACACAACAAAAAGACAGGTGAAAATGAAAAAGTGAATTTGTAGGGTAGGTCTACAAAAAATATCAGTCCATGCTCCTTGGAGAAAGTTTCCTTATTAGTTTTCAGTATCGGAGTAAAATTAATATCACTCTATACAGGGTGTAAGAGACGGTGTAACGAAAACTTTGCATGCGTGATCAGACCATGAAACTGAACAACTTTTTATATGGGGGCTATGTTGGTAAACGTAAAAGAGCGTGATTTATGTGTGTGTAGATTGCCGTACGTAGAAAGCTTTTGATTGCTCTTCCGCCAATGCCAGAAAATTGTACAAATGAGACGTTTCCGTATCTATATCTTCAAAAATTTTGTATTCTGGTCTCGTACTCTGCAGCATCTTGATATCCCAATAATGTTCATACACACATTGACTCTCTTAGCACACATAAAGAATACTAAAATGCTGGTTTCGGATATTTTATCAGTGTATGCTCTAAACTACACTGCCGATGACGACCGATGTGGCGCAGTGGTAGTGCGACTGCCTTTGACGCAGAAGATTCCGGGTTCGATTCTAGGTGGGTCCCTCACAAAGTTGATATCTATCACTTTGTGAATTTGTTCCCAGTTTGGTTAGGACATAGCGGGCTGAACCACCCGATTGTCCGTAAGTAAGATGGTTCCGTGTTTCGGATGGCACGTTAAGCCGTAGGTCCCGGTTGATGTCTATGATCACTTAGACAGCGGTCGTTACAGAAGCCTGCTACTTGTAGAAGGCGGTTGAAAGATTCTGACACTAGGGTTCATCGGGCTGTTGGACGACTCGGTGTCCCACGCGAGAAGAGAGACTACACTGCACTCGCTGATTTGTCTGCCAAGCAACGAAGTAACGTAGGACTTGATGAATTGTGGCGCCAGAGTTTTAAACTGCCTTCTTGGTAACTAAGTAATTAGCAGGTTATTTTCGCTACAGTTGTCTGACGACCGTTTCGTCTAAGCAATGTATATCCTGAAATGTATTGATATGTGTACATACATACATACACAAATCACGCCTTTATCCCTTGTGGGGTAGGCAGAACGTTGACGATCGTAAAATTACGGTCGTTATCACCACGTCTGATAAGTATTGAGGATGAGGACCCCTTCAGATGATTTGTGTATCCCTGTCGTGACAGGTTATCAGCTAGTCGCCTAAAGTTGTAATACGTGGTAATACTTTATGAAACCCTTGAGTCTTTTAGTTGCCTCTTACATCCGTGGAAAGACTTGGGGTGATGGCATTCTATGCCGGCATCACACGGCAACAATACCTAGGTAAGTTATGTTGATATACCATTAAAACATAAATAATAAAAAAACAGCTGGGATCAACGATTCCTATGATTATTTGATACTAAAGACTAAAGCAATAATCTTCTACTTATCTTACTAGATAGGTGCTCGTAACAAAAGTAGGTACATTTTACTTTCCTCGACATTATACACATTTCGTTTCACGCAAATAAAACTCCAAGAGCTCTGACATCCGCCATATTTACAATATGATTTTCATCAAAATGCGCACCTCGTTCCCGTCTCGCTCATAGACCAGGAGCGAATGCCAAAAACTTCGCATTTTTTATAAGACAGGAGTTACTTTTCAAAAGTTTTTGCGGAATTTTAAACTATTAGGTGATGTCAGTTTACAGGCGATGTTAAAAGGAAAAGCGTCAAAAGAAAATAATGATGGTATCGAAAAATAGATTGGTTGCATTTTTGAAAAGAATATTTTTATTTTATTTTATTAGACACCGGACAGGTGAATTCCGATTAAGTGCGTCTTTGTCGCTCGTTCCGCGCTTTCGCTTGCACTTCAAGCCTTGAATAGAACGCCTCAGAACGAGATTACACCGCATGTGTCATGTTTTTGGTGCGTGAAGCCGGCTCCATCAAGTTGTTAGACGTTTTTACGTCAATAAGTACCAATTTATTGTTTGTTTTAAATGTCAATACGTAGACAACTTTACCCAAGTCTTGGGCTGCCTAAGCCAATTGTTTTACTTTTTGTAATTCTTTACTTAACTTAATACTTACTCGTACTAGCAGTTTTTATAAAATATATTGATAAGCACAATACCATTGCATTGCTAGAAACTTGTGACTAAGTATCTACTAAGGAAATAAATAACATCAATTAAATTGTCCAAGAGGAAAAAGTATTTGTTATACAAGTTTTTTCTACATTGAAAAGTGGCAATAGCAATTTCCAACTTCATCAGCGGGAATTCAAGTGTACCTAGATGGCGCTGAGCTAAACTAAAAAGTTTCTTTCCAAGGAAATGTATTTTGTCTCATTGAGTATCAAAATAACTCACATTTCAAAACAACCTAACACAACACCGCCATCTGGTATGACATCATAAACTAACTCGAGATCTGTTTTATAGAACAGCTAAGAAAAATCCCCTTTGTAGGTAAAACACCGGAAAATCTCTATTAGCAAACAGATTATTAGCTTACTTCCAGACATTTTACTCCGTTTGGGTCCCAGACTATTATTGCCAGATGGGAACGAATTCAAGTCGCGCGCGCGGTTCGTATTAAAAAGTAAATGGATTTATTCAGATACAGGTTTCCTGTACTTGACATTGACTTTCGAATACGTGATAAATGTGATTTCTTACTGAACTCAGAAATATGATATAAAACACCTATTATTAAAAAGAAGCAGTCTTTTCACTTCCTTTATACTTACTATAAAAAGATTTGATATCTAACGAACACTTTTTTTACTGTGATATATATATTAAATGGTGTACCAGTCCATGAAACTGAACAACTTTCCCCATGAAACGCAGGTATAAATTAAAAAAAAATGGATCTCCCGTACAAATGGACTCGGTCGGTTGGTACATTTTGTTTAGGAGTTTGTTTTTTTTTCATATTTCGACCTATATGATCCTTGGAGAAAGTGGTTCAGTTTAATGGAGTGGTTCACTCTTGAAAAAAATTGCAGTTGATTTTTTTACATCCTTTAGGAAGGTAAGGTAATTTTTATTTTTTTAAACAATTTTCCTTTTTTGTTGTTTAATATGACTCTTTGAATGACTCTTATCTATGGGCAATCTCTGCAGACCTTTAAAAAAAACTTCCATTCGCAGCCAGCGCCACCTGCTAGGAACAAAACGAACTATTTTTTTATGTTCACTGAACATCATGACAGTTTACTAAAAGCGTAGGTGGCGAATCGCTGCAGTAGGCTAAACGCGCGAGTAGGCACAGAGCGAGTTGGCGAAACACGCCGGTCGGCGAAACGCGCAAGTTGGCACACCGCGCATACTCCCAATATTTATATCGTGGTAGTAAAACTCACTTCTTCTTCAATCCATTTCGTATTCAGATTGCGTAGGATCTACATTGCCTTGTCTATATCGAGTTGATTAGGTTTAATGTCGATTTATTATTGGCTTTTATCCACTCCCAGAAATTGTTTTTCGGAAGAAATGTTTGGCCACTAATTACCACATTGCGCCAATGCGATATTCATTTAAATAAAGAGGAAAGTTACAAAATTTGAATAAACTTATATTTGTTATAAGTTTAGATGTAAAAATAAATGTTTCTGTCCATGTCTATGTTTTTCTAAATCAAAATGGCACTTTCTATGTAGGAGTAGTATAAATGTGAAAATAGATGGCGCGGTTTAGGAGCTAGGTATGAACTATTTTGTTCATACTGACGCTCCGATCAGAGAGCTAACATTATAGTAATACCCAGTATCCTGTTATGCGCCACCTGTATTTTCTTAAAATTACTTGGCACTTGAAATATTCTTCAGAACATTTGTTATATATTTATAAGTGATCTGTGGCCCTAAATACGTAGGTAAGTACTGGAAAGTGGCATCAATATTTAAAGTAGCGATATACTATCGAATCAACACCATTAGAACGCAGTACGTGTCGCTGACCGTGGGGCAGCAGAAGTAAAATAGGCGGGTTCTTGCTAGACTACTGAGGGAAACCGCCTTCTAGGATAATATTTTATATATTTGCAGCACATTACATGTGAATCTTAGAATTATAATCAAAACCATAGAAAATACAGATAATTATTACTAAACCTAGACTTAGAGGTCGAGGCCAAAAAGGTTTTATGTTGGAAAGACTCCAACAGTACGATCAAAATGCATGATCTGAATTCGCTTGTCGGTCTGGCTTTCCGTCCAATAATTGCCACAGCTTTAGACATAGAGGTGGATCGCACACTTGACGCACAACGGAGCGCTATAATATCGCAGCGGTCTGTCAGATCCATACTAAAACCGCACTCGACGGAGGATACCACGATAGCGCTTCGTCTACAGCGGTTGAGCGGTTTTAATATGGGGACATTTCTAGTATGGATCAGGCAGACCGCTGCGATGTTTTGGCGCTCCGTCGTGCGTCAAGTGTGCGATCCGCCTTAGACCGGCTGCACCGAAACATCGATTCATGTTACTGCCTCCATTAGGCTTGGTCACATTGGTCACATTGGTCACATTGGTCACATTGGTCACGATCTGTCGAACGAGCCAACGGTTGTCGTGGCAATTGCTTAGTGAGAGAATAAGCATACTATCAACAGCCACATTGTCGACCGATGTGGCGCAGTGGTAGTGCGACTGCCTTTGACGCAGAAGGTCCCGGGTTCGATTCTCGGTGGGTCACTCTCAAAGTTTATATTTATCACTTTGTAAATTTGTTCCCAGTCTGGTTAGGAAATTGCTGTAACCACTCTATTGTCCGTAATAATGGTGATTATTTTAAATTCGATGGTAAGAATCCGTTAAAATGGGCATGATGACGGGCAGGTCAAATAACCTACTTTTCAAAACGATATTTTGTATGAAAATGCGAAGAGATGACGTCATGTCTCTGTAGTTTGGCTGATGTCAAAACATTTACTTTTATATTATTTTTCTGTTAATTAATTCAAATTTTGAATATTTCGAAAAACTATAAACGGAGTATGTGGTATCTTTGGACAATAATTTTAAGAGTACTACTTTCGTATTTTATTAATGACCTAGCGAATAATAACTAAGAATAGTGTAAACACCCAATTTCTAATCTAAGCGCGATAGTTAAAAAAAATTATGTGACAACCTGACACTATAGTGATACACATATCATCTGAAAGAGCCCTAACATTTGTCAGACGTGGCGATAGCGGATACTACGGACGTTAACGCTCTCCTACCCTGCAGTGGATAAAGGCGTGATATGTGTACTATCGTGATCAGATCCAATAAAAAATATATCAATCGTTTTTCGTTTTTAGATTCCGTCCTTTATTTCAAACGGGACAGAATTGGAATTCCGGAATTCCATTGCGGGGATAGACAGACGAATGAAAATTGTGCAATAGTGTGTAAAAGCCGAACACATGATTAAAAATCTTTTGTTCGTGGTTGGAATACTTAGGTCCTTATTTATAAATCGAACTCAACTCTGAGATCGATCTCAAGAGCGGTTTGACAAATGTCGATAAATACTAACAGCAGTCAAAATCTCCTCAAGATCGATCTCAGAGTTGAGCAATGTTTATAAATACGGGCCATAGATTTAGTTCAGAATTTTTTTTTACAACGATCCCCTAGGTATTTTTTTCCCTACAACTACACTACTAAAACTGCCAGAACAGTCCACTGCTGGACATAGCCCTCTCTCATTCGGGGGGTATAATATGCCATACTAAGCCGTAGTTAGCATTCTTTAGCCATACCACGCTTGGCAGATGGATCGGCGAGCGCAGTAACGCTGCAGCCCATTTCCTGTATTAATCCTTAAGTCACTTTTTTCGATACCCACGGGTAGAAACAGGGTGATGCTAATCTAAACCAACATCACATGGCAACTATGTTTTTATGAAATTGTACGTTTAATAATTGAACTCGTATTTTGCTCTCTGTTACATTCCCTTTACCTTTGACATTCATTCAGACATTCAGACATGTGGCTTCCGTAAAAAATATCCGGATTATTCCGGATCATCCGATCAAATAGACAGTGTTGCCATAATCCCACTCAATGCCAATTTTATGTCTGACAACACTTTCATAAGGAAAATATATTAACCAAAAACTTCATACGAGCGATACATGTCTTACATCGTGATGAAACCAACATTGAAATAAAATTTGAATTCAGATGATTCAATATTTGAATGTGACTTACCCTAGGATTCGGGCCATGTTAGCCTTCGTTTTACAGAGGTCAGATGACATTCAAATAAAATTTGAATTCAGATGACATTTGAATGTGACTTAACCTAGTATTCGGGCTAGGTTAGCCTTCGGGTCAGAGGTCAGATGGTAATCGCTCTGCGTAAAAACTTGGTTCCATGGCAAATCCCCTAGGTTAAGTAGCCGACCTCGACAGAAGACCGGGATAAGGCAAGGAGAATGATGATACGAACTAGTTGAAAAAACAGTTCTACAGGGCGGACTAAAAGAGTGTTCGGGGTTTGATTCTCGAAATTAAAACTAGCAGTGCGCTGTGGTTTAGAGGTATATTGGGCAACAAAGTGCATGTGCTAAATCCCCATGAAACCAGCGTCATTCTTTTTTTTTCATTCTTTTTTTTTCGTTCACCAGTACCTTCAACCTCATAACGCTATTATTTTTCAAGAAATTAAAAATGTAACCTAGAACACTTTTTTTGTGTATCTTGTACTCCACATAAAATCTGCTAATTTTGCTGACCAAAGAAATCACGATAGCTTGGTAGCAAAACATTGACACGGTATTCTGAAAGTCACGTTATGACTTACTTATACGTATATAGGCGTTGTTGACGACCGATGTGGCGCAGTGGTAGTGCGACTGCCTGCCACGTTAAGGTTCCGGGTTCGATTCTCAGTTGGTCACTTTGAAAATTATCTATTGAATTTTTTAATTTAAAAATTATTGAATTCACTATGTGAATTTATTTCCAGTCAGGTTAGGACATTGTAGGCTAAACAATCTTATTGTCCGTAAGAAAGACTGATCCCTGTTTCGGATGGCACATTCACCCGTAGGTCCCGGCTGCTGTCTATGATAACTTAGACGGCGGTCGTTACTCAACCATGTCCGAGGCCTGCTACTTGTAGTAGTCGGTTGAAAAACTCTTGACACAAGCCATCTCACATACGAAAAGAGAGAAGAGAGAATTACTTACTTGTTATATTTTTATCCAATCTTTGACTACATAAATATTATAATGGAATAATGTGAATCTGTTTAAAAACAATACAATCTGTCGTATTGTAATGTAAAATACAGTTTATGCCATTTAGCGTCCGTTAACCAAGACATACAATGGTTAACAAGTTCAAACAATACCTTTCAGCTGTCTCAGCGCTTCAAAGTTACTATTGTGTTAGCCGCTACCTAAGACTCAATAAAATAGTAAACGTACATACACATACAGGATGTAAAAAAAAAATAGCTGCAAATATTTTAAGGGGTGAACCAGCCCATGAAACTGAACAACTTTTCCAAGGAACATAGGTCGAAATATGAAAAAAAATTTTGGTCCTCTCATACAAAATGTAGCAGCCGGGCGAGTCTACTGTATGGGAGGTCCAAAAATTTTTTTCATATTTCGACCTAGTTCAGTAAAGTAAGTAGTTCAGTTTATTGGCAGGTTCCCACCTTACAATATTTGCAGCTATTTTTTTACACCCTGTATATCAGGACTCCCCAACTGAATGTATTAATTTTAATATGTATTACACGTTAACCTTCTGTTCTAGTGCGATGGCTAAGTCATTCAATTTATTGTAAACATTAAAATATATTGAAAATATTGATATGGTCACTATAAAATAATGCTTATTAACTAATTACGTAATTAATTAAGATAGATGTCTTAAGTGGGTGAATGAACAAATCGATAGCCGACTTGGTTTCAAATGGATCTCATACCTTTTTACGGTTGAACAGCTCAGTAGCGAGACTTGGATTTTTTTATATATTAATGTTTTTGAGGGGATGCTATTTTGCGAGAAATATTGACATTTTAAAATGCTCACAACTACGTTGATAGATACGATATACAGATATGCCGCGTTTCTACTAGGAGCATAAAACTGACAATGACTAATTTATTTATTTAGTGCCTGTATTGTATTGTAAATTTCTGTTTTTCAAAAGCATTCGTTGTAAATTTACTTGGAAATAAACGATCTAAATCTTGAAATCTTGAAAATTTTACAAAATATTCATAATGGAAAAACACGTTTGAAGACAGTTTGTTTTATTTATTTTACAGCATAAAGCCTATTTTGTCGTTTTTTTTTGCCTGGGGCCATTAGAATGCATTAATAAATTCTCTATAATCAGTTTTTTCGGTTACTTATTATCCAAACAAAGTTCCGTTGTAAAATTTTCAGGTTCAGCATTTTCCCTCTAGAATCATTGATTTCCTAACCCATAGCTATTTTCTCTAGCAATAAGCATTGTCTTTTTTTACTCTGTCTTCCTTCGAGTTTGATCTGAACACTTCAGTAGTTGGCCTTAGCGGAAACTTTCAAAAGAGAATATTGTTATTAGTTGCAAAGCTTGTAAGTATAATGCTTAAAAACTTTGAGGATTTCTAAGTAGCGATGAAACGGAAAACTGTATGCTTTTAATTTGACAACAGTCGCGAGAATGTTTTTTTTTTATAAGCTCACGCGTGCTGTCGTGCCGCGTTTCTACTAGGAACATAAAATTGTTATAAAAAGAGTAAAATGTGTTCGACAGTTTTCTCTTTTTTACAATGACTAATTCATTTATTGAGTGACAGTATTGTATTGCAACTATCTAACATTCTAAAAGCATTCATTGTGAATCTAAAATTAATCTTGAAAAAACTTGTCCGTGTGATAGAATAGTTCGTGCAACTTATGCGAGTGTCTTTTTATCATGATAATACTTTGCCATGTGATGTCGGTTTCGAATAGTATCACCCCATTTATTTCCCGTGGGTGTGGTAGAAGCCGACTAAGGGACTAGAGGGTTTTATGTGTATTGCAATTTTAGGCGACAGGCTGACAACCTGTCACTATAGTAATGCACGGTTTATCTGATACGACCCTCAAACATTAGTCAGACGTGGCTATAACGACCCTAATTTTATTTTTAAAAATCTTTTATAAAATATGAATATAAGAATATGGTGCCGTGTGATGCCGGCTTAGAATAGCATCACCCCACATCCTTCCCGCGGGTGTCGTAAGAGGCGACTAAGGGACTCGAGAGTGTTGGTGTATTACAATTTTTAGGCGGCAGGCTGACAACCTGTCACTATAGTGATACACATGTTTTCTGAAACAAAGTTGGAAAACAATCCTCAAAAATTTCAGATGTGGCGATAGTGGCCGTATTCTTACGGCCGGTAACGCTCTGCCTACCCCACAAGGGATAGAGGTGTGATGTATGTATGTGTGTAGAATATGAAAAAACGAATGATAAGAATAGGAAGTCACATTTCAAAAACCGGCGGAGATTGGAGGATACACGTTAAACTGTAATAAATAACACACGAGATTTCATAAAACAATTGTTTCCAGCTTCATAATAAACGAGTAACTCGTTTCATGTAATTTCGACCGGAAAATGTGTTTTATTTTTTCCTCGTGTTATTACGTTCCCCTCGAGATGAGATGAGGTACGAATTATTCATTATCATGTCTCAGTGCGGAGCACAGAAGACATACATACACATAACATGCGGGGTAGGCAAAGCGTTAACGGCCGTAAAAAAACGAGTAACTTTGATTTTTTTATGATAGGCAGCGGCTAGTTCTTCATGTTTTGTCCTGTGACGTTTCGCGGAAAAAAAATTAAATTGAAATACATTTATTTGCGAGAACAATGTGAATAATATACACAAAAAAGCACATGTGAATGTTGAGTGCAATAAGTGGTTAAATAAATAAACTTCTGTTGAAAATTTTAAGTCGGCACTACAAGCATTGTTATTAATTAATTTTAAGTTCTACTAGACTCAGATGAACAGACCATATTTATTCAGCGTTAACGTTTTAATTAACGTTAAGAGTAGTATGTACTAACTCCATAATTCTATAGTTAATTAAGTTAATACACAGTGCATAGAAAATTGCGCGCGCCCCTGCTAAAGAAAATATTATACAGGATGTAAAAATAATAGCTGCAAATATTTTAAGGGGTGAATCAACACATGAAACTGAACAACTTTCCCCAAGGAACATAAGTCGAAATACCTACGAAAAAATTTATTGACCTTCCATACAAAATGTAGCAGCCGATCGAGTCAACTGTATGGAAGGTCCAATTGTTCAGTTTTACACCTTATATTGTTGTCTAACGGAATTCTAACGGTCCTTTTGGAACTGACCATTTTCATGAACTGCGGAAAATAAAACAATGCCAGAGAGTTATAGACGAAGGATCTGGGGATGTGAAAAAAGAATCGTTATTTAAAACATCTTCGAAAAATTTACAAATTTTAATAAATCCATTACGTATGCAATTTGTGTTCTTCAAAACTTTTTTAACATTTTGTAACAATGAGTGTAACATGTAACATTAATAAAAATACACAATACCTTATTTTAGGTCGCAATCGTTACTAATACCATTGCTCTTTGACGGTATAAAATGTATTTTACCTGTGTCGTACAATTGAAAAAGTTTGTAAAATTTAGTAATAACCGCATGTAAAAAATCAATTTTTAAAAAATCTTATTATTTTAAATCGATATTTTCTGACTAAAAATAATCGATTATTATAAATTCGATTCTTTTTTCCCCGATAAAGTCGCATCTCTGACAGACGCCCCTGCATTGCGGTTCCCAACGCAATATTTTCAGGACCTCTGACACGTCCCTCGGGGCCTTATTATTTATATATTCAAAGACCTTTCGTTGCGACTCTGCGTAAATTGGTCAGTTGGAGTATGAATTTCTGAGGAAGACAACTTTGACCTCACGTGTGTAAGAGGTACTTGAAAGAACGAAGTTAGGACCACCACTACATGTAAGAATAGCTTTTTTTATTATGCTATTTTAGTTTTCTCTAGATTTATGTGACCCAGTCTACTGCTGGACATGGACCTCCCTCTAAAAATAGAGGATATGGAGGAGATAAAAACATTGGGGCACTGACTGACAGGCACGCACTGACACTCGTTCCAAATTACTCCAAGTCCAAGTACCAAAAAAACCAGAAAAAAAGGTTACGTTCTTTGCGGTAATGTGCCAAGCATAGTGCAATCTATCCAACGACTAGCTAGAAAAAAAAGGAAAATATTCCTACATGGACGATTATCTCTCAGTCGATTTTTACCTCGTCGATAAGTCAGGGTGATCATAACTGCGTACACAATGCGTGTATTCAGTATTGTAATTTGGTGTCTATATTTAAACTCTGTACGACCCGACTACAACACAAACAGACAGTCGGGGTTGTATTTACACCTTCCAAATCGCCTATTGCAAAGCAAGAAAACGCTCTGCTACTGCACAAAAAAAAACTACAGCACATAGATAGGTCATTAAAAAACTGTTCCCTATTCCTATATTCCGATAGTTTATCTCTAGCAACTGCGACGATACAGTCGTAGATACCGTCAGTACAGTAAACATGAACTGCAGAATGTTTACGAATTGTCCACTATCGCGCTATTGTTACAGACAAGCATATACGTTTACACAGCTCGTAACGACTGGAATATAGTGGGGTCTCATATTCGATAAGCATATCGAGCAATCAAAAACCTTATCGCGATAAAATAAAAGACCCGGCCAAAGCTCGGCTTTTAGTGTAAAATAAAGTACCTAAACTTCCACTAAAAACAAAGCTTGAAATATACAAAAAAGTTAAGCCGGCTGATTTTGTGTACGTGATAGATCACCCGTGGCTATTTCTTTACTTTATAATTATCTATTAGATCCCAACAACAAGATTTGCTTAGTTTAGGAGTACTATTATTTTATTCTGTGGTTTTGGGCTAGATATTTACCGGTGTTCGTCTTAATTATTTACTTAAGTCAATACGCAACAGGAAACGTATTTCCTACGTAAAAACGATTTTAGGCGAGCCGCTGGTTATAAATACAAGGTGTAAAAAAAATAGCTACAAATATTTTAAGGGGTGAACCGGGCCATGAAACTGAACAACTTTCTTTCAGATAAATAGGTCGAAATATGAAAAAAAATATTTGATCTCCCATACAAATTCACTTGGTGGATTCGTTATTTTGTAAGGGAGGTCCAAATTTTTTTTTCATAAATCGACCTATGTTCCTTGGGGAAAGTTGTTCAGTTTTATGGGCTGGTTCTATCCTTAAAATATTTGCAGCTAACATTTTTACACCTTATATTTTCGGACCTTGTTTGTATCTTTTGGTGACGCACTGCTGTGCCGTTACTCAAATATTCATAAATGCGTCTTTACTATGTGTTATCATGTTATATTCAGAATGGCATAAAGAGGTTTCTTGTATAAACAGAGTCTTGTTTATCTACAAAAACGTCAAAAACAACTACGAGGAGTAGGTGAGATTTAACTCTAAACTAGTTATCATTTTCATTTTTAAAAGCCGTGAGACATTCACTTTTGAAGTCATACCTCCGCCAAACGTTTGGATTAGACCGTCTTTTTTCTTTCGTTCTTGTGGGATACCAAGTCGTCCCTTGACCCGATGCACCCTGGCGTCAGTTTTTTTTACCGTCTACTAACTGGTAGCATGCCTCTGACGTGGTTGACCGTGACTTTGGCCCAACATTTTAAAAGTTGTCGTTTTGTCCAACCTGGTTGAACGCTGTCCTATGTTGCGCTGTCCGATGCGTAGCTACCACTCCAGAACCTTACGATCTCATCGAGCTATTCTATTTTCTGAATATTTGACACGTGTTATAGGCAAGTAATATATTTATCTTTACCTTTTAATATAAGGTGTAAAAATATTATCTGCAAATGTTTTAAGTTGCGAATCCGCCCATGAAACTGTACAACTTTCCCCATAAAACAGAGGTCGATATGAAAAAATTTTTTGTACCTCCCATAGTAATTAACTTGGTCGGTTGGTAATTTTGTATGGGAGGTCCAAATATTTTTTTCATTATTTGACCTATGTTCATTGGAGAAAGTGGTTCTATTTCATGGGCTGGTTCACCCATTAAAATATTTGTAACAATTTTTTTTACTTTAGAAATCTAATACAGGTATTAGATTTCTAAACTGTTTTTACGTATTTTAATTAATAACCTCATTCTTCAATGTCTAACATATTTTTACCTTTAGGGTAACTTTTTTTGAGCTATAATAAAATGTTTTTGGAAGAAACGACGACAGTTACAATGTTCACAATATTAGGGGCTTGGGAAAAGGTCAGAAAAATACAGGGAAATTATGAGTTAGAGTTACGAGGGAATAAAGATTTGATTTTTGTTTCGTCGAAAATAAAATAATTGGAAATTGTTATTATTTCATGTATGAAATTTATTAGCCTTCTATAGATAATAATTCTTCTAGATATTTTATTTTATACTAAATAACTGAATCTTTTTTCACTAAGACCTTGCTTATATATAATTTAGAAAAGTCTGATAAAGTTTCCATTTTAATCAACGAAGAACTTTCCATTTAAGTACCATTAAATTTGGTACATATCACATACTATCCAAGCTGCGTAAGTATTGCTGTCGTCTACAAAAATATTGCAATGTAAGTAAAGGATACTCCTTATCCCACGTTTGATATTCCGTTGCTACAAGATATGATCATAACTGAAAGGTACATACGCCCATGTACTCATAACCCATTTGTTGGATCGTCTTCATCACCTAAAACTGGTTTTTCATACAGTTACTTAGAACAACTACTATAAGTTGATTCCTCAGAGGTTAAGGTTGATGCGATTTCCCCTGTACACATTAAAAAAAGGGTCAGAAAGGTCGCTGTCGTTTGCACCATGCGGTTGTCCCATTAAAGGCCTTCCTGTCAAATATAAGTATCAAATGATCCATAAAGGATACTGGAGGGTTTAGATGTCAATATTGACACAGTGAGTAGCTTGTGAGTTGGGTTATGATTATGAAGATAGTGTTTGGAATACGGTGGTGAATTGAGTTATAGTCCTTGGGTAAGGCGGAGCAACCTTTGGTGTAAATGTATTTACACTATTATCTACTAAAACTGTGCCGTGTGATGCCGGCTTAGAATAGCATCACCCCACATCCTTCCCGTGGGTGTCGTACGAGGCGACTACGGGACCCGAGAGTATTTGTGTATTACAATTTTTAGGCGACAGGCAGACTACCTGTCACTATAGTGATACACATATTTTCTGAAACAATCTTGGAAAACAATCCTCAAAAATGTCAGATGTGGCGGTAGCGACCGTACTCTTACGATCACGCCTATATCCCTGGCGGGGTAGGCAGAGCATATATGACAGTAAAATTACGGTCGTTACGCTACAACTGACAAATGGTTAAGTGTAGTTTCGGATACCTAAGTCGTGTATCAGTATAGTGACAAGTTGTCAGTTGTTGTTGTTGTTGTTTGATGTTGTCAAAGTTTGATATTTTTAAATAATAACGAATATTTTGATGCAGACGCCATGCGACTATTTATGTATTTAGAATTCCCATTTATATCCGTCGCTTTCGCCAATATGAACCATAATTTGGTAGAATGCGATTTTTCTAAACTATTCTACTACAAAACTAGAATTTTTACAAAACCAAACAACAACTAAAACTGTTCCTATTATTCTTCTAAAGTTTTGACGAGGTGTTCCTTAATTTCAAATGTCTGTTCAAAAAACAGAACAAACAATCTGACAACCTGTTCAAGCTGACAACCTGTCATTATATTAATACACGACTTATCTGAAACGACCCTCAAACATTTGTCAGACGTGGCGATCACAACTGTAATATTTATTACGGTTGTTATCGCTCTGCCTACCCTACCAGGAATGAAGGCGTGATTTGTGTGCGTGTGTGTGAATTTCTGATAATTTATTTTTCTTCGTGAGCATCTGTGTCTACAATACATTTACTAGTACAGACAGACAAATGAAGCCATGTTAGTATAAGTAACTAGAAATACATATACATACACATACACAAATCACGCCTTTATCCCTTGCGGGGTAGGCAGAGCGGTAACGATCGTAAAATAATGTTCGTTAATAAATTATCGCTACGTCTGACAAGTATTGAGGGCCCTTTTGGATGATTCGTGTATCACTGTTGTGACAAGTTGTCAGCCTGTCGCCTAAAGTTGTAATACATGGTAATACACATGAAACCATCGAGTCCCTTAGTTGCCTCATACCACACCCGCGGGAAGAATTGGGGTAACGCTATTCTATGCCGGCATAACTAGAAATAAAATAATAATATACACATTCAGCTCAAGAGGTTAGTCTCCCGCGGGATATCCCGGGAACATTGCTACAGATTGCGGTCCTAAGAAGTTTACTAAGAATTACCGACAAGAGTCTTATTCTCAGAGCGTCGGTGGCCAAGTGGATAGGACACCGGTCTTACAATCGTGAGACCAGAGTTCGATCCCCGCCATGTACCAATGTGTTTTTACTCACGTACATTTACCGACTGCTCTTACGGTGAAGGAAAAACATCGTGATGAAACCCACATTCAAATAAAATTTGAAATCAAATGATATTTGAATGTGACTTAACCTAGGATTCGGGCCAGGTTAGCCTTCGGGTTGCAGAGGTCAGATGGCAGTCGCTCTGTGTAAAAACTTGGTTCCACGTCAAATCCCCTAGGTTAGGTAGCCGACCCCGACAGAGAACGGGATAAGGCAAGGAGAATGATGATGAGTCTTATTCTCAGGTATTACATATATACATACACCTCCACCTGATTTTATTCCACCGTCCGAGACTCTGCCACGGGGACAGAAATTACCGTGGCAAACCTGGAAATCTCTGAACAGGTTACGAACACAAGTTGGTCGCTGCAGTGAAAATATGGTGAAATGGGGTTTCACCGACAAAACGCAAGTGCAAGGCGACTGTGGGGCCCCATCTCGATCTATGGCGCACCTTATTAGGTGTCCTCTTTTGCCCGTCTCTTGCAGCAGGGAGGAGCTGATCCAAGCAACGGAGAACGCCATTACGGTCGCCAAATACTGGCAATCAAAAATATAATGATCCATTGACACGACGAAGAAGAAGACATACATACATACACATATCACGCCTTTATGCCGCAAACTGTTATCGCCATAACATGGCTTTTACAGCACATTTTCAGATCCAGCGTTGTAACAGGGACTTTCAGAAACACGGAAACGAAAACCGGAAAGATTCTCAACTGATTTCGAAAGCTTAGCGCTGTCTTAGGCAAATTCAGATGAACGCGGGCTCCACGCGTATTGGTACGTTGCGAAAGCAGGACACGGGTTACGCCTTCGAAAAACACGCTTAGCACGAGCGAGTAAAGCATGGGCTACGCGGATGGGCTATGCCGTGTGAAGCCGGCTTCAAATAGCAATTTCTTCCCTGTGGGTGTCGTAAGAGACGACTAAGGGACTCGAGGACTTCACGTGTATTACAACTTTTAGGCGACAGGCTGACATCCTGTCACTATAGTGATACACAAATTATCTTAGGTCTTCAATATTAAAATTTGTCAGATGTGGCGATAGCGACCGTATTTTTGCGGTCGTCAACGCTCTGTCTACCCGCAAGGGATAAAGGCGTAATATACTCGTATGTATGTACGCGGATGACTTCGTGCTAACACGCGTAGAGCCCACATAGGTACGTCTACTCATATTGAACGAAATACTCATATATCCGACCAATTCAGAATAAGCCACCCAAAATACGTATGAATTTATTTTATTGTGTAAAGGGAGAAGCGGTTAAGTACCTGTGGGCTCTTTGGCTTTTGCCTGATGGAATTTTATTTCGTCCCATTTGAGTATATTCTCTGTATTGTATTTGTCCTTATTGCCGAAAGGTATGACCTCCATTTCTTTAGATCCCGTTTCTATATCTACAAGTAATGTACTTATCGTTGTTGATCGGGTATCTTTATTTTTCTTTTTATGAAGCGTTTCTACTAGACTCTGCTTCTCGTTGCAATGACTAGAACGTACAAGTTTAGTCTATTTATTGTGCAAGACACTTTTCTTTCATTCTTTCTTTTCTTAACTAATAAACCGATAAACTCTGATGTCAGAATTTTTCCCACTAACTCGTATGTGGGATTGCACGACTTGCTTGTTGATTGTTTGAATAATTTGGTACTCTCCGTTTCGTCTGTTTAAGACAGATCTATAGGATAAAGCCTTCTTCCAAACTTTTACTACAACAAGGTCAGTCATTGCATCTACTAGAATCCAAAATTCAAACTGGTGACAAGAGGAACTTTTACTTTCTTATAAAATTGTGATACATTAAAATAAGATAATTAATATAAAATCTTAATGAAATAAACTTAATAACAAATTGAGGCGAGACGATATTGAGGCCTTTCTCCAGAATTGGCATTTAGAGGCCCAAGACCGAGAAGGTTGGCGTGAAAGAGGGGAGGCCTTTGCCCTGCAGTGGGACATCGAATATGCTACAAAAAAAAAAAAAAAAATAAGTAGACTATAAATTTTCTACTGCTACTAGCCATTCTTCACCTTGATTACACTTGTATTCGTCATCATAACATAACATAAGAAGACAGGTTTTACTACTCGCGAAGATATTTTACCGTCACATCAATCTTTACGACTAAGGTGGTTCTCACACTTAACGGTCTGCTGTTCGCTATTTAAGCGCACCCATCTGTCAAATGCGTAATAAAACATCATTCTCGATACTAAATCGCATGTCCAGCGCAGATACCTGTGTGTTTGATCGGTTTTGCAAGTGTCTGCGTTAAACCTGAGCATCATTTTAAGTATGGGAAATAATGTTTTTATTACGCATTTGAAAGACGGATGCGTTACGGATGCTCTCTCTTTTCGTGTGGGACACCGCGTCGTCCAACCACCCGATGTAACCTATTGTCAGAATTTTTCAACCGCCTACTACAAGTAACAGGCTGCTGACATGGTTGTGTGTGTAACGACCGCCGTCTAAGTGATCATAGACAGCAACCAGGACCTACGGCTTAACGTGCCATCCGAAATACGGAACCATCTTACTTACGGACAATCGGGTGGTTCAGCCCGCAATGTCCTAACCAGATTAGGAACAAATTAGCAAACTGATAAATATCAACTTTGTAAGTGAATCTAACCCGGAACCTTCTGCGTCAGAGGCAGTCGTACTACCACTGCCCAACATCGATCGTCATGCGGATGCTCTAATATAGCGCACGACGGAGCGTTAAGTGTGAAAACCAACTAAGCTTGTAAAGCTGAGCTTCCAGGGACCTTGGACTTAATACACAAGTGTCAGGTTAGGAATTGACTTTTTTTTTCAAATCAAATCAAATCAAATTATTTATTCAAAGTAGTAAATTTTACATTTCGCTTTTTGATGGTCAAGAATTAACAATTTTAACAATAACAATTTTATGAACCTAGTGTAAACGCGGCTCAGGTGGACTAAAAACTTAACACTAGCCCCTAAAGCACTGCCTCGGGGCTGGCCAAGCTAACCAAACAACATGTAACGTTAGGTGGTAAATAAAATAACATCGAGTTCATGCCAAGAGAAAATGTTGTGTTACATGCGTATGGTTAGCCGGACCCCCTGGACAGTAAACCACCCAGAAACCTGCCCAGAAGTGCTCCTATTCTAAAAATACAATTTGTCAGGCCCTAGGCTACCCTAGCTAAATTTCTAAATATGAAACAAAAATATATTAATAGCCAAAAGCGGCTACGTTAAAAAGATAAAATATATATCATAATACAGTAGATAATTCTACCTGTGTC
Organism: Keiferia lycopersicella; assembly: GCA_029255805.1. Lineage (NCBI taxonomy): Eukaryota > Metazoa > Arthropoda > Insecta > Lepidoptera > Gelechiidae > Keiferia > Keiferia lycopersicella. The sequence goes on from JARACZ010000033.1 coordinate 3,774,037, forward strand.
GTCATATAAAGTCTACTTTGTACATTTGTAACTACTCCCATGGAGATTTATCTTGCATATAATCTGATATTTCATAATAGCCTTTCTTATACAATTTTTCTTTTATCACTCGCTTAAATTTATTTAGTGGTAAATCTTGGATATCTTTGGGAATCTTGTTATAAAAGCGTATACAATTGCCTTTAAAAGATTTGTTTACTTTACTAAGCCTGCTTATATGCGCAGCAAGTTTATCCTTATTTCTAGTGTTAAAATTGTGTTTATCACAATTTTTCTTAAAAGAATCTATATTTGTCTTAACGTACATAATGTTTTCATATATATATTGAGACACAAATGTTAATATGTTTATCTCTTTAAATTTTTGCCTTAAGGAGACCTTTGGCCCTAATTTATAAATTGATCGAACAGCCCGTTTCTGCAAAACAAAAATGTTATTCACATCCGCAGCATGGCCCCATAATAATAAGCCATAACTCATTAGACTATGAAAGTAACTAAAGTAAACTAGTCTAGCAGTGTCCACATCAGTGAGGTATCTTATCTTTTTAACTGCGTATGCTGCTGAACTCAGTCTCTTCGACAATTTTTCAATATGTGGCCCCCATTGGAGCGTGGCGTCCAAAGTTATGCCTAAAAATGTAGTTGAGTCAGCAAGGCTCAACTTTTCATCCTTTACCTTAACAATTGTGGTACTCGGTTTAACATTTGGTAAAACAAATTTTACACATTTAGTTTTCTTTTCATTCAATAAGAGGTTATTTACAGTAAACCATTTTACTATTTCAGATATAGCGTTGTTCACGTCGTCATAATCGAGTTGTTGTCTCTTTACTTTGAAAAGTAATGAGGTATCGTCGGCGAACAAAACTATATCATGTTTTTCTTTCACTAGATATGGTAAATCATTAATATAAACAAGAAATAGGAAAGGACCAAGAATCGAGCCCTGCGGAACGCCCATGTTTATTTTAGATCCAGATGATCTTTCACCATTGACATCAACCTTTTGGATTCTGTTGTTCAGATAAGATTCCAAGAGGCTAAGAGCCTGGTCTTTTACGCCGTAATGACTTAGCTTCCTGACAAGAGTTTCGTGATGAACACAATCAAACGCTTTGGACAAATCACAAAATACACCTATTGCATCATGAGATTGTTCCCAGGCATCGATTATATGATTAATTAAGTCAACGCCTGCATGAGTAGTAGAACGACCCCTTGTGAAACCAAATTGCTGTGAGTGCATTAAGTTATTACGATAAAAATGTCCTTGCAATTGATTTAAAATAGCTTTTTCAAAGATTTTACTAAGTGTGGGCAGTATTGATATAGGTCTAAAATTAGTGGGGTCAGTAGTATTACCGGTTTTGAACAGTGGAATAACTTTACTATGCTTCATCAAGTCAGGAAACACGCCAAGATCAACACATTCATTAAAAATACATGCTAAACATGGAGCAATACAATCGATTATGGAACTTATTATTTTAACTGAGAGGCCATGTATGTCTGAAGTCTTTTTCAATTGTAAAGTTTTAAATACTTTTATGATTTCAATATCACTAACGTGCCTAAATTTAAAAACATTATCACTACGTTTTACATTTCCTCTTAGAATTGATTCAGCAAGAATAGTGCAAGAGTTTAACGATTTAGTAGTCGAAACTGGAATATCAGTGAAAAAGTTTTCAAAAGCCTGAGCTACTTCTAAATTTGTGTTTTTAATTTCATCATTTATCATTAATTTAAAATTTTTGTTTCGATGTTTAGATTTCCCAGTTTCGTTGTTTACAAATTTCCAAGTAGTTTTTGTTATGTTGGTACTGTTTTTAATATTATTTTTAATGAATTTAGACTTAGCTTCTCTACAAACCTGTCTAAAAGTTTTAGAATATCGTTTAACATAATCAGCAAAAGATTTTGATTTATTATATGACCTTTCATCATAAAGATCGTACAATTTTTCCCTGCTCCTATGAATTCCTACGGTTGCCCAATCACTAAACAATAATTTAACGCTAACTTTAATTTTTTTAGATTTAAATACATTGTCATATTCTGTTTTAGCAAGACTAAATACTGAGTTATATAATTGATTTGGATTTTGATGATATGACAATTCAGGTAATTTTTGTATGATATTTTGTCTATAACGATTTAGTCTACTTTCGTTTACCGGTACACACGTAATATCTTGTTTAAGTGCCCTCTCAATGTTAATTTTGAAAGTAGCTAGCTGACCAGTGTGGTCGGAGCTTAGTTTATTTATGACAGACGCGTCTTCGTGTTTAATATTTGTGAAAATATTATCTATGCATCTGGCTGAAGTAGCCGTGATTCGCGTGGGCACCGAAATAAGATTCACGAGGTTGTAACTTAAAAATAGTGATTGAAACCTTTTACTGATACTCGAGTTTTCAAGAATATTTACATTGAAATCTCCACAAACAATAATTCCTTTATTAGATTTTGTTGCTTTATCTAAGGCTGCCTCCATAACTTTTTCGAAGGAATCATATTTGGCATCGGGTGGGCTGTATACGCTCATTACTACAAGATGATCAAGTTCTACGCAGGCTATTTCAATAGTTCGCTCAACGGACAGGTTCACGATGTCAGTGCGTTCTTTGTATTTAAACTCATTTTTAAGTAGTATTAATGAGCCGCCGCGTATTGCTATTGATCTGTTGAACGAACTTGCAACCTGGTGATTATTAAAACTGAACATTAACTGGTAATCTCTTAACCAATGCTCAGTTATACATAAAATATCAATATTATTACAATTCATGAAAAGTTCGATTTCTAATTCCTTGCTTAACATGCCCTCAATATTTTGGTGTACTATACTTAAAACAAAGCTATTTAGATTTTTAGTATTATTCGAACAATTTTTATTATTATTTTTTAAAGATAGTTTTGGCAAGATACTAAGGCTCAAGTTAGTGGGAGAAGTAGACATCGACGTATTGCCAGAGTTACTCTCTGTTGTCTCAGGTACTAGTTTAAATTAAAATTAAAATTACTTGGAACCAGTTCCAAGGTTATGAGGTTTCTATTTCTATTCTGCTCAATAGAAGCAGTTGTCCTGTTAGCCAACAAATTGGCTGAATTTGTTAAATAATAAGATAGTAACTCTGCTATCTGTCGTTTATAAACTTTAGATAGATAATATCTATCTTTTGTTACATAAAAATGTTTTCCAATGAAAATATTTGTGTCAATAAAATGAAATTTGTCATGATTGCGACATGTCAAAGTATGTAAGTACTTATTACACCAATGTCGAGTATTATTTTCTAAGTTAGTAAATTTTTGGCTGTAGGGAAAAGCAAACAAAATCACTTGTTTTACATTAGTCATTGAATACAGTTTGTTTGAATATGAAGCAAAGTCATTTCTTGTCGCGTTTCCCCTTCTGCCACTAAATATAATAACAATAGTATTTTTATTAAATTGAGATGCCAACACTGTGCTTAGAATTTTAGAATAATCGGCGCCAGGCATGCAATGATTAATTACTGCCTGACCCATGTAATGACCAAGTTGTAAACCCATATTTTTACCAAGTTCATCACTAAACATAACAATCTCACACTGTTCTTTATCGCGTGTGTGTGACAAAGACGCATCGTTGTCACTCACCAGCGCGGGCCGCGTCGGCGCCGCCGGCTCCGGCCGCGACACCGGCTCGGCGGCGGCGGCGGCGAGCGGCGGCGACGCCGACTGCGCCTCAGTCAGTTGTGTACAAACGCGCAGTGACGTTGGCTCGGGACACACGGCCGGTACGGATGGGTCTGTTGGAGTATTTTTACAATCGCATTGATTGTTTGTCAAAGACTGAGTAACCTTACTATTATATTTACACGACTCCAACAAACTGTTCATAGCCAGCACATGCTCCTTAATTTCTTTTCGCGCTGAGTCATACTTAGTAGAAATGTGTTCTAAAGATCGTTTTAATGCCGACATTTCTGACTGGAGGAGCAGTGTGTCGCGTTCATAGTTTTCCTTATTTTGTTGTAAACTGATAGTACAAGATTTTATTTCATTAATTAATTCAGTGCGTTCCTTATTACAGTTCGAGTTATTGCAGAAATAGTAGATTACGTACTGAGGTATGTAAGCTATCAATAACAACCGAGGTTTTTTAACGCCCGAGCGGAGCGAGGGCGGTACCTTTCCGAGGTTGTTATTGATGTTACATCCGTGGTACGTATACTGCTTTACATATCGAATGAAAAAAGAGTAAAATAAAGCGATAATACAAAAAAACGATCCATAATAAATGATGATTGTATTGTCTGCTATTCAAATTGCACCACTAAACTTTTTTTTCTATGATTGAAAATTATTGAATTAATATGAAAGAAAAATATCTTAACATAAAGTAGACATTTTTCTGATCGTAGGGATATTAGTAATTTTTACTTTTGTCATTGTTATATTGAGTAATAATTTATAAGATATCAGGTGGAGGAAAAGTAAAACCAAAATGAATATCACAAGTGTTTATTTTGCACTGACCACTTTTCACAAAAAAACTATTATCTTTAACTATTTAACTAAATCCGAAAATACTTGTCGTCTCTTGGTGACGGTCCGATCACCACTGCTGGACCGAACAGCCGTCCGGCTGGACGTTTTGCCAGCAGTGGGGATAACGGAAACGAAGGCTACACGTAAACAACTACAACGAACACCGATTCGCAACTTTCAAAGTTTACATTTTACAGAATTAAAAATATTTAAAAGTAGTAAAAATTAGTAAACTGTATAAATATTAACTTTAGCTTAAATACGCACACACATAATTATTTCTTATATTTGTAGAAATAACGGAGATCAACGTTTAATATAAGCAATTCTTACCAACATCGTTTAGCATCTTTTATACCGGAAATCACATTTGATAATTATCATATAGTTTGTAATAGTCTAAAGATGAAGAACTATGATTTCTAACATTCGGCCTTTCCTGACAATAAGTTTGTCCTCAAACTTCAGTAGTGAGATACATAAAAAAATGGTGTAAACATTTTATACAAAATCTAGGTTTCTTATCAATTTATGGCATGACAAAATTTAATTTTTATATCTTAACATTTTTGTGTCATTCTAAGCAACACTATTTTCTATAATGCATAGCTAACAGATCTCTCAACACTGCTCTATTTTAAAATATTAACTTAAAATAGGTAATGGATAATTATGACAACGCTATTTAAACTTATAAATACTTATAATTCATTATAAAGTAGCTAGTGGATCTATCAACACTGCTCTACTTTACAATATAAACTCAAACTAGCCAGTGGATCTCTCAACACTGCTCTAGTTTATAAACCCTAATTCATTATAAAGTAGCTAGTGGATCTATCAATACTGCTCTACTTCACAATATAAACTCAAACTAGCCAGTGGAACTCTCAACACTGCTGTAGTTTATAAACACCAATTCATTATAAAGTAGGCAGTGGATCTATCAACACTGCTCTAGTTTATAAACACCAATTCATTACAAAGTAGCCAGTGGATCTATCAACACTGCTCTCGTTTATAAACACCAATTCATTACAAAGTAGCCAGTGGATCTATCAACCAGCACTGCTCTACTTTACAATATAAACTCAAACTAGCCAGTGGATCTCTCAACACTGCTCTAGTTTATAAACACCAATTTATTTTAAAGTAGCTAGAGGATCTATCAACACTGCTCTACTTTAACACTAACTCAAACTAATCAGTGACTCTCTCAACACCGGTATACAAAATAACGCCTCTTTCCCGGAGGGCAAGTGAAGATCACATCCTTCCATTTATGTATTCCAATACCACTTTAGAGCACAATTCAGAGCTATCAAAAATCAGCAAGCAAAACAGATGAAATCAGAAACTCCACTATCGGAAACTATAAGCTACCACGACATACATCAGTTCACTGCAATCTACATCCTAATAACAGGATGCATGGTAGCGTCAGCAGTTTACGTGTACCGGTGCGTGCGTCGTCGTCGTCGTCTTAGCGGAAGCGTCAACTTACAGTCGAAAGTTGAAAATCATCCAACACACACCGATGAGATCCCAAAACCGCTAACTCAACCTAGACGCGCGCACACGACTCTGACGTTAGCGCAAGAAAACATAGAATTAAAGACGCTTTCAAACACCACCTGCGCTGCGATCAAGCAAGACAGAGCGACGTCACCAATCATCAAAAGACCGATCATTAATGAATTTTAATAAGTCTAGCATAAGAACCTGACATGTAATTTTATAAGAATGACATGTATTTTAAGAAGTTAACCTCAGTTTAAGCATAGGGTTGCTTTTAATATTCAATGCTATTTCACCTCATCTTATCTCATCTCATCTCACTCTCTTCTTCTCTCGCCCGGGAGCATGTACGGTCTGTACGCCGCACATCGGATTGCACTCTCAGCAATTTACTCCACATGGCGAGTATTAGGTCACTACTCGCCAGTCCGCGATAAGCACTCATTACGCGTGTACTCACTATCACCATTCTATTCTCTAAGGCTAATTATCATCAATAAAGTCATCAATTGACCTTGAGTGTTTAGTTATATCAACAATATCAAAGTGCGAGTAAATCAACCCGTACAGCTAGGATACCGACACGAAACACCCTTTCGCTTCTCTATCTTCTTCTGCAACATTCTTCAACTTTACCATACACGCTCGTCGGTTTAAGATTCTCATGACCTGACATTTTTTAGAACGTCCCAGATTTGATCTTAATACGTTCGTCTAAGTCTTCCTCTTCCAGCGTTCCCATGCACGCTCTCCGTACATACTTTCATCTCATTGTTAATCTTCGTTCATTCGGCCTCCCAACACAACCTAACCACCTATGAGCTCCTTTTCTATACTAGTTACTGCGTCTTTTTATTTTTATTACAACCACGATCCCTTTTCACGCTATTCCTTATCCTGTCACTCAACTTTCTCAAATCATAATTCTGACAAGATTTCAAACAACAAATTTAAACTGTACAAATGTATCCTCAAACCCTTATAGACTTACGGCATCTAACTATGGTAAAATGATGTACACTCAAATCTAGAAATACTTTAAAGATTTCATAACAAGACATTGAGACAAATAACTGGAGCTTCATGGTTTGTGACCAATAATAACATAACGACCTAAACATGACATCCGTAAAGGGAGAAATACAGAACAAAACTCAAGTCACCATCCAAATCAACTGGTAACAAATCTGATGATCTCAACGTCAAGCACACGTAAACTAAGGCATAACAGGCCCTGTGGTCTGTCTTGTGAACATCACTGGAAGTTTGCACGATACATTCAGACTACCTGCACACAAGTTGCTAAATGTCTAAAAAGTGACAGTTGCAAGAAAATGGAGTAAAATATATAGTCCTTTACGCTCTCATTTGTAACGGATTTATTATTTTTCTTCACTACTTCACTCTCATACACAAGTGTTGATATTTGGTACTACCACTATCAATAATAGTGATTTAATAATTTAAATCTTCAAAATAATACCTAACCATATATATGTATATATTCTGGGTCGCTGGATTTATCACTTTCACTTAATATTCTTAATTATTATTATTTAGAATTTATCCACGTCTGCAATCTTCCGCCTATAACTTGCAGTAATCTAATTACGCCATGTTAGTGCCCGGTAACTTAATACCTACTTATAATTTTATGAGGATTTAACTGCTTTAGACGATCTATTAAATTTAGGACGTAACTTTTTGCTTTTACCAACATTACTAATACCAGGCACTGCTTGTTTTTTTTTTAAATATCCTAAGCACTTTGTTACAACCTTGCCCTTTGAAACACACCATTGGAATTGGACTGCATTAAATTTAAAAAACCAAAAGACATCTTCTAGAACCGATAACTGGTAATAGAGGCTGTGAGATATCTAGTCTTCCCTGATTGGAATTTGATGAAAACCACTAATGAAGTCAAGGCTAGTTATTTATTCCCGTTTAGTAAATCTAATCTAATTGAATAGCTACAATAAAATAGGCCATTTCTACTCAAGAGACGAAAATTTATGAATTTAATTTGGAACGTCAATATTTGTTGTTTTTGAAACGAAAATTTTCTCTGCAATACTAGTGAGTGTGAGTATCTGCTATTAGATTCATAATATATATTATATTGTAGTACACACATAGTTAAAACTAAAAAGATATGTGTAAGATTTTATTTTTCCTTTAGCGCCATCCATGGCAAGCAACTGCCATCGACCAATGACCAAATAGCTTCTTAATTTTATGTGATGAAATGAATGACGTTTATATATTTAAAAAAATGTGTATAACTTTATTCCCTTGCCACAAAAGTATATTTTTTTTTTTTTGGGTCTAACAATTTAGTGTTCAGAAGCATAAGCGATGTCCGATGGTTTTTCTAGCAGACCAAAATGATTGGGTTAGCATAGCATGAGTTCGACCCTTCAGCAATATCTTTATTAACCACATCCATGTCCATTTTGCGTACAATGTCTCGTTCTACGTTACTCACTCGTCGTTGGTCAGGGTCCATTGACAACAGAACTGGGTGCATCTTTTAATTCGATTGTCATCTCGGTAACGTCTGTACTGCCTAACACTGATAAATTTTGAGTAAAACACGCTCTGTATTAACTACTTTAACAATATTCAGCTTACGTGCCGATGTAAGATTGGGGTTGACATTTTTCTAGTATTTTGTAATAGGCAGAGATCAAATGAATATAGAATCTTATTACAAGTAGTTTCTGTCTCATCAGATTGTGACTGCTAGATCATATCATATCTATCTTCTTTTAGATTTAAAGTTTCTTCAGTTAACTAGAATACATCTACTTTACATTCACCTTTATCCAACCCGTAAACGCCTCGTATAGACACACACTACATATATACTCATGACCTTATAAACACAAAAATAACAAATAAACATCTTAGACGCTCGTCTATTCTGCCCAACTCTAAATAGTCCACGATTGTACAAACTTATTTGATTGCTTTCTTTTTTAAACAACGTTGCTCTGAACTAAGACAGGTACAAACCTACTGTCACTAAACTAAACTTAAATTGTCAAAAACCATAGCCTTGAACCTGCCCATGGTCACCAAATCGCCATACAAAACATAGAACAACACTACTTCGACAAAGATAGCTGCCTTGAATACTATACGTAGTTGAGTGTGTATAGGTATATGAATGAAAAATCTAATTTAGTTCACATACCTACCTCAGAACGGTTAATTCTATCAGATTTTGACTCCATTTTACTCTTTACTCTTTTTCTCGACGCATTGGATACGAATTTACAGAACTATCAACTAAACTTGGATTCATTAGTCTAAACCACTTATTGACCAACATTACGTAGGGAACTACCGTGATTTCTATCTATCTGTCATAGACCCAATGTATCCTCCAAAACGAGAATTTACCTGTATCGATTTTTGCAGGTAAGTTAATTATACCCAAAACCAACTTATCTATGTAAATTCCAACAACAACAAAAAAAAAACAGTGCGAATAGTGTTTACATCTTGATGACGAAGACACAAGCTCCCACTATGAACAAATAAAATTACGCTGCAGATTATCCACTCACCACAAACAAATCCTGTTTCTTTGTAATATATTCGGCTGCGGCGCCCGCACGGCAGGCAGGCTGCGGCGCCCACACGACAGGCAGGCTGCGACGCCCGCACGACAAGCAGGCTGCCATACTGGTATTATCTTCCAACTGGACTAAGTTCTCATTTTCTTTGCACCTGGAAAAGCCAGCGCGGAGAAGTATCAATGTCTAATAATAACAGGTTATATTTTGACAAGTGAACTGAGCACAATTTACTTTAATGCACCAAAATATTTTTTTTTGACTCCATGTTGTAAATAAAAACAGAAGTAAACCAAAAAAAAGAAACGTTTTGGTTTTAAAAATATGTACCTATATATAAACTATAATAGCCCACCACTCAAACAAGTTTTGAACAACTCCGTTGTAATTTGAATTACGGTCTTAGCTTCTCTTATAAAAATTAAATATCTTATACACACTTTCAAAACAGGGCAAAAGGGAAACACGAAGTAGGAAAAAGACAGGGAAAAAAAATCTAATATAAAATACCACACTAAATTACTCGCCTGTTAATTCGTCTTTATTCCACCAGTTATGACTGTCTCCGCCGACGACGTCTAGGTCTTACGGTGGCTGTTCCCGCAGGCAGAACGTCTCTCGCGGCTCCAACATCTTGAGCGAGATTCACGCCAACGCGCGTACGGTCCTGTGAGCGCGATCGCCGCGCACTCTGCCTTCTGTTTTCGCCTTGATCGGGATCGTTCATCAGGATAAGATGAGCTGTTGATACTGAGATGCCGTGTACGTGGACATAACGTACGTTCTCCTTTTTGATTCTTAGTTATGTGGGCGGTTTTCTTTATCCCACTTCTGATATAAGATATCAGGTGGAGGAAAAGTAAAACCAAAATGAATATCACAAGTGTTTATTTTGCACTGACCACTTTTCACAAAAAAACTATTATCTTTAACTATTTAACTAAATCCGAAAATACTTGTCGTCTCTTGGTGACGGTCCGATCACCACTGCTGGACCGAACAGCCGTCCGGCTGGACGTTTTGCCAGCAGTGGGGATAACGGAAACGAAGGCTACACGTAAACAACTACAACGAACACCGATTCGCAACTTTCAAAGTTTACATTTTACAGAATTAAAAATATTTAAAAGTAGTAAAAATTAGTAAACTGTATAAATATTAACTTTAGCTTAAATACGCACACACATAATTATTTCTTATATTTGTAGAAATAACGGAGATCAACGTTTAATATAAGCAATTCTTACCAACATCGTTTAGCATCTTTTATACCGGAAATCACATTTGATAATTATCATATAGTTTGTAATAGTCTAAAGATGAAGAACTATGATTTCTAACAAATTCGACAAACTCATTTATTGAGGTTATAAAAATACAGATTTAAAATATAATTCCTGCGTTCAAGCAGCACAATTCGTAGCGGCCACTTCGAAATTTAAAATGGTATACAACCAATTGGATGAACTTCTATTAAAAAGAAAAAGAAATTGATTTTAACTTTTTAATTGCCGCGATTCTATTGGTTCTTTTTCTTGTTCCATATTTAAAATTACTTACAGGCTTAGTTTTAAAACCTCGCCTGTAAGTTGAACTTACAGGTCGTGTTTTTTGTCAGTAATGACCTACTTTCAGAGCATGAGATATGTAAAGTATATTATTACGCCTAATTAAAGATTGCGTTTTCTTTATGAAATTATTTAGTTTAACAATTTTCCTAGTTTTTTTCCTACTAAAAGACACTGAAGTGATGTGTGAGTTATTGAGTGGACTGTCACACGTTGTGAGGTCAACAGTTTCGACTATTTGTTCTTCAGTAGTCTCCACCGACTGGTGTTGTGTGAGTGAGATGCTAGAACACGCAACTGCAGGAGTGACCAGCTCCTCGAACAGCGACTGGGTGGTAAGTGCACTTTGTGCTGACTGTAGTTCTTTAATTGTCTTATTTAATAAGGTAATTTCCTTATGAGCATCGCGCAATTCTTCTTCCAGGACAGTAATACGCCTCAAGGTGTCTTCAAACGCATTTCCGTCCCGGTCAAAGTTGTCCACTAATTCTTGAAGCCGGTCCCTCTCACCTGTTACGTCCACCAGCTGGTGGTACATTTCTGCCATCTCACTCTTTAACCGTTGATTCCTATTATTGATTTCTAGCATTTCATGCTCACTTTCATCCCGTTCTCTTAATAACTGCTCATTTGTGAGTTTACACTTTTGCAATTCCATTAAAGTGGATTTGAGGTTGTCCTCCAGTTGACGAATAGTTTGGGACCTTGTAGTGTGCATTTTAAAAACAAATAAATAGGAAATTAAGTACCTTGTAGGTTAAATGAGCGGTTACCAAGATTGAGGTTATGTTCCGTTAGGTAAATACCGTAATATCACACTAAAACATTTGCACTAAGATAAAAACACGTAAAATAAACTGTTAAATACGTTCTGTTTTCGCTAAACTACTTAAGATTACTTAATTATTACTTAATTATGACGTAGTATTCAAATATTGAACCTACTACCACTAACGGTTTTTGTCGTTCACTTATTACAATAAAAACGTGATTTCCGCACAGTTTTTGCACTAAATAACTTAAATTATAAATAATTATACTAATTTGACTTTGAATAAACTTGGTATGGGTCGTATATTAATAAAAAAGTATATATTTTACACGGAGCTCGAATGTTTACAACTTGGCCGTTCAGTGTTGCCACCACCCTCCTAACTACTACACCAACCTACTACACCAACCTCCGACTAATGTCCACTGAGCTATTTTTAGTTCCATTAATGTCCAAAAGTGACAAGAGATAAAGTGTTTGTTTGAGTCTGAAAAACTATTTAGCCGTGTGATGCCGGCTTAGAATAGCATCACCCCATTTCTTCCCGCGGGTGTTGTAAAAGGCAACTAAGGAACTCGAGGGTTTCATGTGTATTACAATGTTAGGCGACAGGCTGACAACCTGTCGCTACAGTGATACACGAATCATCTGAAAGGGCCCTCAATACTTGTAAGACGTGGCGATAACGACCGTAATTTTGCGATCGTTAACTCTCTGCCTACCCTGCAAGGGAAAAAGGCGTGATTTGTGTATGTGTGTAAGATGTGGGCGTTCCTATTTGCAATATAAAAAATTAAGTAACTGGACTAAAAACACGTGTGGGTTGGCTGAAGGCAGGCACTATTAATGGAAAAAGTTAAATTGAGTTCTTGTCCTACCAAGGAATGAGATTCATGGCTCACGGTAGGTGCAAATGATGAGAAAGATTGAACGAAAAAAATGTTGTGAGATACATTCATACACAAATCACGTCTTTATTGCGGGTTAGGCAGAGAAATAACGATTGTAAAACAACGGTCGTTATCGCCAGGTCTGACAAGTATTGAGGGCCCTTTTCGATGATACATGTAGGTATCACTTTAGTGACCGGCTGTCAGCCTGCCGCCTTAAGTTGTAAAACACATGAAACCCTCGAGTCCCTTAGTTGCCTCTTACAACAGCCGCGGGAAGAATTAGGGTGGATCTATTCTAAGCCGGTATCACATGGCATTCTATGCCGGCATCACATGGCATTCTGTGCCGGCATCACACGGCAATATGTGTTGATGCTGAAGTAAAATAGCCTACCTAACCTAACCTAACCCTAAATCTATCCTTGAGTAACAAGGGAATGAGCAACAGCGGTCCCAATGGATAGAATATCTTGTGCTACGCGAATCTACATTGGTTAGTATGACATTTCTTGAGCAACGGGCTGACAATCTGTCACTATAGTGATATACATGTTTTCTGAAACAACCTTGGAAAATAATCCTCAATAATGTCAACGTGGCAAAAGCGAACGTATTCTTACGGCCCTTAGCGCTCTGCTTACCCCGCAAGGGATAAATGCGTGATATGTGTGTGTGTATATGTATGTGTGTGTGTGTGTGTGTGTATGACAACACCCCCCATTATGGGAAGGCCCATTTCCAGCAGTGGACAATTGCAGCTGTTATTGTGGGCAGGATGTAATTTAAAAAGTTAAATCGAGTTCATTTCAGGGGTGCAAATTTTGAGAAAATTTGCAGGAGGAAACGTTTTTTGGAATGGTTTGATTGACGTGAGGGATACCAAGTTGACACACGACCCAGAAAAAAAACTGGACATAGACTTTTTTCATTTTTTTCGTTTTTTTCGATTTTTTTCACTTCGACTCTTTCCATTTTCGAAATTTCACAATTAATAATTAAGTTGTTATCAGTTATTAATTGTATTGTTGATCATTTTTAAATAACAGCTGCTAGAGACAGGAAATTTATATTTGATATAAATAAAATACTGATAATAAGAAATATTCGAGAACTATGTGACTGGAAATAAGAAATATTCCCGGCTAGTGTTATACATAAAAAACATCACTCTATCTATTAAAAAAACCTACATCAACATACGTTGAGTAGTTGTAAAGATTTAAGCAAACATACACACAGACAGACGCGAAAAGCTACTTTGCTTTATACTATGTAGTTATTAAATGTAAATTACTTATTGTACATTGATTGCAAAAGGTAATTTTAATACATGCTCGACTTAGAAGGTCAACAAGTGACTTGTAACGCCATCTACAGCAATTTACTGCAAGTTTCAGGCAAAGATACATTTTTGTTCAGGAAGGAGCGTCGTGAGCTTGCTGTGGATATAATACGGAACTCTACCAATAGATGGCGTATTCATACAACAAAACCTCCTTTCCAGGAACCTCTTTGAATTTGTGCCATGTTAGTAGTTCACAGGGAAATTTATAGATGGCATTACTGATAGAAATGGGTACTTTTGGTTTTAGAAACACATGAAATCAGTTTGCTACGATCCGTAGCATAAGTCTACAGCTTGCTACGAGTCGTAGCAAACTACAAAAGTCCCTATAGCTTAACTTTAAATATAGGTGGTAGCATAGGATGGCAGCTTATTATAAAAAAAAGTGTTTTTGTAAGTAGGTGTCTGACAAGGTCGTTGATAAAAACAAGTACAGTTGCATGCACTATTTTCCAAAAATGCTATAGTCTCTTATTTTCTTTTCAAAATATTCAGAGTTCTAAATTGTTAAACTAATAAATATAAAAGTTAATATTTTATAAATATGATCGAATATAGTAGCATTAGAAGTCATATTTTAATTCTAAATATATTTTTCAGTCGTTTAAACAAAAAGCTCGTTTTCAATTAAATCTCATACGTAATAGACTTTCTCGGCATACGTTTTTTTTTATAAAAATACACACACACATTATTTATCTTAATTCGCCATTATCCATTGCAGGGTAGGCAGAGCATCACCGACCGTAAACAACGACTGTAGTCAATTTGTCGTTATTGCCAGGTCGTCTGTCAAATGTTTAAGAACTGTTTTAAGACAATAAAACTAAGCTTAATACTAGGAAATTTTTAATCTGTTCGTTTAGTTCCAAATAGGTGGCGCTGGCTGCTAATGTCAACTTTTTTTAAAGCTCTACCAAGATTTGCCATAGATAAGATTCACTGTACTTGACAGATCATCCCTCAATCTACAAAAACGTCGACAGCGTCATCTTGTTTAGACTTGTGTTGTCAACGCAAAGAATCCTCCTTTAAAAAAAGTAAAATAACGAGTGACAGATTTATCATAACAGCGCCATCTATTTAGCATAAATAATTTCCACTTTTTCCAAAATGCGACATTAACTTCCACAAAGAGAATGCGGAACAAAACTTTTTCTCCGTATTTGTCTGTTCCACGCTTTTCTCAGTCGAATCCGCTTTTGTTATTTTTGCCACAAAAGAACTTATGAGCATGTTTTGAGGCTACACAGCGGTCAATGGTGCCAACGCTCCTTTTCTTCCGTATTAAAAGCCGATAAAGAGACGATTAATCGATATTTCTTTGCAAATTGTATTTCTATCTTATAAATTCTACAAAGCCTTAAAATATAAAGGTAAGTAAGGCACACTTGATCTATTCAAGCATAGAATTGTTTATTAAAAACGTAACTTTAATAGGTTTTATTTCGAGTATTAAAAAAATTTTGGTATTCCAAGAATTATGTAGATGATGTTGAACTGTCAATGTTACTAGATTTACTTACAGATTGTCAGTCTAGCACGCTTTGGCACTTTCATTTCAAATCAATCGAATCCAACACAAAGTTCTAAAAAAGAAAAAAGTGTTAAGTTACATTCTTTGCGGTAACGTGCCAAGCATAGCTCGATCTATCCAGCGAGTAGAAAAAATAAACAAAAATAAAAGACAATAAAATTAAAAAGTGATAGCCAAAAGGAACAATGCCATTGAGTTTGATCACCATTTCTCATAACATCTTCAAGCTCACTAAAGCTTACTTTCTAAGAGGTTTTTTTTTTAACTGTGGTGAGACATGGTGGCACTACTGAGCGTGGTGTGACCATATTTCGAGTGAACAGCTGCAGAACTCACTAGTATTATTTCACTAACAAGATCTGAATATTTTTTCTTTCTTTTGCAAGTAGAAATATTACGAAGTAAAAAAAATTAAAATACTTTTATGTTACATGATTCTTTCTTCTTGAAGTAATTAAAAATAACGTGTATAGCTAAAAGTGTGTAATAATACTAATATTAGCTGCAAACATTTTAAAGGGTTAATCAGCT
Organism: Keiferia lycopersicella; assembly: GCA_029255805.1. Classification (NCBI taxonomy): domain Eukaryota; kingdom Metazoa; phylum Arthropoda; class Insecta; order Lepidoptera; family Gelechiidae; genus Keiferia; species Keiferia lycopersicella. The sequence goes on from JARACZ010000033.1 coordinate 3,790,327, forward strand.
CATGAAACTGAACAACTTTCCCCAAGAAACATATGTCGAAATATGAACAATGTTTTTAAACCTCTCATACAAATTGACACGGCCGGTTAATATTTTTGTGTGGGAGTATGTTTTTTTTTCGTATTCCGACCTATGTTCCTTGCGGAAAGTTGTTAAGTAACGTGAACTGGTTGACCCCATTTTGAAATGTTCCTTGGTGGGAGTTGTTCAGTTTCATGGGCTGACCCATCCCTTAAAATATTTGCAGCAATTTTTTTACACCCTATATAAAATTTAACCAACTTCAAAAGACACAAGAAGACATTTACGTAAGTAGGTATCTGTTGAAAAAAAATTCCGAATTCCCCTACTCTTTCCGCTTAATGGGAAAACTTTGGAAGTCTCGTTCAAAACTTTTTGACAGAAATCACGTTATCGAGTTCAAATGTTTGACAACATCAAAAATACTTTTCTTCTTGAACAGCCGTAAGAGGTCGCTGCTTGACATAGGCGGACCGCACACTTTGACGCACGACGGAGCGCAAAAATATCGCAGCGATCTGTCAGATCCATACTAGAAACGTCACTCTCCATACTAAATTGCACTCGACGGACGACACTGCGGTAGCGCTGCGTCTACAGCGGTTGAGCGGTTCTAGTATGGGGTTTGGCATTTTTAGTATGAATCGGACAGTCCGCTGCGATGTTTTAGCGCTCCGTCGTGCGTCAAGTGTGCGACCCACCGGCCTTCCACTGTTGGGGGGGTATTGCCATACCTACCACTGGCAGGCGGATTGACAAGCGCAGTGTAAGGTTTTTCGTTTACAGGAAACGTTTAGTACCCATTTCTTGCATGAATTCAGTCCTTAGTTGCCTTTTGCAACACCCACTAGTAGAAAGTGTGGCGATGCTACTCTGAGCAGGCATCACATGACAATACAACGGTATTTACGCTAAGTACCAACTTCCTTCAGCAAAAACTATAATACATAGCAGATTTATATTGAATCATCATTCTCCTTGCCTTATCCCGTTCTCTGTCGGGGTCGGCTACCAAACCTAGGGGATATGAAGTGGAACCAAGTTTTAACACAGAGCGACTGCCATCTGATCTCTGCAACCCGAAAGCTAACCTGGCCGAATCCTAGGTTAAGTCACATTCAAATATCTATTCTACAGGGTGTAAAAATATTAGTTGCAAATATTTTGAGGCGTGAATCAGCCCATGAAACTGAACAACTTTCCCAAAGGAACATAGGCCGAAATATGAGAAAAATTTTTGGACATCCCGTACAAATTGACTTGGTCGGTTGGTAATTTTATGGGAGTTCCGAAATTTGTTCTCATATGTCGATCTACGTATGTTTTTTATACATAATCTATACATATAATAACACAGTAACAAGTCGGTGTTCAGTGACCCTATATAGTTTTGAGAAAACACAACGATAGCGCGTTTTAAAAGACGTGTGGCGACATCTATGAATGAGTTCTGTACGATGTTTGTGTGTTTGTTTGTGTATATGCGGAAGCATCACGCGAAAACGACCGAACGGATTTTGAATCAAATTGTACCAAAATGTCAAGTAATTCACCGACCAGGTTATAGGCTAAAAAAAAACATACCCCTAAAAGGGGGGTTGGCTGCTACACATAAAATAAGTTTGTAGGTCATGTGAATTTCATAGTGGCGCGTAGTAAAAGGATGTATAAGGGCTAATTGGACCTGAGATTGATTTCAAATTTCGAACTGGCCAGCACGTATTGTGTCGCTTTGAATAAGCGCACAGGAAGAAAAAAAAAACATGAGGCCGTATTTATATTTTTAATCTGTATTTTTATAACCTCAACAAATGAGTTTGTCGAATTATTGCTCATGATTACGACAAGGAAACTAAAATCTATGAATATGTCGACGACTACAAAAATATCTCTTTAATATTGGTATAATTTTCACTTTTAATAATTCAATAATTTTTACCCTCGAAAACAAAAGTTCCGTGGTGCAAGACGTGCAAGTTGCGTGGCCAGACGATACAAACTTCATTTATGAATCGTTTTCTTTGTGCGTAATCTACGCGGGAAAATTGCAATAACCTAAAAGCAAAAGCACTTTTTTCGTTTTTAAATTTTCTCGCTAATTTGGTTGAGGCTATTTAGCCAATGTTTGTCTGGTACATGCTGCTGTTATAGGTTTTGCCGTCAATACAGCTACTTTTTCTGAAATATTCTTTGGAAATACTAATAAAAATTGGACTTCCCACACAAAGTGACTCAATCGGCTGGTACATTTTATATAGAAGATACATTTTTTCCATATTTCTGTAAAATTTTCCTGTCGAAAGTTATATTTTATACGTTTGTGCCAGACGATCAAATCAGTATCTGAGATAAGACTTTTCGTGGCTATAGGTATAAGCCGATTTTCCACAGACACTGCTTTGTCTGCAGTGTAATTTTGGAAAACGCAGGGTTGCTCAAGACCTGCGCCACTCTCTCGGGCTCCCTGACTGACACCACAGGAACTTCGAGTCGATACGTGCGGAGCCAAATTGACTGCAGGATAGACCTCTGTCACACGCGTCTGACAAAGACTCCGTTCCGGGTTTAAATGTAGATTCTGTTGTCTTTCTCCAGGGCCGCCGGTCTTGGTCAGGTTTCTCCCTCGGTTGATTCTTACGACTCCCACGGGAAGAGAGGTGCTATTCTACTTTGCCGGCAGCACACGACCTTAATTAAATAGCCTTAGGTACTTAATTAAACGTAACCCTAGCCACGGCTCCGCCCGTGTGGAAATTCCATGGCATCACACAGGAACATTTTTTCGCGAAGAAAACTTTCCTATGCGTTAATCCAAGTTACCTCCTTTATGTCTGTGTTCAATTTCATGAATATCAGTTAAACAGTTTTTGCGTGAAGGAGTAACAAACTAACATATAAGCTTTTGTATTTATATTATTAGTAGGAAGTAGGATAGGATAGGATTATAGTCTGTAAGTTTAGGTACTTATCTTTTTATAAACACACTTTGTATGAAAGTGACACTTCAGAACTGTCAGTTTAATACAAAGTTTGTTTACAAAAAGATAAGTACCTAACCTTACAGACTACAGTAGTATGATTACTTGCTTTTGTTTTTATTTATTCACACTCATAAACTCGGTCTTCAGTCTTCCATCACAATGTCAAGAAATGTGGCATCAGTCTACTTTACGGAATTAATACTCTTGGAAGTAAATATTGCACGGTTTTAAAAAATCAACTAAAAATGGCATAAGAGGCGGAAAGTTGAAGATATAGGGAAGAGAACTGGGAAGCTAAAAAATCGTAGCAGGGAAAGACGACTTCAAGAAACTGAACCTTCAGGGATTCTAAAAGACTAAACACTATAAACCGACCACCGTTTTCTTACTCTTTCTTGCATGTGGAAATTGAAATTTTACGATTTAACAGTTTTTTAAATTACTTACATATAGTCTGAGAAACCAAGTTTTCTGGTACCTACCTACCAACAATTTAATATTAGCTAATATTATTTTATGGTTCTTAGAGGCCAATGTTTAGCAGTGGTCTTCCTATATATAGCTGATAAATGATGGAAGATATATTATGGGAAACGAAGTTCGCGGGCACCAGCTAGTCTATACATATGATAAGACAGTCCAAAAGCTGGCAGCTACTTTGGCCATAGGATTAGCCTGGCCATTCAAAGAGGCAATGCTGCCAGTCTTTTGGGAACCTTGCCACGATGTGCCGCCTTGGGGGAAATATTTTATTTGTAAACTGTAAACATAGATAGATTTTAAAATAAATTTATACTTTTTTACATAAGACAGTAACAAGTAAGTGTTCAGTGACCCTATATAGTTTTGAGAAAACACAACGATAGCGCGTTTTAAAAGACGTGTGGCGACATCTATGAATGAGTTTTGTACGATGTTTGTTTGTTTGTTTGAGTATATGCGGAAGCATCACGCGAAAACGACCGAACGGATTTTGAATCAAATTGTACCAAAATGTCAAGTAATTCACCGACCAGGTTATAGGCTAAAAAAAACATACCTCTAAAAGGGGGGTTGGCTGCTACACATAAATTAAGTTTGTAGGTCATGTGAATTTCATAGTGGCGCGTAGTAAAAGGATGTGTTGTGTATGGGCTAATTGGACCTGAGATTGATTTCAAATTTCGAACTGGCCAGCACGTATTGTGTCGCTTTGAATAAGCGCACAGGAAGAAAAAAAAGACATGAGGCCGTATTTATATTTTTAATCTGTATTTTTATAACCTCAACAAATGAGTTTGTCGAATTATTGCTCATGATTACGAAAAGGAAACTAAAATCTATGAATATGTCGACGACTACAAAAATATCTCTTTAATATTGGAATAATTTTCACTTTTAATAATTCATTAATTATTACCCTCGAAAACAAAAGTTCCGTGGTGCAAGACGTGCAAGTTGCGTGGCCAGACGATACAAACTTCATATAGGAATCGTTTTCTTTGTGCGTAATCCACGCGGGAAAATTGCAATAACTTTTTTGTTTTTAAATTTTCTCGCTAATTTGGTTAAGGCTATTTAGCCAATGTTTGTCTGGTACATGCAGTATGTTATAGGTTTTGCCGACAATACAGCTACATTATTTTCAGGGTGCGACAACTTTTTTCTGAAATATTCTTTGGAAATACTAATAAAAATTGGACTTCCCACACAAAGTGACTCAATCGGCTGGTACATTTTATATAGAAGATAAATTTTTCCATATTTCTGTAAAATTTTCCTGACGAAAGTTATATTTTATACGTTTGTGCCAGACGATCAAATCAGTATCTGAGATAAGACTTTTCGTGGCTATAGATATAAGCCCATTTTCCACAGACACTGCTTTGTCTGGAGTGTAATTTTGGAAAACGCAGGGTTGCTCAAGACCTGCGCCACTCTCTCGGGCTCCCTGACTGACACCACAGGAACTTCGAGTCGATACGTGCGGAGCCAAATTGACTGCAGGATAGACCTCTGTCACACGCGTCTAACAAAGACTCCGTTCCGGGTTTAAATTTAGATTCTGTTGTCCTTCTCCAGGGCCGCCGGTCTTGGTCAGGTTTCTCCCTCGGTTGATTCTTACGACTCCCACGGGAAGAGAGGTGCTATTCTACTTTGCCGGCAGCACACGACCTTAATTAAATAGCCTTAGGTACTTAATTAAACGTAACCCTAGCCGCGGCTCCGCCCGTGTGGAAATCGGTCATGGCATCACACAGGAACATTTTTTCGCGAAGTCTGTCCTCCTTTATTTCTGTGTTCAATTTCATGAATATCAGTTAAACAGCTTTTGCGTGAAGGAGTAACAAACAAACATATAAACTTTTGTATTTGTATTATTAGTAGGAAGTAGGAAAGGATAGGATTAGTAGTATGATTACTTGCTTTTGTTTTTATTTATTCACACTCATGAACTCGGTCTTCAGTCTTCCATCACAATGTCAAGAAATGTGGCATCAGTCTACTTCACGGAATTAATACTCTTGGAAGTAAATATTGCACGATTTTAAAAAATCTGCTAAAAATGGCATAAGAGGCGGAAAGTTGAAGATATAGGGAAGAGAACTGGAAAGCTAAAAAATCGTAGCAGGGAAAGACGACTTCAAGAAACTAAACCTTTAGGGATTCTAAAAGACTAAACACTATAAACCAACCACCGTTTTCCTACTCTTTCTTGCATGTGGAAATTGAAATTTTACGATTTAACAGTTTTTTAAATTACTTACATATAGTCTGAGAAACCAAGTTTTCTGGTACTTACCTACCAACAATTTAATATTGGCTAATATTATTTTATGGTTCTTAGAGGCCTTTGTTTAGCAGTGGTCGTCCTATATATAGCTGATAAATGATGGAAGATATATTAAGGCGAAACGAAGTTCGCGGGCACCAGCTAGTTATATAATATTAACACACCACCTTATTATATTGAATATTGTTTTGAATACTCACCACGCTTGGCAAGTAGGTTGGTTAGCGCAGTGGCAAGTTTTCTAATGCTAAAGGTTAAAACAACACAATTTTAGGTACCTACTGCATACCATGTGATGCCGGCTTAGAATAGCATCACCCCACATCCTTCCCGCGGGTGTCGTAAGAGGCGACTAAGGGACTCGAGAGTATTGGTGTATTACAAGTTTTAGGCGACAGGCTGACAACCTGTCACAATAGTAATACACATGTTTTCTGAAACTACCTTGGGAAACAATCCTCCAAAATGTCAGACGTGGCGATAGTGGCTGTATACTTACGGCCGCTATCGCTCTGCCTACCCCGCAAGGGATAAAGGCGTGATATATGTATGATATATGTATGTACTGCATACTAACCAATTTATTTGTAAAATTAAGGCCCAAGTAAAAAATGAAACGCCATTTCGTTGGCATTTACCGACAGATGTTTCTAATACCACCATTTTGCTAAAGCTGTATATTATAACAAGTGAATATATAAATGCTTTAAGGTTTATTTTTTAGAATGCTTCCAGTAAGTATAAAAGTCAGGCAAAAATAGCTTTGTGAATAACGTACAGTGGTTTAAGAAATTGGTATAGAATCAACATTGATGCGATAACTGTTAAAAAAATCGGAAAAAGTTAAGTTTTGCAGGATTCTATTGTGCTATTTCCTATTGTGCTTTGGAAAATTAATTATTTTTATTGTCATCATCATCCTCCTTGCCTTATTTCGTTCTCTGTCGGGGTTGGCTACCTAACCTAGGGGATTTGACATGGAACCAAGTTTTTACACAGAGCGACTGCCATCTGACCTCTGCAACCCGAAGGCTAACCTGGCCCGAATCCTAGGTTAAGTCTGAATTCAAATATTATTTGAATGTGGGTTTCATCACGATGTTTTTCCTTCACCGTAAGAGCAGTCGGCAAATGTGCGTGAGTACATGGTACATGGCGGGGATCGAAATCGGGTCTCACGATTGTAAGACCGGTGTCCTAACCACTCAGCCACCGACGCTTGTATTGTATTGTACTCTTAATAATAGATAGGTACATCTACCCAATTGTAGGATAATATACATTTTACAATATTTAACATTGTATATCGTCAGTTATGACTTTCCAAAATCACATAACCATCACCCTATAGCAGTCAACTGCTGGACTTAGGCCTCCCCAGGGTACACCACATGGCACGATCTCCCGCTTTCGCCATCCAGTCGTAACCAGCTGCTTTCAAGTCATCAGTCCATCGGGCTAGAGGACATCCTACGCCACAACATTGCCGAGAAGTTTCCTCCACTCGAGAACTCGCTTACTCCATCGGTTCACAAAACATCCACTGTAAATTACTTACTCTCTTTGTTATTTTGCGTACAAAGCGTGACAGGGTGTGTGTAACGTACAAATGTCATTCACACTGAAAAATGAAATTTGGAAGGTCAGCAAAATAAAATACCTACAAACAACCTACTCGTATAAATAAAGTTTTAATATAACTTTTATATACGTTATGTGTAGTTAGTTATATGAAACTAAGACCCATATTAAGGTTACAAGGTTAGGTTTATAAGCTTTTAAGTTTTTTAGCATGTTAGGTACCCACCTAGTTTTAACTTACCTACTAATTTAAATTTTATTTAACCAAACAGTCGTTGACCCCCGGGAGTTTCATAATAATAAAAATTATATCCTTATTTTCTTAGAAATTTTAAAACGTTACAAGTTGAAAGAAAATTTATAAAGTTGAATTTACTTATTTTTACTTAATTTACCTATTTAAAGTTACATGCCGTATGTCTTTTTTACTGATTATGATTTTCTTATTTTGCAGGTAAGTTATCTTGGCGGGTGTCATCCATAATGCAAACATTTATAACCTCCATAAGGTAAGAATTTAAACCAACGATAATATTTCATTCCACATAAGCAAAGTTTTGCCATCGTTTGACCTAATTTCCCGCGAACCGCAATTTTAAAGAACCGAGGAACTACGAATGCATAACAAACCAATAAAAACAAAGAGCATTTCATCACAGAAGTATGAGAAAAAATCAGAAATTTACGTAGTCAGTAGTTTGACTATGAAAGCCATCTAGTACACTTCTTATTTTCAATTTCATAGCAAATTCCGTATTACGTGTGTCAGCAGATATCATAAAGTAACTACTTTTTTTAACCGCTCGAAACATGGTATACTTCTGATGTTACAAACAATTTTCCTTCAAAATGAAATCGAGTTAAAATGGATTAATTTAGATACCAGCACGCACCCATAATTTTATATACTTAGACGTTTAAGTGTCTGTCAATGGCTACATCACTCACCCCCGACACATATAATTTGCTGACGGTACCTTAGGAGAGGGCGCGCCAGTTTGGCGCCGGGCTTCGAGCGGGGCGGTCGTTGCCGACGCTACTTTCAACATTCAAAATCAAACACGAAAATTTTGTAAATAACATGAAAAATGTGAATAAATAACAAACTAGTTCAGTGTCGTCTTGTGATATAATTGTGTAGAAAAAAATATAAAATAATAGTGTTCAGTTTGTGTGAATAGACGTAAATAGGTGTCTTAGAGTGAATAGCTGGTATTTTTCTTACGGATAATCCAGATAACTATCTATCTTTTAAGTTATATACATAAAAGTAACCTACAACACCACACCATGTGATTTGATGCTAATAATCAATTAATACTACAAATTTAAATAAATATAACATTCTATACCACCTTAAAAAATCTTATATGATACACAAATTATCTCAAACGGTCAAAACCCTCTATATTTGTCAGACGTGTTGATAGCAACCGTATTTTTACGGCCGTTAACGCTCTGCGTTCCCCGTAGGGGATAAAGGCGTGATGTATGTACGTATGAATTAAAAAAACATATTTATTTCACAGTAATTCATTTTAAATGAACGAAGGACCCGATGAACTATCAGATACAAAAAAATAAGGTTGAATCAAAGTTCTTTTCATATTTTTTCGATATACTTACCTCTCTCTCAACAAAAGAGTAAAGTTACAAAATACTATTTTGTTCTTCAATAAAAGAATAAAAAATGCTGGTAATTATTAAGGATTTACAAACCAGCTGAAACTGAGAGTTAAAGCCCCACTTATTACACGACAAGGGCGAAATGAATAGCCCAAGTGGCGAGCCTGTTGCATAAAATATTTTTTCCTCTAACTGCAAAAATGTTGAATCTTTTCGTTCTTGGTGAAAACCCGTGCTGATTTTGTTGAATCCAGGGCTTTTTATCCAAGATAATTTTAAATTCAGTGTAAATATGTTCAGGATAAGCTTTATTTGTAAAACTGAACAATTTTCAACAGGGAACATAGACCGAAGAAAAAAGAACTCCTATATTCAATATTTTGTAGGGGAGGAAAAAAAATGTTTTCATGTTTCGGCATATGTTTCACGGGGAAAATTGTTCAATGTAACGAGTAAAATTAATTTCATCCGAAATAATAATTTGCACTGACTTTAATATGACAAAGCGCAAATATTATATACGTAGTCGGTCCCAAAGTTCTGTCATATATGAAAATACTGATAAAATAAAAAGTACCAATCCGTTTTTAAAAATTTATATATCAATTAAAAATACAATCATCGAAGAATCAAAATAACATAAAACTATTCGAAATGACCTCCCTTGCTTTTAACAACGGCCTTCAACCACGGCGGCCAGTCGTCTATCGCAGCACGCACCATATCCATGTCGATTTCAGCGACTGCTTTAACTATGGCTGACTTCAGACTCTCCAAATTTTTATGGGGCTTAGCACAGACCTTGCTCTCTAAGACCTGCCAAATTTTATAGTCCAGAGGATTAAGGTCCGGACTGGAGGAAGGCCAATCTTCGTGTCTTATAAACTCAATGTTTTGACGTTCAAACCAGGCTTGAGTGGTCCTGGCTTTGTGAGCGGGCGCGGAATCCTGCTGGAATACAAAGTGATGTCCTGAAAATAGTGTGTTGGGCAGGTCTTTGACGTACCGATCCAAAACCGTCTCTTGGTACACTTTTGCGCTGGTTTTGACCCCCTTTTCGCAAAAATGAACCTCAGTTGGCCCATAGTAGGAGACTCCTAACCAGACCATGACTGAAGAGGGATGATGCCCATGTTGCACCCGCGGAACTTTGTTTCCTGCTTCTTCAGAGCTGGTAGCGTACACTCTATCGTTTTGTTTATTATACTTTTCTTCTATATCAAAAATTTTTTCGTCTGTAAAAAGTATATCGCGGTGCCGGTTTTTCGCGTACCGTTTTAACAACACCCGAGATCTTTTGAGTCTAATTTCTTTTTAACGGGCATTAAGTAAGTGCCCACTCTTTTTTTTGTATGCTCGCAGCTTAAGGTCTTCGTTTAAAACCTTTTTGACTGTTTTTCTACTAACCTTCATCTGCAAAGCCATAAGTTTCTGTTTTCGGACAGGATTTCTTCGTATGCGCTCCTTGATCGCTTTGATCACTGCTGGTGTTCTGGCGGAGCGAGGCCGGCCAGTTCTTTTCTTGTCCTCAACACTAGAGACTTCAGTGTACCTAGTTATAGTACGATACCCAAACCTAAGCGTTATTTTCAATTTTTTGAGCAACTTGAAAATGGTACTCGGCGAGTGCCCACAGCGACGCAACGCCAAAACTGCTATTCGGTTTTCTTTCAAAGTCCACTCCATCGTGAAAAATCGCGCCAAATGATTATTTATTCTTTTAAAATAATTGTTAAACATTCAAAAACGGAATGCAATAAAACTTTTCCAAATCCGTGTTCTAAATTCAAAAATAATATGCCAGTGACAGAACTTTGGGACCGACTACGTATTATATTATATAACATAAATTATAATAACGCAAAAGTAAGCAAAAATATAATTAACGTAATCTCTCATATCATCATCTTTTATCAACTGCTAACAGTCCACTTTAGGACTATTGAACGTGGGTCATGGGTAAGCGATATTTACCACATTTGGCACTTGGATGAGCGCATTTAAGGCCACTACTACACATTCTTGGATTTCATTTCTTAGTCGCTTTTTCACGACTCTGTGGCAATACAAAAGTAAGTAAAAATACCTTATTGTACAAAAGTGACATCATCAGAAAACGTTCACTGGGTCGTTGGACGACTCGATGTCCACACGAATAAAAAGTGAGATCAGACAAGAACATTTACAGCAAAAATCATTTGTTGAACATACAACGATTCAAGATCTAAATATCTACATTCTACACGAAAATAATACCAATCTTTAAAATTACTTACTTTTCATAGATCACAAACTCTGACTAGCTTTTTATAGCTCAAACAGTTGCCGAAACATTTTTTCCGATAATTTCATATTCGCCCTTTTTTCTCCATAAAACAAGCTCTGAGGCACTACCGATGTTGTTCAGGGCGAAATTCGATCAGCATAACTTTGGTTTGTTGAAAAACTCTGATAAATCTGGTTGCCATTTGTATAGGCCTACCTTTTTAACCGATTTCGTAAAAAAAAGAGTTTTCGATTCTTCGGGGGTCTTTTTTAGGTTCGTTCGTTCTACGAAGTCAAAGACATCAACAATTTGGAAAAATGCCTTTTTGAGAAAATATTATTCTCAATTAGTTACATACGATAGAAAAGAGATGACGTAGACTAGAAAAGAAGAAAAATGAAGTAACATAATCGTCATTTCAGGATCTGATGTTATCTTAGAGAATCGAGATACAAGAGTTATTTGGTTGTTCTTTACTAAATTCGAGCAGTAAGGAAAGTAAAGTAAAATAAAAGAACTATAATCCAAAAACTAATGTTAATAGAAGCCTTACATTTTCCTAAGATTGATTTTTACACAAAACAAATTTTCTTCCCGCTACATCTGAGGCATAACAAATTAACTGATTGATGAACAACAGATTCCATCATATTTACAGAGCTGTCAATATTGTAGTTTTTTTTTTTTTTTTTTTTTTTTGTTGGACTATACGTTTACGGCCCCGGGGCCATCAAAACTACGCCTGTCGGCTTGGTGGGGAGCACGTGCTCACCCGGAAATATTTTATTGGTTGTTCAAACAACCAGCCCAATCACGCCCTTGGGGCGAGACATAATGAATCATGATCGAGTAGAGGCGGGTTCAACCATTACCTATGTTTGAGATATTATAAAGTAATTAATTTGATTTAAACATCGTAGGTGGGTTTGGTTTAGACAAAAATGCTATAAAAGCAAGCTCTTTTTGACAAAACTATCAGCAGAGAGAATTTTATAGCATTAGAACTAAATGTGCACAAAAAATATTAATTTTTCAAAACAGAATGAGTTCTCTTGGCCCAGAGCTGAACTCGGGAACACTGAAATGTTACTATTCATTATTTTATTGTTGTTTTATCCTATCTTAAACTTCAGACAGATTCTCGGGCAGCCTTTTTTAATTTCTTCAATGTTTAAAAAAAAATACGAAAAATTTACTACGTGGGCGACATTTTACCTGTTTGTTTACTTTGTTTTGAGGTGTGAGAACGAAAGTGTGAAAATGTTTCCAAACATCGAAAACCATAAAGTCGGTTGAGTTGCTGCCCGCGTTAAGCAGATCGTAGGAAAGATTTTCCGACGTGAGATGGTGCATCTAAACAAAGCCCAGAATCTTAAACAACCGATTAACCCAGACATAATAGCTCGTCCAAACACAGACAACCTTGGTTCATACAAGTTCATACAAACTCTGCAGAAATATTGACCGCCCGCGCGTTCATGATCTGTAAACATAATCATACACACGTAAGCTGTTGATGGATAATGAGGTGATGTTGATAGGTAAAGCTGTCTGCATGTTTTTACTAACGAATCAGAACATCGCGAATGCATTTTCTGTAGTTACCAACGTGTACAATTGGTATCAAAATAATAAAGATTAAATATACTGCGGTTATTGTGATTTAAAAACTGTGATCGATCTGATTTCGTAGGTATTATTATATTCTATTCGTATTAAAAGATAGCTTTTAATGCCTTTTACATTTCTAAGCATCACAACTATAAATGAACTGACGTACGTACATGATTAAGCACTTAACTTACTCTTATAATGGTACTCAACAGCTATTATAAACTTTCTAGGCTTGTTGTAAATTAAAACAGCACGAACTATATAAATGAGTTTCATGCAAGTTTTGATGTAGTCCATTTATGGCTATTATAATTCAAAATATGACCTCATACCTTTTTATAATGACCTTTATATTTTTATTTTTATTATGATGATGCTTAAATACCAGCTATAAACTCTAACAACAGTAAATCCAACAGCATGGACAATAAAACGTATACTAAACTTTATAAAAGTCATTTAAAAGGAAGGACGTAAGTCCTAGTGCTGAACCCTGTGGTACTCAAGTGAAAAACGGCTTTAAAAATGTATACAAGCTAAACTGTGCATCAATAAAAGGGTGTAGTTTTCGAAATAATAAAACCAGAAATACTTTAAATAATAAAACATAGTTTATAACGTAATTTAGTAGTGAAAAAGCAATAATGGCGTCATCAAACGGCAAAGACAGTGCCAAAATGACGGCCTCAATAGATAGTTTAAAACTATCGAGCAAAGCTACGTCTAAAAACTCATCGAAACATGCGTCGTCAGAATCGATTTTATCATCGAAAAAGGAAAAGGATTCAATTCAAATGCAAGAGTGTAAGAAGAAACTGTTAGGGATGGAACCTCAAGTGATAATAAGGGATGAAAATGTGGTGCTGAAGTCGCCGCCGCAGAAAAAGATTATTATGCCACCGACAGTCAATCCAGAGGTAAGTAAGACTTTCACACAGGTTATTCTGTTTACCATTGCACTAAAAAATTTGCAGGTATGATCAGCCATGTCCAAAAGCAAATAAAATAATGTTTAGAAAATTTTTGGTGTACCGTCGTCGTCATTTTATTCTATAAATAATAATAATGAATAATCTTGGACCATTCACACAGCTCCATCTAGCCCCAAACTAAGCAAAGCTTGTACTATGGGAACTAGATAGTTGATTCGAATACTTCTATACTTTTTTTGTAAATAAATACGTATTATACATAGAAAACACCCAGACTCGACACAACTATTTGAAAATTGACTTAACAAATATTTGTGTCCGGTGGGGATCGAACCCACGACCATCGGCGTAAAATGCAGGCGTACTTATCCGCTACTCCATCGGGACAGTCAAAAAACCTAAAGCCTTCTAAAACCTATTTTCCATTTTAAACGCTACATGGCTACATCCATCATCCTCTAATGGGCTTTTATAACAATATATCACTTTAGCGAGTTTTCATAGTATGTCTAAAATATTTCAACAACTTAAATATTTCATGATATTTTTCATATTAGCAAGCTTTGAAAGCATCTTTGAGCTGAGCCAACTTTAATGTTTTTTTTAAGTTATGCATCCTCTATACATTGACCTAATTGGCAAGTGGCGTTGTAATAAAGCTCTCGAATAGCTTATTTATACGTCCTTTGCTGTTTGCTGGAGATACTTTCACATTTTCATTATGTATTTGCACCATAGTTGACAAAACGTTGTAAAACATAGTGACCACAATTTTTGATTTAGGACTTGTAAATTTTTTCACTCACCAGAAATAAGATTCTTAAACTGAAACATAATATGATTTTTTCGATAAATAACATTGATATAAAATAAAAAATCAACACAACTTTACTAATGATACCAAATATAAATTAAATTTTCAGTTCCGTATTTTCTTCTCTTGATGAAGACAATATTTGTTTTAAGGGTATTGTTTCAAAAGGGGTCGTCCCTACGGACGTAACTATTAACATTATAGTTTACATTTCCTAATGACAAAATGGATTATAAAGGATGATAATTGCTTTGCTGTCCATTTGTACATTATTTAGGATTAGGATGATTCTGTTTCCCATGCACCATTTTGATACAGATGAGTCGATAACATGACCTACTTTTATAATCGTGATAATTTTGTAGAATGGAGACGGAATTTCGAATTTTCGCATGTAAAAGTCTGCTCTCTCTCTCTTCGTGTGCTAATAATTGTGATTTTATTACAAATTCTTCTACTTAAATACGTTCGCGAATACCCTTGACATCAAAAGAAACGAATATATATCTAATAGTAGCATCCCAAACGTGGCGATAGCGTCTGTATTTTTTAGTGATTCTATTGTTGTATTTACCTATGTACGTTATATTTTTATTTATTCATTTTTGTAAGTTAAAATAAAGAAGTAAAATTCTGTTTTTACATAGTTAATGTAGTGTTTTCACCTTTAATATCTTTTTATATAATGCATGCTGTTTTTGGCCTATATAAGAGTAGCATTTAGACTTTACGACTAAGCTTTTGGTTTATGTAAGTAATCACGTATCAATGTATACTCTGTTGGTAACCTAATAAATAAAATAAAACAAATTGAAATGTTATAGGCGGATCGCACACTTAACGCACGCTAAAATATCGCAGGGGTCTGTCAAATCCATACCAGAAACGTCACTCCCCATACTAAAACCGCACTCGACGAACTCTACCGCTGCATCGACAGCGGTAGAGCAGTTTTAGTATGGGGAGTATCTGACAGACCGCTGCGATGTTTTGTCGTGCGTATTGTTTACGAAAATATAAAATGAATATGTATATTTACGACAGTTAACGCTCTGCCTACCGTACAAGGTATCTTTATGTGTACATGGTACGAGTACTTAGTACTAGTAATATTAATATGGGGTAGTTAAAACCACAGTTAGAACTATCGCCGAAAACATTATTTTCTGGATCGCGTAACACTGTTTTACCTATAAGTTTAAACTCGTGAGTCGTTTTGTGGTTGAAGTTGTTGACCCTAAAGTAATAAAATTACATTTAATGGCTGAAACTCGAAGTTTTCTCTGTAAAATTGTGGTCAGTGTAATTATTAGGGTGCATATTTGTTGTTATATAATTGGCTATAAAAAACTTTTTAAATCTCTGGTAGTTAATGTTTTGAAATGCTTTCGGAAAGGTATAAAAAAATCGATAAAATACAATACCTACGCAAAATAAAGGAAGGAAGTAAATAATAAGAAAAATTTACTTGACTTCATGTCACAGAGGTACTGTTCCATTGCACCCAATTTTTTATTTTTTTAACTTTATTTTTTTTCTTAGCTCCATCCATATAATTGAAATGATTTTCCTAATGAATGAAATGATGATTGAAATCATTTTTGTTGTAATTCAAATGACTTTTCTTTCAGAATTTTTCTCATTTTTCGTAATTTTATTGCTTTTATATTTGTTTTATTTATTTGTTTAACTTTTCTAGATTTTTTTATTTTATTCTATCACGCTGTAAAGTTGTATTTCATTTTTAAATTGAATCTTGACTTCCATTTTCCAACAACTCGTATTATACTTTATAAATTCTTGTTCTATTTCTAAAGAAAGCAAAACCTCTTCCGAGTCGCTTTTCACAGTCTTTCTGTGTTGTAGGGAAAGAAAAGGCTTACAAACCATCCCTCTGGGGCAGGCGGGAAAATCAAATGACACTAGTATGATGGTAGTTTTAAGCTGCAAAGATACTCTTGTTTTGAATTTTTGCGTCCTACTATAAGGTGTAAATATATTTGGTGCAAATATTTTAAGGGGTGAATAAGCCCATGAGACTTAAAGTTTTCCCAAGGAAAATAGGTCGAAAAAATATTTGGACCTCCCGTACAAACTAAACTTGGTCGGTATACTTTGTATGGGAGGTTATTTTTTTATATTTAACTACCTGTTTCTTAGGGAAAAGTGGTTAGCTTCATGAACTAGTTCACCTCTTCTAATATTGCAATAGATTTTTTTACACATTTAAGCTCGCGATACAGACGCGAGCGAAGATACGTTCTTAAATTATTACAAGATCGATCAATACCTACATTGCATAAAACGAAGTCGCTGTTTGCGTTTCTCTATCTGTCCATCTGTCAGAAACACTGCTAAGTGCTTTTAAAATAGGCAAGGATTTTGGTAAAGCGGTCATTTTGGAAAAGTGGTCATTTTGGTAAAGTGGTATTTTTTTTAAAAGAGGCAAAGTAGTCTCTAAAGGGTTGTTGCCAGGGCAAAACGATTAGCAGCAGCTGGTGTAACCCCTGGGTGGACGCTAGTTTGTAATAAAGACGTAGTTGATTATTTTAGTATTGTGTTGTGTATTATCACTTCCAAATAAAAATATATTTTATTCAAAACATTAAAAAAAAACATTAATGTAAATAAAAAACTTCATCTAGAGCGGCGCACCGTGGCAGAGTACGCAAGATGCTGGCAACGTATCTCTGGATGGCCAAACTGATTCTCTGGGCGAAATAACTGCCAGCCCTTGGGTCACCCAAAGCCTCGAAAAGCCGCCCCGAAATGTCTTTCAAAATAAGTCCCAAATGGAATCGTCTATAAAAAAAACTTTTTTTGCAACCCGCATGTACCCAAGCTCCCATGTAATGCACAAAGCTAGATTTGACCTAATTCCATGTAGTACGATAGTTTTCAATCGACTGTAGCCATTACGACCCAAGGCTGAGGTTCATTATTGCGTACAAACAAACAAGTGAACTGTATACGGAATACCAAATAGTAGTTGTCCAAATATAGTGGACCTCTTCTTTAAAAAAAAATGAGCACTTGCAACCAATCGCGTATGCTGGCATGATTATGGACGTAGAAAACATAGTTACCTACACTACCTCTATATTGTGAATACACTCACAAGATATTAATTTTGAACACTGGGTGGATTAAGAATCAAACCCTAAATATTGATTATTATCTTTATGTTACAAAGTAAATACAAACGCAAAAAAGGAAAAAATCCACGCCACCCATTGGATTTGAACCCACATCTTTTGACAAGCCGGATCGAACGTGGTAGACCGCTACACCACGGTAAGCTCTGTCCCAGGCAACGAAATTGTCAACCACGATGTTTTTGCTATTGTGAAACACAAGCGTCTCTACTGTAACTGTCGAGACGATTAAGGGCGAGGCACACCGGCTCCGTATCCGTTGCGTATCCAGCTCTCATCCGTAGTTACGCATGTATTTATGACGTTGTAATGTATGGGACTGTATGAGATACGGCACACTGACTGTGATGCGTATCCGTTGCGTGCTGCACGCATTGTAGGGTTACGCCGTACAGCTGCCAAAAGACAAACAGGTTGCGTACTCTGCGTGCAGTGATGACGTTGTATTCTATGAGATTCCCTGTTGGACGTCACACCAAACACGTCCGAACACGCACAGCTCTGTCCTGCGCGTATACGGACGCGTGTACGGACTACGGGCTACCACAATGCGCATCAAAAAATGCACTATATTAAGCGTCAAATATAAGGTGTAAAAATATTAGCTCCAAATATTTTAAGGGGTGAATCAGCCCATAAATCTGAACAACTTTCCCCAAGAAACATAGGTTGAAATACATTGGTTGATACAAATTTAATTGAGTCGGTCAGTAACTTTGTATGGGAGGCCGAATTTTTTTTTTCATGTTTTGACCTATGTTTTTTAGGAAAAGTTGTTCAGTTTCATGGGCTGGTTCATCCCTTAAAATATTTACACTGCAACTAATTTTTTTACACTGCAAAATATTTGCAACTAATTTTTCAACTTTTTGCTGCACAGAACGCGATGCGCGCTTTTATTTGCGCAATATTTATTGCACACTGATGACATAACTTTTGGATATGACAGTTGGTACGCAACAGACCCCTTGCAGCTCGCATCCGTAGCTACGCGCGTAACCTGCGTAACCACGTCACCCGGTGTGGCAGGGGTGTACGGACGTGATCACGCGCGTCACTACGGAAGAGAGCTGGATACGCAACGCATACGGAGCCGGTGTGCTCTGCTCTTTATCGAATGAGTTCCAGTGATCTTGACGCTTGTGAGTGTCGAAATATCGTGAGCTCAAAATGCGTCGGTAATAACCCAAAAATTTCCTTTTTTTCCCCTGGTCACCCCCGCCTGTTGGCCACCCGATCTGCCAATGAGTCTACTTAGAGTATACGCATATAATACGGATGCAAAAATAATCAACTGCTAATATTTTAAAAGGTGAACCAGTCCATTTGACTGAACAAGTTTCTCCAATGAAATATGGAAAAAATTGGGATGGGGTAGCGATCGGGAACAGTGACCACCCCGGTAGCCAACGAGGTAGATAGGGGTGACCAATGGGAATAAAGGCTCAAATTGAAGTGCTGTTGATCCGTACAATCTATGAACCTGATATTGCCACAGGTCAAAGTATTTTGGTTGCCTAATATTGCATTCTCTTTGTGAACTGGAGGCTGTAACTCTTCTTGCTTGATAGCGTATATAGGAGTGCGTTCGAGTGACCATCTTTCGTAGGCCTTTTATAGTTTGTCAGTGACAAGTAGACAATTTCTCCTAACTGGTGTGCTAAAACGCAGGTTTAAGAATTGTCATCGGTGAAAATCTCTACCTATCGTATTAATATTATAAATGCGAAAGTTGTTTGTATGTTTGTTTGTTTATTTGTTTGTTTGTTACTCCTTCACGCTAAAATTACAGAACCGATTTTAATGAAATTTAGTATACACATAGAGGGTAACTTGAATTAACTCATAGGATAGTTTTTTATCCCGAAAAAAATTTCCTGTGGGATGCCACGGGATGATTCTTAAAACTGACTTCCACGCGGGTGGAGCCGCGGGCACCCGCTAGCTAGTAGTTTATAAAATTACATTCATACAAGCTTGCAGGTCAAACTGAGAACCAAATTTTCTTGAAGTTGGTTAAAAATGGTAAATATTAGATTTTTTGCACACAATCTCTCTTTCTAAACCATTTTCACCAAATAAAACCTTTTTAAATTTTCTTCTACAAAATTATTCATCGCCGACCCTTCAATAGACATAGCTAGTAATATCTACGCAGTCCTTTTCTTGAAACTCGTTATCGATAACCAATCGTATAACTTCGTAAAACTTGGGGACAGTTCCAGAAAGTTCCACCCTAAGGGAAATTTTGTACCATAAGCAGCATCAGGCGTGCGAAGTTTAGAAAATTATGAAATAAGGTTGCATTTGAATTTTTAAAGGAGACTTGTATAATATAATAAAATTGAAGGTGATGACAAAACTAGTACAAGAAAAATAGCATTATCATATCATCAATATTAAGTAGTTCTAACCTATCTACTAGAACATTTGCACTGTGCCTACCTCGCAAGGGATCGTCGTCGTCGTCGTCGTCTCAGCCGATAGACGTCCACTGCAGGACATAGGCCTCCCCCAAGGATCTCCACGATGATCGGTCCAGCGCCACCCGCATCCAGCGGCTTCCCGCGACCTTCACCAGATCGTCGGTCCACCTTGTGGGAGGCCTACCTACGCTGCGTCTACCGGTCCGTGGCCGCCACTCGAGAACTTTCCGGCCCCAGCGGCCATCGGTCCTACGAGCAATATGCCCCGCCCACTGCCACTTAAGTTGCGCAATCCTTCGAGCTATGTCGGTGGCTTTGGTTCTTCTCCGGATTTCCTCATTTCTGATTCGATCGCGGAGAGAAACTCCGAGCATAGCCCTTTCCATTGCCCTTTGAGTGACCTTGAGCCTTCTTATGAGGCCCATTGTTAGCGGCCACGTCTCAACTCCGTAAGTCATCACTGGCAACACGCACTGATCCCAGACTTTTGTCTTGAGGCACTGCGGTAGTTGTTGAGAAGAGAAGATGTTACGTAGCTTCCCGAACGCTGCCCAGCCGAGTTGGATTCGACGATTGACCTCTTTCTGAAAGTTGGACCTACCCAGCTGGACTATTTGTCCCAGTCGGTCTTTGGTCGCAAGGGATAGAGGCATGTAATATGATATATGTATGTATGTATGAACTTTTCTATAAAGAAAGACTGATACCAAGATACATACATACATATATCATGCCTTTATCCCTTAAGGGGTAGCCAGAGCGTTAACGGCCGTAAGAATACGATACTAAGATGTTGGCATTTAACTAAAACACAATGCAATAATTGGTACCAGCCTCAAGATAAATTATACAGCACTTAGCTCAATAGATCAAACTGAACAACTTTCCCCAAAGAACCAGTTTGTTTATGTATACTACAGTTCAGCAAAATATAGTAGAAATTTAATAAAATGGACCTAAAAATTTTGTAGGAAAAAAGTTGCCATATTTAAGAGTTATCTGTCAGATTTGA
Organism: Keiferia lycopersicella; assembly: GCA_029255805.1. Taxonomy (NCBI): domain Eukaryota; kingdom Metazoa; phylum Arthropoda; class Insecta; order Lepidoptera; family Gelechiidae; genus Keiferia; species Keiferia lycopersicella. The sequence goes on from JARACZ010000033.1 coordinate 3,811,528, forward strand.
GAGATCCCGAAAAAGTGGCGCCCTCATTTTTGTTTAGACTGAAGATTAAGTCTGAAAATTATAATTATTTTCAGCATGACCTGTTCCAAATTGTTAAATGTAAATCCTAACCAACATCTCACCTTTGATCTCCTTCCAACACCACTCTGCTAAATTATTACTGTGCTCATCAAATATTCTCAAACCACAGCCAACTGACGGTAAAGGCGAGGAGTTCTCACGCTTAACGCACAGCGGAGCGCTATTTTAGCGCATCCGTAACGCATACGTCTGTCAGGTGCAAAGAAATTCCACCCATAAACGATGCTGACCAAAGTCCAATCACAGAGCAAAATTGACATTTGCGTCACAGGGGATGACATCTGTTGTATGTGAGTCCTGAACCTGCGTCAACGAATGCGTCTCTCAAACAACGCAATTGCATCCATCAACGTTAGTTTTTAGTAGGGATAATTTTAAATTTCCTTACATCCGATAAACGCATGTATTACGGATACGCTAAAAGTGCGCAGCGTCGTGCGTTAGACATTGTATTCGCATAAATACAGCCTCTGAATCTGACAACAGAAATTCAGTGATTTAGAGCTGTTTCACACTACAGTGTTCCCTTTACTACATAAACAGCCACAATAGCCCACTGCTGGACACAGGCCTCCCCCTATCTGACTAGTATTATTGCCAGGAGTATTGTAGGAGTATTGCCATACTCACCGCGTTTGGCAAACGCACTAACGCACGGGACTACGCAGTGCAAGATGTTGCATTAACAGTTAATGCAGCTGAGCATTCCTTGGATTACCCCTCAGTCACTTTGGTTTTGGTTCAGAAAAATAGTGTATCACTATTACCACCAGTTAGGCGCAGGCTGACCACCTATAGTGACAGGTGGTCAGCCTGCGCCTAACATTGGAATACACATGGAGCCATCGAATCCCTTAGTCGCCTCATTCGACACCCGTGGGAAAGATATGTGGTGATGCTATTCTAAGCCGCCATCACACGGCAATTAGAATTCTCTTTACGAAAACGGTACTTCTTGGAAAGACTCATTTATATCGAGTCCCAGCTTAGTAGTGTGTTTTGTTTTCGGGTTTGTATCACTTATGTCTTAAAATATATTCAAATGCTTATGACTCCACATCGCATAATATTTTAACATGTAACTTTGCACGTAGATACATCTGAGTGTAGGTTCTATGTCCCTAATAAATCAAGGGCGTCAAAAGTTATGTCCCTACCCTAGGATACTATTAGCAGCAACTTGATCTACCCATTTAAGGTGCCACTGCGTATATAATATTCCTACGTACTTGGTCTAAAAAAACAACTGCGAATATTTTAGGGGTGGATCAGTACATCAAACTGAGCAACCTTCCTAAGAAACATAGGTCGAAATATCGCAAATACTTTGCATCTTCCAAAGAAAATCCGTCGAGTCAGTTTGTAAGAGAGATCGAATATTTTTTTCATGTTTTCACCTCTTACGATTTGACTCGAATGGCCTTTCTTTGGGATATTTCGATCTATGTTCCTTAGGAAAAGTCGTTCAGTCTCATGGATTGGTCCACTTTTTAAAATATTACAGCAGATTTTTTTCAATTCTGTAAATATAGCACAGGGTGGACAACTTTCTTTCGACCTATACCGAAGTTCTGGCCAGCCTTTGGATGCATTGGGCTACAAATTGCGGCCTATGGAGACGTCCTATGTCATGTCACAGAATGCTAACTAAATTATTTTGCAGGCTACGATTGCGCCGCGGTATCTCAGATGGAAAATTCGTTGCCAGTACAAATTGCGAGAGTTGCAGGTTAAAACCTACAGTGGAAAATTTTGCAAGTTTTCCAGAGATTTAATTTTCTATCAGTTGATACCTCACGGCTGTCGATGATGTTGATGATTATTGCTGCCTTCAAACAATGGAGAACATGAGATTCTAGTAACAGTACAATGCACCCGCCTTATCGATAGGGTACAAGTCTCTGGCTGATACGCATGGAAAAACTTCGCACTGTTATATGATAGATGGTCACGCATGGCTAACGTTTTTGAAATTTAATATGTTTGTAGTACTAACATTTTAACGTTAAATGGTATAAAAAATCTACAAAAGTAATTAACCGAAAATAAGTCTAGATTTTAGCTGTTTAGTAGTTGGAGAAAGAGGCTTTTTTATTCAGTCAAAGTCAAAGTCAAATTATTTATTAAAAGTAGTCAATTTTACATTTAGCTTTTTTATGGTCAAGTATTAACAATTTTAACGTTAACAATTTTATGAACCTAGTGTAGACGCGGCTCAGGTGAACTAAAAACTTAAAACTAGCCCCTCAAGCACTGCCTCGGGGCTGGCCAAGCTAACCAAACAACATGTAACGTTAGGTGGTAAATAAAATAACATCGAGTTCATGCCAAGAGAAAAAAATGTTGTGTTACATTCGTATGGTTAGCCGTACATGCACACATACACATACCCTCTTCCATTGTGAGGTAGTCTAGTGAGACACCCTGAAAAAAACACGTTATCGCTACGTCTGACAAATATTTACAAGGTTATTTCAGGGCTTGAAAACCTGTCACATAAAACTGTGATAGAAGCGAAAGTTTACGACACCCAAGGGATTTTTTTTTGCCGTAGACAAGTACCTAGTATCTACCGACTGTTATTTTTACGAGCATGTAAATCAGCCTACTATACCGAGAACTAATCTATCTTCGGTCAGGTTTTACGAGGCGTTTATAAATTTAAATCGGCCCCTAATCTAATAAGCGGTTTGGTATGGAAATTGGATCCCAAAAGTCTCTATTGGGAGAAAAGTTAAAAGCGTTGCTGAAAAAAAGGTTCAGGCAAGTTATTTATTTACAAAAAAAAATAGTAGGTACGTGGAAAGGTTTCAATAATTTACTGACAATATTTTAAGATGACCAAAAACGACATTTGTATGAAAATATTGTAATACTTTTGACGTCACATTACACTATTGTGGATGGCGTAAAAACAAAAACTTTCATATAAATTTTCTGTTTAAAAATATATTTTGAAAAACTATGAATGTAGTAAATTTTTGGACTAGTAGGTAGTAGTGTAGTAATAGTTTTCCCAACATAACTTTTGTATTACTTATCAAGTACCGAATTCAACGACCTATAGGATTTTCTATTTGCGTGTGTAAATACAGTAGAATTTTATGAAAAAAAGTGCCGCCACCTTTTTGTTATACATGGTTGTGATTGTAAAATGCTCTGACACCGGGGTTCATCCAGGCATTATCGACTCAGTTCGCTACTACTCTAATACTTTTCTTGCCTTAAGTAAAATTAATCACTGTGTTGCTCATTTAGCGGCATTCACAAAGAGATGACGATGAGTCGGCATTTATCTCCGGCAAATGGACTGATAAGTGTCCTAGATGCGATTCCACTTCCGAGAAGGTGGGCCACGAAAAATGCTTTTGTAAATTGTAAAGATATAAAGATATAAAGATATAAAGATATTTATTTGCCAGAATACAGTTATTGGGATCTTATAGAATATATTACAATGGTAGTTCAGTGTATTCAGCCTGCAAGCAGACATGCAAATTTGACTCATGTATGTACAATAATTCAATTACAATATTAAATTTAATAATTTCAATTTATAATGTCACTGGAGATTTAAAAATAAAAATAGAAATCAATCTTAACTTAACATATTACAATTTTGGTTACATTTATGGTCTAGATATTCACGTACACTATAAAAGCAATGCTTCAAGAGCCATTTTGTCATATTAGATTTAAATGAATGTCCGGTGAGTAACTTTAAATCGTTAGGAAGATGGTTATACAATGATATGCTCATATTAAATATATTTTTACGGTATATGTTCTTATAACACCTAGGCTGATGTAGCAGATTCATTAACCTTGTTCGTATTTGTCTTTGCTGAACCTCACCATGCTTCGGCCAGTACTTAGGGTGGGAAGAAACAAAAACGCATACGTCTCTAATATACATACAAGGCAATGGAAGTATATTCAATTTCACAAAAATAGGTTTACAGCTATCATCGAACCATGCATTTGCGATGGCACGAACGCACTTCTTTTGTAGCTTAAAGGCGTCCTCTATATCAACCGAATTGCCCCACAACATCAGTCCGTAGCCAAGCACAGATGATACATAGCCATGGTATGCCAATAACGCAGCGTCAACTGATATTGTTTCTCTTAGCCTTTTTAGAGCAAACACAAAGCGGTTTAGTTTATTGCAAACTGATTTTATGTGATCTTTCCAATTAAGGTGTTTATCAATTATAATCCCTAGAAACTTGAACATGTCCACTTCCTCAACGCTTTCGTTATTACAGACCAAATTTACTGGTATAGAATTGGAGTTATAAGACGTGACCTGCATGCACTTAGTTTTACTTACATTGATTTGGAGATCATTATCATTCATCCATTTTATTATTGTTGCTAGAGCGTTATTAATATTTATATTAAAATTATTGTCATCTTTATCGTATTTTATTAACAATGTTGTGTCATCAGCAAATTGAACACAGAAATGTTCGTTTATTACATTTGGCAAATCGTTTACGTACACAAGAAACAGCAGGGGTCCAAGGACACTGCCCTGCGGTACTCCAGTGTTATTTATTCTAAAAGCAGACCGGTATTTCTTTTTAAGTAGCATGCTTTTTTTTTAATAACTTTGCTTATTTCTGTGCATTGGGTTCTATTTTTGAGAAAACTATCTATCCAGTCAAGTGCTCTACCGCGTATTCCATAAAAGTTTAACTTGTGAATCAGTTTTTGGTGATTTACGAAGTCGAACGCCTTACTCATGTCCAGGAAGATCGACATTATTGGTGTACTAGAGTTAATGCTCTGAGTAATAATGCGTATAAGATCAAAACACGCGTGTGTTGTCGATCTACCTTTCCGAAATCCATATTGTTCAGGCCTGAAGACTTTGCATTTCTCAAAAAACCCACTCAACCTAACATGGAGCGCTCTTTCGAAAATTTTTGATAGAGTAGGCACCAAAGTGATGGGTCTATAGTTTCCCGGAATTGTTGGATCATCTTTTTTTAGCATTGGCTTTATTATACTTACTTTCAATTGCTCTGGAAATGTACCTTCAATAAATGAAAGATTTATTATGTGATTTAGCGGGATGCATATAAAGTTTGCGCAGGATTTCAAGATTTTTGTTGTAATGTCATCAACACCACTGGCTCTACTATTTTTTAGGGACATTATTATATTATAAACTTCAATATCTGTAACTGGTTTTAAAAATATGGTGTTTATGTTACTGTGGATTGAACAAGGGTTAAACACAGTTTGATTTAGTCCGTAATTACTTTTATTTGTCAAGTCGATATAATAATTATTAAAGATATTGCATATGTCAAAGGGATCTGAATAAATTTGATCATTAAGTTTAATTTGGGTTATGTCATTTGAATTTGGATTACTTGTACCATTTTCTGCAATCATGTCCCATGTGGCTTTACATTTATTTTTGTTATTTCGTATGTAGTGACAATTTATTAACTGTTGGGCATGATTAATGCACTTTTTTAAAGCTTTAGCATATTTTTTGTATTTATTTTTAAATTGTTGTTTTCCATTTTTTATTATTTTATATTTTATTACAAGTGAGCGTTTAGTTTTGCAAGACTTTTTGAGACCCTTTGATAACCAGTTTAGTTTTTTAGGGCGATTATTCAGCTTGACACGAACTACCGGAAAACATAGGTTATAAAAAAGGAGCAGCGAATCATAAAAACAATCAAACGCTTTAACAGTGCTAGAAGAGTCGATGACATCACTAAATGAGAGTGCTGAAATGCATTGACAGAACTTAGTAATATTTTCTATGCAGTAATCTCTTTTATGTTCGAACCAAGTAGATCGAGTTACCTGTTTTTTTACTCTAAAAGTTAGTGTCTGTGCCGTTTCATGGTCAGATAATCCTAGAGGTATGATTTCAGCCTCAACAGATTTTATGTTGCTGGCTATTTGATCTATGCATGATTTTTCTCTTGTTGGGTATAATATATGAGGATATACGTCATAGGATTCTAGTATACTTTGTAGTTCCTTAGCAAAATTATCATTCTTTATTAAATCAATGTTCCAGTCGCCGCAGAGAACGATTTTCTTACGTTTGTATTTATTAGATAGTACACAGAGCAATCTTTCAAGTTTGTCAAGAAAAACCTCGATATGTGCCTTTATTTTTATTGGAACTCTATATATGTTAATTACTATGAGGCTTAAATTTAATATTTCAGCACCGCAAGACTCGAAATAAGAATTAGAGCCCATTTCTGAAACAAACGTAAGTGGTTTGCAGTCAAACTTTTTTTTAACTAAAATGCACGTCCCACCTCTACCCTTCTTACGACAATATGATGAAGCCAGCTTATAGTCATTTAGTTTCACATTTGCCTCTGTGCCTCTTTTGACGAAAGTTTCGCAGAAACACAATATGTCAAGATCTTTTCCACTTTCCTTCAGGTCGCGAAATGTGAGTTCCAGGATATCTAATTTACTACATAAGCCTTGAATGTTTTGGTGAAAAATTGTCAGGTTCTCAAAATTTTTAGGAGTCACCGGCACACCATGACTACTCGCATGGTCCGACGACAATGCTACATTACCATTATTTACTGTGGGCACGAAAAAACGCTATGTATCGCTATTTTTCGTTCTAATTATTTTATGCCGTGTTATGCCGGCTATGCCGTGTAATGCCGGCTTAGAGTAGCATAACCCTATTTATTACCCGTGGTTGTCGTAAACGCCGACTGAGGGACTTGAGATTTTCAGGTGTATTACAACTTTTAAGCGACAGGCTGACAACCTGTCATTATAGTGATACACGAATTATCTCAAACGGCCCTCAACATTTGTCAGACGTGGCGATAGCGATAGTATTTTACGGCCTTCCCCGTAAGAAATAGAGGCGTGATTTATTTATGTATGTACGTATGTGTATATGTTTTGGAATTTCTCAATTTTTGTTTCAAGCGGAGTATCTTTACGAACTACCGTCTTTTAATGTTCTGAAATTTCGACCTTTTGTAACAAAATGTAACATTACTTCACTAAATAGTTCACAAAACATCACCTGCACGGTCTATGGGGCTTACCAAAGAGCAACCGCTATTTTGAATTTACTGTTTAATTTGTGGTGTGCGTACTCCATTAATATGATAATAAAAAAAGTTCAAAACGCTTGTTTCATAGCCATGCACTTTGCCTCGATTGATCTCCGAATGAATATTATTAAAAGCTGTTTTCACCGCCTACAGTCGCTAATATCGCTAGTTTCGTAGGCCAACATGCCTTCTCGAGCGATCCCGAAATGAATATTATTAAACCTCGTCTCATTGCCTACAGCCACTAATGTCGCTGGTTTCATGGCCCAGCACTCCGCCTCGAGCGATCTCTGAATGAATATTAATAAAAGCTCGTCTCATCGTCTACAGCCGCCATTGTTTTCCGGAGTTTTCCGATATCGTAGCGTTAGCCTCTCGATTCAAGGGTCGTGGGTTCGATTCTCATTCAAACAAGCTAATGTCATTGCTTTGTCAGTTTGGTTGGGTTACTTTGTCAGCTACAAAACATTAAACTGGACACGACAGGCTCTTCAAACTTCCTTACAAACAAACAAAGAAACCTATGTGCCTTTGCCGTGTGATGCCGGCTTAGAGTAGCATCACCCCATTGCCTACCCGTGTGTGTCGCAAGAGGCGACTGAGGGACTTGAGGGTTTCAGGTGTATTACTACAACTTTTAGACGACAAGCTGACAACCTGTCACTATAGTGATACACAAAGAATCTCAAACAGTCCTCTATATTTTTCAGACGTGGCGATAGCGACCGCATTTTTACGGCTGTTGACGCTGTGCCTACCCCGTAAGGGATATAGGCGTGATGTATGTAAAAGACCTCCATATTAGATCCACACAAACTTGAATGGACGGTGCAAAATTTTATGTCCATAATTCGAAGCTTTTGACTCATATTCTTTTGAAAAATTAACGTATCAACAAACCAGATCATTATTATTATTGTTTTTGAGTTTTGCACATTGAAAACACTCTATATACGTCTCATCATTTTCCTTGTTCGATAGAACTTGGCATTTCGTATATCTTGAACCAGTTAAGAAAATTCATTTTCTAGCTTTTCAATCTGGTGATCTTTGATTTCAATCCTAATTTCTAACAATATGGGGTGTAAGAGACGGTGTAACGAAAACTTTGCAGGCGTGATCAGACCATGAAACTGAAGAACTTTTTCTGTGGGGGCTATGTTGGTAAGCATAAAAAAGATTTCGACCATCCATACAAAACTTCCGATCAGCTGACTGACATTATACATAACCCCCATATAAAAATTTGTTCAGTTTCATAGTCTGACCATGCCTGCAAAGATTTCGTTACACCGTCTCTTACACCCTGTTTAATTCTAACAGTTTTTCAACCAAAATAAATTTATCTTATCTTGTCTTACTAAGCTATTCGGATTCCACTCCTGGCTAAAGGCTTCCTTCTCTTCCTTAATTTAGATTTGAAAAATCACATCATCAAAAGAGTAAGTATCAAAAAATCCATAAAAGCAATAAAAATCAAAGTCAATTAACTATATCCTTAGATCTTTTCGTGTTTAAATATCTGGAATCAAAAGGCTTTCGATTAAACGAAATAAGATCCGGTCCATTATCGCTTTTTGTTCAGCAGAAACGGTTTAAGAAAGTCTAACTTTTGCAATTTTCTTGAGAAAAGAAAACGTAGGAACTTTAACCTCCCGAGACCACATTCTAATATACGTAGCCCAAGTACTATTAGACCCATATCCAGCAAAGTGTTATTGTTGCTGTTATAAGGTTAGAATGATTTTTGCAGTTGGAAGGTTGCTGGTTCTTGTGCCGTGTGATGTCGGTTTAGAGTAGCATCACCCCACATCCTTCCCGCGGGTGTCGTAAGAGGTGACTATGGAACTCGAGAGTATTGGTGTTTTACAATTTTAGGCGACAGGCTGACAACCTGTCACTATGGTGATACACATGTGATACAACCTTGGAATACAATTCTCAAAAATGTCAGACGTGGCGATAGCGACCGTATTCTTATGGCCTGTTAACGCTCTGCCTACCCCACAATGGATAAAGGCGTGATATATGTATGTATGTAAGGTTCCTATAAACAGTTTTATCACGATGCAAATGAGGTACGGAGCGCATACGTGGAACATGACAGTAAATCTGGCACACCGGCTACATGTCATTCAGAGAGCCATGGAAAGGTCTATGTTGGGGATCTCGCTGATGGATTAAGTCCATAATGAGACTATCCACAAAAAGACCAAATTAAAAGATATTGTACTAAAGTGTAGCAAACTGAAGTGGCAGCGGGCTAGTCACACCTGTCCTAGAACCGATGGCCGGTGGAGTAAGCGGGTTCTCGAGTGGAGACCACGCATCGGCATGCGTACCGTTGGACGCCCTCCGGCCAGATGGACCGATGACTTAAAGAGAGCGGTTGGTAGCGACTGAATGGCGAAAGCGGGAGATCGTTCATTGTGGCGTATAATGGGAGAGAAGCCTATGTCCAGCAGTAGACTGCTATAGGCGGATGTGATATAATGATGATGATGTGAAATGAGATGTGAGATGTCACGTCCGAATGGACTATGACGACTAATGATGACTAATGACTAATTCTTGTGTGGAAAGATTGTGTGTGAATCTCAGTGGACATTTCTTTTAGGACGATTTATAATGTTGTTTACGCGAAGGTGGTAATACAGTTTCTGAACGTACACCATTAGGTATTTGGTAACCATTGATGGAAAACCCAGGGAATATTGATCTCCTAAATTGATAACTTGAGGTACTACAATACTACAGTGAATTTCCACGGCCACAGAACTCTATTTTCTTACAACACATTCTTAGGTCGGCTAATTTTAAACTATTAAGGCCTGATTTGCCACAGACTCTTTTTGTCACCCATATACCTACTATAATTCCCGAATGGTTCCATGTTTTTAAAAATCATAGTCCTGATTTTCCACAATCTATCTAAATTTTTGAAGTACAGTACAGTACATACATCATCCTATATCTTTCTCTTTTGCATGGGCTACCGAGTCGTGAAACTGTTGGTCGAAGGGCTCTACCAGGGTACGCCATAAAGCACGAACTCCGGTTTTTGCCATCCAGTCGCTACCATTTCAGAGAGAATCATAGACCAATGCCTAGGAATTTAAAACTGTGTTGAAGCGGGGCATAAAAATAAAACATTGAAAGTTGAGTGACGAACCAGGACTTATAGCGCTTAAAAGAATACGAACAGGGACCGTGGCAATGTGGGACAGATTCTTTTCAACATTGATGAATTTACGTTGCGATGCAGGTGGGTAAACCAACGTTGATTGCTATTTTATTGCCGGGAATCGAACCCGGGACCGAAGAACAAACAAACGCGCGGTTTATGTGGTTTCTGGTTTTAGAGTTATTGTAGTTTCGGTGCTAAGATTAGAAACGCTATAATGTAAACTTTGTAAAGATTGAATGACGAGGAAAATTTGTGAACTAAATGGTGCCACTTTTGACCAGTGTCTCCAGTGATTGATTTGTCGAAAGTGGGTATGTCAATGTATAAATAAAATATATCATTAAGTAAATATGTCAGTAGTGACTTCTTTACTAGCGCAACCTGTCACCATAGTGATACACAAAGTATCTGAAATGACTCGCAAATATTTTGTCAGCCGTGGAACAATGACTAGATATTTTTATGGCCGTTAATGTTACCACGTAAGAGATAAAATCGTGATGTATTAACTTACCTATAACAATAGCACCAGTCTTGAGAAAAAGTATATTGCCATAATACCACGCTTGGCAGACAGATTGAGTATGCTGCTACCCATTCCCTGAATTTAGGTTGAAATGGGGAATGTTTTTACATACATACATATATCACGCCTTTATCCCTTGCGGGGTAGGCAGAGCGTTAACGGCCATAAAATACAGTGCTATCACCTCGTCTGACAAATATTGAGGGCTTTCTCAGATGATTAGTGTATCACAGTAGTGACAGATTGTCAGCCTGTCGCCTAAATTTGTAATATACATAGCACCCTCGAGTCCCTTAGTCGGCTCCTACGACACCCGCGGGAAATAAATGGGTGATGCTATTCTAAGCCGGCATCACACGGCATAATGTTTTTCTTTGTTGGCACAATACGGCGTTTGCATTTAGAAATACTAATAAAATAATACGTATTTTACTTTAAAAAATATTATTTGTTCATAAATTATAAAACAAATTCTTGCAGCAACTGTCTGAAACAAGCTTTCTGATCACGAAACAGCTGGCAATTCCCGTGAGATTTCCAGCATATACAATGGCCACTAATGGATAATAGCAGACTATTATAACATGTATAGGTACTACTATAGATAATCTTTTATAGTATGGGCAGTAAATATCGGCTTTTGTATCCCAAGTAAACAAAGACAACAGGAAGCTAAATCTCTTGCCAAAAGGAAATTTCCTTTTTTTCAATTATTATTCTAGTCGCCGCAATGTTATGTTACCGCAAAAGACGTAACGCAATTTTTTTTTATTTGGACTCGCACTCATTTGGAATGAAAATGTCAGTGCATGCCAGACTGTCAGTCAGTGTTGCAATGTTTTTTTAATCTTTTGGTTTTGGAATTTACACTGGAATCTAGTAACATAGTCAGTTCAACGCCATCTACCGAGTTATTGGAATACTATTTTTTTTTTTAATTCTCAAAAAGAAATTGCTGACACAAAGACCGCGCAGGTCAGCCTCTACCACGGCTCTCCAGCGGTACCTGGGGCGTTCCACAAGATAAATAAGATATGGATCTGATCAAAGTCTAATGCAATGTGATTATACTATAGTGAGTTTATTGCTACAATATTTTTTCCATGAACAGTTTAGTTATGACATAACTTGACGAACGTTGTGCAATTTGTGTATCTGCATTAATACCTATCATAACAAAATCAATAAACTTTCTGAATTACTTGAGTATCAATATCCAAGCAAATTTTTATTTGTGTTGAGTGAAAAGTCATATACTGAAAATGGATGATGAAAGCGAAGTAAGTTAAAAAGGCTCTAAGTTTTAACACCTACTTTCGTTTAATTAGCTACAATAACTTCCCTCCTCGGGGAACGAATCACGAGACTGAGGTGGGGATAGGCGGGACACTTGGCTAGACGGGAAGACGGACCGTGGACCAAGGCGCTAACAGAATGGCGGCCGAGAGCAGCAAAACAAACAGTAGGCAGGTTACTCGCTAGATGGACGGACGATCTAGTGACCACTGCTGGTAGACTGTGGACGCGGGAGGCACAGGACCAGCACAGATGGCGAGAAAAAGAAGAGGCCTATACTCAGCAGTAGGTAGATGTAGGCTGATATGATGATGATGACTTCCCTCCTATTTATCGGCTTTTCCTCCTCCATAAGTACTTTTACAAACTACCAAAGGTTTAAAATTCGGTAATCCTTGGAAAGATGGCTATAATTAAGTACATTATATGCCTTAGAGTTTGCATTGATTTGACACATGGGTAGAGTGACCAGATACTAAGAGATTTAGACATGGAATGGACAGTAGCGGTCCCAGTGTATACAACTACACTTTCCTACAAGTCAAGAGGGTCAGGGTTAAAAATGAAAATAAAATCAACCACGTATATTTCTGATCTTTTAACCATGATTTTAAGAAAAGTACTTTGTTGATGATCTAAACTGTAATTTTAGATTATGCATAAAGCTTCTAAGATAAGATGGAATGGCAACAAAAAAGGCTAGCTACTGACACTGCTACGCTAGACACTGATATTAAGCCGATGATATTAAAACGATCTATCCTCTAAAGAGCTCTTTATACCATAGATTGCTTCCTGAATTGAGATGAGCCCCTGGGATTTAGATACTTCGGCTATTGATTTAGTAAAGAGGCATCTTAGGCGGATCGCACACTTGATTCACCACAGAGCGCTAAAACATCGCAGCGGTCTGCCAGATCCATGCTAGAAATGTCAATCCCCATACTAAAACCCATCAACCGCTGTCGACGCAGCGCTATCTCAGTGTCGTCCATCGAGTGCGGTTTTAGTATGGGAAGTGACGCTTCTAGTATGGATCTGACAGACCGATGTGACATTTTAGCGCTCCGGCGTGCGTCAAGTGTACGATCCGCCTTAGGTACGACTGCCTTCGTTAGTGGTCAAACGCGGTTCGATTCTCGAGGGCCGGGAGACACACAACGTATTTATTGATTGAGATGAGAATGATGAGATGCGATGATTATTATCCCTAATAAAGATAGCTAGGCTCAGCTTGTGATAAAATATGGATTCGTGCTTCAAAAGGCACGGCGCATTGATTCCAATTGCTGTCTAAGGTCACTTATGAAGACGGTGGTTGACTAGTTATTTAGAAGGTGGTATTTTTACGCCCTGTATATTTGAGCGCCAGAATCGATTCGTTAAGAAGAAGAAGGTGGTTAAAAGTTATGAGCCTTGGACTCAATGCGTCATTTGTCGACTCAAAGTCCCACATACGACAAAAAATGAAAAAAGCTTTCGAAAATCGAGCAACTTTTTCACAGCAATATTTTGATAAAAACGTCCATAGACCATTAATCCTAGCTGAGCGTGATTCATATCTTCCAAAGCTGGCAACACAAGTCCAAACTACGTGATTCATATTTTTAGGATGGCAACACTGGGCGAAATATGGCGCGATATTAAGCTAGCGCCGAACAAAGTAAACATAATAAGGCGTAACTTTATTAATACAGTGCGGTATAACGCGACCGAGTGAAAACGGTCTCTCCAAGATCTTGAGTGAAAGTTCAAATGATAACTAAGTACATATACGACAAAATAATTATGAAAAATCGAAAATGATATTTAGTGTTGGCAACGTTCTAGTTTCCAAGCTTGCACGCAATTGGGAAGTACAATTTAGAAAGTCACGAAATGATAACGTTTTATTTTATTGTTATTATTGTTTTTCTTTCTTGATACTTAGACTCGGCTAATATTTATTATTTTAAACTGTTTATTGTACACATTAAAACACATAGGACAAAACATTAAAAACAAATCATAAGAAGTCAACTTATTTCTATAAAGAAATCTCTTCCGCTAGACCTAGGGCAGTAAGATAGCATAAAGTATTTAAAGTATTTTATTTGATGATTAAATCTTTTCAAGTTGTATTTTAATCGATTCAATCTTCATGAAATTAAGCCTGCTTTGCCAAAATATCGGCTGTGTACACCAGCAAAAATCGAGGAATACGGCTATCTAAAATTTCCTCGAAAATCGAAGAATAAAGCTATATACTATATGGTTTTTGCACAATTGGTTTTTTTTTAATGTACAAAATATTACGCTGTGCAAGCCATGCATTTCATGCATTTGATTTTTTTCAATTCATCTTAAAGAAGCTTCTTCTTCTTTTTCGTGTGAGACACCGAGCCGTCCAACGAGCCAGTGAACCCTAGTGTCAGAATTTTTCAACCGCCTTCTACAAGTAACAGACTTCTGATATGGTTGTGTACAGACCACCGCCTAAGTAATCATAGACATCAACCGGGACCTACGGCTTAACGTGCCATCCGAAACACGGAACCATCTTCGGATAAAAGAAGCTAAAGAAGGGACTACTTTTCTCTTAACCAAGAGTGGCTAAACTGAAGTAGTCGCGTTACTGGCAAACGCGTCTGGCTAAATTAATAAAGATGTCAAGTTATGTGCCTAATTCATCTAACGCCCCGTATTGCGTCATAGGTATTTATACAGATACCGGTCTATAACGGTTGTAAAAGGATAAGGATTATGACGTCATAAAAACAATATTCCTTACGTAGTAGGTAAAAAAAAATGCTAATATATTAAGGGGTGAACCAGTCCATGAAACTAAACAACCTTCGTCAAGTAACCTAGGTTGAAATATGAAAAAAAAATATACCTCCCCATACAAAATGTACCAGTCGATCAAGTTTATTTTGTAAGAGGGGTCCAAAGTTATTTTTCATGATTTCTATGTTCCTTTGGGAAAGTTGTTCAGTCTCATGGGCTGATTCACCCCTTAAAATATTTACAGCTAATACTTTTACACCTTGATTATGTAAGTAAATTAATTGTTTTATTCTTGTTTCAGGTAAGTTCATCACATCCCAGCACAGCAGATTTAAAAAAAAAATATCAAAATATGGCAAAGTGTAGGTATTAGAGAAATTATTTTAAATAGATAGGGCTACACCACAAAAAAATACCTTTTGTCCCGTTAGTAAAATCTTGTTGCATAAAGAAAAAGACTTCTCTTTCTGTCTTTTTTTGTCAGGGACACTAAATCGTCCAACTACCCAATAAACCCTAATGTAAGAATTTTTTAACTGCCTTCTACAAGAAGCAGGCTCCTGACATAGTTGTGTAACGACCGTTTAAGCTATTATAGACAGCAACCCACCGCTTAGCGTGCCATCCAAAACATTGAACCATCTTTCTTACAAACAATCGGGTGGATCAATGTCGAAACCAGAGTGGAAACAAACTCACAAAGTGATAAATAAATACATACATACATACACATGTCATGCCTTTATCCCTTGCGGGGTAGGCAGGGCATTAACGGCCGCAAGAATACGGTCGCTATCGCCACGTCTGTCATTTTTGAGGATTGTTTGCCAAGGTTGTTTCCAGGGCGCTCAATCATAGTACTGTGATTTGGGGAACACTTTCGGAATACGATGCGAAATTACGAAGCGTTGTTCTTACTATATCTCACAGATGGCGTGGCAGTTTACAAATTCTATGTTGCCAATTTATCAATCGACCCATTTTCCATGGGGAAAGTTGTTTAGTTTCATGAGTACTTTTAGATATAGGCTCGGTATAAGTACCTATATAGCTGCATACATGTTATATATAGCTATAGATGTATTTATATATATATTATGTAGTTAGTTCCTACTAAGTGCTTGAGAGGGCGCTACTTACGCATTGCCAGTTTTGGCAGCTGAGATAGGTCTCTAAGAAACATGTGTATCACTAAGTATAGTGATATACAGTTTGTTAGCCTGTCGTCTAAAAAAGTGATAAATATCAAGTTTATTAACGTGCGTTGAACGCCCGTGTTACTTTTTGTTTTGAAGCCCACAATATGTAAACCTTCAAACATATTGCATGTAGTAAAAATAACTTACAAGTTAAAAATAAACTTTTATTTGCTGGGTATCTGCAGTCGATGGTCATATATCACGGGCGTCGGTTTAGCGGCCACGACGTGATGTATGGAGGACTGTTTTTTTATTACACGTACTTCAGTGGTTTTCAAAGTTTAGAATCAGGTCTGCAGGAGGGGTCTACATATAGTGCTTTCAGGTTAGCATGGCAATAGCAATCGTTGACATTTAGTACCACTGTACTCGCGGCGACAACCGATGTGGCGCAATGGTAGTGCGACTGCCTTAGACGCAGAAGGTTCCGGGTTCGATTCTCAGTGGGTCACTCACAAAGTTGATATTTATCACTTTGTGAATTTGTTCCCAGGACATTGCGGGCTGAACCACCCGATTGTCCGTAAGTAAGATGGTTCCGTGTTTCGGATGGCACGTTAAGCCGTAGGTCCCGGTTGCTGTCTATGATCACTTAGACGGCGGTCGTTACACAACCATGTCAGAAGCCTGCTACTTGTAGAAGGCGGTTGAAAAATTCTGACACTAGGGTTCATCGGGTCGTTGGACGACTTGGTGTCCCACACGAAAAGCAAGCAACTGTACTCGTATTTTAGATAGCGATATATAGTTTACTTTAGTAAATATAAACGATACGACTATCGCTGAGTACAGGGATACAAGCCAATATCGCTATCTAAAATACGAGTACAGTGGTAGTGGTGTCAATGATCGCTATTGCGATGCTAACACGAAAGCATTATATATAGGTATATAGCATATAGCATATATATATATATATGCTTTAGAGGTTAGTTAGATAGAGCAACAATGGGAAAACGGTCGTTATAGGCACGTGCAGGCTGAACCACCTATTTGTCCGAAATGAGAAATAGTTTCGTACTTAATAGGGCACATTAAGGTCCTTATTAATAAACCGCACTCAACCATGACTTATGAAATCGATTCCAAGGGCGATATTGACAAATGTCTGGTAGTTCATCTCAAAATCACATTCAAGATCGATCTCAGAGTTGAGTGCGGTTTATTATTGTCCCTCGGTCCTTGTCCCTGGTTGATTTCTATGACATCGTCGTTACACAAACATGTCACAAGTATATTATTAGAAGAAGGCTGTTGAAAAATCTCTGACATCTGGTTGTTTGCCGATTTGATGACCCATATGATAGAAAATGGTGTCTATATCGATGGGTGAAAACGAAAAGGTCGTAACCAAAAATAGCCAACTTTACACCAGAGCCAAAAAACGAAAAAAAAATCACAAAAAAATTCATAACTCAAAAAGTATGCGTAATTTAGAGCTGATTTTTAGAACATGTTTTTGTTATAATATTACCCTTTATTTGAAAACATAATTTTTAATCTAAAGTGACGATAAGTATGTTTTTGTACTACTTACGACCTAAGATTTTCAATTAACTGACCGACAAAAGGTCGTAAATGGTTCGCACATTTGTATGCAGTCGGAATAAGCTATCCATTTACAGACTTTTTATACGATGTATCTAAGATGGCTGAAAAGTACATACATGACTTAGAGGACGTAAGTGTGAGAAAGATAATTACTTTTGCTCTACATTTGTCGTAAACAAGAACCATTCCAAAATATTCTGTAATAAGTTCTGATGGAATTGTTGCTTATCTCTAAATAGTAATGAAACCTAGACAAAGTCGTCCAAGTGTTAAGTATAGTTGCATAGGAATGGTTGCATAATTAAGTATTATAAATAAAACTACGATT
Source organism: Keiferia lycopersicella (assembly GCA_029255805.1). Taxonomy (NCBI): domain Eukaryota; kingdom Metazoa; phylum Arthropoda; class Insecta; order Lepidoptera; family Gelechiidae; genus Keiferia; species Keiferia lycopersicella. The sequence continues at coordinate 3,829,538 of JARACZ010000033.1, forward strand.
TATGTATTTAAAAGTAATATCTTTTATCCCCTCAAAAACATTAATATATAAAAAAAATCCAAGTCTCGCTACTTAGTCCATTGAATGAGTACCTCCAAAGGGGGTCTAGAGTGCGTGAGTTAGTAACGTAAGATGTTTCTTCGGAAACATGTCAAGAGTCCCTAGGTAATAAACATACTAAAACCCCGGGACACTAGGAGGAGCCCCGGAGTGGGGGGAGGGGGGAAAGGGTCAATTTTTTCATTTTTCGCTTAAGTCTCAAAAACGGCACATGTTAGAGAAAAACGTTCAAGGAAAAGTTGAAAGGCCATAAAATTATCTACAAATTATACCTAAATCACTTTTTCCTTATATCCTACCCTTTCTGCGTTACACGCATTAAAAAATGATTTTGGCTCAAACAATTTCCCCATACTACATACCCATGTTTATCACATCAATCGATCAAAAAATATTTCTTTCTTCCATAAAACTCAAATGTGCAACTTGTGACCGGTACCAATAGATTGCTCTTGATTAGGTCTATCATTGGTAAAATAAACACATTCCTCCATGGAAGCCTTTAGGAGGAATCGATTGTCAAAATATTATATTAGGGTAGTTTTAGTTACTGAACTTGAACTATTTATTTTTTTCTTCCAAAAAAACTCAAAAATGCAACTTGTGACCGGTACCGATAGATTGCTCATAATTAGATCTATCATTGATAAAAATACTAGATTCCACCATGGAGGCGTTTAGGGGAAATTGAATTTTATAAGGGTAGTTACGATACCTGAAGATTTCATTTTTTTTCCTCCAAAAAGCTCAAAAGTGCAACTTGTGACCGGTACTGATAGATTGCTCTTGATTAAGTCTATCATTGGGAAAATAAACACATTCCTCCATGTAAGCCTTTAGGAGGAATTGGTTGTCAAAATATTATATTAGGGTAGTTACGCAACTTAACCATTTTATTATTTTTTTCTTCCAAAAAGCTCAAAAGTGCAACTTGTGACCGGTACTGATAGATTGCTCTTAATTAGGTTTATAATTGGTAAAAAAAACACATTCCTCCATGGAAGCCTTTAGGAGGAATTGATTGTCAAAATATTATATTAGGGTAGTTTGAGTTACTAAACTTGAAATTTTGACAATCAATTCCTCCTAAAGGCTTCCATGGAGGAATGTGTTTTTTTACCAATGATAGACCTAATCAAGAGCAATCTATCAGTACCGGTCACAAGTTGCACTTTTGAGCTTTTTGGAAAAAAAATGTTCAGGTATCGTAACTACCCTTATAAAATTCAATTTCCCCTAAACGCCTCCATGGTGGAATCTAGTATTTTTATCAATGATAGACCTAATTATGAGCAATCTATCGGTACCGGTCACAAGTTGCACTTTTGAGTTTTTTTGGAAGAAAAAAATAAATAGTTCAAGTTCAGTAACTAAAACTACCCTAATATAATATTTTGACAATCGATTCCTCCTAAAGGCTTCCATGGAGGAATGTGTTTATTTTACCAATGATAGACCTAATCAAGAGCAATCTATCAGTACCGGTCACAAGTTGCACATTTGAGTTTTATGGAAGAAAGAAATATTTTTTGATCGATTGATGTGATAAACATGGGTATGTAGTATGGGAAAATTGTTTGAGTCAAAATCATTTTTAATGCGTGTAACTCAGAAACGGTAGGATATAGGAAAAAGTGATTTAGGTATAAATTGTAGATAATTTTATGGCCTTTCAACTTTTCCTTGAACGTTTTTCTCTAACATGTACCGTTTTTGAGATTTAAGCAAAAATTGAAAAAATGGACCCTTTCCCCCCCTCCCCCCACTCCGGGGCTCCTCCTAGTGTCCCGGGGTTTTAGTATGTTTATTACCTAGGGACTCTTGACTTGTCTCCGAAGAAACATCTTACATTACTAACTCTCGCACTCTAGAACTTTTTATTCACTCTAGAACATTATGGACTAACTGAGCTGTTCAATCGTAAAAAGGTATGAGATCCATTTGAAACCAAGTTGGCTATCGATTTGTTCATTCCTACTTAAGAGATCTATCTTAATTAATTACGTAATTAGTAAATAAGCATTATTTTATAGTGACCATATCAATATTTTCAATGTATTTTAATGTTTACAATAAATTGAATGACTTAGCCATCGCACTAGAACAGAAGGTTAACGTGTAATACATATTAAAATTAATACATTCAGTGCGATTGCCAAGTCATTCAACTAACTACTACCTAACCTAAAAACGAGATCAAATGTCAGTATATTTTAAATCTATTCTATCTAATCTAATCTTCCTCATCAGTATCAGGTAAGCAATCAACTGTCAACAACAATGAACGGCGTAAATAAAAGTAGGGTAAAATTTTCATACCACCAGAAGGGTGTAACTAGACCTAGATTGGTAATACCTAACATTGATTTGGCGTAAATCAAAAAGCCTCAAAAACACTGGTTTTTGACCGGCTTACGACAAAAAAATTCTGAAAACTTTTCATAATTCAACCCAAATTAGAAAAAAAATGTTGTCGTAGAGCAACGAGACCCGGACCGTTCGATAGAGAAAAATCAGCTGATCAGGGGCGTGCCCTTAGTTGGTTACGACCTTTTTACTGGTTACGACCTTCTCGTTTTCACCCATCGATATACTTTTCCTCATCTTATAAGATAGGTCAAAAAGTTTGGCTAAAGGCTAAACAATTTTTTTATCGCACTTCACATGAGTTTGAGAAACACCGACGGGTATAAAATATTCTGTCGGTGAAAATTGCCAAAATAATTCGATTTGCTGTAACATTGTAGGTATTAAATGACTTTCCGGTAAAATTTTATCGTCATTGAATGTGAAATAGTGAATGGACTTCTATGTTTATGAGTACCTAGTTGGTAAATTAGGCACATCGCACACTTAAGACACGACGGACCGCAAAAATATCGCAGCGGTCTGTCAGATCCATATTAGAAACGTCACTCCCCATACTAAAACCTCACTCGACGGACGACGCTGCAATAGCGCTGCGTCGATAGCCGTTGAGCGGTTTTGGTATGGGAATTGACATGTCTAGTATGGATCTGACAGAATGCTGTGATATTTTAGCGGTCTATCGTGCGTTAAGTGTGTGATCTCCACTGCTAGATACACATCCACTGCTGGACGTAAGCCACCGCAGGGCATGGCACGATCTCCCGCTTTCGCCATCCAGTCGCTATCAGCCCCTCTCTTTAAGACATCGGTCCATCTGGCCGGAGGGCATCCAACAGTATGGATGCGGAGGAGTGGATGTGGAATGTGGATATAAATAACTTCCTAGTAAATATTCTGCCAGGACATATTAGGCCTATTTCACACTTAACGCACAACGCAGCGTTAAAATAACGCATCCGTATCGCAGCGGTCTGTCATATCCATACTAGAAAGTTCAATCCCCATAATTAAACCTGCCACTTAGTATTGGCTGAACGGTTTTAGTATGGGGATTTCTAGTATTGATCAAGATAGCTGCTTTATTTAAGCGCTGCGTTGTGCGTTAAGTGTGAAAGTTGTCTTTCTCGCTGGTACCCGGTTATTTATGGGAATAAGCATTACTACTGAGAATTCATGGTTTAAAAGAACGCAGTACTTTTCCTCACACCCTGTGAATGTACTAAAAATACCAAAATATATAAGGTGGTACCGAACGTCAAAATTTCTCGAAAACGCTTAGCTCAATAGGCCAAACTGAAAAACTTTCCTCAAAAAATGTAGGTCAAAACGAAAGTTATCCATGACTTTTATCAAAATCCTTTCTTTACACGTTCAAGAGTGTCTTATAATCAAACCCACTACTCTGGGATCGATTTCCTAAGTTTTAACTGCAAGCCTGAGGGTCATAGATAATTACAAAGCACGAAGCAATATTTTGAAATTGCTGAAGTTAGTTTGGGCATGGAGGAGATATTATTATAGGAGAGTAAGTCTTAAACTAAAAAGTGTACCTAACTCTAGTTCGTTGCCGGTAACTGATGGATGATACTATTTAAAACGCTGGGTAATCCAAATATACATACATACACATACACATGTCACGCTTTTGTCCCTTGCAGGGTAGGCAGAGCGTTAACGGACGCAAAATAACATTCGCTATCGCAACGTCTGACAAATATTAAGGGCCGTTTGAGATAATTCGTGTATCACTATAGTGAAAGGTTGTTAGCCTGTCGCCTAAAAGTTGTAATACACCCGAAACCCTCAAGTCCCTCAGTCGCCTCTTACTACACCCACAGGTAAGAAATGGGGTGATGCTATTCTAAGCCGGTGTCACACGGCAATCCAGATATACAGACTATTTTATGAAATTTCATAAATCTAAAGGTTATTTAGGCTTTCAAAAATTGAAATCAGATTTACCTAATTTTTTCCTACTTTAATAGCATCATTTGGATTGAAGATAAAATTTGTAAGATAGGTAAGCCTACGTTTTAAGAGTAGTATCGACTCTCCTTCTGTACCTATATTTCCTCCATGATTTCGCCCAACAGCTGGAGCGGTTGAAAATTGAACTATAATTGTATTATTATCGACTTTGTGATACCTTCCCTGCAAGTGCTGTCTATAGAGATGAACAGAAAAGTATTCAAAAAGTTAGATTGCTGTTTTTGTTATACTAGCCCACGAAACCGATCAACTTTCTTTACTGAGTAAGTTTTAAATATAAAACATACAGTGAGTAAAAGTGTTTACATACAAATATCTACTCTATTAGGGATTTTTGGACTGATAGCAATACAAGTCCAAACTAGGTGTTACATGAGTCGTACTCATAGCCCATTTTCAGATTGAGAGATCAACTCACAAGTTCAGTGCATAGTAATATTTTCTACCTAAGGTGAATTTTTCCATTATTCGCACGAATCGAATAGATTGAAATTCTTGGGCTATATTTTTTTACCAGCATAGAAAGCTGAAGAAGATTACATACATACATACATACATATATCACTCCTTTATCCCTTGCGGGGTAGGCAGAGCGCCAACGCCCGAAAGAATACGGTCGCTATTGCCACGTCTGACACTTTTGAGGATTGTTTTCCAAGGCTGTTCCAGAAAACATGTGTATCACCATAGTGACAGGTTGTCAGCCTGTCGCCTAAAAATTGTAATACACCAATGCCCTCGAGTCCCTTAGTCGCCTCTTACGACACCCGCGGGAAGGATGTGGGGTGATGCTGTTCTAAGCCGGCATCACACGGCATGAAGAAGGTTACTTAGAAAGGTTAAAGAAGATTACTTACAAGTAATAGTAAGTAGATCGGTTCCTTATACGAGATAACTAATGACTTCTATTCTAGCGAGGTACAATTTTCACAACTCTAGTTACCGGCAACAATTAACCCAGTTAGATACAAACGAACAGACGTGCTACATGAAACTTTGGTACCGCATACTTGCTTTTATTGTACTCGTATGAAGTAACGTGAAACTATCTGTAACATTAATTTATGCAGGGTGTAAAAATATAACCTGCAAATATTTGAAGGGGTGAATCAGCCCATGAAACTAAATATCTTTCCCTAAAGAACATAGGACGAAATATGAAAATAATTTTTGGTCCTCCCTTACAAAATTAGCAACCGATGAAGTCAATTTGTATGGGAGTTCCGAATTTTTTTTTCATATTTAGACCTATGTTTTTCAGGGAAAGTTGTTCAGCTTCATGGGCTGATTCACCCCTTAAAATATTTGCAGCTTATATTTTTACACCTTGTATAAACGAGAGTTTGTGTCTGTGATTGTTAGGCCCCAACTGTGCCCAAAACGTGTAACAGATTTGGAAAAAAATTGGTACACAGATACAATTTTATGAAGAAGACATATACTACTTTTACTGTTTTAAAACATGCTATTGCCAAAGTAAAACCGAACTTGTGCAAAGATCTGTTGAAAGTACATCAAACGTGCATTTTGGCGTATCCTGGGAGTGGCCTACATCATCCAGCATTGAACCAGCATTATAAATATTTGATGAGTCAATGTTGTGTCGTACCAGGAGGTCAAGGTATTTGCAGAGAAGTAGGAAGATTGGAAGTTACTTCACTTCAAGAAGAAGATGATCTTATTTTTAATTTGTAAAAGGCGTAATGCTGAGTTGGGCATTTTACGGGTGCGGTATACTACATTTTTCTTTCATTGTTATTGTTTTTATATTTAATATATTTCACTCTGACATCTCTGACAATCTGACAATCAATAAGTTAAATGTAAAATTTACTGCTTTGGATAAATGATTTGAGTTTCAGTTTGACTAATGTAGGCACTGTCGAAATAAACGGTTTATCTATCTAATTTACAACATACATCATCTCTGACGACCGATGTGGCGCAGTGGTAGTGCGACTGCCTTTGACGCAGACGGTCCCGGGTTCGATTCTCGGTGGGTCACTCACAAAGTTGATATTTATCACTTTGTGAATTTGTTTCCAGTCTAGTTAGGACATTGCGGGCTGAACCACCCGATTGTCCGTAAGTAAGATGGTTCCGTGTTTCGGATAGCACGTTAAGCCGTAGGTCCCGGTTGCTGTCTATGATCACTTAGACGGCGGTCGTTACACAACCATGTCAGAAGCCTGCTACTTGTAGAAGGCGGTTGAAAAATTCTGACACTAGGGTTCATCGGGTCGTTGAACGACTTGGTATCCCACACGAAAAGAAGAAGATCATCTCTAATGTTTAAACTGCTTAAACTGTTTACTCTGTTGCTAACCTTTCAACTGTACTTATCTTCTTTCAATAATTAAAGACAAAGCATAAGCTTCTGAACTAGCAAAGGAATAAACGACGAACGAAGAAGAAAAGCAACTAAATGCAAATGAAATGAGAACTCTCAGTTTCCCAGAAGTTCAGTTAAAAGTTTATCCCGCTACAATATATTCGAATTAAAGAACAATTTCTGAGAATTATGAAGAGGGAATAAAGTTTGGTCTTGCTACACACATACATACAATATACATACATAATCATGCCACTTTTCCGGTGGGTTAGGCAGAGACTACATCCTTCCACTATCAACAATGGCGTACTTCTGTATACTAAAGAATGACACTATATTATCAGCATATTGCAGTCCACCACTGAACATAGGTCTCCTTAAGTGTATATGGAGTCACTATCAGCCACTAGTTTTTAAGTCATCAGTCCATCAGTCTGGCAGATATCTAAATATCTTGGACAATTCACACAGCGCCATCTAGCCCCAAACTAAGCAAAGCTTGTACTATGGGAACTAAATAGCTGATATTATTACTTACATACTTTTTTTGTAAATAAATACGTATATACATAGAAAACACCCAGACTAAACAAAAATATTTGAAAATTTTTACTTAACAAATATTTGTGTCCGGTGGGGATCGAACCCACGACCCTCGGCGTAGAAGGCAGGGGTACTATCCGCTACGCCATCGGGACAGTCAATAGTCAGATAGGAGTCCTACGCTACGCTTGCCGAAGCGTGGCTTCCAGTCGAAAGCTCGCTTACTCCGCAACAGAGGTTGTTATCTTTCGTTTACCCCAATCTTACTCTTGAAATCATGTTGCCATAGTATTTGACTTAGTATGAAACAGTCACCTGGTTCATAGAATTTCTTTATGAAGATTCACTGCCATCAGATATGGTTAGTTTTTTATGTCCAATAGCGGCCAGGCCGACAGTGAGATCAAGAAATCGCCATAATTTTACAGTTACAAAAATCTCATTCCTTTTGTGACGTCGTATTTGAGAAGCGGAAATTTTCTTTAGCATAGACCGTTTGTTACAATGAAATCTATTTAGCAAAGATTTGAGGAAGCGTCGTAAAAGCCGCCATGCACACGTTGATGTGCTATTTAATACAACAAGCTATTGTTCGGAGCAGATTTAAAGCGCTATAACATGCTGTAATAGCGCTTTTGAAGTGCATTAACGAGGCGCACCTAGCTATAGGGCTTACAGTGGTCACAAACTGTCATAAACTTGAGACCCGCCTATTTTATACAGCTTTTTTTGCAATTTATTTTACACTAATAATGCCGTGTGATGCCGGCTTAGTATAACATCAGTCCACATCCTTCCCTCGGGTGTTGTAAGAGGCGACTAAGGTACTCGAGGATATTGGTGTATTACATTTTTTAGGCGACAGACTCACAACTTGTCACTATAGTGATTCACATGTTTTCTGAAAAAACCTTGGAAAACAGTCCTCAAAAATGTGAGACATGGCGATAGTGACCTTATTCTTACGGCCTTTAACGCTCTGCCTGCCCCGCAAGGGATAAAGGCGCGATATATGAATGTATGTATGTATGGCGAAAAATCATACGCGTGGGACTAGTTATATTGCGTATAATGATGCTCATAATATACATATAATCACCCCTCTTTCCTGAAGGGGTAGGCAGAGACTACATCCTTCCACTTGCTACGATCCTGACACACTTCTTTTGCTTCCTCAACCTTCATCAGCCTTTTCATACATGCTCGTCGGTTTAGAGTACTCTTCACATTATCTTTCTTAAATGAGCTACTTTATCTATGAGGATCTAAAACGATATTTTGTATGAAAAACTGGAAGTATGACGTGACGCTTACAGCATTTGAATGGCATCAATACACTTACTTTATATAACTATATTTATGTTTTATACTAGTTACCCAGGAAACTAGCGAATTAAAACCAAATTTTTAGACAACCCTAGATTCACCTAAAACGTGCGTATTTGTTAAAATGTCCGTTCTAATTTTAGTCTGAACAGTTCTGAAACGCATTAAAGGTGGTTTTACTGCCGGACTGACTAGTTATTATACTCGCCGGACTGGACGGAAAATGATGAGGTTATTACATTGTTTATTGATTGACATATTCATGGAAGTGTAAGATATCGAACCCGAAAAACCTTATAATTTTACAAAATATTACTGAGTCGTGAACCTTGACAGCAACATAAGTCCACTGCTGGGACCATCTGCGTGGGCCCCCTCCAAATATTATAACACACAATAAAAAAAAAGGTCAGTAAAATAAAAGTCGGTGCACTATATAGGGTGTAAAAAAAATAGTTGCAATTATTTTAAGGGAACCTACTTGCAGATATATTTTTTACACCATAAACAGTAGAAATTTCCTCCTAAGCAGTATAAGGCCCTCATACTGCTTAGGAGGAAATTTCTACTTCTCAACTTTTGGATGATAGGATCTTTTTTTCTTCGTCTTAATTGAGAATGAAAATGTTTTTTTTTTTCTTAATGAGTAAAAAAATATAGCACTGAGAATGCATTAAATCCCGATAAATTGATACTATATTCTTATTTTTTATACAGGGTGTAAAAAAAATTGCTGCAAATATTTTAAGGGGTGAACCAGCCCATGAAACTAAACAACTTTCCCCAAGGAACACATAATAGGTGAAGCTGTAATACTGTGCAATGTATTTCAAATTAATAACGAAATATGAAAAAAAGTTTGGACCTCGCATACAAAATGTAGCAGCTGAACGAGTCAAATTTTTTGTCATAATTCGGACAATATTCCTTGGGAAAAGTTGTTCAGTTTCATGGACTGGTTCACCCCTTTAAATATTTGCAGCTAATATTTTTACATCTTATATAAATTCTGCGTTCAAAATTACAGAACTCCCGAATTCTCTTCTCTTTACCAGGGATTCCGATCCCAAAACCAATTCATTCGTTGTACATAAATTTTAATTACGTCACCAAAGATGTCCCTTCGTACCTTGCCCTTTCTGCTTTATGGTAGTCATTATTTATAGAAATACGCCCGTGGTGCGTAAATACAAAATTCTACCTGTCGTCGTTGACAGATTCTTTTTCTAGTTGACTAAGGTTTCGTGATAGAACAGCGCTACACACAGTATCATATTTTTTGCAGCTATTTACTCCTAGTGTAAGAGCTTTAGTGTTATTAATTTATCAACATTTAAAACATGATTTCATTAGATAAAAACAGTTGTCGCTGCCGCAACGCTCTCAAACCGCCTGCAGTTTGACAGTAAACTAATTTTGTGACGTAGTCGGGTCCAAAACGATTCTTCTTTTTTTGAGTGGGTAGTTGATGCAAAATATTTTTTTCGATGTAGTAAATTAATGAAATATTTAGATGATTGTATTTTACAAAGTTTGAGTTGAATTTAACCCAGAGCTGCAGTATTGTTGGTAATTCGAGTTACCCATATTCAACGAATTTAACTCCAGTAACCGTCTTTTGAATACTTACTACGACATTTACTAACTACCACTTAATCTGTAAACTACTGCACAAGTACCACTCGTTCTATCTGTGTTCAAGTAGTATTTCAAATGTCCTGCTGTTAACCAAATGTTACAAAATGTACTGTAGCATAGACAGGCTTGTGTCATTATTTGTGTTTGTATTTACATACTTGATACCACGATTACCACCAAATCTATAAAGATTGACTGTGTTAAAGTAGAATTCCAAATGTCCAGCTACTAACCAAACAGGGTACTAAGTACTAACCAGACAGGCTTGTGTCCTTATTAGTGTTTGTATTTACGCTTCCCCGGCAGCTAGGGTCCGGTAGGTACTAGGACTATCAGAAGGATAGAATCAGGGGACAGAGATAACTTTTACATAAGAGTAAGTGTAATTTATGATGGAAAGATGTGGTTGTTTTGAATCTTAAAGTTAGGGTGAAAGGGGTTTAAAATGTGTAAACATTATGACACAGAATTTAGACTTATTACATGATCACGATTTAGATATTTCAAAAGACATATAAAAAGTTTTAGACTTATATAATAACAAATTTTCAAAAAGATCAGTGGCCCAATTTTTAGAATGTCAAATCGCATGGACACAGCTAACTTTTTCTAAACCATGCAAAGGATTTTGATCTGTTTCTTAATAGATAGTATGATTCAAGAGGAAGGTATATCATCATCATTATCACATCAGCTTAACGACGTCCACTGCTGAACATAGGCTACCCCTAAAAAAATTGACCTTGTCCGCTTAGAAGCGGCCTGCTTCCAACGTTTCAACGTTAATCACGTCATTTGTCGCCTTATTAACCCATGCGATGATGACGTAGATCCCGAATATAATAGTCTATTATGCTGACAAATACAGGTGTGTCGTGAGTAGGGTCAGTCGATTTCGGTCACCTATCTTTATTGTAAGGGCACATATTATATGTATATTATGTAGGTCAGGTGATGGTCCTACTTTCTGTTAGTAGATTGTTCAATAAAGGTATTTCGCCCATTATTCATTCAATCGTTTAAGGGCATTGCCCTTGTCGGTGGAGTATCCGCCAGCTTTCTCTGTCCTCCGCCTTCTCCTTGACTTCTCTGTACGACGTGACCATTATTTTCTCCTTTATCTGTTCCAAATAACTCCTTCGCCCACTTTACAAAATGTGAAAAAATAATTTGCAAATATTTCAAAAGATAAACCAGTCCATGAAACTGTACAACTTTCCTAAAGGAACATAGGTCGAATGGCAGACCAAGTCAATTTGTATGAAGTGTCGAAAATTTTTACAGCTTATATTTTACGCCTTATAGAGAGCACAATTTGGGGGAAGCCTATGTTCAACAGTGGACGTCTTCCGGCTGAAATGCTGATGATGATGATGATAGAGAGCACCATATAGCGTGAAGGTTTCGTAGATGGCCTTTATCTATTTATAAAAGAAGTGCAAAAAACGGCGTTTTACGAAGATCTCCTACTAAGCTCTGAAGTCAGTCTAAGGCGGATTAAAATACTAAACTAAGCTCTGACTAAGCCAAGTACTCTCTATCACAACTTCACAGCTCTCTAAGATTATGAAAATGTAAAAATATTGTAATATAAGCAAAAAAAAAATTAAAATTTTCTTCTCCGCAATTTCGAAGTAATCTAAATATAAAATACTTGCAGAAAAAAACTGTTTTGGTAGTAAAATCCATAGGTCCCGCAACTCAATTCCAGTAATGTCCGTTTTCGTTTCATGCGTAAAACTGCTACCTACTTAATATGCTTGTATCTCACGTCCTACTTTACTTATCGATTCCCATATACCCTCGACAATTCACAAACATTTTTGACTATATAAACATCAAAGTAAAATAAATTCAAAAACGTGTGGTTAGACCAGTAGTTTTGGACTTTCGTGCACGGAACCGGTAACGTACAATTCAGAAATTAAGCTCCTGTAACAGACGGGTTCGATTCTCGGTGGGTCACTCACAAAGTTGATATTTATTACTTTGTGAATTTGTTCCCAGTCTGGTTAGGACATTGTGTACTGAACCACCCGATCGTCCGTAAGTAAGATGGTTCCGTGTTTCGGATGGCACGTTAAGCCGTAGGTCCCGGTTGCTGTCTATGATCACTTAGAAGGCGGTCGTTACACAACCATGTCAGAAGCCTGCTACTTGTAGAAGGCGGTTGAAAAATTTTGACAATAGGGTTCATCGGGTCGTTGGATCCCACATGGTTGTGTCCCACACGAAAAGAAAGAAAGAAGAAGAAGAAGAAGGTAAAATAAATTCAAAAACGTGTGGACTTTTGTGTACAAGAAACGAAAATGAACATATTGTCAGGAATTGAGCTCCCGTACTATTGATTGATGTTTCTACATACATACCTTTTCTTATATCACGCCTTTATTCCTTGCGGGGTAGGCATTGATGATTCTATTATACGAATGAACTATTCTACCATAACTAGAGCATCAATTCCAATATAATATTATACAGGGGGAACCATTTAATGACGAGACACCCTGTCCGTATACATACGTTAATTTGAGGTAGCAATAATTCGCCGTGATGCCGGCTTAGAATAGCATCACCCCACATCCTTCCCGCGGGTGCCGTAAGAGGCGACTAAAGGACTCGAGAGTATTGGTGTATTACAATTTTTAGGCGATAGGCTGACAACCTGTCACTATATAATGTGTAATCAAAAATATATATACAACCTGTAATCCTCAAAAATGTCAGACTCGGCGATAGCGACCTTATTCTTGCGGCCGTTGACGCTTTGCCTATCCCGCTAGGGATAAAGGCGTGATATATGTATGTATGTAGCAATAATTCCTGGTTTTCCATACAATGGCTATAGAGCTAGATCCAGGCCAACTGTCGCGACAGACTGACGCCACACTATCCTTATACCTAGCTAGGTATAGATAGGTACGTCGTTAAAGAGTAATAAAACGTTATGAGGGATTGTAGAATTATATGTGACATAGAGGTTGAAAATTTTGATAATACAAGGTGTAAGAGACGGTGTAACGAAAACTTTTCGTTTCCCTACATAGCCCCCACAGAAAAAGTTGTTAATTTTCGTGGAGTGATCACGCCTGCAAAATTTTCGTTACACCGTCCCTTATGTGTCCGCAGCGGTCTGTCAGATCCATACTATAAATGTCAATCCCCATACTAAAACCGCTCAAACGCTGTCGACGCAGCGCTATCGCAGTGTCGTCCGTCGAGTGCGGTTTTAGTATGGGGAGTGCTGTCTATTCCATGCAATCATCCCTAAGTCACTTTTGACGACACCATCACCCCAGTTCTACACGATCACGTTTAGAAATGGGGTGATGCTATTCTAAACCGGCATCACACTGCACATCTGTATGAACATGTTTTATTTCTCTATACTCACCCACGTAAAAAGTTCTTTGTTCTTTTTTCCTCTCAGTCGATTTGGTTTACGCTTCATTACGCTATTCCCTTTAATCTTATATTCTTTGTGACGTGATAAAAAACTTCGATTTATACTCGTACCTACAAACAAGGTTTTAGCTTTGGTATCTGTGTTGCCATTCTCTGATCATAAAATATTTGTAAGTTATTTTTAGCCACCGGCTGACAACCTATCGTAAGAGATAAAGGCGTGATATATGTATGTCCTATTATTTTATCACAATAAGAAATCGATCTAAGATCAATCTACGACCTTTCTATTCCCTATATTGTATTGCTACTGTATCCTAAGACAGAAATTCTTTCACAGCTAATAAAGCGCGTATAACCGCCGAAACAAAGTCCAGGTAATCGAAAGGTTTTAGGAGAGTTTTCCTAAAAGGATCTTGGAGTAAATCCACTTTTCGTGATGCGAAACCGATCCCCGCGTTTATTTGTATTTCCCGGATGAGGGTAGAACAGTAGGGTGGACCGTAGACGCACCGGAAAATAATGCGATTTGTGACATACACATACACATATCACGCCGTTATCCCTTGCGGGGTAAGAATACGGTCGCTATTGCCACGTCTGACATTTTTGAGGATTGTTTTCCAAGGTTGTTCCAGAAAACATGTGTATTACTATAATGACAGGTTGTCAGCCTGTCGCCTAAAAATTGTAATACACCAATACCCTCGAGTCCCTTAGTCGCCTCTTACGACACCCGCGGGAAGGCAGGTGAAGTGATGCTATTCTAAGCCGGCATCACACGGCGATTCGTGACACCAAAGGAAAATCTATGGCAGTTGGATATTGACGCGGCAACGTCGATAATATCCATTAAACGTAATTAAATAATAATAATTAATTCATCGAATAATAAGTCTTCCTCTCTTCTATAATTATTGTTCTGCCCAACAGGGTCCATGTTATAAGTGCTGTGATAAAATTTACATACTCTTATATATTGAATGACTCATGGTATGTAATAAAAATATTGAGTATCCCCATTATTACATAATGTTTATGGCGGTACTCACTCTTAACGAACAATGGAGCGCTATTTCAGCGCATTCGTAACGCATGCGTTTATCAGATGTAATGAAATTCACCCATACTAAAAACCGATGTTGACGCAGGTCCGAATCATGAACCTGTGTCAACGGATGCTTCTTTCTAACAACGCAAATTCATCCGTTGGTGCTGCAACAACGACAGTTTTTTCACAAAAATGGTTACGGCTGCGTTAAAAATGCGCAGCTTTGTGCGTTAGAATTGTGTAATATGGGATTCGCCTAAGCAAGTAAATTATTATAGTAATTTGTTTATCTAATTTCTAGTTTACAAGCTAAAAGCATATCCCCCAGAATTTCTAAAGGGTTGACTGGAAGAGATTTCTTAATGGGATAAGACCTCTTTTGAACCATATCTTGTTTTGTTTTCATACGTGTTTATCTGTACTACCTACTTTTAAAAAGGTGCAACCAAATGATTACACAGATACATTTTATCCGGTGCTTGTAACAACTTTCCCAAGGAACATAGGTCTACATATGAAAAAAAAAATTTTGGACCATCAATACAAAATACCAACGGACCAAGTCAAATTGTGTGGGCGGTCCAAAAAACTTTTTCTCATATTTCGACCTATGTTTCTTGGGGAAATTTGTTCAATTTCATGGGTTGATTCACTCCTTACAATGTTTGCAGCTAATATTTTTACACCTCATAGGTAGGTACGTATATATCGGAAATTCATGCGGTGCGTGTAAGAAGCGCCTAAGGTTACGATAGTAGTCTTAAGGTCTATCTACTGTATAAGTGACTATATATCTCTTGTCGTCGTGATGCGTCATTGGCCCCGTTTATCCAGTGCTATGAGTAGTGGAGGTGTTTTTGATTTTGCATGCGAATTCAGCCATTGACCGTCTAACCGCTGGTCGTGCCATACACACACACACACACACACACACATATCACGCCTTTATCCCTTGCGGGGTATGCAGAGCGATAACGATCGCAAAATTACGGTCGTTAACGCCACTTCTGACAACATTTGAGGGTCGTTGCAGATAAGTCGTGTATCACTGTAGTGACAGGTTGTCAGCCTGTTGCCTAAAATTGCAATACACTTAAAACCCTCAAGTCTCTCAGTCGCCTCTTACGACACCCACGGGAAAGAAATGGGGTGATGCTATTCTAAGCCGGCATCAAAACGACACGGCATGGTCGTGCCATTATTTATAATAATATATTTATTATTCCACGTGCTGCGTTTCGACTAAAAGTATAAAATTGTAATAAAAATGATAAAACTGTGTCTTACAATTTACAATGGCTAATCAATTTATTCAATGATAGTACCTATTGTACTTGACATTCAGAAAGCATTCGTTGTAAATCATAGAAATAAATAATTGTGATTTTTGTTTACTGGTATCGTATCTCACGTTGTGCTATCCAAAATAAAAAAAGTCTATAACATCTCACGTGTGGAGATAGCGCCTTCAATATCCAACATAAAATATGAAAATAAAGCAATAATATTCTCATAAATCATGCACAAATCGACAGTTTCCTATCTTACAAATAAATCCCACGTTACATAATAAAAGAAATGTATCATTCGCTTAGATAGTGTCGCGACCAGCGTAACTTGACCTCAATGCTCCATACACGCGCGTACGGGCGCGTATTGACAGTTACGCTGGTCGTGACACTTGGTAAGCGAATGAAGTATACTCGTTACGATCCTTTTTCCGGAAGACAGTTATTGTACTGTTGATATCACATCGAGTTACCTTTTATACGGATTTTTCATATAATAAAGAGTATTCGTTGACCGTGTGATGCCTGTTTGCCTGTTTAGAATAGCATCATCCCATTTTAATCAATGGGTGATGTACAGGGTGTAAAAAATAAAGCTGCAATTATTTTAAGTGGTGAATCGGCCCATGAAACTGAACAACTTTCCCCAGGGAACATGGGTCGAAATATGAAAAAAAAGGACGGTTCATACAAAAATACCAACCGACCAAGTCAATTTGTATGGGATCCAAAAAATTTTCTCATATTACGAGCTATGTTTCTTGGAGAAAGTTGTTCAGTTTCATGGGCTGATTCGCCCATTAAAATATTTGCAGGTAATATTTTTACACCTTATAATAAAGAGTATTCGTTGACCGTGTGATGCCTGTTTCGAATAGCATCACCCCATTTCAACCCGTGGGTGTTGTAAGACGCAACTGAGAAACGAATCCTGGGATCATAGTCAATCAAGGAATAAAACATGGGCAGCAGTGTTCTTTGTGAATATCTATAACAGTTTGCACTGCGCTCGCCAATCCGCATATCAAGTGTGGTAAGTAACCCCCTATTGGGGAAGGCCAATGTCCAGCTGTGGACTGTTGTGGCTGTAGATATTTACAATTGATGTTGAACTGTTGCCGACTGTACATACGTAAAAGTTATATAATATCTTTTATTGACAGCATTTTATGACCCTTGGGTTTCCTTTTCTTGTGTGAATATGATAAGTAATAGGCGTATTATGACAGACGGTCATGTTTTGGGAACTTATAGCAAGACGGGTTAAGACACTTCTGTTTTCCGAAGGTATCAAAATAGTACATACATACATATATCACGCCTTTATCCCTTGCGGGGTAGGCAGAGCGTTAACGGCCGTAAGAATACGGTTACTATCGCCAGGTCTGTCATTTTTGAGAATTGTTTTCCAAGGTTGTTTCAGAAAACATGTATATCGCTATAGTGAAAGGTTGTCGCCCTGTCGCCTAAAATTGTAATACACCAATACTCTGTGTTTTCCAAGGTTGTTTCAGAAAACATGTGTATCACTATAGTGACAGGTTGTCGCCCTGTCGCCTAAAATTGTAATACACCAATAATCTTTGTTTTTCAAGGTTGTTTCAGAAAACATGTGAAAAACTACAGTGACAGGTTGTCAGTCTGTCGCCTAAAAATTGTAACACACTAATACTCTCGAGTCCCATTAAATGGCCTGCCAGCCATTTACGGTCTGACTACCCCGCAAGGGATACAGGCGTGTTGTATGTATGTACAATAAAACTGCATATTTTATCATTGTCAAGCTAGCACAGAGTATAAATCCTATTCCATTGGACACATGCCCATTGCCCAAGCGCAGTATATGTCAGCCTGATCAGGCCTGTGTCACTCCGCGTGTAGGTATTAAAAACGTACCTACAGGCGCCGGCCACGGCGAAAGGGCCAATCTAGTAGGCTGCCGCAAGCGAAAGACGACACGCGCGCGCTATTTGTTCGACTACGTTCAACTTTCTCGACATTTTTTTGCAAGATGGACACACAAAGAAAAGCAAAAAAATACTGTGCAGTGTTTAACTGTTTAAATACAGATCGTGATCGGAATTTAACTTTTTTTTGTTTGCCGAAAGACGCTGACAGGTAAGTAAAATCTACTTTGATTGGATTACATTATGTTCCTATTTGAAATGCAGTTAATCCAAACTACAAACACTTTCTTTTTTGTCGAACAAAGTACTATTTCAAAACCCTAAAACTATTTAAATTTTCTCGAAGCACTCGAAGTAACCAACCCTAGTCCGCGGCTTTTTCAATACGTATAACCACGTCTAACTTATTATGAACCGTAGTACAGTGAATTAAGCCCCATATTTCCTCAAAAAAATTTAGAAGGTATCTAAATGACCACGTGCTCGACTGGAACGCGAGCTAAATTAAATCATATTGTCTATCGGATTGAGTACATATTACTTTGAAAACCGTTGTGAAGTAAAGATTCTGTAACGCTAGTTACTAGTTAGTATTTTGTGGCCTGGTATAATATAGTTAGGTTTTAAGCGGCTACGTGTCGTAGCGTTTTGCTACGCCGTAGACCGTGGCGTGCTACCGTAGTTATATATTATTTATACATATTAGATTAGATAGGTATGTATCTATATTCTATGTAACCCTTGTAATCTTATTTTGCGGAGAGCGACGTCTAAGTCATATGTTATTCAAGAAATTGTCCAAAGGTAGAATATTAGTACGAAAATAAGTGAAAGTATTTTAGGGATGAATCAGCCCATGAAACTGAATAACTTTCCTCAAGGAACATAGGTCGAAATACGCAAAAATATTTAGACTTTCCATACAAAATTACCAACTGACCAAGTCAATTTGTATGACAGAACATCCAAAAAAATTTCTCATATTTCGACATATGTTTCTTGAGGAAAGTTGTTCATTATCTTAGGCTGATGCATTTTTTAAACAGTTTGTAGGTAATATTTGTACACTTTATATTTTTACGACATTATGCTGATTTTTTTTTTGTAATAATACCCTTTCGGATTATTTTGTGCATTCGCCAAAGACCAGTGTTTTTAACCACAGGCGGATCGCACATTTGACGAACCCCCATACTAAAACCGCTTCACCGCTGTTGACGCAGCGCTATCGCAGCGTTGTCCGTCGAGTGCGGTATTAGTATGGGGAGTGAGGTTTCTAGTATGGATCTGACAGACAAGTGTGCGATGTGCCTTATGCGATAGCGGAATATATAATCAAAAAGTTAAAGGGCCTACAACAAAAAGAAACATAATATCTATAAAACCAAAAAGCTACAATATTTACCTAACCCCTAAAACACAAAAACACGCGTTTTTGATTAGTCATCATACTACAGTACAGGATGTTTCAAAACAACGCAGGTCATGTTTTATCGCGATATTATACAGGATGCTCCAGATTTTACATTTAATATACAGCGTGTTTCAGATTCGCGAACAAATTTTTCGCGGCCGCTGTTTGCTTAGCTTAGGAATGGGAAATTTCAAAATCACAAAATAACATGTTACAAAATTTTGTGCATGCTTCGAATATATCTTTAGGGTAAAATTTTACTAGCGTCGGATAATGAAAATTCAGAACCGCCTAGTTACAGAATAAAGAACATAATTTCCCGAAGAAAGTGAGTCAAAATATGATGTGCCTTCTGATCATCCTATCCATTTTTTTTTTATTTAAGTCACTTGTACAATTCACCTGTCTAGTCTACCTGTCTTTTGTTTTTTTTTTTGTTTACTATTTTATGCAGTAAGATGAATATTTTAAAAAATCTCATGGCGACCACACTGAATTTTTACTTTTGTTCTTAGCCAAAAATTAAATAATTTCATACTAATAGTCGTACAAAAGCAATGTACCTAGGTAGATTACACAGAATTTTCACACGTTTAGAATATTGAGATAATTAGTTCCAAATAGTTTCACACTAAAATGGCACAATATTGTGAACTACCCGCAAACTGTTCGAACTTTTGAAAAGTTTCGAAGTTTTCTCATTTAGTGGAGAGCGGACGACAGTGTCGATCCGACGAAAAATAAAATTAAAACTTTTAGAGCAAATGAAAAGGCAGGAGGCGGATTTTTGAAACAATTCCGCACACATGAATAAATGACTTGTGTGATAAATTTTGGTACCGTGTGATGCCGGCTTAGAATAGCATCACCCAATTCCTTTCTCGTGACAGTAAGAGGCGACTAAAGTGACTAGAGGGTTTTATGTGTATTACAACTTTAAGCGACAGGCTGAAAACCCGTCGGTACAGTGATACACGAATCATCTGAAAAGGTCCTCAATATTTGCATCGTATTTATACGGCCGTTAACGCTCTGCGTACCCTGCAAGGGATGAAAGCGTGATAATAGATGCATGCATGTATGAATTTTCGTTTACAATAACAGTTACAGTAGCGCATAATGAATGTCGTTTCACCTAACTACGTTTTCTACTGCTCGAATTTGTATATGTAAAAGGTTAGCAATAAGGCCAGTCGACTGATACAGTGACTTTAATTTGGTTTCTGTAAAATGTGTATTATTAATTTATGACTATTAATGTGTTACCCACTGCCGGGCAATTGCCCCCCTTGTTAAGATTGTGAGCAATAAATTTCTGTCTGTATGTTTGAACGGAATTTTGCAGTGGAACATATCATATAAGCAACGGTTCGGCGACCCGAGGCAGAATTTCGTATACGAAATCGTTTTCTAAATACGCCTCCTAGTTTTTGATGGTATTCAACTTTAAAATGAGAGTTTTACTATGTAAATAACTTGACTGGAAAGTTATTTTACGATAGAGTTAGTTAGTTTTTTCAAAGTGAACAAGTGTCAAATGTACAAGATGTTACAAAAAGTAACAAAAAAACAGGAAGTATTCTTATGAATTGAAAAAATTCAGAGTTATTTTGCTAATTTTTAATAGAAATAACATTGTTTCAGTCATTTATTTGCCGGAAAAAAGCTTATTGCAGATAGCAGCAGGCGTAAACTGTACGCACCAATGAAATTGAACTGAACTTTGACATTGACACCTTTTCGGCCAATCACAGTAAACGTGCACACTCTACATTTTGCTACCTCATAAAACGGTGTCACCAACTACTACTACAGCCACACAAGTCCACTGCTGGACATGGGCCTCCCCTTATTGGGGGATTTGCTATACTCACCACGCTTGGCAGGCGGATTGGCGATCAAAGTGCGTATCTTTCTCTTCCAAATTAACCAGTATATATTTATACGTATTATATTATTTTTAGTATGTATTTTATAATGTATATTTATTATTATTTATATCTGTAGTTGTATGTTATATTTTAGTTATATTTCGTATGTATTTCCTGTTATTATCTGTAAATATAAATCATCTCGTATTCATAGCTATTGTGCACGTCTCATCCGCCTTTCGCCAAATGCCATTTCTCTCCTG
This sequence comes from Keiferia lycopersicella, assembly GCA_029255805.1. Classification (NCBI taxonomy): domain Eukaryota; kingdom Metazoa; phylum Arthropoda; class Insecta; order Lepidoptera; family Gelechiidae; genus Keiferia; species Keiferia lycopersicella. The sequence goes on from JARACZ010000033.1 coordinate 3,850,996, forward strand.
TAGGTCTGCTGTAAGAAATTTCTTTTTTAGAGATAAGCAGTGCCTGTTGTGTCCATTTTATTTATGTTTTTTTTCCTGTAAAATTTCTTGTGTACAATAAATGGTAAAATAAATAAATAAAATAAAGTGCGAGGTGCTATGTATATTCACAGGGAACGCTGCTGCGCGCTCACTATCCTTTTGTCGCCTTTTACCACACCCACGGGTAGAAATGGGGTGATGCTATTCTAAACTGGCATCACAGGGGCAACCACGTGCCACCAACGCGTACTAAAAAAACCGTTATTTCCTAAAATATCACATTTCATCTCATCCCTTTACGTTTGACGAGATGACACCGTGGTTAACCGACGTTTGTGTATGATGTTCCACACGCACATACAAATCACGCCTATATCCCTGGCGGGGTAGGCAGAGCGTTAACAACCGTAATATTACAATCGTTATCGCCACGTCTGACAAAATGTTTGAAGGTCGAATCATACATCGACCTACATTCCTTGGAGAGAGTTGTTCAATTTCATGGGCTGGTTCACCCCATAAAATATTTACAGGAAATTTTTTTGTACCCTGAATTTACCAATATTATAGCGTGGAAGAATATTTGATTAGTAGCAAGTTCTTGGTGATATATTGATAGAAATTTGAGCACACAAGTAACTCAACTTAACTAGACTTTTCTATAATTTATCGTTGTTTGTTTTCAAGTTTCATTTGGTTTCGCTACACCAAGGTTGCGTCGCGACACGAACGGAGTTTCAAAGTTCCCAGTCATGTAATTAATATGAGTTCATAATTTATTACAGAGTGGTCCGTAATCTTTTTAGGCGGTGATGATACAAAAATTTACTTCTCTACAACATTGTTTAGGAAGGGACGAGGTATAAGGGACCGTGTATTGAAACTTTGTAGACATTTTCAGACCATGAAACTGTAATTCCCTATCTTAATATAGTAAAAATATTTGCAGAACAACTGGAATAATATTCATATCATAATAGGAGCCATTCTTCTCCTATATAAGATGTAAAATAATAGCTGCAAATATTTTAAGGGGTGAATCAGCCCATGGAAACTAAACAATTTTCCCCATGAAACATAAGTCGAAATATAAAAGAAATTAATTGACTTCCCATAAAATGTAGCAGCCGAGCGAGTCAACTGTATGGGAGGTCCAAATACTTTTATCATATTTCGACCTCTGTTCCTTAGGGAAAGTTGTTCAGTTTCATGGGCTGATTTACCCCTTGAAATAAATGCAGCAATTTTTCTACACCCTATATTTAAGAGCTTCGCTTTTGTAAGTGGAACATACGTTACTATAGGTACCAAATTACCAAAGAATACTACTCGTGACAATAGCTACTCGAATAACTACGGGTATTTGATTTTTTTTTACCAAAATTATGCTATAAGGGCTAATTTCTCTACAGTTTCGTAAACGTATCACGCCTGTAAAATTTTCACTACACTGACCCTTATTACCCGGTATAAAAAGCATATTTTTAGTGTCCGTTCTCTTCTTTTTTGTTAGGGGGTAATTTGGTTGACTATTTGACGCAAAAAAATTAGCAACACAGCATATTACCTATGAAAATTTACGGCCGATGCGGTGCAGTGGTAGTGCGACTGCCTCTGACGCAGAAGGTTCCGGGCTCGATTCTCGGTGGGTCACTCACTAAGTTGATATTTATCACTTTGTGAATTTGTTCCCAGTCTGGTTAGGACATTGCGAGCTGAACCGATTGTCCGTAAGTAAGATGGTTCCGTGTTTCGGATGCCACGTTAATCCGTAGGTCCCGGTTGCTGTCTATGATCACTTAGACGACGGTCGTTACACAACCATGTCAGAAGCCTGCTACTTGTAGAAGGCGGTTGAAAAATTCTGACACTAGGGTTCATCGGGTCGTTGGACGACTCGGTGTCCAACACGAAAAGAGAAGAGAGACCTATGAAAATATTTCTTGGCTCTCTCTGCGCACCTACGGAACCTTAAAAAGTATCTAAAATGCTAAACGCACTCAACGTGAAATTAATATTCAGTAGGAGCTCATTATGTTACCTTCATTAAATGTATCTTTGTCTCGTTTTATCTTAGCTAATTAAGTGAGGTAGCTCTTCTAACTTAATTTGTAAGAGAGAAAAGAAAATTTTATTCACTCTTGGAAAAAGTAAGAGACTTTACTTAACGTCTTTTGTCATATTATCTGATGTTGATTAGAAAATTGAGGATTTTGGGCTGATAGCAATACATGTCAGAACTAGGTGGCGCAATTTGCGGTTTTTAGCCGACTTAAAAAAAGGAGGTTCTCAGTTTGACTTGATTATCTCGCGTTTAGTGGAACCGGTTTTGAAGCGGTTACTTAGGAGAAGGTTTTAGGCATTTCAACCGACAAAAACGACGACGACCGATGTGGCGCAGTGGTAGTGCGACTGCCTTTGACGCAGGCGGTCCCGGGTTCGATTCTCGGTGGGTCACTCACAAAGTTGACATTTATCACTTTGTGAATTTGTTCCCAGTCTGGTTAGGACATTGCGGGCTGAACCACCCGATTGTCCGTAAGTAAGATGGTTCCGTGTTTCGGATAGCACGTTAAGTCGTAGGTCCCGGTTGCTGTCTATGATCACTTAGACGACGGTCGTTACACAACCATGTCAGAAGCCTGCTACTTGTAGAAGGCGGTTGAAAAATTCTGACACTAGGGTTCATCGGGTCGTTGAACGACTTGGTATCCCACACGAAAAGAAGAAGAAGAAGACCGACAAAAAAATATGAAAGTTCGCACTTTTATATGTATTTTAAAGTCGGTTCTCTTTTTAAAAAGGTTATTATTTTTTCTGATTCAAGAGTCATGTGTTAAGTTGAGTGCACAATAAAAAAGTACCTACCCCTGTTTATAAGAAATCGCTGTTCATTCGCAGAAGAGCCACATACTAGGAACTAAACTACTGCCACACGACGGAAAATGATCTTACATGTACACTCTTACACGGTACATGGTCTTCATATAAATAATTTATTTTCTTTTTGTGCCTAGTAACTTTATTCATAATATAGTTTAGGAAATATAATTTGAGTCGATTCGACTAAGAACCATCAAGGCAAATCAGCTCAAATAATATTTCCTAAACTGTACATACATACACATATCATGCCATTATCCCTTGCGGGGTAGGCAGAGCGTTAACCCGTTAGGCCCTTTCAGATGATTGGTGTATCACTGTAGTGACAGGTTATCGGCCTGTCGCCTATAATTGTAATACACATGAAAACCTCGATATATGACTTTATACCTTGCATGATTAATGAAGTAAAAAAAATGGTATGAAAAAATTCACTGTGTTGACATTTCAATCTTCTTTCAGACAAAGTCTAGACTAAGTAAATCAGTCTGTAACAAAATCCGTTATAAGAATAAAAGAGCAAATAGCTAAGAAGCGTTGGGATTAATGACTCGAAGGCGGATCACATACTTGACGCACGACGCGACGGAGCGCAAAAATATCGCAGCGGTCTATAGCACTCCCCATACTAAAACCGCACTCGATGGACGACACTGCGATAGCGCTGCGTCGACACCAATTGAGAGGTTTTAGTATGGGGATTGACATTTCTAGTGTGCATCTAACTGACCGCTGCGATATTTTTGCGCTTCGTTGTGCGTCAAGTGTGCGATCCGCCGAAGATTTATATGTTCTCAGATAAATGATGTAGATGATTGATGATCTATGGTCTTTTGAAAATGAAATCTTCGTCTTTCCTTGCGGGGTAGGCAGAGCGTTTACGGCCATATGAATACTCTATCGCTATCGCCATATATCGAATCTGGCATCTAACAAATGTTGAGGGTTGTTTCAGATAATTTGTGTATCACTATAAAATAAATAAATAAATATCTTGGACAATTCACACAGCGCCAACTAGGCCCAAACCAAGCAAAGCTTGTACTATGGGAACTAAATAGGTAATAGTATTACTTATATGCTTTTTTTTGTAAATAAATACATATTACACATAGGAAATACCCAGACTCAACACAAATATTTGAAAATTTTACTTAACAATTATTTGTGTCTGGTGTGGATTGAATCCACGACCCTCGGCGTAGAAGGCAGGGGTACTATCCGCTACGCTATCGGGACAGTCAAAAATAGTGACAGGTTGTCAACTGTGAATCTATTACCGAGCTTAATACCAATCCCAGCTCAGCACTTTATCACAGAACGTTTGGAAACGATTTGAATCATTAATATCAACTCGAAACTTCTTGCGCCATTGTTCTAGCAGTTTTTGTAGTTGGCAACACAGGGCGGGCGCTGACTCAGCAGTTTTGACCGAACTACGAACTAGAACTGACAGTTGGCAAACTACGAGGTTTTTCTTTCGTTATGAACCTACTATTAGCAAGACTTCCGTGCCGGCTTAGAATAGCATCATCCCATTTACATCCGTGGGTGTCTAAAAGACAACTAAGTGATGAATCCAGGTAGTGGGTAGCAGCATTCCCTCTCTTTTCTTTTCGTGTTGGACACTCGCTCGCTTCGCTCATCCAACGACCTGATGAATCCTAGGTCCGTATTTATAAATCGAACTCAAGTCTGAGATCGTTCTCAAGAGCGGTTTTGACAACTGTCATTCAATACTAAAAGCAACTCAAAGTCGTACTCAAGATCGATCTCAGAGTTGAGTACGGTTTATAAATACGGGCCCTAGTGTCAGAATTTTTCAACCGCCTTTTACACGTAGCAGGCTACTGACATGTTTGCGTAACGACCGCCGTCGAAGTGATCATAGACCGCAACCGGGATCTACGGCTTAACGTGCCATCTGAAACTCGGAACCATCTTACTTACGGACAATCGGATGGTTCAGCCCGCAATGTCCTAACCAGAATGGGAGCGTTCCCTGTGAATACAACATCTAGCGATGCGCTTGCCAATGTACCTGCCAAGCGTGGTGAGTACAATACCCCTACAATAGGGGGAGGCCCATGTGCAGCAGTGGACTTTCGCGGTTGTTAAGGTGATCAGTAGTGTATCAACTTACCTATTGGTTTTTCTTTTATGCTGCTTTCCAGAGTTACACATGGTTCTAACAGTTTTTCCGTAGAAATATGTTAAAAAATACGTAAAACCTTTCTGTTTCACTGATTTTCACTTTCTGATCACTAAAAAAATTATTTAATTAATTTTAAAAATTGCATTTTAAATGTAACCTTCTTTAATAAATAAATTTGTATTGTATTTGTATTTGTAAATGACCGTAACAGCCGTAATTTTGCGTTCGTTAACGCCCTGCCTATCTATATATTCATATATCACGCGTTTATCCCGTATGTGTATCTATTAAAAACGGCATGAAATATTCCGTGGTATAGGACTAATTGGCGGTGTCAGACAAACAGACAGAGCAACTCAAAAAGAGACCTCAATTTATTCTTTGTATTGCTTAGCAGCACTTTGAGTTACCATTTTAAGGGATCTGCTACCATTTTACATACATATATCATGCCTTTCTCCCTTGAGGGGTAGGCCGAGCGGTAACGGACGTAAGAATACGGTCGCTATCGCCAAGTCTGACATTTTTGAGGATTGTTTTCAATAGTTGTTCCAGAAAACATGTGTATCACTATAGAGCCAAGCTGTCAGCCTGTCGCCTAAAAAATGTAATACACCAATACTCTCGAGTCTCTTAGCCGCCTCTTACGACACCCGCGGAAAGGATGTGGGGTGATGCTACTCTAAGCCGGCATCACACGGCACTACCGTTTTTGGTGGTGTTAATTACTACGTTTCCGTGTGATGCCTGCTTACAATAACATCACCCCATCCGTAGGTGTCGTAGAAGCCGGCTAAGGGAGTCGAGGGTTTCATGTGTAGGTATTGTAATTTTAGGTGACAGGCTGACACCTGTCACTACAGAAATGCACGACTTATCTGAAACGATCCCCAAACATTCGTCAGACGTGGCGATATCGACCGTAATTTTTAGGTTGTTAACGCTCTGCATACGTCGCCAGGGATATAAGCGTGATTTGTGTTTGTCTGTATGTATGTTAAATACTTTAAAACAAATTAGAGAGAGGGCGTAGATCAAACCACTAGAAGGTGATCCCAATGGACTTGTCAATATGCCAGTGATGGTAAAATAACTAGCCACCACATTTGTAATACAACAGCAACTCTCATACATTGTAATTTTTACGACGAGGACAACGTAAGCACCATAAACCCGCAAGCCAATAAACCGTTAACGAGATTGTCCTGACAAGAGATCTATACTTGAAGTACCTATGAAGATTTTTTGTTTTATTTTTAGGGTGTGAGACTTCTAATCGATAAATGACCCAATGGATCGTGTCGTGAGATTATCCCGTTTACTAGGTGAATCCGCCTTTGACGTAGTTGTGCCTTCTCTGTCATATGGGACAAAGAGACGACAAACGACACGATGAACCGTGGTGTCTTAATTTGCTTGTGGACAGGGTCATTAAAAAAAAATGTGTACGCCTAAAACTGTGGTCCAAAAATACTATGTACTTCATTAACATTTTCCAACATATTTAAAGTTTCAATTAATAAACAGAGAAATTATACAACGTGTAACGTAAAATGCGCAAAACCTCAGACACCCTCAAGCAGCCCATGAACCTGAACAACTTTCCCCAAGAAACATAGGTCTAAATGTGAGAAAAATATTTATACCTTACATACAAAATTACAGACCGACCACGTCAAATTTTATGGGAGGTATAAATATTTTTTTCACATTTCGACCTATGTTTCTTGGGGAAAGTTGTTCAGTTTCATGGGCTGCTTGAGGGTGTCTGAGGTTTTGCACATTTACACGTTGTGTAAGTAAGTGTTCTGACGCCATTCAAAATAGCAACGTACGATTACATAATTTTGTGAGGCAATGTCTGTCTATCGATCTTGATTTATTGCTGATGCTAACCAAGTGCTGACATAAATATTATCTATAAGTCTCGAAGTAATTTTGCTTAAGGACTACTTAGGCACGATTTTATGCATAGGCAAAACTTGGCCTGAGATTTGAAATTTGGCAGTTTTAAGTACGAGAACCTACTTCAATTCATAGTTTCAGTTCAATAGATTTTACAAAATTTGATATTGAACGCGTTTTACTAACCTTAAATCAGGTCAAATGAGCTACTTTTTAAAACGACCTAAAGCGGTATTTTGTATCAAAAACTGGAAGTATGACCTCACGCTGTATTTGGATGGCGTCAAAGCACTTACTTTTATACTATTTTTCTCTTTATTAATTCAAGCTTTGAATATTTCGAAAAATTATGAAGAAAGTCCAAAGTATTTGTGGCCATAGTAGTTTTAAATGTACAACTTTTATATTTTAGCATCGTAAAATGCCGTTTCCCTGTTGTACCATACCAAAACTGTATTAGTTCTGGCTGTGCTGTCAAAATAAATTTTCTATGCATCTCAAACATTTTTCTTGTTCCAATGAATGCTTTATTTGGCAATATAAGGTTTTCTTTTTGAGAAAAAAAATTTATTTCGAGACCTCTGTAGATGATGTTGATATGTTCCTCGATTTCAAAGCCAAAAGACAAAAAATACATTGCAACACTGACACTTTTGTTCTAAATAAGTCCAAGTTCCAAAAAAAGACAAAAATATGTATAAAATTCCCTATTCTCGCATTTTTATCTCCAAGACAAATAACATTTTGTTGGTCACTTTGTAACCATCAGGATAAAAGCTGGAAGTCGGAGTTTGAAACTTGGAGTTAAAGTCGGCAGCTTAACGTCCTGTAGTAAAGAATGAAATGACTCTACGTTCTATAAGTTCTAGATAAGATAGTTTTCTGTTTTATCTAGGGGTGTTAAAACTGTTCCCGTAGTGTTTGCTGAGAGAGAGTTGATACATAAAAGTGATGGCGTATGACATTTTCTATAAGAGATTGGGGAAAGTTAGGGGGTAATGGGACCATAAGGGGAGGGCAGGCTGTACCACCAACCAATAACTAGAATCTGTGATATCTTCAGACTATATTGATAGTATTTGGGCCCCAACCCAAGTCTGCTATTTTTCGTCATTGTAACGCCATCGAAACTCAACTGTCATTCCATTGTCATTGTGGTTTTCTATACTTCAAACTGTTAGTAGACTACGAAAGTACTAAAATCATCCAACTGAGATCCAATCGACGTCCAACTGCAACGATTTTAATTTAGCAGACATAGGTCTCAAGACAACATTGCCGTATAGAGTGTAGTCGTAATACTTCGTAAAATTTAGCTTGATACTTGTGACGGACAGGTCCATACTAAAAGAGAAATAAACAAAGTAAAATGGAGCTGATGTCATAGCATTTGCCCGAATATGACAAGCGTCTCAGGTATCAAGCTACATTTTAAGCACTATAGTCTTAAATTATTAGTATTTACGGGATTATCACCACGATTATGTTTATTTTTACCTCGATATTTCGAAGCGGTTGCACGCTCCATGGTCACGAGTAGACTGTGTCAGTCGCGAAACTCTCAAAACTATAGTCTTCTTTGTCTTTGGGTTGTGGTTTTGAATCTAATCTAGTAAAATATTTATACTTAGATCTAACGGTACTAGTTTTGACTGAGTTTTTTTTTCTAATTGGGCGAAAATGTGTCAATGTCAAAGTTTTGTTACTACTTATTGGTTAAACACAGTCGCATCTGTTGCTGTCTGCAATAAGATTTGATTTTTTAGCAAAAATGGGGAGGCCATTGGTTTTGAGGATTTTTTGGCTTTTAGCAAAACTTGTCTGTACTAGGTGACACTGTTGACATTTTTGTAGATTAAGGGATTATCTGTCAAGTTCAGTGACTCTTATCTATAGGTAATCGCTGCTGAGCTTTTAAAAGCTTTCATTTGCAGCCAGCGCCATCTACTATGTACTAAACGAACAGATTAAAAATTCCCATTGTGGCGGTCGAAATCAAACTTGCGTTCTCCACAATATACACCCGAGATTCAGACCAGTAGACCAGTATGGTGGCTTAGTTTTATGGCTGAAAATACATTAAGGTGTTTTAGTGGTTTGCTAAGTTTATGTTGAAAGCTTTATCTTGCTTTATATGACTTAGAATATATGGGAATGTGTTATACTACTATCCCATATTACTACTGGTGGTATAATACTGGGTTATCAGTATTTATATTACCAGCTTTCCGCCTCTGGTTTTATCTCTGGCTGTTTTTGTAAAAAAATAAAAAATATATATCCTGGACAATTCACACAGCGCCATCTAGCCCCAAACTAAGCAAAGCTTATACTATGGGAACTAGATAGCTGATACTAATACATATATACTTTTATTTGTAAATAAATACATATTATACATAGAAAACATCCAGACTCAACACAAATATTTGAAAATTGACTAAACAAATATTTGTGTCCGACGGGGATCGAACCCACGACCCTCAGCGTAGAAGGCAGGCATACTATCCGCTACGCCATCGGGACAGTCAAAATATATGGATAAATAATTTGAAGATTTCTACGGATAAACCTATGGAGATCGATCTTAGCTGTGTAACGACCACCATTTACTTACTTACTTACTTACTCCTGTGGCTCAGGGACCCAAAGTGCAAAGGTCGACCATTTATGCAACCATAAACAGACAATTAGTACAGTGTAGCGTGCTCTCTAAAACAAGGAACTATTCTCTTCAGCAAAAGAAATTCTAATAAAGGACATAAGTCACTATGCTTAAGTAGCGCTGGTTTTACTCAATTTCCAAACTTTCTAAAAACTGAACCCGATGTTTCCAATCTATCTTACTTATAAGTTAGTTGCTTAAACCTAACTTCTAGTTACTGCAGAAAAGAACACATACATTGGCTGGACAAAAGCGTTCTTTGTCTTTGTGAGCTAGTTCTAGTTTCAAATTTACTTGACTTTGTTTTTTTCAGTATTCAGATAGCTGTACGATATTGCAGTTTTACACTGTAATATTGCAATCTGCCTAAAAATAATACGCTGAATCGTGATCAGTGTTTATTTTACAATATTTTGACAGTTTGTAATGTAACTTTTTTGTAATTTTACGGTTAGTAAGTACATTAAAAACATTTCTGCGCACTACCTGTGGCTTACGCAACGAAACTACAGGCTACAATTCTACTGGTGGAATTCGATTTACATTGCGTAGCCGGTGAGACATTATAAAACCAGGATTTTTGCCCCGCAACGCAATGAATATCGCATTTCACCTGTAGAATTGCAGCCTGTAGTTTCGAAAAACGAGGCACTGGATTCATCACTTAGTCTTCTCTTACGTACGACACACACGGTAGAAATTCTAATTTTGTACGACACGGAAAATTCTATCGTTCAGATTCACTAAAAATCATAAAATTCTGACTTACCCTCACGTAAATTCTATTTGAAAAAACCCTCTCATTATTTAGGTGGAAGTATTTTTTGTTTGGGGGTTTGTTTGCCCCAGAGTTATCAAACGCGAACGGCTTGGTGGGTTAGAGGAGCTGAAAACATTCGTATGGTTGTTCAAACAGCCCAATCACGCCCTTGGTGCGAGGGATGAGACTGTGCTTAAGGGTTGTTCTGAGAGGAACTACCTGAGTGAACGTGTTGTGTACCCACCTGTTTGAGGCCTTAAGTGAGGCAAATGTGGAAGTGCATGCAACAAGTGGTCGAGTCTATAAAATAAACATACTTTGTTTGGGTGTAAAAATATTTTGAGGGTTGATTTAGCCCATGAAACCGAACAACTTTCCCCAAGAAACAAAGGTCGAAATATGAGAAAAAATTTTGGACTTCCCATACGAAATTACCGATCGACCAAGTCAATTGAAAGGATTTTTTTTCTCGACCTATGTTTCTTGGGGAAAGTTGTGCAGTTTCATTTTTGCATTTTATATACGTAGTTTTAGCAGCACCTCAAAGTGCGCATTTAAGGGATAAAAGTATACAAGTGTTTCTTAGCTAATGAATGGAAAACCATTCAAAGTTGATCTTTTAAGATATGAGTAACTTGAAATGCTGCTTAAAGGGTATTGAATTGCAAGTGTGAAAATGTAGCAATTAGTTCTTGGATTAAAGGAAAAGAGATATGAAAAAACATTTGAAATAGAGATTCAGGCCTCTTTCACACTTCAGCGCTAAAATAACGCTTGAGCACAGCGTTGTGCGTTGGACCTTTGTCGAGAGTGGTTTTAGTATGGGGAGTGTCGTTTCTAGTATGGACCTGAGTTTTGCGTAAAGTGTGAGAAAGGGCTCACAGAAAATAAATTAAATAACATAACATAACATAACAAAATTCTTTATTGCACAAAATTAAACAACGTGTAGAAGACACAAACAAAGGAAACAGTACAACAAGGCGGCCTTAATGCTAGGTAGCATCTACCAGGCAACCTTAGGGTGAAAGAGAGAGCGCGATTATGGAAGCGGGATAGTGCAAATATTACCTACTAGTACATACTACATAAATAATGATAAAATACATATACAATTTTACATATCAATACACAAATAATTCACTAATAATTAAATATTTTTGCAAGCCCGTACAAAAGTTTTGTTATAGTTTATACTTGCGATTGACGCCGCTTAGAGAAACTCCATTATTAGTTGGTATTTGTATGGTAAACACTTGTACTGTTTCACAATTTTAATTTATTTATTTACCCTGGGTTATAATAGTTTTGTTGTTTGTTTTATTAAACATCCAGAAAACAACACCAACATAACTTAAATTCCATATTTTGCTCATAGTGCTATAATACACAGCTGTAGAAGTAATGCATACGAGTATAATTGAACACAACTTTTTCGCAAGTCATACATACATACATACATACATACATACATACATACATACATACATGCGGGGTAGGCAGAGCGATAGTGGCCGTAAGAATACAGCCACTATCGCCACGTCTGACATTTTTGAGGAATGTTTTCCGAGGTTGTTTCAGAAAACATGTGTATTACTATAGTGAGCCCGCCTAAAAATTGTAATACACCAATACTCTCGAGTCCCTTAGTCGTCTCTTACGACACCCGCGGGAAGGATGTGGGGTGATGCTATTCTAAGCCAGCATCACATGGCATCATTTCGAAAGTCATATTCACGCAAAGCCGCTTACATCTTAAGAAACGATATCGATCTTTGATTTATATTCATTACCAGCCGTGAGAAGTCACCCCGGGTCATACTATTTCTTATCCCTTACGGGGTACGCAGGGCGTAAAATAGGTACTTATTAAACAAAAAACTGTTGTTATCGCTAAATGTGACAATTGGTCAAAAAATCGTGTCACTGCAAGTTGTGTTTAGCCATACATGCATACAAGTATCGCTTTAGTGACGGGTTGTCAGCCTGTCGCCTAAAGTTGTAATACACATGAAACCCTCAAGTCTTCTTAGTCGCGTCTTACGACACCCAAGGGAAAGAAATGGAGTGATGCTATTCAAATCGGCATCACACGGCATTCAGCCCATGATTACCCTTCTTTAACCTTCTAAAAGAAACACACAGAAAGTAGAGAAATTCGTTGATGCTATTCAGCCAGTATTCGCACGTTTTTTATCTTTAAAGAACCCCGCATTTAGCAAGCCAATGGGGTGATGCTATTCGCATCATACGGTAGCAACAGCAAGTCAAATTAATTCAGCCGTACCCTCCACATTGACTTGGCACAATTGAGAGCTCCTTTCACCCGACAAAGGCGGATCGCACACTTGACGCACGACGGAGCGCTAAAATATCGCAGCGGTCAGATCCATACAAGAAACCTCACTGCTCATACTAAAACCGCACTCGACGGACGACACTGTGATAGCGCTGCGTCAACGGGGATTAAAATTTCTAGTATGGATCTGACAGACCGCTGCGATGATTTAGCGCTCCGTCGTGCGTCAAGTGTGCGATCCGCCTACGAGGGAGACGATGGGGTCTATTATTAGACCCCCCCCTGTCTCCTCTGTCCCGGCCTTCCCGATCGATAGAGGCATGTTTAAAATAAATATGTCTTATAGGCCTATAAGGGAGTAAATGTCAATCTGTTGGTTGCTGGATTGGTTAATAATTCTGAGGCTGTTTGTGGCAATCTTTATTTATACTACCGGCCCGCCTTACAGCGGTTGCATCCGCTGTAACTCATTTTCCCGTGGGAATAAATTGTTTTCCACGCAAGTGTTATACATACAAATCTTTCTCTTAAATTATTCTATTCTATCAAATAAACTGCACAAAAATCCGTCTTGTAGTTATAAAGATATAAGCATACAAACATACCTATGTACAATATACAGATATTGGGATATATTATGCTGGAAGCGAGTTAGCTGAAAAAAAATAATTCAAAAATTATTTCACGGTTGAGAAGTGGTCAGTGCCAGAAAAGCTTAGAAAGTGACTTCAGTGAAGCGACAATTTCAAAGACGATTAAAATCTGCTTCAAATCTTGCCTTTATTGGATTATCTTCAAGGCTACGCAAGTTTTTGAGAAACAGGAAAATAATTTGGATCTTAATAATATAAAACCAGGCTAAAGATTTTCAATTATCATAACTCAAATATTTTCCGTTCTCTTTTACAAACTGGAGGCCTAAAGTCCACAGATCCAATTAAATTAACATTGAAGAACGAATCTTCACTCACAGCCTTCAAAACTTTGAGAGAAACTTCAAAAAAGTGCGTTTCTACTACGTCCGAAAATTCCGCTTCATAGAAATCACAGGCGGAGTCAAGTTTCCCGTAAATAGAAAAGTATTGATTTAATACTGGCATGCATTGAAAACCTCTGACATGGGTTCATTAGGTCATTGGACTCGGTATTCCAAACGATAGAAGAAGAAGACTTGCACAAATCAGTCTTAAAACTAGACCATATTTCGTAAAGTGCTTAAAAAATTGAAACTAAATTGTGATTGTCGCTGCTTATGACAGCTGCAGCAATACTTGTTACAACTAAGCAGGCAATTTTTTTACAGTCAAAAATTTATTCTGCATCAGCAAATCCCAGAAATTTTCGTCTTATATTTGCTAGTGGAAATACTCTGCAAAAATCCTGACATTTCTTCATTTTCAAAAGTTTTGAATTCATCATGATTTTATTGCGAGCCTTCGACATATTCATAAAGATGGAATACACACATACACATTGTCACGGCCTTATCATGCCATTTACGTTACGTCCGACAAAAGTTTGAGGGTGATTTCAAAGACTATTATCATTGTGAAATGTCAGTCTATCGCCTAAAACCAAACCCACTTGTAAGGTTTGGAGTGATGCTATTCTAAGCCGGCATCTCACGGAAAAATTAAATGCATCCATTTTAGTAGATACTGAAAACAGCGGGCGCCAAGTGGCGTTAGGTGGATCGCACGCTTAACGCACGACGGACCGCTAAAATATCGCAGCGTTCTCTCAGATCCATAGAAATGTCAGCCCCCATACTAAAACCGTTCAGCCGCTGTTGACGCAGCGCTATCACAGCGTCGTCCGTCGAGTGCGGTTTAAGTATGGGGAATTGGGGCTGACAACCTGACACTATAGTGATACACATGTTTTCTGAAACAACCTTGGAAAACAATCCTCAAAAATGTCAAAAGTGGCGATAGCGTATTCTTACGGCCGTTGACTTTCTGCCTACGCCGCAAGGGATAAAGGCGTGATACATGTATGTATGTAATTGGGTAGTGACGTTTCTAATACGAGTATGGATCTGACGGACCGCTGCGATATTTTAGCGGTCCGTCGTGCGTTAAGTGTGCGCTGTCCCTCCCTGTACCAAAAACCTTTGAGACCAAAAACCCTTATATCGGCACGTGTCGTGTCACGCAAAGTTTAGGCAACTTTGGCATATTGCCAATGTTTGCCAAACTTACGCGTTGTGAATTTATAAGCACGAAGGGCGGGAAACTGATGCTTTTTGTTGTCTTTGTCGAAAGTATCGAATTTATGGCGTTTCTGGTTGCGAAAAAGTTATAGCCTTTTCATACTGTTTTATGAGTTTTCAATACCTTATATTTTGGTTTGAAAATTTTGTTAAGCTACCTAATAATAAAAGATCTCTTGGTTTTAAAATATTTACCTTGCACTGTTTCATTTTACTAGTCAAATAACAAATTCAGAACATTTTTATGTAACTAAGTAAGCAAAAGCATGAGAACATGTCTTGTGTAAGGAGTTCGCGCGTCTGTCATAAATGAATGAATTTCTCAGAAGATATTTGCGCTACGGAGTTTTTTTTTGCATACATATGGTGTTTTAGTCATCCTGCAACAGATTTCATTCATTCATTTACGGCTGCGTTCAGTAGAACGAAAAAAAGGGAAGAAATGTGAGCCAATAGCTGAGATAGCGGAATCAGTCTTTCCCCCAGTATAGTGATTATTGAAAGCAGACTGATTCAGTCGTATCTGCAGTTGAGCGGTTACTCCAAGTTTTCCACTAACATATTTGAAAGAATGCCGTGTGATGCCGGCTTAGAATAAATAGCATCACCCCAATTTTTCCCAAGTTGTAAGAGGCAACTAAGGGAATCGAGGGTATCATGTGTATTACAACTTCAGGCGACAGGCTGTCAACCTGTCACTACAGTGATACAGGAATCACTAAAATGGCCTTTAATACTTTGTCAAACGTGGCGATAATGACCGTAATTTTTCGATCGTTAACGCTCTGCCTACCACGCGAGGAATAAAGGCGTGATTTGTGTATGTATATATACGGCAGCATGTATATATATATATATATATGCGTATTTCAAAGAATTTCTTCAACGAAATAAAAAGAGAGAACGTTATTAAAGTTTTACAGATGGAATGAACACATTCGGCTTTCTTAGTAAGAAACGTATAGAAAATACGTATAATACCCGACATCCTCAAACATCTCTGGACTACTGTTAAATAAGGGAAGCCGCAATGTCTGCATAAAGGTGCACGTCCACTTTCGATTTATCGAAGCTCAATTTCTAAAAGTGTAATTATTGATATCGTGAACGAACAACATCTGTAACGATTGATTACTTTCTACAACGTGAATATCTTAATACCCCAGATATTGTTGGAATTGATTAGGACGTGTGAAATGTAAATTAATTTTAGTAGTTGAACATGTACAGAGGTAGACTGTAGTGGTTGTAAATGTATATAATATCTACAACTCATTACTATTTGTATTTTTGTAAAAATAATATATGGCACGCCGTGCGGTGCTAGCTTAGAATAGCACTACCCCAATGCTACCCGTGGGTGTCCCAAAACCCAACTACATGGATAATCATCAAGTGAATGGGCAGCAGCATTCCCTGAGAATGCAACATCTTGCACTGCGCTCGCCAATCCGCCTGCCAAGCGTGGCGAGTATGCAATACCGTCCGAAATGGGGAGGCCAATATCTAGCAGTGTAGCAGTGGACTATTGACGGACGTGAGGGGATACACGACAAGGTGGAAACGCACATTTACAAGTATACCTCGCCTTTGAACGTGATGTTTGTTTACTTCTGATTGGGTGATGCTATTGACACAAACCTACAGATATGTATATTTGTAAAGCCACAGGATATATAGACCTACCCGGTAGAGTGGATACCTACTTTTATACCTAGTATAAGGAACGGTGTTCTGAAAACTTTTCAGACATGATCATACAATGTAACTTTATAGCATTTTTTATATTTAACAAATATACGAAAACAATTTTTCGAGTTTCCGTAGAAAGTGAGTCTGATCAGAATTCAAATACGGTAGGTAGATTTCCTTTTTCTCATTTACCAACATAACCTCAATAGAAAAAGCTATTGGAACTCATAATCTGATAACGCCTGCAAAGTTTTGGTGTACATCTCGTATAAATAGGGTCTTATTTGGTCTTAAACTACCTAGGTATTTTACATGGATTATGGATTCATTGGTTCATTGAACGACTCGGTGTCTCACACGAAAAGACAGAGAGAGAGTAGGTTTTTATTGGTATAAGATTGGTACAACCTTAGAAAACACTACTCAAAAATGACAGACGTGGCGATAGCGACCGTATTCTTACGGCTGTTAACGCTCTGCTTACCCCGCAAGGGATAAAGGCGTGATATATGTATGTATGTATGTATAAGATTGGTATAGGAAACAATAAACACAATTTTATTCATACTACATGCCTAATATACTTTTGAGTCTGTCTACACAGAGTAGATAGACTTAAAAGTAAGTTAGGCATGAAATACAAAGCAAAATGCGTAATGTTGTTGTATATTTGGGGTGTGTGTGTGTGTACCTAAGTGTGATGTAGCGTTTGATGGTAATCGCCGGAAAAACTCGACTTAGACAAAACGCTCGTATTTGTCACCGTCAGACCATTCCTTGTTCTTTTAGCCTTCTTGAGACAAATAACAACAGAGTTTAGGTAGCGTGTGTTGCGAGAATCTTGGGATCAAGTTTGTTTTGGAGAAAATTGTTTCATTTCATGAAATGTGTAGGTAAAGTTTAAATTGTGAAAATGTTATTACGGACGATTTTATATTAAATAAGCGTATCGCACGCTAGATGCACGACGGAGCGCAAAAATATCGCAGCGATCCATACTAGAATCTAAAGTTGAAATTGTGAAAAGGTTATTACGGACGATTTTATATTAAATAAGCGTATCGCACGCTAGATGCACGACGGAGCGCCAAAATATCGTAGTGGTCTGTCAGATCCATACTAGAAGCGTCACTCCCCATACTAAAACCACACTCGACGGACGACACTGCGATAGCGCTGCGATGACAGCGCTTGGGCGGTTTTAGTACGGGGATTGACATTACTAATAAGGATCTGACAGACCGCTGCGATATTTTTTCGCTCCATCGTGCGTCTAGCGTGCGATCCACCATAGGTACATTATGTTCTTGTCTTGTGATGCCGGCTTAGAATAGCATCACTGCACATCCGTCAACTGTTTTTACACCGCCTATAAATTGTTATTTCGGTTTGCCGGGCTCAATATTGTATTCGCCCAATATTTACCTATAAGTTTCACTAAATGATTTATTATTGTTATTAAGATTTTCTTTTCTATTTCTCTGTTTTACAAGAAGAGATATTATTATTATAAGAGGCGACTAAAGGACTCGAGAGTATTGTTGTATTACAAATTTTAGACGGCAGCCTGACAACCTGTCACTATAGTTAAACACGAGTTTTCTAAAACAACCTTGGAAAACAATCCTCAAAAAATGTCAGAAGTGGCAATAGCAGTTATATTTTTTTCGGTCGTTACAGCTCTGCCTACCTACATACATACATACATACATATATCACGCCTTTATCCCTAATGGGGTAGGCAGAGCGCTGACGGCCGCAAAAATACGGTCGCTGTCGCCACGTCTGACAAATATAGAGGGCCGTTTGAGATAATTTTGTGTATCACTATAGTGACAAAAAAAAAATGCCTACCTCAAAAATGATAAAGGAGTGAGCGTGTGTGTATGTAACTATTCATCCAGAACTGACCTCAGCTAAAACGCCTTTCATGCAGTGGCATTACTACACACACTAGCTTACATATATCGGGTCGTATGTCAATTTAGTATTTTACAGGAAATATAAAGAGCAAAAAAATCTATCCGTGACTAAGATACACTCTAAATTATATTTATTTTTGGAAACTGGTTTTGTTTTACAACCTACATCTATTTTTACTTACACAGTTTTCATGCAATGCCTCAATTTCGCTATTTCGAAACAGTAACAAGCTAAAATTGGATTCAATCTTTCGCTTTTGTAAGCAGAAAATCGAAGTCTTTTTGAAACAAGTCAATGACTTTTTTATGGATAAAATATTCGTCCTTTCAAAGATATTTTCAGTGCAAAATATCACTTTTTAGGGTTTTGTAGTCTACGACAGACTCTTATAATTTTGTCAGCTATATCTGTCTGTCTATCAATCTATATGTTGGCCTGCATAGCTACATTATAATCGCAACACCTAGAGACATCAAATTTGGTAAAGACATATACGAGTGAGTATGTTATTATTATTAGCGTAAAAGCCAATTTTTTTAGTGTGTCACGTGTATTAGCTAACTTTATTTAACTTGTAAAGTCACAACAGTCCACTGCTGGACATGGGCCTCCCGCAATTGAAGGTATTGCCACTCTTACCACGCTTGGCAGGCGGATTGGCGAGCGCAGTCCAAGATATTGTAGTATGGATAGAGCACGCTGCTGCCCGTTCCCTGGATTCATCGCCTTTTATGACACCAGCGGGTAAAATGGGGTGATGCTAATCTAAGCCGGCACCACACGGCTGTTTTATTCAACAGTCTTAGCTATATTTTTCGATTTACGTCAATCCTTATTTTTGTCACGGAAAAGGATAAAAAGACCTGCCTACTTGTACAGTACCTCATTTTTCATTCTATTCTTAAAATATAAAAGGAAATTGGTTTTTATGTGGAAGCAAAACGAAATGAAAAGAAGAGAGAGATCGACATCTGTACTGTGCGTACATATAACGAATTGCGTATAAGCTTAGAAATTATATTTTATAGCTTTACCTGTAGTCTATACATTGTATTTTGATATATTTTTTGAAAAAAATTGCATTATTTTTAAATAAATTTGAAATGTAATTTCAGCAGCTGTAAACTTTGCTGCTGAAAACTTCTCGTAACAAATTTTCCTTGATAATTTCGCAATGTATGTTCGTAAGCCGACCTTTTCATTGAGTCTCGTAGCAGATACAGTAGCACAGTGCTACGCGACTTACTATGAACTAACAATCGGTAAAAAAAAAAATTATACAGGCTCATTGGTAGCAGAATTGGTCAGAAGTCTGTCTATGACATATGAAGTGACTGCTCTGGCGATTTGTTCTAGTCACTTCATTTTGTAAAATTGGTTGATTTTATGTCGGTTTTTGATATCGAATGAACGTGATCACTGGCAGGTCAAATGAGCTACTTTTAAAACGATATTTTATATGACAATACGAATGTCATGTCTCTCTAGTTTGGCTGGCGTCAAAACATTTTCTTTTAAATTATTTTTCTGTTTAATAATTCAAATTTTGAATATTTCGAATAACTATAAATGGAGTATGTAGCACTATTGAACAATAGTTTTAAGCGTACTACTTTTGTATTATATCAATGACCCCTCATTTTTTTTTTTTGTGGATTCTACGTTTTCGGCCCCGGGGCCATCAAAAACTACGCCTGTCGGCTTGGTGGGGTGCTCACCCGGGATATTTTGATTGGTTGTTCAAACAACCAGCCCAATCACGCCCTTGGGGCGAGACTGGGCTTAGGAGTTGTTCTGGGGATAACTGATCGGACTGACAGGGACTGACTGATTCATTACATACAGGGTGTAAATTGTTCACATCTCTGTTATGAGTTTGATAATTGACCTCTGACGTGTGATCCAGATGATTGGTTAGGTTTGGGAGGTAACGAGCTCGAATTAACATATTAATTCGATTCATGGGATACAGCCGTGATATACTGGGTGTAAAAAAAATATTAATTTAGCAAATATTTGAACCGGTTCATGAAACTGAACAACTTTCCCATATATTTGAAACAACATAGTTCGTTGTCGTACTTGTCGTAACTTAAAGCGCTTTAGAGTAAGATTTATTGTTATCTAGTCTAGCTTGGCACAAAATTACAGTGTAATAATATTACTATAGGAAAAGACAATGTAGTAGTAATTTTTCTGTGGTGTATAGTGAAAAATATTCATATAGAAGTTAGTAAAAGGTACGATGAAGTTTTAACTGTAAAAAGGCATGTCAAAGTTGACGAATATCGTGGTCTCTGCGTTTTCATACAAACGTATTTCCCTGTTTTCTTTCCTGATAGAGATATTTTTTTTTATTACATATAAGCCTACTTATACTTACGGCTTGCCTCTATCATTTTTTTTTTCAAAAAATCATTACTATTTTCGAAAAAAGTTATTGAATTTAATTAAATCTAGATTGGATGTTTTTGCCCAGCAGTGGGACACTTTAGGCTAAAATAATAATAAAAATTACCAAAGGTCGTGTGATGCCGGCTTAGAATAGCATCACCCTACATCCATCCCGCGGGTGTCGTAATGACAACTTGTCACTATAGTGATACACATGTTTTCTGGAAAAACCTTGGAAAGCAATCCTCAAAAATGTCAGACGTGGCGATAGCGACCGTATTCTTAAGGCCATTAACGCTCTGCCTACCCCGCAAGGGATAAAGGTGTGATATATGTATGTTTAATGTAATAACTTACATTTTCTCCTTGCTCCAAAATCAAACTTTCAAACTCAGCCCAGTGTGCCCCAGCTTTAGAAGTCCTTAATGTCGGCAATTAATATTCAAGGCCTGTTCTCTCGGTGTGTGACAGCCCAATTTACCGCCTCTGACGGCCTCTGACGGCTCTCGCTTCTGATGTGAATCGCACACACACACCGGAGAATCGTGCAGTTTGTGACAGCTACCATCACAGAGTTGATGCCTAGAAGAACTGGCGTAAGACGTTTTCTGTAACAAATGTGAAACTAGCGCTGGCAGTGATCCACCTAATGGTCTTACGCCCTAATTAGGGGGATCGCACACTTGACGCACGACGGACCGCTAAAATATCGCAGCGGTCTGTCAGATCCATGCTAGAAACGTCACTCCCCATACTAAAACTGTACTCGACGGACGAACACTGAGATAACGCTGCGTTGACTTGGGGATTGACATGTCTAGTATGTGTCGGAATGCTGCGATATTTTAGCGGTCCGTTGTGCGTTAAGTGTGCGATCCACTTTAGGTTGCATTTGGTTTGTTACCACCATAGCAACAGCAACAGCAGAAGTACACTTTTCATCAGAGAAACCAAGACACTTTCATTTTTATGATTTGATAATACACGAAATCTATAAAAAACTAGATTTAATTTGGGACATTTTCAGATTTATAAACCCTATTTGACTGACTTTTACACGATATCGGACCGTTTTTCCAATATAAACGGAAACTCTTACGGAACTGTCAAAAGACCGTACAACCTGACAGTGTGAGTGACAACCGTCTGATAGCTCCCAGCTCTGATGCTCCTGACATGATCACGTGTTTGAGGAGTGAGAGCAGCCGCAAATAGCTTCATTAAGAGGACCCCAGAGCGTAACTAGCGCCGTCTTCACAATAAAAGCTCATTACTCGGTAGAAAGCTATCAACTTTTAGTTGTTTTACTAAAAATTGGCTACAACAGCCATCTCCGGGTGCATCGGCGCCGATCTGATTAAGAATCGAAGTGGTCGCCATGGCCGAAATCGGTCGGAGAGATCATCATCTGAAAATTGCATACTTTACGCTCGCATTGCCCACCATAATAGTATTTTCTAATGAAATCAATTACGACTACGTATAAAAATGATAACTTTTCATTTTTACGATATTTTACCTCTCGTAAGCCACTTTTTAATCAATTCAAAAAAAGGAAGATGTTTGTCCGCGATTATCGCGCGTTTGGCTGAACCGATTTTGATAGTGTATAGCAAAGTGTTTGTCAGACTTAGGATAAGGTTTTTAACTAACAAAAAATGGAGGTTGGCAGTTTATCACATTCTTTGAAATATCAGTTCCCTTTTAAAAAAAGTTATTCTAATTATGGTCTTTCATGTATTCCACAAAATACTTCACATTTTCACACAAACTCTAAAAACATATTGTCAGAAGACTCGCTCTCATGGTAAGCGTACTTGTACTGTACCTTTATGCTTAAGGGCATTCTAACACTATTGTAGTTATAACGAGCACTACATAACGTTGTTAACCGAATGTGCTTCAGAATTTCAGCTAAAGAGGTAGGTGCGTTACATTGAAGTGACATAGATAGATTGTAATATAACAGAAAGGGATAAAGGCGTGATATCTGTAATTGTGGAGGTGTGTGTAGAAATGTAATTATGTTTTTTGTTTTTACTATCTATATATGACATTTTAGTGCGTGTTTTCATTAATATTTATGTCTGTAAGAGAATATTTTTGAGTTTCGTTCGAGGTAAATAATTTGTTTTTTGAAACAAAGAACTAACTATCATATATAGCTACTTGCTTTAAAAATAGATTAAATAAAATCAAACTGTTATTTTGACATTTGCCGTGTGGTACAGCTTTAAAATAGCATCACCACAATTCTACTCGTGGGTGTCGTAAAAAACAAATAACAACAACATGCAGAAAATGCATCTTTCATTCAGTAAATGGGCAACAGCGTTCCCTGCAAAAGCAAAACCGTTCACTACGTTCGCCAATCCACCTGCCAAAGGCGGATCGCACATTTGACGCACGAGAGAGCGCTAAAACATCGCAGCGGTCTGTCAGATCCATACTAGACATGTCAAGTCCCTTACTAAAACCGCTCAGCTCAACCGCTGTCGACGCAGCGCTTCGCAGTGTCGTCCATCGAGTACGGTTTTAGTATGGGGAGTGACGTTTCTAGTATGGATCTGACAGACCGCTGCGATATTTCTACGCTGTATCGTGGGTCAAATGTGCGATCCGCCAAAGCGCAGTACTTCTTCTAACGTATAGGAGACGCATTGGATATCGTAGTGAACGAACCGACAGCAATACTCACCAGGAGAGGCCCATGTCTAGCAGGTGGCTGTGGTTGTAGTTTGTAGTAGTAGATATTTTATCGAAAAACCTTCGTGTTTCCACCTTGTTACGTATGTGACATGTAAAAATATTAGTTGCAAATATTTTAAGAGGTTAATCAGCCCATGAAACTTTTCCCCAAGAAACATAAGTCGAAATATAAGATCTTTTTTTTTTAACTCCCATGCAAATTGACTTGGTTGGTCGGTGATTTTGTATGAGAGTTTCAAAATTTTTCATATTTCGACCTATATTTCTTAGGGAAAGTTGTTCAGTTTAATGGGCTAGTGCACCCCTTAAAATATTTGTGGCTAATACTTTTACACTCTGTATTTTTTGTAACATAATACTGTGTACATACTTACTGTACAACGTAGTATTGTATATCGTCCCACATCTATTGACAACTTCAACAAAACCTCGGACGAAACAAGATACCTATTGTTGGCTCCCCTTCTTCCATTCAGCTTCCATTACATGCCGACCCATTTGATGGTTGTGTCAAAGACAAAAATACTCACAACAAAATTGATGTCCTTGATTGAATATATTCGGTACAAGTTAAGGGTTCTTAAGAAACAATATCACTTGTTTATAACTATAAAACAAAAAAAATTAGAATTAAAATATAACCTTTGCTTTCAACCTTAACTATGAAAAATCTTTAGTTTTTTTAGTTTTTAGTTTAGAGTTTTTAATCGTCTAGGTAGAATGGACCATAATCTTCCAAAATTGTGTTTTTTTCTTTCATTTAAATGTTACTTACCATTTACAAATTACAGAACCTAACATTACTAGCGAAACGAAACTACTTTTTTTGTGATCTTTCTTGAAATGCCATTTCCATTTTCTATACGTATATACATAAATATATTTTTTATCTATTTTCTTTGGTATCAAAAGTATACGTTTTATAATCGAAAGAATATCAACTAAAGTTAAGGTTCCATTTTTTATCGCAAGTTTTAACTTCCAAATTTCTTTGTTTCCAGGAACTAGCAGCAGCGACGCCAACCCAGCGCAACTGGCGAGGCATCCTCATAGCTTTGCTGGTGATCGCAGCAGTCCTGGGGCTGATAGTCTTCAGCATTGCCCTGCTGACGCCAGTGGGAGATGGCGGCAAGATCAGAGGCAGAACGCCGACTTTGCAGACTCTATCACAGCTTACGTACAAGCCGTTTAATGGGAGTTGGCTTACTGGTGAGTCTTTTACAGTTAAATCTTTGGAATAAGACAGTTGATCGGCGCAGTTGCCCCAGAAAAAGTACCATAACGTAGCATCTGAGTAATTGGCGAGGCATCGTCTTCAATATTTTTTGTTTACGCAAAAATTTAGAATAAGCGTACATCGAAAACGACAATAAGTTTCTACCTGTCACTATTATTTATTTTGTGCTGTCACTCTAGGTCAGAGCTCTTTTTGCTTGGAGCCGAATGTTCGTCAAGATGACTGACTAAAATACTAGATTTAGGCCAAAATGTCAAGATTCAGTATCTTTTTGGAACTAATTTCTTCAAAAGGTGATCTTTATGTAGGATATTTAAGAAATAGATCCCGCATTGAATTCAGTCGGAAACTTAACTTGATTTACAGTGATTAAAATTGCCTTACAAACTAGAAAGTTGGAATTGATAAAGCTAAACACCTCTTTAAAAAATTGCAAATTAGATGCGAAAATGTTAGAATAGTAGATTACGTACTGAGGTATGTAAGCTATCAATAACAACCGAGGTTTTTTAACGCCCGAGCGGAGCGAGGGCGGTACCTTTCCGAGGTTGTTATTGATGTTACATCCGTGGTACGTATACTGCTTTACATATCGAATGAAAAAAGAGTAAAATAAAGCGATAAATACAAGAAAACGATCCATAAATGATGATTGTATCGTCTGCTATTCAAATTGCACCGCTAAACTTTTTTTTCTATGATTGAAAAATATTGAATTAATATGAAAGAAAAGTATCCTAACATAAAGTAGACATTTTTCTGATCATAGGGATATTAGTAATTTTTACTTTTGTCATTGTAATATTGAGTAATAATTCCACAAACTCATTTATTGAGGTTATAAAAATACAGATTAAAAATATAATTCCTGCGTTCAAGCAACACAATTCGTAGCGACCAGTTCGAAATTTAAAATCGTATACAACTAATTGGATGCCTTTTAGAAGAAATTGATTTTAACTTTTTAATTGCCGCGATTCTATTGGTTCTTTTCTAGTTCCATATTTAAAATTACTTACAGGCTTAGTTTTAAAACCTCGCCTGTAAGTTGAACTTACAGGTCGTGTTTTTTGTCAGTAATGACCTACTTTCAGAGCATGAGATATGTAAAATATTTTTTTACTTCCGCATCTCCAAAGTTTTATCTTTGTAACAAAAAATGGGCGTTCGCCTTTGTTCCGACGATGATATCAATAAAAGCAAATTCGCCTAACAATAGAATTTTCCCACTTCTGGCATTCTGCCCAAAAAAGCTGCCTCAAAGCGAACTCATCGTTTTCAATAGCCAATTTATAAAATATTTCCCTCCCTAATCGAGAGAACTTTCTTTCAATAGAGGACATGACCATGTTACAAATGACATGCTGTATAAAATTGGTTTCTTAATGGAAAAGTTTGTTGTCTTAGTAGTTAGTTCATGCCGATTTTGGAAAGTGAAGTAAAGTAGATACAGTAAATAGGCAAGTAAGGTGTAAAAATATTAGCTGTACATATTTTAAGAGGTGAATCAGCCCATGAAACGGAACAACTTTCCCCAAGAAACATAGGTGGAAATAATAAAGAAAAAAATTAGGACCTCCCTCCCATAAAAAATATAGCAGCCGAGCGAGTCAATTGTATGGGTGGTCAAAAAAATTCATATTTCTAACTATATTTCTTAGAGAAAGTCGTTAAGTGTCATGGGCTCGTTGACCTCTTAAAATAGTTGCAATATTTTTTTACTCCCTGTGTAATAGATAATAGCCCCACTCATCAGTTAAAAGGACAATTGAACATTTTCGACTAGTCTAATAAAAATACTAATTAATTTCTCCCATAATTGAAACAGATTTATAACTTTTTGCCATCATTTTAACTGGTACTTATTCTTCACACTTGCTTGTTTTTGTGGATTATTAGTAAGCCCACTTGATCCCACTGCTGGACAAATGCCTCCCCCGCAATCTTCCACTCCTTAGACCGTAAGGAACCGTCATCAAATCGTGAAGGTATGCGTCAAGATCGTCACACCACCTATTTCAGGGTCTACCCGTTTGGAGTTACCTATTGTTCGGTGATGAATTGATGATCCTTGCCCAACGTTTTTATGGATAACCATGTTTAAACAAGATAACCATTAGAAAGTTAAGTCAAATAACAGCTCATATATTTTCTGCGATTTTTATTTGTTTCCTATCTACAGGTACACATCAATTTGATAATAAAGTCGCTTTGTATCATTTCGTTTCAGAAACCCTTTTGATGGGTTATATTCAAATACATTTTGTTCCCTATGAGTGAGTAAACAAAAAGGTAAAATATCATACGAAAGTCACGTCTTCTTGGAAACATATTTCGGGTGTAATTTGACAAGAAAAGTACGTTCGTCCTTCATAAAGATAATATTATGGTGTTTGTAAGGGACTCACTTGACGACGGTCGCGTTTTTGTGCTTACTTTACTGTGAAGACAACAGAACTTTTTTAAACAAAATATTGGAATATATTTTGGTGGCGACGGTTTTCCAATCTTCTAATGAATCATGGATACAATACTTTTGTGGAATTAAGAAAGACAATAGAGGTAAAGTGTAAAATATTTGCTGCAAATATATTAACGGGTGAATCAGCCCATAAAACTGAACAACTTTACCCAAGAAACATAAATTGAAATATGAGAATTTTTATTGGACCTTCCATAGAAATTGGCTTGGTCAGTAGGTAGTTTTGTAAGGGATGTCCAAAATTTCTTTTTTCATACTTCGACCTATATTCCTTTGGAGAAAGTTGTTTAGTTGCTTGAGTTGGTTCACCCCTTAAAATATTTGCAGCCAATTTCTTTACACTTTATCTCAAAAAGCGCCAAGAAAAATAGAAAAAGCTCATTTCTCATTAAAATAATGTCTCTTTAACGCCGAAAGGACCTGTAAACCAAAACCACCCATTTCATCCCTCTCTCACACAGATTAATTAAAGAAATGTACTGCACTCAGCCCCTTTAAACCATAACATGTCTCTTTATAATCCCTAAAAGCCTCGCAGCTGTAAATTTAATATGAACGCTTCAGGTTAACGACCCAAGGTACCATATCATACATATGTATCGTATGTATAACATGTTATTAATATGTATGTGTGTGACTGTGATCTAATGGACTGCATTTTGGGCTATTGATACGAAACTAGAGGACGGTTTTAGGTTTAATCCGACTTTCATATCCTTTCAGAACAAAGTACTAATCATTATTATATACCAAACTTTTTAAAAACCGAACGTAAAATCAGCTTAAAATTCAAGACCAAAATGAAGCCGATCTTTATTGAGATTTTACAGATAGGTAATCCAATATGAATATAATTGGTTAATATTCAAAATAGGAATTTAATATTATGTTCATGTACTTACTTAATGATATTCAAATGTACATTAAATTTTCTATGTGTTTTTGTTGCGTGCTTCAGAGAGCACGTTAAACTATCGGTCCTACCTACTTCTATGGTTATAAAAACGGCGGTCATTACACTACACAACTATGTCAAAGGGAAGTAGACCCGACAAACCTTGCCTACCACTAGATACTTACTACTTAGAAGTATCTCGTAATAGGCAGGGTAACACCAGGGTTCGTCGGGTCTTTAGACGACTCGGTGGCGCATACTAAAAAGAATACTGATCTACAATCCATAAGAAATAAAAAGCAGTCCAAAAACTAAAACCCGACTACTGAGAGGTCGCGCTCTAAAAAGTAAGAAACAAGAAATAATCATAACCCACCTTTTTGCTTTGCTGTAGTCGGGTAAAAAAAGAAATGACGCTGTATCATCTTCATTCTCCTTACTTTATCCCGTCCTCTGACCTAATAATAAATGCACCTTACCTAGGGAATTTGACGTGGAACCAAGTTTTTACACAAAGCGACTGCCATAGTCTATGCACCGCTGTCTCATGTTACAATCGCTTTCAGTTATTTTGCTTTTCTCTTTGCGGTGTACCGGTAGCACTTAGATGTATTTATACAACCCAACTGAAACTAACTAGTTCCACTAGTACACTCATGTCACTTAGGTACTTAACTTACGTACCTGGGTACTTTAAATTGTACTATTGAGCCACTGCACATGGCGTATATTATAGAGGATGTAAAAAAATTGCTGCAAGTATTTCCAGGGGTGAACAAGCCCATAAAGCTGAACAACTTTCCCCTAGAACATAGGTTGAAATATGAGAAATTTTTTTAGGCCTCCCATACAAATTGTCATAATCGGTTGGTAATTTTGTATAGAAGGTCCAATTTTTTTTTTCATATTTCGACCCTATGTCTGTTAGGGAAAGTTGTTCAGTTTCACACCTTAAAATATTTATAGCTAATATTTTTACACGTTTTATGATAACGCTAGTAGCATACAGGGTCACAGCCCTCTGATAGGGTGCATGCAGACCATAAAGCTAAACAATTTTCAACTTCTTCTTTTCGTGTGAGACACCGAGTCGTCCAACGACCCGATGAACCCTAGTGTCAGAATTTTTCAACCGCCTTCTACAAGTAGCAGGCTTCTGACATGGTTGTGTAACGACCGCCGTCTAAGTGATCATAGCCAGCAACCGGGACCTACGGCTTAACGTGCCATCCGAAACACGGAACCATCTTACTTAATTACATCTTACTCAATTTTCAACTAAACTACAAATAAAATCGACCTTACATGCAAAATCACGAGCAGCTGATTTATTATCGAAACTAAAAAAACAACACGTCTTGTGTGACATTCATCCTGAAAAAAGTGGATTATTGTGGCGTTGAAGAAGATTTTTCAGTCTCTTGATAGCTAAGCCATGATAGAATCAAATGGCAGAAAGAAGTATTATAATTCTCTTTGAACACTCCAAATAAAAAAGATTTTAAGAAAGAAGCAGTACATTTTACAATCCGATTTAGAATAACCTTGCACAATTTGATCACACAATAGATAAAGAACAGAATAGAGGTCTAAGGCGAATCCCACATTGCACCGGACTCCGCTGCGGTGTGCGGTGATCCGGTTTTAAACTTTGGTTGCAAATTCATTATTTATGTGGAATAACGGCATGGTATACTTAATTTTAAACTGTCGCTATTTTATACCGCGGTAGTTTAAAATTAAGGTATCGCGGTAAACAACTGTTTACCCGTGAGATTTACAGTCACTTTACCGTGATCATGACGTAGAAATATTGGGAACTCAATAAAATGAGTTCGTCGGTAAGAACCCGATAAAATTATTACTATATAAAACGGCATGGTATCACACACTGACACCGCAGCTCCACACAGGGCTCTAATGCGCTACGCTGGGTATGACATGGACACGTTGCACTCCGCAACCGTATCCGAATATCGTGGCCAGTGTGAGATTCACTTTTGCACCATTTGAAAGTTAATTTCCTGTAGTAACCTTAAACTACAAAACGCAAGCTTCAAACCCATTCTTCAGATAGCCAGCTAGTGTAAAATAAGCAACAGCACCGCAAACGATACTTGCTAAGGTAGATTTAGCACTAGTGATGACAAATTATCGATAGAACTATCGATAAATTACAATTCTTCATTATCAAATTCAATCTACATTATTTTTCCTTTTTTTTGTGTGTGGGACACTGAATGTCCAAAGGCCCAATGAACCCTTGTGTCCAAACCCTCTCAATATCTAGATTTCCTATACAATTACTGACAATTTACTGTTAACAATCTGGAAGCTTCAAAACAATAAAATTGTTCATTATCAAATTATAACTTTGTAGGTACCTGCTCCCTGTATTTTTACCAGTTAAAACCCGTTTAGTAACATTTTCAGCTGTCTCTGATAGATCTCAATCGTTAAACTTTTACTCACACACACATATCACGCCTTTATCCCTGGCAAGGTAGGCAGAGCGTTAACGGCCGTTATCGCCCCGTCTGATAAATATAGAGGGCCTTTACAGATGATTCGTGTATCACTGTAGTGACAGGTTATCAGTCTAACGCCTAAAAGTGTAATACACATGAAACCCACTACCATAAACTTTTCCTCTCTATCGATATTATGATTGAATTTTCATATCAGTCTACAACACTATTTAGCATGAAATTGCAGCCTTCGTTGAGTTCCTACTTGGCTTCTGGCCAACTAAGGAACTGTAACACAACATTGGGATCGCAATAGCCTCAAACAGGAATATTTATTATAAGTACTTATGATACTTTACACTACGCTTTCCAAAACGCCTGCTTAGCGTGATGAGTAATCATGGTAAGAAATTCTAAAAAAGGAAGGTTCAGCAGTAGACTGTTGTAGTTATGTTGATGACGTATTATTATCTATCGATAAATGACACAACACTACTGGGCATTAAATTGCAACCTAAGTAGAGTTGAGTTCCTAAGTAAACCTAAGTAAAACCTTCTAAAAAACTAAAAACTTCTTATTATATCTATCGACGAAAGATACGGCACTATTGAGCATGAAATTGCAACCCAAGTTGAGCTCCTACTTGGCCCCTCGCCAGCCGAGAAACTACACAACATTGGCACCGCTGTAGCCTCAAACACGAATATTTATGAGCCGTTAGCTTTATGGGTTCATAAGCAAAGGTAAGTATTTTAATCTTTACCTATTCTTCTTCTTCTTTTGTTGATGTCTCAAATGATGTCGAACAGAAAACCACGGCTACGGAACTTTCGGTCGCTGCATGTTAGGTGTAAAAATCATCATTCTCCTTGCCTTATCCCGTTCTCTGTCGGGGTCGGCTAAATGTGAGCTGCAAATATTTTAAGGGGTGAGCCAGCCCATGAAACTGAACAACATAGGTCGAAATATCAAAAATCGGTCGGTAATTTTGTATTGGAGGTCCAAATTTTTTTTTACATATTTCGACCTATGTTCCTTTGGGAAAGTTGTTCAGTTTCATGGGCTGGTTGACCCCTTAAAATATTTGCAGCTATTTTTTTACACCCTGTATAAGTCAGATGAGGTGTAGGTAGTAGAGCACTGACTGCAAGGCACCACAAGACAAAGTAGTACTATTTAATTATATGTTTTGTTTTTCTTACGTTTTATGAACCTCATCAGCTGCCATTGGCAAAATTACTAAAATTGGCTACCATAGCCATCTCCGGGTGCATCAGCGCAGATCTGATTAGGATTCGAAGTGGTCGCCATTGCCGAAATGGATCGGCGAAATCATGATCCTTAACAGCCTATATCAGCCCACTGCTGGGCATAAGCTTCTTTCTTTTGCCAAAAACTTACGTTCTTTAGTATTGTCCCTGTACGGATACGATGTCGTTTGACCATCTGGGAAGTGATCTTTTAACTGATTTTTTACACACCCATGTTCTAATCATTTAATAGTAGATTACGTACTGAGGTATGTAAGCTATCAATAACAACTGAGGTTTTTTAACGAGGTACCGGTACCTGACCGGTACCGGAGGTTTTGTAACGGTACCTTTCCGAGGTTGTTATTGATGTTACATCCGTGGTACGTATACTGCTTTACATATCGAATGAAAAAAGAGTAAAATAAAGCGATAAATACAAGAAAACGATCCATAAATGATGTTTGTATCGTCTGCTATTCAAATTGCACCACAAAACTTTTTTTTCTATGATTGAAAAATATTGAATTAATATGAATGAAAAGTATCCAAGGATGTATGTATGTAAGGATATTAGTAATTTTTACTTTTGTCATTGTAATATTGAGTAATAATTCGACAAACTCATTTATTGAGGTTATAAAAATACAGATTAAAAATATAATTCCTGCGTTCAAACAACACAATTCGTAGCGGCCAGTTCGAAATTTAAAATCGTATACAACTAATTGGATGCAACCCCTATTAAAAATAAGAAGAAATTGATTTTAACTTTTTAATTGCCGCGATTCTATTGGTTCTTTTTCTAGTTCCATATTTAAAATTACTTACAGGCTTAGTTTTAAAACCTCGCCTGTAAGTTGAATTTACAGGTCGTGTTTTTTGTTAATAATGACCTACTTTCAGAGCATGAGATATGTAAAATAATATTGACTTAGGTATTGGTACCTAAGTTGTTGTGACCGTTGAAGCGTAAAATAAAGACGAGATTTCTTTAAATGTTAGACACAATATGTTAGAAGTCCAAAAGCGCCGATAAATAAAGCAATCCTGCAATATTGAGTTACAGCAAGCCAATACAGTGAGCGAAGCAAATATTTTTCTATTCAGTTGCTTTGGGAATTTACTAGTATGATTCACTAAGGCATTGGATAAGGTAAGGTTACTTTAGATTTAAAAAAGGCTTATTGTGGTATTGTGTATGTATTTGTGAAACCTTACAAAAGGCTTAAAAGGGTCTCAAACTTTGTGTTAAGCTGAACCGTCTGAAAAGAACTCGCAAAAGTACCTATTGTATTGAAAATACTTATTTAAAACGTACATCTAAGCTGCAGAGTGGTATCACCTTCCAACCTCTTAAATATGAAAACCTTATTTTTTTTATGTAACTGTATTTTACTTTCTTTGCTAAGGCGGGTCCCACGCTTGACTTCCGTTGCTACGAATGTTTAGATTTACATTTGTCCATCTGCACACGTCTTTCAGACGCAATTAATTCCTTATAGGTACTAAAAATGGACGTTGACGCTTATGCTTGCGTGTTTTGACAGACGCATTAAACAACGCAAGTTCATGTAAATGCAAATGCGCTAAGGCGGATCGCACACTTGACGCACGACGGAGCGCAAAAATATTGCAGCGGAGCAAAAATATCGCAGCGGTCTGTCAGACCCATACTAGAAATGTCAATCCCCGCAGCGCTATCGCAGTGACCTCCGTGGAGTGCGGATTTAGTATGGGGAGTGACGTTTCTAGTATAGATCTGACAGACCACTGCGATATTGTTGCGCTGCGTCGTGCGTCAAGAATCAGTCCTACTGGACAGTAAACTGCCACAAGATTGTTATTATTACCTAACCATAGAACTAAACCGTGCCGTGTGATGCCGGCTTAGAATAACATCACCCTCCATTCCTTCCCGCAGGTGTCGTTAGAGGTGACTAATTGGTATATTACAATTTTTAAGCGACGGTCTGACTACCTGTCACTATGATGCACATGTTTTCTGAAACAAACTTCAAAAACAATCCTCAAATGTCAGACGTGGCGATAGCGACCGTATTCTTACGGCCGTTAACGCTTTGCCTACCCCGCAAGAGATAAAGGCGTGATACATGTATGTATGAATGTTAGAACTAAACAAATTAAATCTATTCTCGCTTCTAACATTTCCAAGCTGAATTTTAATAGACGTCAGGTCGCAGGTATGACTCCCGGTGGATGTAGGCACGACCGGAACGGAATGTTATTCTTATTGCATTCCTTTACCAGGGAGATAAAGAAAAATTTCTTCTAAGAAACTGAATAGATAGACGCAAAATAGTTCAGGAATGTTGTACAAGATGTTTTTTCAAGTATCTTGACCCATGGGCTGTCGGCAAAGAAAGCGGATATCAAAAATCTTACTATTTTAAATTGCATTAAATGTTCATATGTATGTCCTTACTTAATTATTTACTACAATTTGATATCTAGCTAGACATCAAATTACTATATATTTACCTACACATAAGATAAATATGCTTTATTGAACACACACAGAAAATGTCTCTCAACAAAAACACACAACAGATACAATACAATAGTATAAAATTTAGACGGATTCTATGTGCTTTAGTAGCATACATACATACACATATCAAACTTTTATCCCTAGCCGGGTAGGCAGACCGTTAACGGCCCTAAAAATACAATCGATATCGCCACGCCTGATAAGTATTGTGGGCCCTTTTCGATGATTCATGTATCACTGTAGTGACAGATTCTCAGTCCTAAAGTTGTAATATACATGAAACCCTCGAGTCCCTTAGTCGCCTCTTACGACACGCACGGGAAGGAATTGGGGTGATGCTATTCTGAGCCGGAATCATACGGCAAGTAGCATATAACTATTAGTTATTGTAGTTATCTAATAAATTACATTTGAACTAATGTAACAATCAGCATTAGGTATATTTTGCGATAAAATGTATTTTCTAATTTATTATTAATACACACTCTAAGATACTCAGGTTCCAAGAAAACGAGCCTATCTCAAGTTCCTTATTATTAATAGAATGAAATCTATTCATGCCAGCCTGTCTCGTCATTCTAAGAGAAAATAATGAAATAAATAATTCATGTCAAGTCTGACTTTAACGAAATTCTGCGAAAGTCATTTTGCTAATTCACTATTCTGAAACTTTTTTTGTTAATTAAAATAATCTTAGTGAGAGATTGGATTTTGCTTTGGAATCTGTCACTACAGCAAGCCTTCTGAAATTACCCTTGAACTGTTGTCGGGCGTGGCGTAAATTGCGGTTTCTACGGCTGTCTACGTTCTGCCAACCCCGCAAATGATAGAGGCGTGATATATGTATGTAAAAAAAAAGAAAGAACGAGGGTATTGGTGTATTAAAATTTTTAGGCGACAGGCTGACAACCTGTCACTATAGTGATACACATGTTTTCTGGAACAACCTTGGAAAACAATCCCAGAAAATGTCAGACGTGGCGTAAGCGACCGTATTCTTACGACCGTTGTCGCTCTGCCTACCCCACAAGGGATAAAGGCGTGATATATGTATGTAAAAAAGAAAGAAGAGCAAAAAAATTGGTTCTCCTTGTCTCCTTTAGAAAGTAGTGTAAAGTTTCCGATCCAGCTCATCAGAATTCTAATGGAGTCTAAAACGCGCTCCTTTTCAATTTCATGCTGCATAAGGTAATGATATTAGACTTGGCTGCAATGTAGACGAAGTATGAGAACGTTAGCTTTTCGTTTTGTTCAGAAAGATGGTTCCGTGTTTTGGATGGCACGTTAAGCCGTAGGTCCCGGTTGCTGTCTATGATTACTGAGGCGGCGGTCGTTACACAACCATGTTAGAAGCCCGTTGAAAAATTCTAACAATGGGGGTTTTATTGGATCGTCCCACATAAAAAGGGAGAGACAATTAGGAAGTATTTTTTTTAAATATTTCAATCTTATGTTCTCTGGGAAACTTGCTCAAGTTCACGCATAAGCTTACCATTTTTCATACCTATTACGAGATGGAAGTGGATGTATTGGTGAAAATGGGGAATAAGGGGCGTCCAAATTCTTCGGCAGGTTCCTATGTTCCTTGAATAAAATTGTTCAGTGTCTGGTTCACCCCTTATAATTATTCATCATTCTCCTTGCCTTATCCCGTTCTCTGTCGGGTTCGGCTACCTAACCTAGGGTATTTGATGTGGAAGCAAGTTTTTACACAGAATACCATCTGACCTCTGCATCCCGAAGGCTAACCTAGCCCGAATCCTAGGTTATATCACATTCAAATATCAGCTGAATTCAAATTTTATTTAAATGCGGGTTTCTTCACGATGTTTTTCTTTACCGTAAGAGCAGTCGGTAAATGTACGTGAGCAAAAACATATTGGTACATGGCGGACATCGAACTCGGGTCTCCGATTGTAAAACCGCAGTGTCCTAACCACTTGGCCACCGTCGCTCTCTGGTTCACACCTTAAAATATTTGCAGTATTTTTTTTATATCTTATATCATGTAAATTCCTTTTATTTATGAAATATTGTCATATTTCTGGCAATGGTACTGTATTTAAAAGGCTTTCGAATTATTCGCAGCGCGCACGGCTTTCTAAACGCGAACTAATCATGAATTTTGGGATACAGAGGAGATCCCAAAATGTCTGGCATAGCTTGCTTCGTAAATTCCGAAAATAAAGCGTTGTGTAGATACAGTGTGTTGGTTTAAAATAGCATCACCCCATTTCGAAGTGTCGTAAAAGGCGACTTAGGGATGATTCCAAGGAGAGCAGCAGTGTTCCCAACATCGGTTGTGCTTGCCAATCCGCCTGCCAGGCGTGGTGAGTATGGCATATACCCCCCAAAGGGGGAGACTCATGTCCAGCAATGGATTCTTGTCTATTGTAGAAGAAGATAAGAAAGACAGTTTGGACTTAGGATCGTTTTCGAGTATGCCGAGCGCATCCTACTAATATTATAAATGCGAAAGTTTTTATGTTTGTTACTCCTGCACACTAAAACTGCTGAATCGGTTTTCACGAAATTTGGCACACAGGTAGAGGCTAACTTAGAATAACACAATATAGGATAGTTGTTATCCCGAAAAAATGTTTTTGTGGGATGCTACGGGAATAAAACCTACCGATATTAAAACCATTGACGGTTCAAAAGTCTAACTTTGACTTGAATGTACTTTTAAGTTTTTTTTTGCGCGGAGAACTTAGACTTTCATAAGTAGCATATTTTATTAAGACAAGATAAGATTAACATAAATCTTGAAAAAATATCGGACCTACTTTAAGAAAACAAAGAAACTATAACGATCAGAAAAAAAAGAATGTGTTTTATTATTAATTCAGTTAATCATTTCTCATTTATGTTACGCCCACAGACAGGCAATCTGAAATAATCTGAATCTCAATTTCAACTAACCGTATTAATTACCTAATAACCTCGCTAATTTGAAGTTTAATCAATCACAGTATGGTGACGAACTAATTTCCAAACTTACAATACTAAAGTTATAATTAAGATTGAATTACTGACTGAGCTTAGTTACGTGATTGAATCGATGATCGGTTAATATTTTATACTTAAATTGACTGGATGGATAAAAAACTTTGATTTTTTTCGATAATATGATTAATAAAAAGCCGTGTAATGCCATAGAGTTTCCCCATTTTTATTTCGTGGGTGTCGTAAGAGGCGACTAGTTTCATTTTATGCAATCACATCTTACTTATATTATAAATGCGAAAGTTTGTATGTTTAATTTGTTTGTTTGTTACTCCTTCACGCTAAAACTACTGCACCGATTTTCACAAACTTTTACACACAGATAGAATGTAGCTTAAATTAACGCATAGGACAGTTTTTATCCCAAAAAAATATTCCTGTGTCACATCTAAAGTTTCAGACAACTAGCCTGACATGTGTGCAACTAGCACCCTTTTCAAAGCATTATTGAAAAACTCGGCCCAGCACAACAAGGCACGGATTCCGGATCGGCGGGCATTTTTCAATTTTCCACCCCGTCAGGCCTTGATGGGCATTTGTTTTTCTTTTTTCGGCCCTTTCTTGACCGACTCTCAAAAGGCAGAAGGGTTACAACTGTTTATTATATCATCTTTAACTATTATTTGTGCTTAAAATGTGTATCAATTGTAAAATTGTATCAATTTATATCTGCCATGTACCTGCTGTTTTGGTGAATAAACGATTTATCTATCTATCATATACTGCAAGTCATGACTAGTACCAGATGATTTTAAAACTGTCCGCATCGTAGATAGAATGTCAGTGACTCGTTGTATAAGATGTATCAGAAAAATGTACAAGGAATTTCTGAAATGCCACGGATGACATCGGTACCGAACCGACGCATAATGTCATAATTCCTAAAAATGTCCTTAACGCACAATGACCTAAACGCATAATATCCTAAACGTAAAATGACCTAAACGCGTAATGACCTAAACGCTTAATGACCTAAACGCATAATGAACTAATCGCATATTATCCTAAACGCTTAATGTCCTGTGGGTCTCTGCCAAGCCTTCTTTTTAGTATCAGTCTATCTTTTTAGGTCGAATTATCGCCGGTTGACTCAATTAGGTCGGATAAAACGGTCGGCATTGGCTGTCGGAGATAAGTAGTCCCAAAGATCAGTATCAAATATTAAGTTGCTGAAAAAATCCTATAATTTCATACAATGTTGAAGTCGGCTATCAAGTTATTTAACTATTTACTTTATCCCTATTTTTCGCTAAGCCACTGTTGGGCCGGGTAACGGTCAGTACTGCTCGCAAATTGTTTAGCAACTTTGAGGGCTCGATATACAGGGTGTAAGGGACGGTATAACGAAAGTTTTTCAGGCGTGATCAGAACATGAAACTGAACAAGTTTTTCTATGGTGGCTATGTTGGAAAACAAGAAAAAAAATTCCACCTTTCATACAAAATTATTGATCAGCTGACTGATTTTCTATGGGAATTCGAAACAATTCTTTCGTTTCCCACAATAGCCCCTATAGTAAAAGTTTCATAGTCTGATCACGCCTGGAAAGTTTTCGTTACACCGTCCCTTACACCCTGTATTTTGTTTGAACGCTTTTGGCGCTGTTTATTAAAACGCCTGCGATTTATTTTGGAGCAAATGAAATTGTGTGCTTCACGGTTATTGAAATAAAAAGGGGTTTATTTGTGTTTGTTGGTGCTCAAACACAATTTTTTGTTTTTTATTGAATAAACAATATGAAACCCAAATAAACCATTATTTAGCCGACTATAAAACAGGAGTTATCAATGCAAACCCTAATTGAAAGTGTGTTAAATTAAGCACTCTGTAAGTTTATCTCATAAAAAAAATTGGACTGATCCAGAGGCACAATAAGTGTGATTCAAATCTGGTCTAAAGTTATCTGAAAATGTTAGGTGTTTCTGAACTGTAACTTACATACACATATCACGTATTTATCCCTTGCAGGGTAGGCAGAGATATCGCCACGTCTGACAAACATTTGAGGGTCGTTTCAGATAAGTCGTGTATCACTGTAGTGACAAGTTGTCAGCATGTCACCTAAATTTGTAATACACATGAAACCCTCGTGTGTACACAAATCACGTCTTTATTCCTTGCGGGGTAGGCAGAGCGAATACAACCGTACAAATACGGTTGTAATTCACATTAAATAAGAAAGTCCCTTAGTCGCCTCTTACGACACCTGCGAGAAAGAAACGGGATGATGCTATTTAAAGTCGGCATCACGTGGAAAACTTAATGAAACTGACATTATATTAAAGATATATCATCATCATACTTCTATGACAGACGATTTCATCAATATCTGAGTCATGATCAGAGACATTGAGATGCCTGGGACACAAAAAGGCAAAATTAAAAAAGCTGGCCAAAAAAATACCAGTTTCCCCGGTTTTTCGTTTGGAGTACGTAAATGGAAATCAAAAAGCTGGAACGTAGCTTTTCGTGTGTGGTCGTCTGTAACTGATTTTACAATTTGCAGCAGTACTGAACAAAGTTGGAAACGAAAACCTGAACTATTTGGAATAATGTAACGTGGAATTCACACTACGGTGAGTCTGAGTTTTACTTTATTTTATCTACACCCGTATCGAAATGTTTGGATTAAAGAATCGAGTTCTAATATAATGTGAAAAATACTTTCTCTACATCGTAACATATTTATTTATCCCTTGCAGGTTATGCAGAGCGCTAAGGGCCCTAAACATATGGTCGTTATCTTATATACTCGTAGTTTAAAAAAAACGTTTTAGAACTGATAAGTAACAGGTTTCCATTCGATCAAATACACGCTTTGAGTAAGTAATATTTTTAAATCTGAAATTTTCATCATCATCATCATCATTTTAGCCGGAAGACGTCCACTGCTGACGGGCCTCCCCCACAGATTTTCAAAGTGAACGATCCTACGCGACTTGCATCCACTGGCGTCCAACTAAAATTTTAGTATACGCAAGCGGCCCGCCCAGCGGCCGCGCCCGCTGCAACTCGTTTTCCCGTGGAAATAAGATGTGTTTCTGGCAAGTGTTATACATAAAAACCTTTCTCTTGAATCACTCTATCTATTAAAAAAGCCTGCATCAAAATCCGTTGAGTAGTTCTAAAGATTTAAGCAAACATACATACAGGCAGACAGACGCGAAAAGCGACTG
The DNA here is from genome assembly GCA_029255805.1 of Keiferia lycopersicella. Classification (NCBI taxonomy): domain Eukaryota; kingdom Metazoa; phylum Arthropoda; class Insecta; order Lepidoptera; family Gelechiidae; genus Keiferia; species Keiferia lycopersicella. The sequence continues at coordinate 3,891,641 of JARACZ010000033.1, forward strand.
CTTTATACTATGTACTGATGAAACCCTAGAGTTTCCAGTCGCCTCTTACGACACCAGAAAAATGGGTAATGCTATTCTTAGCCATCACCACAATTCCTACGGCCTATGAATCTTTTACAGCGCTAATAAACTATTCAAATCCATTTTCTTTCATCTGTCAGAGATGAGAGGTGTATACAGCGTGATTCCGCCCCAGGTTTGTGACGTCACCACACAAAAGAAAATCAGGCCCGTCTTACACAGTCCCAGTTTGTCATCAACATCGTACCGTGTGATGCCGGCTTAGAATAGCATCACCCCACATCCTTCCCGCGGGTGTCGTAAGAGGCCACTAAGGGACTCGAGAGTACCCTAAAACTAGAGTCGCCTAAAACTTGTAATACACATTGGTGTATCACAAGTTTTAGGCGACAGGCGACAACCTGTCACTACAGTGATACACATGTTTTCTGAAACAACATTGGAAAACAATCCTCAAAAATGTGGCGATAGTGGCCGTATTCTTACCGCCGTTAACGCTCTGCCTACCCCGCAAGACATAAGGGCGTGATATATGTATGTATGTATTATTATTTATTGAAAAAGTATTATCAACATCATAAAATATTTTACTAATTGAAAATCTTGTAACTATGAGAAAAGTAACTAATATGCTTCCTTGCTAGATGCCCGTATTAACATCACATGTGTGCCGTGTGACGCCGGATGCCTTGTGCATCACCCCACATCCTTCCCCGGGTGTCGTAAGAGGCGACTAAGGGACTCGAAAGTATCGGTGTATTACAATTTTTAGGCGACAAGCTGACAACCTGTCACTACAGTAATACACATGTTTTCTGAAACAACCTTGGAAAACAATACTCAAAAATGTCAGACGTGGCGATAGCGACCGTATTCTAACGGCCGTTAACGCTCTGCCTACCCCGCAAGGGATAGAGGCGTGATATGTGTGTGTTGGACGACTCGGTGTCCCACACGAAAAAGAAAGAATAACGATAGCATGGCAAACTGGTAGTGTGGCGAACCGGACTTAACCACACAAAGGGCGTCCTCTTAAAGCTATTGTTCGCGATATCTTTTCAAACTGATCGCAAGGTTTCTGTTGTCATGTTTTATTAGCTGTGTGAGTTGGGTCTACGGAATGTTTTTATGAGTAACATTTTCCCGTAGGAATAAGATGTTTTCCCGGCAAGTATTACACATAAAAACCTTCCTCTTGAATTATTCTATCTATTAAAAAACCTGCATCAAAATCCATTGTGTAGTTTTAAAGATTTAAGCATACATACAGACAGATGCGAAAAGTGACTTTGCTTTATACTATGTAGTGATTTTTTGAAATTTGTAGTTACAGTGATAGGTCAATACAGCTTCCCACTACACTTTTACCACTATGCGATCACAACAATTAACGACGTATCTAAGATCCAGTATTTCAATTACTTTTTTATAAAGGGAACCTACTTCAAAATAACGTGTAAAACTGTAAACTTCAATTTGTTTATCAGTTTATATGTCTGAAACCTTTTCCTAAGTCTGACAAAAACTATTCTGAAAACCGTATCAAAATCGGTATATCTGAACGCGAGATAATCGCGTACAATCATACGCACTTGCATACAAACATACAGGTCAAACTAAAACCTCTATTTTTTTAAATTGGTTGAAAATTAAATAAAAACAAATTGGTTGGCAAAGCTCCATCATAAAGTATCCCATCTAGGGCGGATCGCACACTTGACGCACGACGGAGCGCTAAAACTAGAAATGTCAATCCCCATACTAAAACCGCTCAACCGCTGTTGACGCAGCGCTATCGCAGTGTCGTCCGTCGAGTGCAGTTTTTGTATGAAGTGACACTTCTAGTATGGATCTGACAAACCGCCGTGATGTTTTAGCGGTCCGTCGTGCGTTATTTGTGCAATCCAGCTATGATACATTAACAAAAAATTATTTCAATATTTTGTTTAAAAAAGTTCTGTTGTCTTCACAGTAAAGTAAGCACAAAAATGCTACCGTCGTCAAGTGAGTCCCTTACAAACACCATAATATTATCTTTATGAAGGACGAACGTACTTTTCTTGTCAAATTACACCCGAAATATATTCCCACAAGAAGACGTGACTTTCGCATGATATTTTACCTTTTTGTTTACTTACTCATAGGGCATAAAATGTACATACATACATACATATATCACGCCTTTATCCCTTGCGGGGTAGGCAGAGCGTTAACGGCCGTAAGAATACGGCCGCTATCGCCACGTCTGACATTTGTGAGGATTGTTTTCCAAGGTTGTTTCAGAAAACATGTGTATCACTATAGTGACAGGTTGTCAGCCTGTCGCCTAAAAATTGTAATACACCAATACCCTCGAGTCCCTTAGTCGCCTCTTACGACACCCGCGGGTAGGATATGGGGTGATGCTATTCTAAGCCGGCATCACACGGCACATAATAAAATGTATTTGAATATAACCCATTTCAAATGGGTTTCTCAGCTGAAATGATACAGATTTATTATCAAATTTATGTGTAGCTGATGTAGATAGAAAACAAATAAAAATCCGTCGTGCGCCAAGTGTGCGATCCGCCTTAATGAGTGCTTCAAAAAGAGCTGAATCGGCGCAATAATGTGGAAATAGCCCCTGGGGCCGTATTAAGAGCTAAAATTACGTGACGGGAATCCACTACGGGTGCAAAAAGCTACATTTTATAACCCTTATTTGGTGGTAATAAAGATGTGTTCAGAATGAATAGGTGTTTCATTAAGGTTTTACTGGGGTGGAAAATTTATTGCGATTTTGAAGACGTGTTTGAAATAAAGATGTAACGAAAAATGTGCAAACATAGTCAGATCATCAAACTAAACAACTTATTTTATGAAGTCTTCTTTTATGTTGGGAAACAAAAAAATATTTCGAATTACCATAGAAAGTCAGAAGTGATCGGGAATTATTTATTTATTAAACTTTATGCACTAAATGTGTACATGGGCGGACTTAATGCCAAAGGCAATTATTATTGTTTTCTTTTTTCTTGTTAGAAAAAGTTGTTCAGTTTCTTGGTGTGATCTTTCCTGCCAAGCTTTTGGTACACTGATCTTTACACCCCCGTATAGGTATCCATGGGACAAAGAAGGAAAAACATCGTGATGAAACCCACATTCAAATAAAATTTTAATTCAGATAACATTTGAATGTGACTTAACCTAGGATTCATGCGAGGTTAGCCTTCGATTTGCAGAGGTCAGATGGCAGTCGTTCTGTGTAAAAACTTGGTTCCACGTCAAATCCCCTAGGTTAGTTAGCCGACCCCGACAGAGAACGGGATATGGCAATGAGAATGATGATGATGCTTATTTTTTTTTCGATCTGTATTTGACCTGCAACTGTTGTGCTCTTGAAGTATTTAAATTTTATATACACAAATCACGTCTATATCCCTGGCGGGGTAGGCAGAGCGTTAGATTCGCCACGTCTGACAAATGTAAGAGGGTCGTTTCAGATAAGTCGTGTATCACTATAGTGACAGTTTGTCAGCCTGTCGCCTAAATTTGCAATACACATGAAGCCTTCAAGTCCCTTAGTCGGCTTCTACGACTCCCACGGGAAAGAAATGGTGTGATGCATAAAGTCGGCATCACAAGGTGGATTTAAATTTTATTAGTTTAATTAGTGGAACTCGGGGTCTGTTTGTTTGTATTATTATATTTGGTATAACTGTTTGTTTTCAAAAAAATAAAAATGATAATAAACAATAAATAAAGCTTCAGAAAACTGAAGCATTCATTGAAATAGAATTCCGTCGAAACGTGACTCCATCTTGGGACCTCTAAGGCCCAAGTTTAATAAAGTAAAAGCTGTCCATCTGGCTAAGAGGTCCTCTAATACTGTAAAGTAATCTTGGACTCGCTAAGTTAATTATTGGTAGTGGTCTGAGACGCGGGTACTTGATCGAGAGGCTGTCAGTTCATTTTGACATTTTGGTAACTTTAAAACCTTTTTAGGCATAAATATCTGACATTGTTATTCATTTTATGGGAATAAAAAAAAAAAAACAAAATGGGGAGCACATAAAAAAATAACAAATACCCACGATAAATCATAAAAATATATAATATTTAAAAAACCGTTCAGTTATTATAAATTCATGTCACATAATCTTACATGCGCATCATCATCATCGTAGCGTATGGCAATCCCTGCTTGGATCAGATCTCTATATCGAGGTTTTTTAGCCAGTTTTCTGCATCTGCGGTGAACCTGTGCAGCTCCGCCATACCACCGGGAAAGCAGCGTAATGGGCACTCGTTCACAACATGGGACAGGGTCTGGTCAGGTGCTCCACAGTCGCAATTTGGTGACTCCCTTAGGCCCCATTTGTGAAGATGATGGTTGGTTCTCCCGTGGTTGGTTCTTAATCGGTTTAGCCGGTTCCAGGTCCTCCTGCTGGCATCAAAACCTGGCTGTTTTTTAGTTGGGTCTGTCACTAGTCCCGCATTCACTCCCTTGAATAAGCTCCATTCCGATCGCCATGCCTCATTTATGGGAATCTGGTGTTTGATATTTTCATCTGCCCAGATAGGTGACCTTGACGGTAGACGAGGAGATGGAAGGTCGTCCAATGTGTTTCTAATGGGCAACCCATCCAAGACCGAAGTATCGTCATTTCACCTCACAAACTGCCTCGCCAACAGAAAACTAAATGTGACATTCCGCGGTGAAAAACTGAAACACAATTTCACACCAAAATATCTCGGTGTAACACTGGACCGATCGCTGACGTTTAATCAACACCTGGAAAATGTCAAGCAGAAGGTCAAAACGAGAATCAACATCATCCGCAGGCTGGCGGGTACAAGCTGGGGGGCTTCAGCAACAGTTCTCCGGACATCTGCCCTGGCACTGGTATACTCGACGGCTGAATACTGCGCGCCTGTGTGGAGTCGCAGTGCGCACGTTCATAAGGTCGACACCCAGCTTCACGAAACCATGCGCTTGATTACTGGAGTTATTAAATCGACTCCCCTCCCATGGCTGCCAGTGTTAGCAAACATACCTCCGCCTGCGCTGCGCAGGAGTACAGCGTCTGCTAAGGAGTGGAAAAAATGCTCTCAGCTAAACCGATCCGGTGCCATGCCCATTAGAAACACATTACATGCGCATGAAATTGGTACACGCATTCATATATTTCTTTTTACTATACATTGTGGTACCAAACGATACGAAGTCGCAATCATCTCAGAGGCCTGCTACTAGTAGTAAACTGTTGTAAAACTTTGACACCTGGGTTCACTGAGTCGTTGGACGACTCGGTGACCTATACGAAAAGAAGAAGAAGATAGGCAAATTATTATAATTACCAAACATGAAAGGTTTGCCCATTACATTTCACTAAAACAGTGTTAATCAAAGACGCTTCCGGCATCTGTCCCTATGTCTGTATCATGTATGTATGCGTCGATCTTAAAAACTACAAAACGGATTTAATGCAATTCTTGTAAACAGTTAGAGTGTTTCAAGAGGAACTCAGAACTTTATTTGTAATTATGGTTAAGTATAGTATAATGCACTCTTACTATACTACACAGAGGAAAGTTTACAATGTATAAAACATGCCGGGAAACAACGGGAATATGGCAGGCGTTACACAACCATGTCAGAAGCCTGCTACTTGTAGAAGGCGGTTGTATAAATCTGATACTAGGGTTTGTTGGGTCGTTAGATGAAGAGCTGAGAAAACACCTTATTCTCACGTGAAAATGAGTTACTGCGGGTGCAACCGCTGGGCGTGCCGCTAGCTTTATTTAAGCGATAAATAATTTTATTTCTAAGTCTACTGCAATGCAGGAAATTTATCAAAAAACTTATATCCAGCTCCTTCTAAAGCTCACTAGTGTATTAGCGACAGCCCTCACTATATATAATCGTTTTGTCGCTCGTATTTCACGTGCAGCTGGCAACCCTCCAGCATTTATACCTGGCAACATTTTAACCCGAGCGGGAACAGAAGTGGGATTGGATAGAAGTGGGACTTGGAAAATAAATTATAGTCTGTAAAATGTAGGATGATCCCTGTGACGTGTGTGACCTAGTAAACAAAGGAAATGGACCTTATGTTGTAGCATTATCATTAATCATAAACGTCACAGGGATCATCTTATATTTTACAAACTATAAACAACAATCGACTTACGCTAAATCTTGATTACCGTTGACTTAAACACAGTGTTATATTTTGATACCTTACCTATACGAATTTAATTATTGCTTGAAAAAAGTCCCTAGTATGTAGCCCAAAATAGAAACAAAGCAAACCGCTTTTAGCCATAATGCTATTTATTTGTGTTTTATATTGTTGTTACATATATTACTAGTCCTCACAAAATATCAATGATTCTACAAGTAGGCTTACTCATCATGCTGCCGTAGCAACGGCTACGAACGGTTACTACGAAATCCGTAGCACCGATGCTTGTAGTGATATTAGTTTTACGATTTCATATACGTATATAGTAAGAGTACTTATTCACTAATTTAAAAATGAATTTGTCATAAATTTTTCGAGGCTTTTGTACTCAAGTGTTATCTTCGGCATTACTACTGTTGCAGACACTTGTACAACAGATGGCGCTGAAGGTTATTACAAATCGCTATAGAGATATCTTCTTGTTAAAGTCTTCAGTTCCTCAGTACTAATCAAAGTGAAAGTAAATAGTTCTAGTTCAGGGCTTTTCAACTATCTTTTATTCTGTGCCTTCGTAGGGTCTTTTGATCTCAGGTTGGTACAACTGGCGGCTTTATTGCTACAATAGCAATATCTTCCAGGCAAGCAGGTATTAAAGATAGTTTATTTAAGAAAATTGATTCACGATTTCTTACTTGCTATATTAACCTAATTTTTCTCATTTCTTCACCTTTTATAACTTTTCATTATCTGTGCCACAAAGCTGTCATTTTATCCTGCCCTTACGTAATTCTGTCGCACGGTACGAGTACGTGAATTACGTGATGTGCGTTTGTCAGAAGGATTACGGTGTGCCTGGTTTAAAGACGCCTTTTAATTAAGTGACTGCGTTGTGCTTACGGTTATAAGGCGGATCGCACACTTAAAGAGCGACGGAGCGCTAAAACATCGCAGCGATCTGTCAGATAAAACCGCTTTGCCGCTGTCGACGCAGCGTTAGCGCAGGGTCATCCGTCGAGTACGGTTTTAGTATGAGGATTGATACGATTCTTTTTTTCCTTTACATACATACATATATCACGCCCCTATCCCTTGCGGGGTAGGCAGAGCGTTAACGGCCTTAAGAATACGGTTGCTATCGCCACGTCTGTCATTTTTGAGGATTGTTTTCCAAGGTAGTTTCAGAAAACATGTATATCACTATAGTGACAGGTTGTCACTAATACAAAAATTGTAAAACACCAATACTCTCTCTTTTTTTTCTGTACTGTGAATTCAGATAATCTTTTTCAAAGGTAGTTTGAAAAAATGATTATATGTATTTAATTATTTAGGAAATTATTTCAATATATCTATCGTTTACCAATCAGCAAACTTGCTTACTACTGGTGTACTTAATTAATCGTTTCATGGAAAAAGCAAAAACCGGACAATCTGTTAAAAAGCAGAATTGAGATCGCGAGGTAGGAAAGCGCAGTGAATAAACAAATTACTGAACACAAACAATCAGACCGTTAATTTTAAAATGAAACCATCAACGAAATTTTAATTAATCCATGCTTCGTGTTGTCAGCGATTAAAACAAAAGAATACTTACATACATACATATATCACGCCTTTATCCCTTGCGGGGTAGGCAAAGCGATAACGGCTGTAAGAATACGGTCGCTATCGCCACGTCTGGCATTTTTTGAGAATTATTTTCCAAGGTTGTTTCAGAAAACATGTATGTATGTATGTATGTAATTTTTATTCAAGTAAACATTTCTTAATACAACAATCCACTCCTGTCAAACTGCGCAGCAGTTTATTGACAGATTCCATAGTTATTTTCTTAAAATTAATCCGAGTTCATACATACTTATAAAAAATTAAAAAGAAACGAATAACATTCACAAAAAATCGGTAAGTATCATAAACTAGGTCAGTGTCCTTGTCGTTGCTCTCATGCGCTAATTAGGTACATACCCATCCGAGTGAAGAAAACATCTAAAACATTCATTGTGAATCTACTTGGAAATAAACGATTGAATCATGTCGGCATACGCAGCTCGTTAAGTTAGTAGGTAGGTAGGTAACAAACACTATTAGTTAAGTTTAGGCGTCCGTAATCAGCGCATGACGCTAGGGACTAATATAGGTACTTACTGATGACTAATTAATGGTTTAGGTATGGTCTATTAACTAACATGCATCGGATTTTTCCTAGGACTGGACTAAGTATACTATTAATTATATTAACTGTTGTTCAATACAGGTATATGTACAGAGTTAAGTCAATCTTACTTATTTTGGTTGCAACATTTTACGCATTCGTGACTTTAATTGATTCTTTGACTTGAGGTTTGTGATACATTCCAATGACAAGCCGTTATATATCTTACGTACTAAATTTTGGTAAGTTCTTTCCCCATAATAGTTTACAGTTTTGTAAGTTTTAATAAACAATCTGGGTTTGCGTCTTGAAATTATATTTTTACTCTTTTCTAATGCTTTAACCAGCATACTATAATACTTATCAAACGTCGCAAAAGTAATCTTGAACTGATAATTAATGGGTATAATTTTACAGATGTTGAAAAGTTTATCATAGTTATCTTTACAGTGTTTTTTAACTTTTGGATTTGCAAGAATTTTCAAAAAACGATTTTGAAGATTTTTGAGTTTGTCGAGGTACGTTTTAAAAGTTCTGCCATAAGCTATGAGTCCATACTGCAAATACGAATCCACCAAAGCAAAATATACCGTATATAACAGGCTTTTAGGTACATTGTATTTCAATAGATAGAATCTACTCAGTACACTTCTTAACTTATTGCATAGCTGCTCTGTGTGACTTTTCCAGCTTACACTTCGATCAATAACTAATCCAAGATATTTAAATTTTTCCACAAATTCTAGGTTCATACAACTGCAGTTTATATAATTTTGATGTATACAATCATATGTGTGTCCAGTAATTTTATAATTTATTGCATTCTTTCTGTAATGCGGTGATGACATATGCATTCCCTTCGTTTTAGCAATGTTAATTATAATGCCATTGTCGTGTGACCATTTAACTATGTTATCAAAGTCAGATTGTATTTTATCCTGTATTTCATTTTGATCCTTGCTCGCAAAAAGAATGCACATGTCATCTGCATACATAAACACAGTACAGTACTTGATAACACGGATTAAGCTGTTTACATGCATAATATATCCTACTGGACCATAAACTGAGCCAGTTGGTACACCAGTTTTTATACAAACTTCCTCTCCTTTAATATTGTTTATTACAGTCTTCATTTTTCTATTTTTTAGGTAATTTTCTAACCACGTATTGATTGGCCCTCTTACACCACATTCTTCCATAGCCTGCAGTAGTAGTTTGTGTTCAAGCGTATCAAAGGCTTTTTTAAAGTCTATAAAAATGCCTACAATGTGCTTTCTCTCGTTTAGCCTTTCATTTATATAATCGGTAAATTCAGTTAATGCAGTGGCTGTACTCCTACCTCTACGGAAACCGTGTTGATGGTCTCCCAGTATGTTATTAACTTCTAGGAAATCAGATATTTGTCTTACAATAACTTTTTCAGCTATTTTGTTAATAGTCGAGAGTATTGCAATTGGCCTATAATTAGTGTATTCTTTGTGACTACCTTGTTTAAAGATAGGACGAATTTTAGCAACCTTCAGTCTGTCCGGGTACACACCTTTTTCCACGCACATATTAATGAATTTCGCAATAATTGGGCTAATTTTATGTTTTATATATTGTAAATCTTGCACTCTAATATCATCTATGCCTGGCGCTTATGTGTATCATGTGTATCATCTATGTGTATCACTATAGTGACAAGTTGTCAACCTGTCGCCTAAAAGTTGTAATACACCAATACTCTCGAGTCCCTTAGTCGCCTCTTACGACATCCGCGGGAAGGATGCGGGGTGATGCTATTCTAAGCCGGCATCACACGGCATAAAACAAAAGAAACGTGATAAAAAAAGGTGGATCGCACACTTGAGGCACGACGGAGCGCAAAAATATCGCAGCGGTCTTTCAGATCGATACTAGAAATGTCAATCCCCATACTAAAACCGCTCAACCGTTGGCACGTTAATCTGTACGTACCGGTTGATGTCTGTGATTACTTAGACGGCGATCGTTAGACAACCATGTCAGAAGCTTGCAACTTGTAAAAGGCGGTTAAATAATTCTGACACTAGGGTTCATTTGACGGGTGGTTTGACGACTTGGTGTGTAACACGAAAAGAAGGAAAGATAAAAAACCGCAGAACCAACACTTAGCATACCAAAATCTTTTCTCGCTTCTGAAGCGGAAGCAAGTAAATCCATTTTAGAATTCTTTTCCACTTTTTGGAATGGCTACACCGCCATTCAGAGATATCGTTGAGGTAAAAATGGCGAAACCCTGATTCCACCTAATTCGGTTTTAGTATTACTTTGGTATTGAAATTTACGTAAAAAGGTATGAAACCTTTTTCCAGGAAGCTTTTATAATCTGGAATTAGATAAACTCGTTTCGTCTGCATTTTGTGAACCCTTGGTCGTTGGTCGACTCGGTGTCCCACAAGATAAGAAAGAGTCTGCATTTTGTCTTTGTAAGAATTTTCTTTTATTTTTATTTTTTTTATGATTATTCTGGTCGCTAGATAGATGGCGCTATGCTTGGTGTGTTACCGCAAAAGACGGAACGTAATGTTTGTTTTTTGTTTATTTGAAACTTGTTCTCGAACTCATTTGGCACGAAAGTGTCAGTGGATGCCAGACTGTTAGTCAGTGTTGCAATGTTTTTTTTCGCGGTTTTTCTTTCGACCTACCCCCTATTTAGCCTTGGAAGTTATAAGTACTTAGTACCTAACTTCTTCTAATTTCTACAGCCACAGCCGTTCACTGATGGACATGAGCCGCCCCCAAATTGAGGGGTATTCTCGCCACGCTTGGCAGGCGGATTGGCGAGCGAAGTGCAAGATGTTGTAGAAATTCACAGAGAACGCTACTGCCCGTTCCATGGATTCATCCCTTAGTCGCCTTTACGACACACACACGTAGAAATTTGGTGATGCTATTCCAAGTCGGCACCACACGGGCTAGTACCTAACCTAAGGAAAATTTTACTCTAGAATGTAATAAGTTCCAAATTCTACTTTATTATGGGTAGACAATTATCTCTAAACCTGTAAGGCGGATAGACGAGCCCATTTAAAACTAGTTACGATAATAGTAGATTACGTACTTAGGTATGTAACCTATCAATAACAACCGAGGTTTTTAACGCCCGAGCGGAGCGAGGGCGGTACCATTCCGAGGTTGTTATTGATGTTACATCCGTGGTACGTATACTGCTTTACATATCGAATGAAAAAAGAGTAAAATAAAGCGATAAATACAAGAAAACGATCCATAAATGATGATTGTATCGTCTGCTATTCAAATTGCACCACTAAACTTTTTTTCTATGATTGAAAAATATTGAATTAATATGAAAGAAAAGTATCCTAGCATAAAGTAGACATTTTTCTGATCGTAGGGATATTAGTAATTTTTACTTTTATCATTGTAATATTGAGTAATAATTCAATTATTCAATTAATAATTTATTGAGGTTATAAAAATACAGATTAAAAATATAATTCTTGCGTTCAAGCAACACAATTCGTAGCGGCCAGTTCGAAATTTAAAATCGTATACAACTAATTGGATGCAACTCCTGTTAAAAATAAGAAGAAATTGATTTTAACTTTTTAATTGCCGCGATTCTATTGGTTCTTTCTCTAGTTCCATATTTAAAATTACTTACAGGCTTAGTTTCAAACCTCGCCTGTAAGTTGAACTTACAGGTCGTGTTTTTTGTCAGTAATGACCTACCTTCAGAGCATGAGATATGTAAAAGTACGTTAGAAGAGCGCATATCGCATATATATGCAGTACGTTTACGTAACCGTTGACCAGTCGAGTATGCGAGTGCCGATTCTGCTAACCTATTTTTATACAAGACTAGCTGTTACCCGCGGCTTTGCTCGCGTACTTTTGGGGTACCTACTGTCTCGAGTGATTTGTTGCACTTAAATACAAAGATCTATGCTACTTCTTACATCTTTTAAGGGATGAATATTGAAAACATTGGAACACGTCAAACTTCCTCTCTCGCTCCCTCTCCTGCTCCATCTCCCTCTCCTACTCCATCTCCTGCTCCCGCACTTTCTCCTGCCCCCGCTCGCTCTCCCGATCCCGCTCCATCGCGTCTCCCTCTCCTGGTCCCACTACTACCACCCCTCCCGCTTCTTCTCTCTTCCGTTCCCTCTCCCGCTCTTGCTGCCGCTCCATCTCCCTGTTCCGTTTCATCTCCCGCTGTTGGTCCATCTCCCACTCTCGTTCCTGCCTTCACTACTGCTTCCGCTCTATCTCCCGCTCTCTCTCCTGGTCTATCTGCCGCTCTTGGTCTATCTCCCGCTTATCTCCGTGTAAGCGTAGTTAGTGATGAGACCTCCCCACACGCCTCGCTGCAGCGTACGTACAGTCGCCGTGCCGCCGCTGCTGCGCTTTCTAAAACTTATTTCCTATTTTTAACCAATTTTGCTACTATGTGTATCATAATTTCTTTGTGTGTTTTAATAAACTGATGTACGTGGTTAATTGTTATGGACTTATGGTAAAAATTACTGTTAAATATTTTTCCTACGCAAATTGTGCCACCCCCGTTAACCCCCATAGGGGTTGATTTTCAAAAAACGCTTAGATATGTATCTCATAATTTGTATTGCAAAGCATTATTTCAGTGTCACGCAAAATATTTCAATAGAATTAAATTTCCCATACAAACTTAGCCACCCTCTTTAACCCCCAATGGGGGAGAATTTCGAAAAACCCTGAAATACGTGTTTCATCATTTGTACTAAAAAGCATTAATTCAAAGTTTCATGCAAAAATATGCAATAAAAATATTTTTCTCATACAAACTTTGCCACCCCTTTTAACCCTTTAAGGGGTTAAATTTCCAAAAAATAATATGCCTATGTCCTTCTCATGAATGCAAACTATCTACATACCAAATTTCAGCAAAATCGGTTGGGTGGTTTAGGCGTGAAAAGGTAACAGACAGACAGACAGAGTTACTTTCGCCTTTATAATATTAGTGTAGATGTAGATGTAAAAGTATTAGCTGCAAAATTTTAAGGAGTAAACCAGCCTATGAAACTGAACAGCTTTCCCCAATTTTTAACTTGACAGATAATCCTGCAATCTGAAATAGCACCACCTAGTTCGGACAAGACCTATGTCAAAAAAAAGTGTTGCTGTCAGCCCAAAAAACCCTCATCAAACAAGACATCAAGCATCATTATTACAGCTTTAGTTCAAAACGCGTTCAATATTTATCTACTTATTATGAGAATCCGTTCTCCAGAATTGCGGCTACTGTCTGTCCAGGCATGCCGTGAGCACGGTAAGCGAATGTCACCGCCAGATGGCAGTCCTGGCTATTTAGACCGGAAAATCTCTAAAATGTTTTCCTTATTTTGTTTGCAAAACCTCTTAAACCGCAGTTTTGTCTGTTCTTATTTTAAAAATTGTGTAAGGTAAAAATAATGTATAAGGGTAAATTTGTGTAAGGCAAATATTTTAAGGGGTGAACACCCATGAAACTGTACTTTCCCCAAGAAATACTAGAGAGATGAAAAAAATTTAACTCTCATAACACAATGTCGTTGGTTGGTCGGGTCAATGTGTATGGGAGGGGGAAAATATCAGACACGCAACACACTTTGCACTATAACAATTTACCAGATGACTGGGTCATTAATAAAATACAATAGTTGTTCACTTAAAACTATTGTCCCAAAATGTTATATACTTTTTTTAACAGAAAAATAATATAAAAGTAAGTGGAGTTACATGACGTTATCTGTTTGTATTTTCATACAAAGCATCGTTTTAAAAAGTAGCTCATTTGAACTTTTTGTTTTGTATATCAAAGCTTATATTTAATTACTCAATGGGATTAAAACTCGGTTGCTTAACATAACTAATATGTAAGCTATTATTTACTGCGGGAAAACGCCTGATTCTGACAGGAAAATGGATGACAGCTAGTGAAATAGCTGGACGGGATCGCAGTATAAAACAAACCCGAGAATTCTTTTGCATTTTATGTATCGCACTGCCAACAGGGCATGGCAAGCGTTTGTCAGCAACAGATGGTGGGACTGACTATTTATCATGCTGGAACCTTTTTTTTTCACCTGACGACGTCAAAGGGATTTTTATATAATATGACTAATTCACTTATTCAGTGACCGTATTGTAATTTAACTCTATGACATTCTAAAAGCATTCATGTATAATATGTATTTATATACTAAAAAAAAAGTATATATGTATTAGTATCAGCTATCTAGTTCCCATAGTACAAGCTTTGCTTAGTTTGGGGCTAGATGGCGCTGTGTGAATATTCCAGGATATTTTATTTATTTATTTATTATTATTATTCATTGTGAATCCACTTGGAAATTAACGTATGAATCTTGAATCTATAGTAAAACAATGTAAAAATGGCACGTAGGTCCAAGTTGCTGTCTATGATAACGCATGACGGATCGCTAAAATATCGCAGCGGTCTGTCAGATCCATGCTAGAAACGTCACTTGCCATACTAATACCGCACTCGATGAACGACGCTACGATAGCGCTGCGTCAACAGTGGTTGAGCAGTTTTAGTATGGGGATTGACATTTCTAAACTAGACACTGACCGAACGCTGCGATATTTTAGCGGTTTGTCCTGCGATAAGTGTGCAACATCACGGCGGTCGTTATACAACCATGTCAGAAGCCTACAACTTGTAGATGGCGGTTGATGAATTCTGATACTAGGGTTCATTAGGTCGTTGAACGGCTCGGTGTCCCAGACGAAAAGAGACAGGTAAAAATAAAAACAAAAGCAAGTTTTTCTGTTTTATAGACCTCTTCTAGACAACCGTAGTTTTTATTATAAGAGATATTTTTACGGGAGAATTTGGGACATTGATATAAAGTTTTACCATCCTATCAGCTTGTTTTTTTTTTTACATAGTGACTATCGGTTATATTATGCCAAAGCCAATCTAAATTTTGACAATTTTTATTTATTAAAAAAAAAGTTTTTATTTTATCCATATAATTGAATCATTCAAGACATTTTATATCAAGGCTAAGAACAAATACTTGGTAGGAAATTGTTATTATTGAAATTTTCACAAACTTCTCTTAACGATATTCTAAACTTTCAGGCTTGCTTTTGTAATTTTCAGGATGTATTTTCAGTCTGCTGAGAGTCGTCAAAAGCATTGTTTCTCAACATTCAAAGTACTGGTGTAAAATGTCAGACGTGGCGATAACGAACATATTCTTACGGCCGTTAACGCTCTGCCTATCTCGTAAAGGATAAAGGCGTGATATATGTATGTATTTTATGGCGCTCTTCGTAAAAATTGTGGTCTTGTGCCTTAATGTTTTAAAAAGTTATCATTGCAGAACACGTAGTAACAAGTCTGAACCCTGATCTTTTATTTATTACCCTTCGTTTTACAGGGTTTCGTATTTACGGACAACGTTCCAAATACTCATAGGGTGCAAGCAGGCCATGAAACTCAACAACTTTCCCCTAACAAAAATCTTTCGACATCCCATACAAAATCGCGATCAGCTGACTGCATTTACTATGGGAAACCGAAAATATTTTGACGTTTCCTGACATACGTATGTTTCTAGGGGAAAGTTGTTCAGTTTCATAGTCTGCTCTGACCCTATCAGTATTCGAGACGCTGTCCCTTACATCCCGTATATTACAAAACCATTAGACCGGCAATTTGAGAACCGCTGACCAAGAGTGTTTCTAGAGTAGTCAAAGTTGAGGTGTTACTTTGATGAAAAGCTGCCGCTGAGCTCGACTTGACTTTCGGGAAGTTTCCTGCTGAGTCCATGTTCCCAATGGAACTAGAATTTTGGTTGATATTCTGGGTCGGAAGAACTCCTATTCATCGCATCAGTTTAAATGCTGACATCGCACACTTACGGCACGACGTACCGCTAACATATCGCAGCGGTCTGTCAGATCCATACTAGAAACGTCACTCCCCATACTAAAACCGCACTCGATGGATGACACTGCGATAGCGCTGCGTCAACGGCGGTTGAGCGGTTTTTTTTGGCGACTATGGTAATACTTCTGGGTGTATTTGCCATGAAATCTACCACATTAAGATTTGGCCTTGAATGAAGCTATGGCTAGCATGAAACTATTTAATCTCTCTTTTCGTGTGTGACACCAAGTCTTCCAATGACCCGATGAACCCTAGTGTCAGAAATTTTCAACCACCTTCTACAAGTAGCAGGCTTTTGACATGGTTGTGAAACGACCGCCCTCTAAGTGATCATAGACAACCGGGACCTACGGCTCAACGTGGCATCCGAAACACGGAACCATCTTACTTACGGACAATCGGGTAGTTAAGGCCGCAATGTCCTAACCAGACTGGGAACAAATTTGTGAGTGACCCACCGAGAATTGAACCCGGAACCTTCTGCGTCAAAGGCAGTCGCACTACCATTGCGCCACATCGCTCGTCGAAACTATTTAATCAAGACCAACTTTTAGCTTTGCTTGGGTTCTCAATTTTGCTTACAACATAAAACTTCTTAAAATATCGTCGGTTTCCCAAGTTTTGGGTTCCAATTACAAAGTTCGAAAACTTCGCAAAACAGTTTCCTATCCCACTACGTGACAAAGCTGGCTTTAGTTGACCTCCGATTTTTCATGAACTAAATGAAATTTTAAAGATTGAGACTACTGGTTTTTAAGACTTGATTGGTCAATAGACGACTATAATTTACTTCTTACTTATACAACAGTCCACTGCTGGACATGGTTCATCCCCAACTGGGGTGTATTACCATAATCATCACGCTTGGCAGGCGGATTGGAGAGCGAAGTGATATATGTACAAGATATTGTAGATATTTACAGGAAGCGCTGCTGCCCGTTCCTTGGATTCATCCATTAGTTCCCCTTTACGACACCCACCTACCTGATGGTCGATTTTACTCGTACCTGATGGTCACGGCCTAATTGCTAAGGGCTAGTCTCCTTTGTATTTGGTTTATGATAAATCTACCATCTGCCACACGTTCTATTCTACATACATACATACACATCACGCCTTTATCCCTCGCGGGGTATGCAGAGCGTAATAATGCGGTCGTTATTGCCACGTCTGACAAACATTTGAGGGTCGTTTCAGGTAAGTCATGTATCACTGTAGGTGACAGGTTGTCTGGCTGTCGCCTAAAATTGCAATATACATGAAACATTCAAATCCCTTAGTCGGCTTCTATGACACCCACGGAAAAGAAATGGGGTGATTCCATTCTAAGCCGGCATCACACGGCAGATTCTAGTATTCATACAATGCCTTATTTTTGTTATCTGAATATTTATCTAATATCAGGTCGGATGCCCAAATTCGTGTGTTGGCAGCGCCCCAACTAACTTCCGCCTCTCGACCTGTGACAAACACCACAGTGGGTATTGGGATGGTAAATGGTCCATAGACTAGATATTATCTAGATGTTTAGACTTAGCTAAAATCAAGCATACTTGATTTTTTCTACACTTTCATATCCAGATTCTTCTTTTTTCTAGGGGATGTTTATACGTTTGTGCCTTTTGCCGTCGAGACAATGGGCCACCGGGGTCCGGCTGCCAAAGCTTTTTTAAAAGACGTTTCGGGGCAGCTTATCGAGGCTTTGGGTGACCCAAGGGCTGGCAGTTACTTGGCCCAGAGAATCAGTTTGTCATCCAGCGAGGGAACGTTGCCAGTATTTTCGGTACTCTGCCTCGGTGCGTCGCTCTGGAGGAAGTTTTTTATTTACATTAATGTTTTTTTGTTAATGATTTAATGTATCAAATATATAATTTATTATTATTTTTTAAATTCTTCTTTTGTTTTGAGAAATTCCATACGAATCACACGACCGAAGTCCATTCGCGCGCGCGATAAGTCTCTTTACGGGACACATCATAAGCCTCTTACCTTTCATACCTTTCGTTTCATCAAGTATGGAAGTGTCTGGATAAGATACCAAAACTTTTGAAAAAAAATAACTTTCGGAAAGAGATATGTGAATAGTAATGAAAAGAGCAGTATTTATAAATTCAGTACATACAAAAATCTTATCAAACACTCGAAAGACAGCCATAATACTCGTATCTGCAAAAAACATACCTACGTACGTACTTTAAAGTACAAAAATATTTTAGGGTACCTGTATACTAATCAGCCCATTAAACTGAACAACTTTCCCCAAGGAACATAGGTCGAAAAATAAATAAAAAATTTGGTCCTCCCATATTTTGTAGAAGGGTCTAAGTTTTTTTTCATGTTCCGACCTATGTTCCTTGGAGAAAAATTGTTCAATTTCATCAACTAGTTCTTTCATGAACTACTTCCTTTTAAAATATTTTAATTTCTTTTTTTTACAGTATACAGGTACTCAGTTACAATTTAAACTTCAACGCTTAGTTTATTAGTCTGTGGGTTGGTAGCATTGTGAGCCAAATAGGTCACTCGATTTCGGTAAACAAACTTGAAGTGGAACCAAGT
Source organism: Keiferia lycopersicella (assembly GCA_029255805.1). Lineage (NCBI taxonomy): Eukaryota > Metazoa > Arthropoda > Insecta > Lepidoptera > Gelechiidae > Keiferia > Keiferia lycopersicella. Next base: position 3,910,473 of record JARACZ010000033.1, read on the forward strand.
GGCTTGGAAGACCCAATTGGATACAATGACTGTAAGAACTTACGGTGCTGGAAACTAAGAAAGCAATCGAAAATTGTGATTGGGAGTAGGGCCTTGACCCGGAGACGATGATGATAATGATGATGAGTTTTAACGATCTAAGCATACATACAGACTGACAAAAACAAATGCGGCAAGCGACTTTGCTTTACACTATCATCATCATCAAATTTAAGAGCTGAGCTCTTGTCGGTGGAGCAATTTCCACTCTTCTCTCTTTCCTGATAGTGTTTTCATCTCTTGGTACGACACGACTCGAGCCTTTTCTTTAATTTGTGTGAAGAATGTGCGCCTTGGTCTTCCCCTTCCTCTTTTCCCTTCGACCTTTCCTTCAGCAATGTTCTTTATGAACTCGTCGTGTCTTAGCAAATGTCCAACCATCTTCCCTCTTCGGTTCTCGATGTTCTCCAATAGACAACGCCTTTCCCCAACCAATGCTAGTACTTCCTCATTTGTCTTTCTTTCCGTCCAACTGATCTTTTCCATCCTCCTCCAGCACCACATCTCAAACGCTTGCAACCTCTCTCTATCTCTTTGTGTCATCGTCCACGTCTCACATCCGTATAAGGCAATACTCCATATATATGTCTTTATAAGCCTCTTCCGCACGTGTTTTGCAATTTTAGCAATAAAAAGATGTTTTTTATTGTGAAATGCTTTTTTGGCCATTGCTATTCTGGCAACAATATCTGGAGTGCATCTAGAGTCGTTTGTAATTAAGCTCCCTAAATATCTGAAACTACTTACAGATTCTACGGCAGTGCCATTTAGAATAATTGGGCTATTGTTTGGTGTGTTCGTTTTTGAGGTTATACAGATTTACACTATACAGGGTGTAAAAATATTAGCTGCAAATATTTTGAGGGGTGAATCAGCCCATGAAACTGAACAACTTTCCCCGAGGAACATAAATCGACATTTGAAAGAAATTTTTGGACCTCCCATACAAAATTACCAACTAACCAAGACAATTAGTATGGGAGGTAAAAAAAAAATCTCATATTTCGACATATGTTTCTCGGGGAAAGTTGTTCAGTTTCATGGACTGATTCGTTCCTCAAAATGTTTGCAGCGAATTTTGTTACACCTTTATATAAAGTGAAATATTTGAGTCGAATTTATTTTAAAAGTTCGAGAGAATGTTTGCCTACACATTTTCTCAAGTTGCGTCTATAAAACGGAAATCTTTGTGAAGTCTGAGGAAAACTCACTTTAAACTTGCTTTTAGTTACAAGTTCTGGTTGAAAGGCAGTCTTCTTAGCTGTGTTAGGCTTAAATGTTAAGTAGTGAGATTTATGATGTTTGTTTCGTAACTACCGTGTGATGCCGGTATAGAATAGCATCACCCGAATTCTTCCCGCGGGTGTTGTAAGAGGCAACTAACGGACTTGAGGGTTTCATGTGTATTGCCACAAATTACAACTGTAGCCGACAGGCTGACAACCTGATAAAGATAAAAGATAAAGATAAAGATATTTATTTGCATTAAATGTAGTTTACATGGTGTTCATTCTTACATATAAAATATAAATAGTATCATACATTTAGATTATGGTCAATCACGCAAATTTTTAAAATCATTAAAGAAAACATTACAAAATAAACATGTCAATTTAATTTAATTAGAATTTAGAATTTAAATAGTCCTTGATAGAATAAAAACATTTTTCTAAAAGCCATCTTCATAATGTCAACTTGAATCTAGTCATCGTTAGGTTTTTCATATCTTCAGGTAAATGATTATATATTCTCACACTCATTGCGAAACTATTCTTACTCATCATTTCTGTCCTCATTCTTGGTAATACTAGTCTTTCAGGATACCTCGTGTTAAAAGTGGTAATTTGATGTTTCTTTTTGAATAAACCAGGAAAACTCTTTACAAACACACATACTTCGAATATGTAAAGTCCTGGTAATGTTAGCAATTTGAGTTCCTTAAATAAAGGTTGACAAGACTGTGGAGGGTATATATTTTTCATAGCTCTGATGCATTGTTTTTGGGCAATAAAGAGACGATTCACGTTCACAGAATTCCCCCACAAAATAATTCCGTATCTTAGGTTTGACACTACATAACCGTGGTAAGCTTTGAGGGCTGTCCCGATATTACTTACTTTAGTGAGTCGCCACAAAACATAAGAAAACCTGTTTATTTTATTATAAATTTTTTCTACGTGCGCTTTCCATGTACATTGATTATCTAATACAAAGCCCAAGAAATTAACCGTTTTTGTTTCTGTTAGAGCTTTATTGTCAAAAGTTAAATGTAAATTTGAATTTGATATACCTCTATTTACAAATTGTATATATTGTGTCTTGTCTATATTAACTTTTAAATTATTATTGTCAAGCCATTTCACTACTTCATTTATTGTATTAGATAAATTTTGTTCTAGATTATTTTTATTTATGTCAGAAATTATTAATGATATGTCATCAGCGAATAAAGTACACATATAACGAGTTATTAATGGAATGTCATTAATGTAGATTAAAAAAAGCAGAGGACCAAGTATGCTTCCCTGAGGTACACCGACTACTTTTCTTGCAGATTGAGAATGATAGACTGTTTCCTCGTTTTTATGATTAAGATTTTTAATTTCTACTATTTGATGTCTGTTGCTCAAATAGCTCTTCAACCAATCATGAGCAATTCCTCGTATCCCATATTCTTGGCACTTTATTAGTAGCAAATTGTCACTGTAACAAACCTGTCACTACAGTGATACACGTATCATCTGAAGGAGCCTTCAATACTTGTCAGACGTGGCGATAACAACCATAATTTTCCTTTAATTTTAATCCAGGGAATGGGCAGCAGCGTTCTTTGTGAATGCACAGTGCACTGCGCTCGTCAGTCCGCTTGCCAAGCGTGATACATACATAAATCACGCTTCTTTCGTTGGGGTAGGCAGAGACTATTTCCTTCCACTTGCTACGATCCTGGCATACTTCTTTCGCTTCTACGTTCATCAGTATTTTCATGTACGCTCGTCGGTTTAGGGTACTTCTGGCCTGACCTTTCTTTAAAACGTCCCCGATTTGATTCAGGTAGGTTCTTCGCGGCCTTCCCCTTCCAGCATTTCCTCTAACAGCGTGATGAGTATGACCCCTTTAGGAGAAGGTCAATGCCCAGCAGTGGGCTGTCGCGGCTGTTAAAGTTAAGGTTTTGCATCCAAATCGTATTCCCTTTATGGCCTAGTGATCTTAGCCTTGGTCTCAAGATCCAAAGATGCTTGGTTTGATTTTTAAGGGACTATTTAAATCATTGGCCTTCTAAAAGACTTATTTCATTTATTACATCGAGTAATAAAATAATAAAACAAAAAATGATATTCAGTTTCGGGTTTCATGCGAGTATTATTAAAATATTTACTTTTTCAATTTTCCCTAATGTTGTTTTACAAAAATATGTGAAATGTATAAAACTAGTTTTCACACAACTACCTAACTCGAAATACACACTCATCAAAATTCCCAAGTTCTCTAAACACAAAATTCCGAATTTCATTTTCAAAATAAACTTTAGAAAGCGACTTGTTCAAGTAAAATAAACACGAGTAACATGTTTTCTCAGCTCTGAACATATTTGTGTTTTTGAGCTCTTATTTCTGAAAAGTTCGTTTTTGGTTCCGTGCACGTAAGTTCAAAACGATTGATCTAACCATACGTTTTAAATTTATTTTACTTGATGCTCGTATAGTCAAAAATAGGGGTGAATTTTTGAGGGTATGTGGGAAACGATAAGTAGTATAACGTGAGATACAAGCATAATAAGTAACAGATTTTCACATGAAACGAAAACCATCCCATTATTTAATTGTATTATAATAAATTTGCATGTTACGTGACTGAAAATGTGGAACTAATCCTAAGCCCATTATCTGCTACATTGTACCATTTTCTTGGCAAATAAAATTTTGATTTTGACTTCCAGGAGCTCTATTTCTGAAACTTTCGTTTTTGGTTCATGGGAAAATCTGTTACTTATTATGCTTGTAACAATTTCGCACATACATTAGTAAATACACACACACTTAGCCTTGACCATAAAATCGAGAAATATAAATTTAAAGGCGTGTGGTTAGACCAGTCGTTGCGGACTCCTGTGCACGGAATCGAAATACGACGTTTCAGAAATAGAGCTCCTGGGATAACGGGGATAAAGGTCAGCACACACTGCAAGCGAAACGACAAAATAATCTTATCAAATAAAAATGTGTTATTTCCAAGTAGATTCACAAATTAATACTTTTAGAACGTCAAGTAAGTACAATCATGTTCTCTGGATAAATGGATTAGTGATTGCAAAAAAAAATGTAATGGAGAAAATATTGTGTAAGCATTTATTTACAATCATGATGATCTCACGTCTCTGTCGATTTTCACATAAAATAGCGAAGGTTTTCGGGGTTGATAAATCGACCTAGATAGGCTGGTTTCAGAGCGACGCGTCTCGGCAGCGCTGCCCAGCCGCGCGCGCCTCGCATTACACTAGATTGTATGTAGCGTTTCATAGTGACGCGTCTTGGGCCGCGTCTCGGCCGCGCCGCGGTCGGATCTCCTTCGATTGCCAGTAGCGTTTCAGAGCAATCTTTTAAGACGTCGTTGTTGCACTCTTTTCCATATAACGTATATACCTAATATAGTGATTACGTTTGCTGGCATAATGATTCTCTGCACTCGACCGTACACCACAACGAAGCGCGCGCGTCTGAATGTCGTTTCACAGCGAACGCGCTTGGGCAGCGCTGCTGAGACGCGCCGCTCTGAAACCAGCCACAGAATATTAGTATCGCGTGTGATGCCATTCCGTGTGATGCCGGCTTAGAATGGCATCACACACACCATTTTTTATCCGTGGGTGTCGTAAAAGGCGACTGAGGGAGTAAAGGGTTTCAGATATATTAAAACTTTTAGGCGACAGGCTGACAACCTGTCATAGTGATACACAAATTATTTCAAACGGCGATAGCGACCGTAATTTTTCGGCCGCTAACGAGAGCGCTAAAGGCGTGATATATGTATGTATGTATTTAGAATTGGCTCCAACAATTTTCACGAAATATGGCGGAGCTTTTCGGAGGCGCTAAATAGATGGGTTCATCGGGTCGCTTTACGACTTGGTTTGCTACACGAAAAAAGAAAGAGAATAAATAGATGGTGGCTTTTATTTTCCAAAAAACTTTCTTTCACTTGTTTTTTGTGAGTTGTTTTAACAAATAGCCGTGTGATGCCGGCTTAGAATGGCATCACCCCACATCTTTCCCGTGGGTGTCGTAAGAGGCGACTAAGGGACTCGAGAGTATTGGTGTATTACAATTTTTAGGCGACAGGCTGACAACCTGTCACTATGGTAATACACATGTTTTCTGAAACAACCTTGCAAAACAATCCTCAAAAATGTCAGACGTGGCGATAGTGGCTGTATTCTTACGGCCACTATCGCTCTGCCTACCCCGCAAGGGGTAAAGGCGTGATATATATATGTATGTATGTATGTTTTAACAAACAGCGTCATCTTTTGAAGCGTAAAAAAAGCATAAACCTAGCGAGTTCGATCCACCAGCTTATTACATTCATACATATATCACGTCTGTCGATGTCGCCATTTGAAATAATTTTGTGTATAACTATAGTGACAGGACCTAATACACCTGAAACCCTCAAGTCCCTCAGTCGCCTCTTACGATATCCACGGGTAGGAAATGGGGTGATTCTATTCTAAGCCGGCATCACACGGCAAAGCCAGCTTATTCAAGCTATTATACTAGATACTAGCATCAACCACAAAGCTCATTGCTAGCAACATACTGCAGGAATTACCGTCTATTGGCGCACTAATGGACTCAATTCTCAGTGTCATCGACACAGCCAAAATATTTATTCATGGGTGCTTGCGATGCATACTTGGAGATAAAGTAATTTTCACAAAAAAACGAGGACAGGTTTTCATCTTTATTGCGTATCAAAATGTCATATCGTAAGCATTTTTTTTTTGCTTTTTTGCCTTTATGTCACATTTACAAATTCCTATTAAATCACGCAACAGATTTTAGTGCGGTTTTTTAATAGAAAGAGTGACTCAAGAGACAAGTCCATATATGAATGTAGTTTAAGTGGGAGCGGTGTCCATGGCAGACAGACAGAGAAACGTAAAAAGCGACTTCATCCTTGCCGTGTAATGCCGTCTTAAATGGCATCACCCCATTTCTTCCCCGCGGGTGTCGTGAGTGCCGACTAAGGGAGTCGAGGGTTTCATTTGTTACTTTTCTAAGCGACAGGCTGACAAGCTGTCACTACAGTGATACACGAATCATCGTCCTGAAAGGACTCTCAATATTTATCAGACCTGGCGATAGTGACTTTTACGGCCGTTAACGATCCGCCTACCCTACAAGGGATAAAGGCGTGGTATATGTACATATATGTATCTTATATTATTTTTTAAACTGGCCCATTCACGGATAATGCTATTTAACTTTGTTCAGATTTGTAGAATCGAGTCCAATTTCATTTGTGATAAACGCATGCGGTGTGTACCGTGTGGTGCAGTGGATTATTCGATTAATGACGGGATAATTGGTTAATTTGGCTTTCCATTCAACCAATATTTATAGGCAGGAAGGTTCTAGAGTGGCAAGAGTAAGAGCGGATTCAAAAATTACCTTGCAAAGTGATAAAAAAAAATTTACTGTACAATAAGTACAAAATGTATTGAATTTGAAGAGTATTTTCTGATCTCAGTATAAAGTTTAATATTTTTTCAGATAGAAGGTAAAACAGAGTTTGATAGGTATCCTAAGTCTAGAAAGATTTTCTCTAGAACGCACAGTTTCTGACAGGAGAAAATCACAAAAATATTAACTGTCCTCTCCTTCCCACCCCGCGTTTTCTCCCAAGATCCAGGACTGTTAATATGTTTATTATCAAAACACACTCAACATAATTCCAAAGAAAAGTCCTACCTTAGAACTCACGCACTCGAACGCAAATGGACCCACTTTAACACCAAACGGTTGAATTCCTTAGATCTTTCAGAGTATGCTTTGATTAAGACCAGTTGTCTTACTCAATCTTGAAACATTCAGCGATTCGCTAGATGACTGGACCATTATTTACAAAAGTTGTACGCTTAAAACTATCGTCTAAAAACACTTAATACTCCATTTATAGTATTTCGAAATATTGAAAGTTTGAATTAATAGACAGAAAAATAACATAAAAGTATGTGTTTTGACGCCATCCAAACTTGTGAGATATGACGTCATCTATTCGTATTTTCATACAGAATATAGTTTTAAAAAGTAGCTCATTGGACCTGCCAGTTTCCATGCCTGTACCTACACACAATAAAGTAATTTTAAAAAGATTGAGCTCAGAAAGTAACCCCTTTGCAGATCGTAAAAAGCCAAAATAATGTGAGTTGAAAGGAATTTTATTAGCAATAAATTTTACTTTAACTTTATCTATTGAACCTCGGCTTCTCGGCGAATAAATTGCGAAACTCATTAACTTGAGGCCATTGGGTTCAAATTGAATATTTATTTCATTCCTTCAACGAGGTGGCAGCGATATTTTGTTTAAAGGAATATTGAACGCCATCTTAGGCGGATCGCACACTTAACACACAAACGGAGCGCTAAAATATCGCAGCGGTCTGTCAGATCCATACCCAGATATTGCTCGGAGATTGACATTTCTAGTATGGATCTCACAGACCGCTGCGAGGTTTTAGAGCTCCGTCGTGCGTCAAATGTGCGATGCGCCTTAACACACAACGGAGTGCTAAAAAAACGCATCCATAATGCAGCGGTCTGTCAGATTCATACTAGAAACGTCAGTCCACATACTAAAACCGCTCAACTGCTGTCGACGCGTTACGGGTGCATTATTTTAGCGGAGCGTAGTGCGTTAAGTGTGCGATCCGCCATAGGTAGGCGCCGCCACTCACAAAGTTGGTATTTATCACATCGGAATTTGTTCCCTGTCTTATTAGGACATTGAAAGCCACCTGATTGTCCAAAAATAATTATCTTTCCGCGCGTTGGAGGTCACATCAAGCTGTCGGTCCCGTTTGCTGTTCATGATAACTTAGACGGTGTTTACCACACAACCATGTCAGAGGCCTAGTACTAGTAGGCGGTTGAAACCTCTGACTCCCACACGATAGGAAAAATGTCGCCATTATATTGCATGTTACTTCAAAAAAGTTTCAAGTAAATAGATCGCATTATCTTAAACTATCTTCTAAAAAAACGCTATACACGCGATCAATGCCTGTCTATTTTTTTTGTAAATTCTGTTTATTTTCTTTTTTTTCTCTAATAACAAAAAAAATATACTTTTCTACCCTTGTTTCTCAACGAATATTTTTTTGTAAAGTCTGTTTATTTTCTTTTTTTCTCTAATAAAAAAAAAGACTTTTTCCTTCCTAGTTTCCCAATTAATTAACTAAATATTTAAGACTGCTACACCCTTAAGTTTTCCTTTCCTCAACCGTAACCATCAGAGCAGAAACCATGAAACAAATTGTACGTGCTAACGACCGTGGACCTTCAGGTGGGTCTTGAGTAGAAATATAGCGTTCTATTAGGACCGAAGATTGACGTCTTTCGGTTCTCCGGCAGATGGATTTATAGAACTATGCTGGGTAAAATATGGTTGTAGAATCTACCCGGTTCTGAATTTCTATATTTTTTTAGCCACTGTGATGCCAGCAAGACAATTACTGCTACCAGCTACTGCGTCATTTATGGTCTAAGTTTGTTAAATTTTTCTTTATTTCAAATTTTTAGGATCTATTTTTTTTTTCGTGTGGACGACCCGATGAACCCTAGTGTCAGAATTTTTCAACCGCCTTCTACAAGTAGCAGGCTTCTGACATGGTTGTGTAACGACCGCCGTCTAAGTGATCATAGACAGCAACCGGGACCTACGGCTTAACGTGCTATCCGAAACACGGAACCATCTTACTTACGGACAATCGGGGGATTCAGCCCGCAATGCCCTAATAGACTGGAAACAAATTCACAAAGTGATAGATATCAACTTTGTGAGTGACCCACCGATAATAGAACCCGGGACCTTCTGCGTCAAAGGCAGTCGCACTACCACTGCGCCACATCGTCGCCCCTTTGTCTCTTTGACACTCTTGAGTGACGAATCCAAAAAAAAAAGGTATAAATACCTTTTTTCTCTCCTTTTTTATTCATATCGCTAATACATAAGAAATCAGAATAAATGTGCGAACTACAAAAATTTATTAAGGCCCCACGTATTAAGTACGTATTAAGTACGTAATAAATAACTCTTAAGGCCCTCACCTGACCACAAGACGTGGTAATCCATTTTGATGGAACATGCAACCCTGAAAAATATATATATATGCAACTTGTATGTATATATGCAACTTGGTTACGTAGATAAGTCCGCAATTAGCTATATACTGGTAGGAGCATATTTAAAAATCGTACTCAACTCTGAGATCGATCTCAAGAGCGATTATGACAAATGTCAGTCAATACTGACCGCATCTCAAAGTCCCATTCAAGATCGATCACACAGTTGAGTGCGGTTTATAAATATGAGCCGTAGAGTACTAAGCAGCGCCAAATAACAATTACCGCTGGTTACATATTCGAAAATGTATCACTGTTAGAAAAGATATCACCCAGCAAATACTCTACATTTTTATTAATATTTATTTATTTATATTATTTTATATGGGTAGATTACAGCCTCAAAAAAAAACAGTTTTACTTTATTATTTTTCTAGTTAAACATAATGCTGTATTTTATACTAGAAAATATAGAAAGCAGGAGTCTTTTGGACAAGATTCGCTCTTCAAGTAAGCGAATTTTTTTCGCTTGTGTCTCATTTTTGGTCCGAATTTTCTTGTGCTCTAAAAATTTTCAATTTTCATGACCACGCCTGACCTATCCTGACCTTGGGTCTCGATAAATCAAACTAATTTGCTGATTTTCCTCCACCTCTCCATTTTACAAATTTTCATAACCATCTACTCCCTGACAGTGGACCTCGATAAATCAAACTACCTCTATTTTGCTGATTCGACTCCACCTCTCTTACCCCGAGGCCTTTCTCCGCCAGATTATCGTCCATGTATGTCACATAAATCTTAAGAGGGGCGTGCTCGAGAAGGTTTTAAAAAAGCTGAAGGCATTAAGCTGAGACGCATCTATTCGTCTTTACGTCAATTTATCCTCTTAGATTAATCCGCCAGCGAAAATTTCGTTGTGCGTTGGTGTGTGGAAATGCCGGTATATTTTAAGATATACACCATTGCCGCCTTCAGTAAAAGCATTTCTAGCTGCATAAGCTTCTTTCTCTCTTAGAAAGCTACATTATGCTCGACTTACGTTGGTTTTACGATGGGAAAACGTTTTATTCCCACTAGAAAACTAGTAAAACTGCTTGACAAGCCACCGGTGTGAATTCTATAGCACTTAATCTCAGACCTATCGTAACCGATAGACGGTAGAGTGAGCGAGTTCTTGGTTGAAAGGCACGCCTCGGTAAGACTCAGGTCAGAAAAAACTATGACATAAAGAGGACGGCTGAGTGGGGAACTGGGTGAGGAAAACGAGAGATTGTGCAGCATCCTGGAGGAAGCCTACGTCCAACAGTGGACAGGTGATGTGATGTGAGAGAATAGGATAGATTCCTGACAGGTCAAATGAGCTACTTTTAAAACGATCTAAAACGGTATTTTGTATGAAAAACTAGAGGTATGACGTCACGCTGTAAGTATTAGGATGGCTTCAAAAACTTACTTTTATATTATATTTCTGTTTATTCATTCAAACTTTGAATATTTCGAAAAATTATGAATGAAGTCCCTAGTATCTTTGGATAGTAATTTAAAACGTACAAATTTTATATTTTAATAATGACCCAGGAAATTGCGAATTATCAAAGAATACTAATAACTACTCGCTCTATTATGTAATTACCTACCTAAATGGGTTCTAAGTGTAATATGCACCTAGAGTCGAGAGGCCATTTCCGTATCTTAGTTACACTACATACGCCTACAGTAGCGGGCACAAGGGTGCGCCGACAATCTAGTTAGTGTAATGCGCTAGGTGCTTGCAGACGAGCGTTCGTACTTTTATTTTTTAGTTTAAATTATACTAACATCAAAAATGTACAATGTTTACAATGCAAAATTAGACTAGGAACTAAAATAGGCCCCCCAATGCGTCACCACCCGACATAGTTCCCAGCTTGCTGGCAGCATTTTCCCTTTGTATAGCCAGGCTAATACGCTGGGCAAGGAAGCTGCCAGCTCTGCGGTCGCCTGATGCCTTGTGGAGACGCATTGACGCCTCAAGGCCCCACGTGCCCTGCCCAGAGTCTCAAACCCAATAGGCGAGAAAATGATATCCGTCCAGTTATAATAATGCTATTACGGTATCAACCTAGCTATTTTTAGGTTGCTGTATTTTTGCCGTGTAGTGTGTGTGATTCCGACTTATAATAGCATCACCCCATTTCTTTCCCTTGGGTCATCAGAAGCCGATTAAGGGATTTGAAGGTTTCATGTGTACTGCAATTTAAGGCGACAGGCTGACAACCTGTAACTTTAGTGATGCACGACTTATCTGAAACAGCCGTCAAACATGGCGATAACTACCGTAATTTTGCTGTCGCTCAGCCTACCCCGCCAGGGATATAAGCGTAATTTATGTATTTGTATGTATGTCATAGCGTTTCATCCGCTCGTCTGCCTACCCCTCAATAAGACCGGGCAGCAATCCGGTTAAGATAATGCTTTTACCGTGTCGTCCTGGTTATTTTTAGATTGCTATCATTTGCTTCACCACCGCACCGTGCCATTTCTAGTTCTTACCTCTTTTTGACCGACTTCAAAAAGGAAGATCTTTTCAGTTTGCTGGAAAAAACCTGCTTGATAGGATTTTACCTGGCCACGGCACAGTCCAAAGTAAGAGAGGTTAACTGAGTCGACCTGGTTATTTTTAGATTGCTATCATATTTTATACGGCCGTTAACGCTCTGCCTACCCCGAAAGGGATAGAGGCGTGATCTGTGTATGTGTATGTATGTATCATATTTTGCTCTACCATCGCACCGTACTATTTCTAGTTCTCCTCTTTTTAACTTGCTTAAAAAAGGAGGATATTCTCAGCCTGCCAGTTTTTTGTATATTTTTACCTGACTACGACATATTGAAACAAAGTGTATTCATTTAAAATTCACACCTGAAATCACTAACCCAGTTATGATGCGCAACCGCGAATTCGATTATCTCTACACTTGTCGACAAAATTATTAACTTGTTTTGATAAAATTCTTAGATAAAGCTGATATTGACATATGAAGAAAAAAACAAGCGGAATATCATTTACTGTAGTCGGTTTATTTTCTTAATAAGTTAATGCTCTTATATTTCAACAATCGTAGACTTCAGACTTTTTTTCTTATAACTTCCTTCTACTCATACTTTTTGAACTAGTTTTGTTCCCTTTAATGGGTTTCCTTTCATTCTAAAGTAATGAGAAGTGGAGTTTTATTCAATTGTTGAATATGAACTTTCTTGTTGGATAATTATTTAAAGTGTAGCCGTTAGCATAGGCCATATTTGACATATTTAATGCTATGACAAAAAGGTATATTTTTCTTTGTTGACATGCCTTTTAATTTTCATTAATTTTTAATTTTCTTTGTTTGATGAATTTACGCTGCCAAACGCAAAAGCCGATTGTGCCTCTTTCTCGATCGTTTCGCGCTCTTGCTTGCGCTTCAAGGTAACGCCTCAGCGGTAACGCTGCACGCGTCATGTTTTTGGTGCGTGCAGCTAGCTCTATCGAATTATGGCCTGTATTAATAAACCGCAGTCAACCCTGAGATCGATTCCAAGAGCAATATTGACAAATTTCAGGCAGTACTAATGGCATCTCAAACTCGCACTCAAGATCCATCTCGGAGTTGAGTGTGGTTTATTATTATGGGCGTTAAAGACGTTGTCATTTCAAAAAATATTTTGTAAAAGCATCTCAAATGAAAACACAATTTAAGTATTGCATTACTTTTAAATGTGAAACACAATAACATTTTACTCACAACAATAATCTTCCATCTAACCTCGGAAGGATATAGGGTCATAATATACGTCGTTTATGAACTTTAAAATAACATCCGATCCGGAGTAATAGCTTACGATATCGCGACTAGTACGTGCCACGACGTGAGGGAACGTGATACTACGTTCCAGCATACAGGGTCTTTCGACTTTCATTTTCATTTATTTACTATTACATACACAGAAGATTAAAGAGACAAACAAAAGAATACAGATACAACAGGCACTGCTTATCTCTAATAACAAACTTCTGGCCGTTGTTGCCGGCTTAGAATAGCATCACCCCATTTCTTTCCGCGGGTGTTGTAAAAGGCAACTAAAGTATTACAATTTCAGGCGACAGGCTGACAACCTGTCGCTACAGTGATACACAAATCATTTGAAAGGGCCCTCAATACTTGTCAGACGTGGCGATAAGGACCGTAATTTAATGATTGTTAACGCTTTGCCTACCCCGCAAGGGATAAAGGCGTGATTTGTGTGTGTGAGAGAAATTCCTTACAGCAAACCTAGGGAAGAGTAAATTGATAGTTGGAAATGCGGATAAGACATACGCAACATTTTCGTTTCTTTTCTTTTCGTGCGCGACAATGAGTCGTGCAATGACCCGATGGAGTCAGGTGTCAGAGATTTTTCAACCGCCTATTTACTAATAGCCTCTGACATGGTTGAATAACGACCGCCATATAAGTTATAGACAGCAACCGGAACCAACAGTATTACGTGTCCTCCGAAACACGGAACCATCTTTCTTACGAACAATCGAGTAGTTCAACCCGCAATGCCCTAACCAGACTGGGGACAAATTCACAAACTATATCAACTTTGTGAGTGTTCCACCGAGAATCAAACCCGGAACCTTCTGCGTCACAGGCAGTTGCAGTACCACTGCGCCACATCGTTCGTCAACTTCCGATAAAAATCCAACGCATATATAGAATAAAAGTCCTGTAAGACCCTTTATGAAATGCGATACTGAAGTCACGTATTCACCAAGGGTAACAAGATATATCACATGCGGGGATATTTTAAAATGAACTTTCGAGAAAAATCTTCTATTTCTCTACTTTATTATGTGTCTGTTACGGGTAAATTCACAAACGGAGTATATCCCATGTATATTAGCTATTAGACGACCGATGTGGCGCAGTGGTAGTGCGACTGCCTTTGACGCAGAAGGTTCCAGGTTCGATTCTGGGTGGGTCACTCACAAAGTTGATATTTATCACTTTGTGAATTTGTTCCCAGTCTGGTTAGAGCATTGCGGGCTGAACCACCCGATTGTCCGTGAGTAAGATGGCTCCGTGTTTCGGATGGCACGTTAAGCCGTAGCCACCGTAGGTCCCGGTTGCTGTCTATGATTACTTAGACGGCGGTCGTTACACAACCATGTCAGAAGCCTGCTACTTGTAGAAGGCGGTTGAAAAATTCTGACACTAAGGTTCATCAAGTCGTTGGACGACTCGGTGTCCCACACGAAAAGAGAACCTTTATTAACTTTAGAGCTCTGTAATAAAACGTCTTGAGCTAAAATCAGGTTCTCAAAGGAATTGGATCTAGGAGTTCTAAAAAAGGTGTAATCTTATGCACTTAGGTTGATAAACTCAATCCGTACTCAGATGAAAAGTGATTGAGTCGAGACGGAGCAATCTATTTAATGTCTGCTGAGCTTGCTAGTCTAAGGGTTTGTACATACGGATTTCATTGAAAATTCAAACTGCAATTGAAAAAAATTGAGTTTGGAGCGTATTTTATAAAAGTAAACCAGCTCAATTATTTATACAACGAACGTTGCGGAGACTACTCAGAAGTAAAAAAAATATATATATAAACGATACAATTATATCTACTTTTTCTTTTCGTGTGCTACATTGATTCGTCCAGCGGCCTGATTGACTCTACCTAGTTACTCTATACCAACTGTTATTGTTTGAGTCTGTTTACGGAACTTGGGCTTTTTCAAGGGATTAATTAATTAATGGTACTTACCTATTTCTTGTGCAAGCATTTTCCATTATCGTTTGCTTTGTCAAACAGCTGAGATGGCAGACAAATTCCATTTTATATTTAAAAAAGTAACAGTGAAGAAAAACTGCTCAAAAGTCCACAAATATTATTAATTAAATCAAATTTGGTTACCACCGAATATTTTTGAAACCTAAAACAGCAATCAGACTTATCAATTGCTAAAATCAGTTGTCCGGACATATTCACCGGTCATTATTTACAGTTCGTCTACAGAAATCCTTACGGATGAAAATTTTGCCGATAGTTTATGCTACCATTTTCATATCAGCAAAGTGCAGTTGATCATTCGGAGTGCCGAAATGCTATAGTTACCTAACCAACCAAGTGCTCTATTCTAGTAGTATATACTTGATTCACTTACATAGTGTCACGACCAGCGTAACTGTGAGTACGCGCCCGTACGTGCGTGCGTGGAACACTGAGGTCAAGTTACGCAGGTCGCTACACTATCTAAGCGAATGAGCTACACTAGAGGTAGGTAGTAGGTTGGTATCAGGCCGGCGCAGATTTGATGGCCCCGGTGCCAAAATTGTCCAACACAAAAAAGAAGGTATGTATAAGCAATGTAGCCAATTACTGCAGATGGAGTGCTGTGGTAGTGCGATTGCCTGCGCTGCGACGCAAATGTTCCCGGTACGAATCCCGATGGGACACTCACTAAGTTAATATTAACAGTTTGTGAACGTATTCTTAGCCTTGTTAGCACACCGCTGCTTTACAGATTTTTGTATTCCGTATAGATTTTTTTTACCGGCTTAGAATCACCCCATTACTACCCATGTGGGTGTCGTAAAGGCGACTAAGGGATGAATCCATGGAACGGGCAGCAGCGTTCCCTGTGAATATCTACAATATCTTGCGCTCGCCAATCCGCCTGCCAAGCGTGGTGGTTATGGCAATACCTCCCCCCCAATCTGGGGGAGGTCCATGTCCAGCAGTGCACTGTTGCGGCTGTAGAAGTAGAACAAATACAAATCCATTTATTTCCACACATTTATTACAATCATATAATGCGCATAGTAGTGGAACCGACGCAGTTTCATTCAAATCACGTTATGTCTCTCTATTCAGGTTCATAAGATCCTCTGAAATTCCGACCTGTCCGCTTCATACCTCAATTCAACCGCCTGTAAATTTCCGCTCGGTTATCCGGACGGATGTGACACCGAATTGGAAGTTTCTATACCTCTGCCCTGTTTAATAGCTGTACATGTTTTTCTATGTAATTTGTAAACAGGTTTTTTGCCTTATTGAACACTCAAGAAAACACAATATTATAAGGTGTAAAAATATTTGCTGCTAATATTTTAAGGGGTGAATCAGCCAATGAAACTGAACCTTATATAGAGTCGCAATGTGAGAAATTGTTTGACCTCCCATACAAAATTACCAACCAACCACGTCAATTTGTATGGAAGGTCCAAAAAAATTTCTCTTATTTCAACCTATGTTCCTAGGGGAAAGTTGTTAAGTTTCATGAGCTGAGCCCTTAAAATATTAGCAATTTTTTTTACATCCTGTATAGTCTACTGCTGGACATAGACTTCTCTGTATCGGTTTAATTATCATATGTACTTGCTACGCTTAGCATTAAATGCAGTCAGATGATCGTGATTTTGTATGGGAGGTCGAATTAATATATCCTCTGAGTTTTTTAGGTGTGGCCCTAGGGGAAAGTTCCGATGACCGACGTGGCGCAGTGATAGAGCGGCTGCCTTTGACGCAGACGGTTCCAGGTTCGATTCTCGGTGGGTCACTCACAGATGAGCTGTCCCTTACACCCAGTATTATGGATCTCATATGTAGCGAGTCCCTTTCGTAGCAAACAATGAAATCGGCAACACAATACCCTTACAAAACAAATTAATCCATTCTCAACCCTTCTTGCTTTTTAATTACGGTTATAATTTAAAATTCTCCAGCCGCTTGTGTTTGAATCAGGAAAAAACAAGTCGTTTGTGTAGAGATGGGTTGACTATGGTTTTGACCGACTAACCGACTATAGTTTACAATCATTTGACTAATCTCCGACTACAGGAATGGCCGACTAGGGTTTCCAGACTAGAAGTTTAGTAAAGGAAAAACGCTTATGTGCAGTTTTTTTATTCTGGTCATATTTAGTCAAAAAAAAATATTGTTGTTACATTACCGAATCTATTATTACCACAATTAAATACTTAAGTACATACATACACACACACATATATCACGCCTTTATCCCTTACGGGGTAGGCAGAGCGATAAATGCTTAAGTATATAAATTTATTTTAAATTTATCTTAAATTTATTAAGATAATAATAACAGGAAGGAATGAATAACCAATAAAAAATTAACCTAACTGAATATAAAAATCTAAAAAGAAATCGTACAGAATTTAATTTCTCTATCTATTACATAGGTGACTATTCCATAATCAGTTATTCAAGCGACTAGTTGCTGACTGTAAGAGCCTTTCTCCACTTATCCGGCATCCGTCATTTGCCGGTCCGTGAATTTCCGATCCGATTTAGAATTCTATTACACTACTATACATGCTTTTCCACTCTTCCGGCACCCGGCATTTATCGATCCGGGAATTTTCCAAACCAGCATGGATTCTGACGGTCCGAAGTGACAGACGAACAAAAGGTAAGCATATAAAAGGTACTCTTTGAACTCTACCATGACGTCATTCTACTGCCCGTCTTCTACCGGATAGTATATGATCCATTGTGGTGAAAAGGATTAGTCTCTGAACAGGTTACGAACACAAGTTGCTCGCTGCAGAGAAAATTTGGCGAAATGGGGTTTCAGCGACAAAACGCAAGTGCACTGCGACTGTGGGGCCCCATCTTGATCTATTATTATTAGGTGACCTCTTTTGCCCGTCTCTTGCAGTAGGGAGGAGCTGATCCAAGCAACGGAGAACGCCATTACGGTCGCCAAATACTGGCAATCAAAAATATAATGATCCATTGACACGACGAAGAAGAAGACCGGATAGTAGGAAAAGCGTCACCCGGCATTCGAATATTGTAGGAAAGCTACTTCCGACATCCGGCAGCCGGACCGGATAAGTGGAGAAACGCTGTAAGGACAGACGACTAGTCGTCTTTCCCGACTAGTTTGTGCATCTCTAATAACCGGGGCAAACCGTAAAGCCAGTGGGGTAATTAGCAATCCGTGACAACTTGGTTAGCAGCGACCGTTGCAAAAACAACACGCCATTTTGTAAAACCGTCCACTTTGTGATTGTGACCTACCTTTACAAGATTATCCGTTTGAGTGAAGTGATATCATTTTCAAGGCTAAAAAATCGAGTGTCTGTAAATTCAGTTTACTGATGCCTCTTGAACATGTTCTAAGAAAATAATGATGGACATACATACTTACATACATATATCACGCCTTTATCCCTTGCAGGGTAAGCAGAGCGTTAACGGCCATAGAAATACAGTCGCTCTAGCCACGTTTGATAAATATCAAGGGCCTTTCAGATGATTCGTGTATCACAGTAGTGACAGATTGTCAACCTGTTGCCTAGAGTTGTATTAAATATAAAGTCCTCGACTCCCTTAGTCGCCTCTTACGACACCCGTGGGAAGAAATGGGGTGATGCTATTCTAAGCCGGCATCACACGGCAAATATTGATGGTTGCATTTTTCAAAAGAAAATACGCTGTCGAACGCGGAGGCCGATTGTGCCTCTTTTTCGCTCGTTCCGCGCTCTCGCTTGCACTTCAAGCCTTAAATGGAACGCGTCAGAGCGAGGTAACGCCGCATGAGTCATGTTTTTTGGTGCGTGCAGCCGGCTCCATTGAATTAAGACGTTGTCACGTCAAAAAATACCTATAAACTAGCAATTACCTATTGAGTTTTTATAGTGGCTATGGAGACTCCCATAAGGCCGATTTACATTGAGTAATTTAAAACTTCTTTATAGGCATAGAGGTCACTGCAATAAAATTTGGATATGTGTGCCGTGTGATGCGGGTTTAGAATAGCATCACCCCATTTCTTGCCCGTGGGTGTCGTAGAAGGCGATCAAGGGACTCGAGGGTTTCATTTATATTACAATTTTAGGCGATAGGCTGGCAACCAGTAACTATTGCTTCACACGAACAACTCTAATATACTATTTGTCAGACGTGGCAATGACGACGGTATATCTTATGGTCGTTAACGCTCTGCCTGCCCCGCAAACGATAAAGGCGTGATATACGTATGTATGCGAATATGGACAATCTGTTTATGACCGGGTTATAAACTTTGCCACGTGTTATATTATTAGTTTCCGCTCAAACAATAGCCTTTTGTTTGCTTCTATTGAGGTATTGTACCTACTAAATGTGCCTGCCATAAATAAATTAAGTCTAGCATAAATTATTATTGTCAAAAATTAAATTATGGATAAGATCTTAGGTAGGTGCCGTGTGATGCCGGCTTAGAATAGCTTCACCCCAGTTTTTGTATTTGTCATTATTCTGGTCTTTGACATGTTCATCACTAGCTCCGCACTAAGACTTTCTGAAGGTGTCGTATGACGACTAACGGACACGAGGGTTTTATGTGTATTACAACTTTTAGGCGACAGACTGACAACCTCGGTCGTAGTCGGCTTCTAAGACACCAACAGAAAACAAATGGGGTGAAGTTATTCTAAACCGGCATCATTCTTTGTAAATAACTGCGTTAATTAATTATGAAACTCGACATTTCTGTTTATTTTGAAATGTACTTATTCCTAATTTCAAACAAAAATCCATTAAAAGATACTAAACAGACTGTATAATTAACTAATTGAATTATTATACAGCCGAGTCGCAGACGGTCGTAATCTGTTTTGTTGTTTTGAGATGTTTCGGACATTGTTTTGCAATCAGTTGTAAATAAAAAGTTTTTAGGAAAAGGACCGCCTGCAAGCGCAAAGGTTCCGGGTTCGATTCCCGGAATTGTACTTTTTGTCAACTTGTGAATTTGCTCACAGCGGATCGCACATTTGACGCATGACGGAGCGCAAAAATATCGCAGCGGTCTGTCAGATCCCCACTAAAACCGCACTTGACGGACAACACTGCGATAGCGCTGCATCAACAGCGGTTGAGCGCTTTTAGTATGTGGATTGTCATTTCTAGTATGGATCTGACAGACCGCTGCGATTATTTTGCGCTCCGTCGTGTGTCAAGTGTGAGATCCGCCTTAGTAGGACATTGTAGGCTGAACAATCTGTATGCTGATCAAGGAATACTATACTCCTCTGGATGCTGATTATGCATACAGTGACATAGATTTTTTTACACCTTTGTGTCAAAACTCTTCACTTGCTTTGATATACCCACATATAACCCACACTATTGGATACGTCTGAAATCTACTCGCGCGAGATAAGTCTCTCTACGGGACGCATCATAAGTCTCCTAATAGTCCATAAATAATAAATAATAATAAAAATAAATAAATCCATCCATGACAAATTAAAAATAAATAAAAAACGCAAAGAAACAGTAGAAAGCTAATTCATAAGAAAAGAGAATTTGCGAGAGCTCAGTTATTCAACTTGACTTTACGATTGCTTACGAGTAGAGATGAAAAAAATTACGATTATTCGATAAAGATAAATACACGGAATGAATATTCGGTAAATCTTCTGAACATCTTTGTTACAAACTCAATACAAACTAAACGAAGTGGAAAGAAATCATGCCACCGATGGAATTCGAACGCACGTCTTTTGCATTGCCGGGTCAAACATATTAATCACTACAACACGATTGGCGTGAATTTTTTCCAGTTTTTTTGTTTGTATTGACTTTGTGACGAGAAGTTTATATCAATATATCTAGTGTTTCATCAAATACACCAAGGTTTAAAAAAAATACAATTTCTACGAAAATAGTACCTAAACATTCGAATATTCCGTTCATCTCTAATAAAGATCACTACTCATCACTAGCAAAAGTAACCGTGATGCCGGCTTAGAATAGCATTACCCTATTTCTTCCCGCGGGTGTTGTAAAAGGCAACTAAGGGACTCGAGAGTTTCATGCGTATTACAATTTTAGGCGACAGGCTAACAATCTGTCACTGCAGTGATACACGAATCATCTGAAAGAGCTCTCAATACTTGTCAAACGTGGTGATAATGACCGTCATTTTGCGATCGCTAACGCTCTGCCTACCCCGCAAGGGATAAAGGCGTGATTTGTGTATGTATGTATGTAGTAAAAGTAAATTAAACTGGTTTATCGCCTACAATTTCTCGCACACACTTTATTTGGCCCTTCTAATTTTCTCGCGAATCCTTCGAGAACAGTTACATTCCCAAAACAAAATGGATTACATACAATACAAGGTGTAAATAAATTATCTGCAAATATTTTAAGGGGTGAACCAGCCCATGAAACTGAACAACTTTCCCCAAGGAACATAGATCGAATTATGAAAAAATTTTTGGACTCGCCCGGCTGCTACATTTTGTATGGGAGGTCCGATTTTTTTTGCATATTTCGCCCTATGTTCCTTGGGGAATGTTGTTAAGTTTCATGGGCTGATAAACCCCTTAAAATATTTGCAGTTAATATTTTTACGCCTTATATAAGAAGGAATTTGCAAATAAAGGTCGGAATGAATCTGCGAACAATTTCACAACGATTTTTAATGTTGAATTTGCCGTGTGATGCCGTCTTAGAATAGCATCACCACATTTCTTTCCCGTGGGTGTCGTGGAAGCTAAGGCTAAGGACTCGAGGGTTTAATTTGGTATTACAATTTTAGGCGACAGGCTGACAACCTGTCACTTTAGTGATACACGACTTGCCTGAATCGACCCTCAAACATTTATCAGAAGTGGCGATAACGATCGTAATTTTACGGTCGTTGATGCTCTGCCTACCCTGCAAGGGAAAAAGGCGTAATTTGTGTGTGTGTGTGTGTGTGTGCGAATTTTAATAAGTTTGTTTGTTTGCGTTGTGATGCCGACTTAGAGTAGCATCACCCCAATTCTCCACGTTACTAAATTGCAACAAAAACTAAAACCTTATGAAAATCGTTCAAAATTTTGGCTTTTGACAAGCCTTATCCATTTACAGCCGCGTAGTTAACCAATATGGCGGCGTATCCGGTCTGAAAGCTCACACCGGAAGTCTATTTGTCTGGCTTTGAGCTGAATAGTTTTTTTTTTATTATTGGGTGCGGCTTTTAGTACCGTATTTTGGTGTCATAGACTGCGCAGTAATTTAGTAAAATACTATATACACGTATAACGTCTATATCCCTTGCGTGGTAGACAGAGGTTAACGGCCGTAAAAGTACGGTCGCTGTCGCCACATCTGACTAGTTTTATAGTAGATATTATTGTATGCAGTGACAGGTTGTCAGCACATTAAACCCCCGAACCCCTTACTCGCCTCTAACGACACCAGAAGTAATAGGGTGATGCTATTTTAAGCCGGTATATAAACACTCATAGATAAACACTCAATTTAGCTGACAACATATTTACACATCGAAAAAAAAAGCAATCCATGCAAGCTGTTTGTCAGACGTAGCGACTTTGACTGTTAACGCTCTGCATACTCCGCAAGGGATAAAGACGTGATATGTGTGATGAGATGTTTTTTGTGTTTATGTAGGTACTTTAATGGCTTAATACATACATACATACACATATCACGCCTTTTTCCCTTGCGGGGTAGGCAGAGCGTTAACGACCGTAAAAATACGGCCCCTATCACCAAGTCTGACAAATATTGCGGGCTCTTTAAATATTCGTGCAATACTATTGTGACAGGTTGTCAGCCTGTCGCCTAATGTTCTAATACACATGAAAGCCTCGAGTCCCTTGGTCGCCTTGTACGACACCCGCGGGAGGAAATAGGGTGATGCTATTCTAAGCCGGCATCACACGGCATGGCTAAATAATGACAAGTAGGTAATTAAGCAACTTTTCACCAAAAACAACTTATGCCTACGGAAAAACAGACGCGGGTAACACCACAGAGCGGAAGCTACTATTGGTTACATTTTCTTTAGGTCTGATAATTACATTATGAAATACCTCCCGGTATTAAACCCCAATTAGACCGCCATCGATCTTGTGACGACCGATGTGGCGCAGTGGTAGTGCGACTGCCTTTGACGCAGACGGTCCCGGGTTCGATTCTCGGTGGGTCACTCACAAAGTTGATATTTATCACTTTGTGAATTTTTTCCCAGTCTGGTTAGGACATTGCGGGCTGAACCACCCGATTGTCCGTAAGTAAGATGGTTCCGTGTTTCGGATAGCACGTTAAGCCGTAGGTCCCGGTTGCTATCTATGATCACTTAGACGGCGGTCGTTACACAACCATGTCAGAAGCCTGCTACTTGTAGAAGGCGGTTGAAAAATTCTGACACTAGGGTTCATCGGGTCGTTGAACGACTTGGTATCCCACACGAAAAGAAGAAGAAGAAGATCGATCTTGTGTGACAACGGACTGTCTAGAGGCGGTTGCCACATACAGACGCAGAAAACGTCCACCAAGCCTCTTTTACCATGTATGAATGCTTCATATTTGCTGCCATAGTCTTTTCGTGTGCGACCAGATGAACCCTGGTGACAGAATTTTTCAACCGCCTTCTACAAGTAGCAGGCTTCTGACATGGCTGTGTAACGACCGCCGTCTAAGTTATCAAAGACAGCAACCGGGACCTACGGCTTAACGTGCCACGAACGGGATGGTTAAGAGGCAAGTCCGGGAGTTTGAGGAACAGCGTAAAGCAGACCTCGACGCTATTATCTGTTACATTGTACCATTTTCTTGGCAAATAAAAATTCTGATTCTGATTCTGATAAGCGCGATGAGTTAAAGGCCCGTCCACCCGTCGCCATTAACTATAATTATGTAAACGGCAGACTCACGTGTCCACACTGTGCACGGGAGTTTACTGCCAAAATAGGCTATAATAGCCATCTACGGGCGCATCAACGCCGATCTGATTAGGAGTCGAACTGGCCTCGATGGCCGAAATCGGACGGAGAGATCATCATTGCACGTGTCTGTGTGTATAAAATAAGCTGGTAAAAGCCGAGTTGTGTTTCGCTCTGTGATTGATAGAAAAGCTGCCCGGGCTGCTATCCATCCATTTATACAGGGTGTAAAAAATTAGCTGCAAATATTTTAAGGAGTGAACCAGCCCATGGAACTGAAAAACTTTCTCCTAAAAACATTTTTGGACCTCACATACAACCTGACTTAGTTGGTACATTTATGGCATGGGAGCTCATAGGTATTTTGATCTATGTTCTTGGGTAAATTTGAGTAAATTCTAAAACGTTTCTCAAACATTTATCAGATGTGCAACCGTATTTTTACGTTAATACTACTACGTATGCGCCTAAGCGATAGGGGCGTGATTTATGTATGTATTAATGTATCTTTTCTTTGTTTTAGATGAGGAGCTGGTGTTCAGGGACCGCTGGGGAGGGCTCACACTCTTCAACGTAAGGAACTTCACCACCAGACTACTCATGAACAACTCCACATTTGTAAGTAAACTTTCCTTAACCTTCCTCCTTCGGCGGATTGCACACTTGACGCACGACGAAGCGCAAAAATATCGCAGCGGTCTGTCAGATCCATGCTATAGGTAAATGTCTAAGCCCCATACTAAAACCGCTCAACCGCTGTCCACGCAGCGCTATCGCAGTGTCATCCATCGAGTGCAGTTTTAGTATGGGGAGTGACGTTTATAGTATGGATCTGACAGACCGCTGCGATATTTTTGCGCTCCGTCGTGCGTCAAGTTTGCGATCCATTCCTCTTCATCCAATCGATGATAGGAAGGGGCTGTCCTATATCACAAGATGTTTTTATGCTCTTTTTTATCCGTTCCTACCCCCAGGATAAGCGTGGTGAGGTTTGACTATCCCCTCCCACTCCTAACATTACGTGTGTTTTTAATACCAAATAAAATTTTGTTACTATACTATTTTAAACAATTGTCTAGTCAATGGCGAATCAACGACACACTATAAGAAAAATATCGGGAGAAACCTCAGAATGACCAACTATTTGTGGGGTTAATTATAGTAGTAGGGTTAACTTAAACTAGATTCCAAATCCCGCTCATATTATGACATAAATATTTTAATAGAAAGACAAACAATAATGTTGCCAAATCGGAACCATTTCTTTGTCTGATCGAGATATATTCCTAAAAACTTTAGAGAAACATCTGTTTCTATATCTCAATGGTTTCTAACATTGAAGTATATTGTACTAACTTTTCTAAATAGAAAGATTTGAAAAATCGGAGACCTTCTAAAGAAAGGTCAGGTGAAGAGTACCCTAAACCGACGAGCATGTATGAAAAGACTGATGAATGTTGAGGTAGCGAAAGGGGTGTGTCAGGATCGTAGCAAGTGGAAGGATGTAGTCTCAGCCTACTCCTCCAAGAAAGAGGCGTGATTTTATGTATGTATGTATGTGTATTATGAAAAATCGTCAAACACCTTGACCTTATTTAAAACAAAAAAAATAGGATTACTTAGAAACACCGCTCACAAAACCTCACACAGATCTCGTTAACAATCACTCTAACTCTTTAAAAAAATACAAGATTCAAATTGCGTAAGTCTCTAAAAAAATAAAAGTATGAAATTGCCATAAAAGCTCTTACGGGTTTACGGTCGCAGAGCAAAGAGAATGTTGCAGAACGAACAATATTGAACTAAGAAAAACTTGTCTCAAACTCAGTCAGGCTTGGCAGAAGGAAGGTGAAAATACCATAAGTAATATTCATTGTTCGTAAGATAAAATGTTTTATGCTCTGAAAGGCTCATGAGGTAGCTGGTTCTGATAGAAAAATTTATGATAACTTAAATGCCTGTTAAGTGTCAGGTTGGTAATCTAATCACTCGGTAACTATGTTCATCGGATTGTTTTTTAACGGATCTCATATGACATAAGAGGAAGATCGAAATACTCATAAAAACGTGCTGATTTATACAATTTTCAAAGACCGTATTATTTTGTATTTAGCGTATTTTTGATTTACCGATTACCTAGTGTTCTTTCATTTATTATGCTCTTTAGTAAATCAATCCCTAAACCGACGAGCGTACATGAAAAGACTGGTGAATGTAGAAGAAGCGAAAGAAGTATGCCAGGATCGTAGCAAGTGGAAGGAAATAGTTTCAGAAAAAGAGGCGTGATTTATGTATGTATGTAGTAAATTAATACCTACCAAAATATTAAAAGACATCATCGAACCCGAAGAAGCTTGTCTCAATATCAATCATACCTGCTCGAGTCTAACTGCGATTACCTTTCTTGGCGTCATTTTATTTTCATATGATTCTCTCTCGACCTTTCCTTTCTCTGACTCAGCGGGATAACGGGTAAGCCGGAAACATTTGTATGATCACATGCTCCGGGGATTTCCCCGGAAAAAGGTAAATGGTATGTAACGCGTTAAAAAATGTGTAGCACTTACGAGTATTAGAACTACAGCTGGGGTTGACATTATTCCGGATGTAAAAATATTACATACATACATATATCACGCTTTTATCCCTTACGGGGTAGGCAGAGCGTTAACGGCCGTAAGAATACGGTCGCTATCGCCACGTCTGTCATTTTTGAGGATTGATTTCCAAGGTTGTTTCAAAAAACATGTGTATCACTATAGTGACAGGTTGTCAGCCTGTCGCCTAAAAATTTTAGTACACCAATACTCTCGAAATCCTAAGTCGCCTCTTAAAACACCCACCGGAAGGATGTGGGGTGATGCTGTTCTAAAATATTAGCTGCAAATATTTTAAGGGGTGAATCAGCCCATGAAACGGTTGTTACACAACCGTGTCAGAAGCCTGCTACTTGTAGAAGGCGGTTGAAAAATTCTGACACTAGGGTTTATCGCGTCGTTGGACGACTCGGTGTCCCGCACGAGAAGAATAGCGTTTGAAATTTAACTGTCCCCCAGAAACATTATCAAACATAGGTCAAAATTACTTGGTCAGTCGATAATTTTATATGGGAGGTCAATTTTTTTTTCGAGAGCTCGAGGTTCACACAACCACACAAAAGAGGCGAGTCTTTAGTTTGATTAAAAAACAAGATAAATAATGTCACGGTGTTTCAGCGTAGTCGGTTTAAATATTTATTTATTGGATGCCGATACGAATTACGATTTATTTGTGGCATTGAAAGTAGTGTTGATGAGGATTCCTCTTCGCGGAGGTTCCACAATTTTTTAACTTCATCATCCGCTACCGCTTCCACATAAAAGGATGTTTAAAATTCCTCTTCCGCTTCCGCATCCTCATAGGTTGCGAAAATGTTTATCCTGATATCTAAAATTTTTCAGATTTCAAGCATTTATTTCCGAGTACATTCACAATGAATGCTTTCAGAAAGTCAGGAATTTACAATACAATACTGTCACAAAAAAAAATGTCATTGTAAAAAAGACAAAACTGTCACACAAAATTTTCTCTTTTTTATAACAATTGTATGTTTCTAGTAGTAAGGCGGCACGAGTGGTCTAAAAAAAATAAAGGCATTGCCTCGGGGCTGGCCAGGCTGACCACACGGCATATAACTTACGCCACCACCGTCAATGTACGAAGTCAACCAATTAAAGTGAATAGTTAAAAATATATCCTCATAGTTTATGGTAAACAGTGTTAACAAAACTATTCTTCCACATGCCTATTTCGCTTTTTGTCTCTTTCGACCGCTTCCTCTTCTTCTTTCTCACCTGCTTCCTCTTCCTCTTTAGGAAATGCTTATCCTCATCCGGATCCTCCAAGTTTGAGCTCGTTACTTCCTCTTCCTCAAAAGAGGTTCCTCTCCTCAACCCGAATTCAGAGAGAACAATAAATTGTGGTTTAAATAAAAATAAATTCCGTACTTTGTATTACTGTTAAATGTTTTGCATACGTTAATGCATTGACGACTGATGTGGAGCAATAGTAGTGCGACTGCCTGCGACGCAAATGTTTAAGTTTCGATTTTTGGAATCTTGGTATTTGAATCTGTACTACTCTAAAAAAGTTTGAATAAAAAAGTTTATAACTATTTAAAGTTTATATGAATGTGTGTAGAACGTGTGATATAAAGCACTATTTGTAACAGATCTCCGTATAAATAATCAAAATTAGACCTTGAGAAGCTTCCATATTTGAACAATAAAAATAATCTTCAGCTGGATCAAATATCCTCAAACGTTTTCGGAATATGGAAAGGTCATAAAATGCTCGATCACACTGGATCCGAGCGCTCGTATCTAGATCTACATATTTGGTTCTCTAAAGATTAATACGTGACGAACTCGTATACTCGTACATAGCGTTAGGAATAGTACTGCGTTCCTTTAAACCACGCGGTCTATTACGAGTAGTTGTATGGAGTATGTTAGGCGTATTTAAAAAAGATCTTAACTCGATCCTTGAACATCGGTGGCCAAGTGGTTAGGACACCGGTCTTGCAATCTTGAGACCATTGGTCGATCCCCGCCATGTACCAATGTGTACTCACGAACATTTATCAACTGCTCTTACGGCGAAGGAAAGATATCGTGATGAAACCCATATTCAAATGAAATTTGAATTCAGATGATATTTGAATGTGACTCAACCTAGGATTCGGGCCAGGCTAGCCTTCGGGTTGCAGAGGTCAGATGGCAGTCGCTCAAACTGAATACGGAACTTTAAAAACAAAATACCATCATTGAGCTATTCGGACACTGCTCTTGCTACTTGGTATTCCACGCACGAGCTGAGATATACCCTCGAATGCTCTCGATGTGACATGCCAATATGCCCATTGCCCAGCCTCTGTTGAATTTTGCCACTACTATTTGAAACGATAAAGAAGTAAGTATTCAAAAATGGGTGGTACTTATTTGGCCCACAAGGTGGGACGCGTGTCGTTCAAAGGCATAAGAATCCTATAATGATATGGAAAATGCCCTTAAATAGATAATGATATTGTGATAAATTTAAAATGAAATTGTATATCACTATCACTACATTATATAAAACAAAGTCGCTTTTCGCGTCTGTCTGTATGTATGTTTGCTTAAATCTTTAAAACTACACAACGGATTTTGATGTAGGTTATTTAAATAGATGGAGTGATTAAAGAAGAAGATTTTTTATGTGTAATGCCTACATTTCATTCGCCGATCCGCCTAAATTGTCATTCTATTGCTATTGTGATTTTCTATTACTTCAAACTGAAATGACCGAAATCACCAAACTGAGATCCAGTCGACATCCGACTGAAACTCTTTTCATTTAGCAGACTTACTTCGTGCGTCAAGTGTGCGATCCGCCTGAGTTTCTATGGCTATACAATGACAATAAAATAGCATACTTGGGGCCTGGTATTTGGCATTCCACGCACGAACAGAGATATGCCCTCGAATGCTCTCAATGTGACGAGCCA
The DNA here is from genome assembly GCA_029255805.1 of Keiferia lycopersicella. Taxonomy (NCBI): domain Eukaryota; kingdom Metazoa; phylum Arthropoda; class Insecta; order Lepidoptera; family Gelechiidae; genus Keiferia; species Keiferia lycopersicella. The sequence continues at coordinate 3,940,082 of JARACZ010000033.1, forward strand.
ATATGCCTACCCACGTTTTATCGTGCGTGGAACACGCCTTTCTGTCGAATTTAGCGCCTAGTATTTGAATTATTCATAGTTATAATTTAACGGGTCCTTACCTACGAATTCTTACCGTTTCCTGTAAAGGATAATGGCGTGATGTATTTTAGGTCCTTATTTAAAAATCGCACTCAACACTCAGATCGATCTCAAGACCGATTTTGACTTTGACAAAATGTCAGTCAATACTAACAGCATCTCAAAGTCGCACTCAATATCGATCTCAGAGTTGAGTATGGTTTATAAATACGGGCCTAAGTAAGCAATGAAATCTGAGCTTAACGTAAAATAAATGAGTCAGCTTTTAAAAGCTTTTACGAGTAACAATGTTAGCGTCATTAGGTTTCTTGATAAAAGACCCATACTTAGAAAATTAAATCTTATGTACGTACACACGAGTAATAATATATTATTTAAAGAATAATATTCATGCCCTAGCTATTCAGGGAGTCAATTTCTGAAACGTCGTAATTCGATTCCGTGCACAGAAGTCCGCAACGCCTAGGCTAACCACATCATTTTAAATTTCTACTACTCGATGTTTTTATAATCAACAATGTGAGATTTTCGCATGAAACGAATTAAGACGAAGAAATAAAAATTTTATCAATCTAACCAACTATCGATGTGTCATAAATCGAGGTATTTAACGTAGGTACACGGATATATTACCCCGGGAAATGTGGGTACCTGTGTGATATTTAGTGTTTAAGTATTTGGTGTACCTACAGATTACTAATCTCTTTACAATCTTTTCTATCAATTATTTTCGCTCCTCGTTGTTTATTGTTTGTACCAAAAAAATTGTCAGGAAGAGATTAGCTTCTAGCGATAAGGCAGTTTCATTTAAGTACGATGTAAAAAATTAGCTGCAAATATTTTAAGGGATGAATCCCCGAGGAACATAGGTCGAAATATGAGAAAAATTGGACCTCTCATACAAATTAACTGTGAGTAATTTTGTATGGGACGTCCATTTTTTTCATATTTCGACCTATGTTCCTTGGGGAAAGTTTTTCAGTTTCATGGGCTGGTTCACCCCTTAAAATATTAGCAGCATTTTTTTTACACCTTGTATATACGCACATAAACACCTGCGTAGTGGCATAGTCCACTGCTGGACATAGGTCCTACGGCCATACTCACACGCTTAATGGGTGTTGTATTCACAGAGAACTCCGCTCGCCCTTGGACGAAGTTCTTACGACACTCAAGGGCAGATATGGGATGACATGATTGTATAATTGGTTGAATTATTTCTAGAATAATCCAGAAACTTTCCTGAACAATCCGAGCAAGCTAAGCTGCTCAGTTCTCCCAATCTTGGAACACAGCGACAAAATTCTTCAACAACTTTCCAACCGTCTAACTCTCTACATCTCGCCTTTTGTTGGGAACAGAAATCTGAGGATTTTTCAATAAATACAGGGTTATTCTCCAGTCAGTACTCTAATGTTGTAGGGTGTTACCTACTCATGATTCTGAACAACTTTTAAAATGGGGCCACTTGCAAAAAAAATGGTTACTTCCATACATTTTCCTTGAGTAGGAATGAACTTTTTAATGATGTAACACCCAATTTTTTGTGAAATCGTGGTGGTGGCCCCATAGTAAAAGTTGTTCAGAATTATGAGTAGAAACACTCTACAAAGTTTAACTTCAGCAGACAGACATTCTCTGTTATATCATACACACACACACAAATCACGCCCTTAGGGGTAGGCAGAGCGTTAACGATCGTAAAATCATCATGAAACTTTTATCATCATCAAAAAAAAATATGAAATTGTCAGTATTGATATTCAGGTGGCAGAAAAATATAAATATAAATATTTGCCATATATTTTTCAAACGACCTTTAAAGGTTGAAATCCAACTTTTCAAAGGTAATTTACAAGTTTGATTCGTTTTTTTAACCTTTGTCTGAGACGTCGTTCAAGATGCCACACATGCCGATGTAGTCCCAAGACGCCGAAATACATATACGTATACATACATTTAATACCTCATACACATAATCACAGATATAAGGTGTAAAAACATTAGCTGCAAATATTTTAAGCGGCAAACCGGTCCATGAAACTGAACAATTTTGCCCAAGAAACATAGGTCGAAATATGAAAGAAATTTTTGTACCTTTCATATAAAAATGTAGCAGCCGAGCGAGTCAACTGTAAGGGAGGTCGCCACCAGCCACTCTTCAAGTCGTCTATGACGTGACGTAGCGATTTGCTACGACGTAGCAACCAGCTACGGCCATGACATGATTCAATTTTAGTCTACCTCAGGATTCAAAATAAGCACTCGAAGCATAACTTTGTTCTCTTGTTACAAAAATAAGTATTTATGCGATGTTTACGAATCGGATTGGCAGATTAAAATTTGGCCGTGGGCTGTATTTACTGAATAACTATAAGTCAATAATTTGGATTTTTGGCTGATAGCACTATTTGTTTTAACTAGGTGACGTTGTTGTTGACATTTTTGCAAATTGAGGCATTATCTCTGTCAATTCCAGTGACTCTTATCTACGAGAAATCGCTGCTAATATTAAGAAGTCCCCAATAACTGCCCGAAGCGCATCGCACACTTAACGCATGACGGATCGCTAAAATATATCAGCGGTCTGTGAGATCCATACTAGAAACGTCACTCCCTATACTAAAACCGCACTCGACGGACGACGCTGCGATAGCGCTGCGTCAACAGCTGTTTTAGTATGGGGATTGACATTTCTAGTACGGATCTGAGAGAACGCTGCGAAATTTCAGCGGTCCGTCGTGCGTTACGCGTGCGATACACCTTAGTGACGTCATTACTCAATGTTCTACGTTCACGTCTTGTCATCGTATATCTACGTTTGTTCGAGGTCCTAATCTTACATTTACGTTCGTATGTATTTGTAAAGAAAAGTTATAAATCTGAATAACGCGTTCAATCCCAAAGATTTATCTGTAAAAGTCGTGCGTCGATGATAAAATTGTTTTTGTTATTTCAATTTTGAAATAAGAAAAATAAGGATTTTTGCCTACATGAAAAATTTTAAGCCATTTTGGTTTCAGTCAGACTAACATCTTAGAACAAAATGTAGTAGCTAACTTCGTGTAAAAATGCGTTCTTTTTTGTACGATTAAAAAGCAGTATGTCTGATTAAAAAACATGATAATTTTTTGATTCTCTCAAAATCACTCTTTCATTCATCATAAAGTAAGAAAAAGAAGCAGATTTTTTTGGGTCCCTCGTATTTTTGTCGATTTCGATTTCAAACTCAGAATTCAAATGTTACTTTTTAAAATATGATAATCTGATTAATGTTTCTCTTTTGAGCAAAGAATTTTCTGATAATAAAACCTTTTTCAAATGTATTTTTTTTAATGCATCCTGAACAAAATTGCTCTTAAACAACTTTTCAATGTAAACCGACATATTTACATTACAACTTAAAGTGTATAATTTTAAAATAATCCGGTAATCACTTCAATCCTTCAGTTTCCCTGGAGATTAGAACTTGTAATAAATAATACACTCTCGATCATTTCAAAATAATTTGCTCTTTTCCCGCGGGAGACATAGTGGTATCGCGTTTCAAGTGGCAATCACACTATCCTGTCGACAAGGTCTGATTTATCATACATTGCTGGCTATTGTATGAATCAGCATCATCACATCAGCACACCAGTCTACTTTGGCCTTCTCCAGGGTACGCCGCAAGGCACCTTTCCATTTCTGACTTTCTAAAAGCATTCGTTGTACATCTACTTGGAAATAAACGATTGAAATCTTGAAATCTTGCACGATCTTCTGCTTTCGCCATCCAAACGCTACTCTTCTCCGCTCTCTTTAAGTTATCAGTCCTTCTGGTTGTGGGGTATTGTATGGGTAACTTTACAATACATTCAAGTTTACTAACAACGTAAAAGTAAAAAAATAAACAAAACTAAAACCTCATGCGACCACGAGCGTTGTAACACGTCTCGAAACAAAGAGGTATGTTTACGTATTTATTATTCCGCGCGTAGACCTGATTTAAACAGAATTATGTGTACAAAGCGCTAAAATCTGACAGATGCATAGTAACATAGCCCGAAAGTGTGGCTAGCCTAAAGTGGCAAGAGCTGGTCACATCTGTCGTAGAACCAACGGACAGTGTAGTAAGGGGATTCTCGAGTGGAGACCACGCTTCGGCAAGCGTACCGTGGACACCCTCCGGCCAGTTGGACCGATGACTTAAAGAGAGCACTACATTCTGGTAGCGTCTACATAAATGGCGAAAGCGAGAGACTTATGGCGCTACCCTGTTATGTATTTGTGTTTTTAATGTGTAATTAAGTGTTTTTACTTACTTATTTAGTAGTTACCCTGGAGGAGGCATCAGTCCAACAGTGGACTGCTATAGGCTGATGTGATGAACCAGCAGTGTATTACGACCGGGCCCTGCGGTAGGGTAGTGTAGAAGCCATTTTATATCAATTTGATTGGATAGGGAGCTGGGCGTTAGTCTAGAGTCCCGCGAGAAAATTTCTAGACTTTACTTGCTGGTTTTTGAAATTTCCGTGACTTAAATATTGATTTTTGCTCAAAGAACAAAGAATTACTTTATTTACCAAAGCATAACCTGTAATTTTTTTACTGATTCCAATTTTTATGAATTTTGTGCTCTCTATAAACCTACCGTAGTTCATAAAACCTTTGAATCTTTGCCGAAACTTTGAATGGAATTTGTCCCATTCCATCATCAGAACCTCTCGACATGACTATGATACCACGAAAAATGTACAACCTTCTCCAGTAAACAGTGTGAAAAAAAATTAGCTGCAAATATTTTAAGTGGTGTGAAACCGTGTGATGCCGGCTTAGAATAGCATCACCCCACATCCTTCCCGTGGGTGTCGTAAGAGGCGACTAAGGGACTCGAGAGTATTGGTGTATTACAATTTTTAGGCGACAGGCTGACAACCTGTCACTATAGTGATACACATGTTTTCTCAAACATCCTTGGAAAACAATTCTCAAAAATGTCAGACGTGGCGATAGCGGCCGTATTCTTACGACTGTTAACGCTCTGCCTACCCCGCAAGGGATAAAGGCGTGATATATGTAAACATAAAAAAAAATTCATCCCCCATAAAAATTGAGTTGGTCGGCCGGCCCAAATTTTTTTTTCATATTTCGACCTATATTCCTTGGAGAAAGTTGTTCAGTTTCATGAGCTGGTTCACTCGATAAAATATTTGCAGCAAGTTTTTTTCCACCTGTCATCATTCTCCTTGCCTTATTCCGTTTTCTGTCGGGGTCGGCTACCTATCCTAGGAGAGTTGACATAGACCTGTATAGTCTGTTAATAAAATAACCTTGTGTTGAGCACGTTTCAACTGCATAGCGGGATTGCAATCAGGACAGCAACACGACTACTCAATGCAGTGTATACGTGCGCCACAGATTGTATTATAATAATACATACATACATACATATATCACGCCTTTATCCCTTGCGGGGTAGGCAGAGCGTTAACAGCCGTAAGAATACGGTCGCTATCGCCACGTCTGACATTTTTGAGAATTGTTTTCTAAGGTTGTTTCGGAAAACATGTGTATCACTATAGTGACAGGTTGTCAGCCTGTCGCCTAAAAATTGTAATACACCAATACTCTCGAGTCCCTTAGTCGCCTCTTACGACACCCACGGGAAGGATGTGGGGTGATGCTATTCTAAGCCGGCATCACACGGCATTATAATAATGTATGCTACTAAAGCGAGATTGTATTCTAGGGTGCAGTTTCCGCAATATACATTTCACTTTGTTCATATTACAAGCATTAGCACGAGCATTAGAGGTCACACTTACGGCGGATCGCACACTTAACGCACGACGGAGCGCTAAAACATCGCAGCGTTCTTTCAGCGTTCATTCGCAGCGTCCGTCGAGTGCGGTTTTAGTATGGGGAAGGACGTTTCTAGTATGGATCTGACAGACCGCTGCGATATTTTTGCGCTCCGTCGTGCGTCAAGTGTGTTCCTCGCCTAACTCAACAATACACAATTTCAATCGTTTATTTCCAAATAGATTCACAACTAATACTTTTAGAATGACAAAATCACTATACTATCATTGAATAAATCAATTTTATGATCCTAGTAGAAACGCGACGCGATTGATTGATAGCTCCTTGCTTTGGCCGGTTCTATGATGCTGTCTAAATATTACAGAAAATATAAAAGGCAGTCGCAGCACAACCACGTCAGTTCCAATTTAAAAACACTGACATCAGGGTTTTTAGGTCATTCGTCTACTCAATGTCACTCGCGATACAAATGAGTAAATACTGTTTCTTTGTCCACAGAGAGAGTTGAATGCAGTCGACTTCAAGGTCTCAGCAGACCTGAAGTACGTCTTACTAATATCAGACGTAAGACCGGGATGGAAGCATGCGCGGCTGGCCAGATACCACGTGTATGACGTCATCAATAGGTAAATTATTCTTCTCTTTTAAGTTAAGGGATGGTTGGTTAAGTTGTTTTTCTTTTTTACTGTTTCATTTTTTTGTCCTATTGATATGACTATTACAGCGAGTAACTATAGTTGTATTCTTTGATATATGGTGTAAAATAAATAGCTGCAAATATTTTAAGAGGTGAACTAGCCTATGAAACTGAACAACTTTCCCCAAGAAACATAGGTCGAAATATTAAATTGCAGCTAACATTTTTATACCTTACATTACTATGTTTGCTTTTAGGCTACCACGTAGCAGTAAACCTAATAGTAAACAAAAATTAAATTCTCAATCAACCCTATTGGGTCGTTAAACGACTCTGTGTCCGACACGAAACGAGAGAAAGACAGAGCATTCACATTGACCGGGGACAACGGAAACACACGGTTCAAGGAAAATGATTTATTTTTCTATATATTTGAAAATAAACACCTAAAAAAGCTGGATAATAATAAGTTTCTAATATTGTTATGAAAGCCAACTCTCCGAACAGATGCTGAACATAACTTTCACTGAAATTTCTCGAAACTGTGGAAAATCCCGCTTGTGTGAAATCTAGTTCGCGTTGTTAGATACAGGATCCTGTGATGCATGCTACTCTGAACAAGGATAATGTTTCAGAGAGAACTTCTAAAGTTGGGCTAAGTTTCTATCAGAGTAGAAGCTGAGAGAGATTCTAAGAAAGCAGAATGAAGCCATGGAAAATGTAAGGGAGCCATACTTAGCATGCGTCAAAATACAAATTACATTAACATAGGTATGCAAAAATGCTCTTTAAATCAAGTATGAAAGAAAGAACTTACTTTATTCATCTGTAAACAGAATGCACAGTGTATTTACGTTTAATTTCCGGTGACAAGGTAACAACATATTACTATTATCTCTAAGCTATAAGCTATGCCTGGAAGAGATCACTACAAGCGATAAGGCCGCCTCTGCTTACTTTTAGTTATAGTTTTGCCGTTTTGTGATTTAATATTGTGTATGCAATGAAGAGTTTATGTATCTAAGCTACGGGTGAAATGGTTCTAAAATATTCGTCAGATGTTGCTTTAACGACGTTAAAGACGTAATGTGGTTATTTGTGTGGAGGTATTTTGTTGTATTCCAACTCGTGCCAACTCCTATTGCATTGAGTTTTTACAGCTTGAATAAGTTGTCCGTAGAGTTCCCACTGAAGCCTTTCCTTTCCCTGAGGCATGCAAAAGTTGCAGGTGTGTCCTAGTATCTGAACATAAATCACACTCTGACAGGTTGTTAACTTGGAGCATAAACCATCGCTGGCCAATAGCATGGTACAAGCTGATTCAGGGTAAGATATGGAATAACTAGATAGACCGTACCTTGATACCTATTTGTATGTAGAACGCATAAGATTTATTTCAATGCTTTTATTTACTTATATGGAAAAATTTACAGATATTTCTTGATTTTTTATGGGCCAGGTACATACATACACAAAACACGCCTATATCCCTGGTCGTGTAGGCAGAGCGTTGTTAATCGGTAAACATATGGAAAGATCAATTTACTACTACATCCACAACAGTCAGACATGGGTCAGTCAGACATGGCACGTTAAGCCGTAGGTCCCGGTTGCTGTCTATGATTACTTAGGCGGCGGTCGTTACACAACCATGTCAGAAGCCTGCTACTTGTAGAAGGCGGTTGAAAAATTCTGTCACTAGGGTTCACTGGGTCGTTGCACGACTCGATGTCCCACACGAAAAGAGAGAGGGAGAGAGACATGGGTCTCCCCTATTTAGGGACGCCTATTTAGGAACGCTGATGTTGATTCTCTAGATTTATCCTTTAGTCGCCATTTACGACACCCACGGGCAGAAATGGGGTGATGCTAATCTAAACCGGCATCATACGGTCAATAGGTACACGCCCTGTGCGATCCTTGATCGATCATGTCTTGTGGCTAACTTCTATTTCCCTAATCTGTCCCTACGTCGTCGGCCAGAGGGACCGATGACTTAGATCCGAATTTATAAATCGCTCGCAACTCTGAGATCCATCTTAAGAGCGATTTTAACAAATTTCAGTCCATACAGCATCGCAAAAGTCTCACTCAAGATCGATCTCAAAGTTGAGTGTCGTTTATAAATACGGGCCTTTAAGACAGTCAAAAGTTAAGTCATCGGTCCCTCTGGCCGACGACGTAGGGACAGATTCGACCTACGTCCAGCAGTCGACTGCTATAAGCAGGTGTGATATGACGTCCCTTTGTCTGTATTTAAGTATGTAGGTAGGGTAAACGATACTATTATTGGCCCCCCTGTATTTATTGGCCCTTGGGTTTTTTTAGCTTAATACTATGGATTACCATCACAAAAACAAAAAAGTGAATAAATAAACAAAACTACCAATTATTCCTTGGTAACACCATTTAGTAGTATTTTTAATTCCTTACTAGCAAAACTGAAAAAAAAGTGTCTTTTGTTGGTGCGTCATCGAGGGAGCCGCAACCTGCTGATTCTTAGCAAATTCTGTTATGCCTGGGCAAGTTTGGTGCTGTATTTCTTGTTGAATTAAGCGTAAATAATGTAAATGGCTGTTTATTTCATTTATTATATCGTGATTACGTGTTAATCAAACTCAGATGAAACGCGATTCATAACCTAAAATGGAACAATCAGGCGGCCAATAACTGTACTTGTCACTTATATGAAAGCCTAAATGAATGGCATGGCGGCCAATAATTAAAATACTGCTTATCGATTATCGGTAAGATTTTGAACTTTATTTACACTTAGTTATTTCGGATATTGATGCGAAAACTATAATTTACTTTCTGTAAATAAATGTTGGCATGGCCAATCATTGTACTTTTGATGCTATTGGCCACTGCCAATCACTGTGTATAGGGAGGGCCAATCATTACACTCGGTTCATAAGAACGCAATAGTGATGTGCGCATTTTACCTACTAAAAATAAAGTCTCACTATAGGTATTATTAATTACCTACCTAAGTACCTACCTAAGTACCTACCTAGGTAATTGATAAGTATATTGTTTGTTTTTTAATAAGTATACGCATTCTCATACTCCAAAAAATAGAAGTATTGATATTACTTAAATAAATTTTTGTACGAAAAGAATTCCTTTATGAGAACCAATTTCAATAATCTTTATATTTTTATTTAGAACTAAAATATTTCAGTTCGTTTGTAGCACCCTTATGCAGCTCATTCGTTTGATCCCATCACCATTGCTTATCCTAGTACATTCATTGGCCCACCTTGTGCCCAATGATTGGCCGGGCTAATCATTGTAAAAAAATTAGGTCAATGATTATGCTCAAGGGGGCCAATAATACTACTTCTGGGGGTTTATTAGAAAATTTAACAAAAACTGATCTTATTACGAAGGTGTAGGGTCCATATTTAATTCAAAAGATTCCTAAGTTTTATCGGAACGGTACTATATTAACTTGCAACAGTATGATGTCACTAACTCAGAGAAACAGGAGGCCGAAGTGAGGACTTTGCTTAAAGGGCCAATCATTGTACACGTTACCCTACATGTTTAGATCTACCAATTACACAACGAATTTTAAAGCAGTTTTTTTAAATATATAAAGTGATTCAAAAGGAACTTGCTGCGAAAACGACTTGTTTCCATGGGAAAATGAGTTACATCGAGCGCAACCGCTGAATGTGCCGCTAATTGTAGATATCATATGATAGATACATATTGCTAAATCTCAATGTATATATATATCACGCCTTTATCCCTTGCGGGGTAGGCAGAGCGTTAACAGCCGTAAGAATACGGTCGCTATCGCCACGTCTGACATTTTTGAGTATTGTTTTCTAAGGTTGTTTCGGAAAACATGTGTATCACTATAGTGACAGGTTGTCAGCCTGTCGCCTAAAAATTGTAATACACCAATACTCTCGAGTCCCTTAGTCGCCTCTTACGACACCCACGGGAAGGATGTGGGGTGATGCTATTTTAAGCCGGCATCACACGGCAAAATCTCAATGTTCTGTTAATAACGAACACAACATCACAAATTGTCCAACAGTACCTACTTACTACATCAGTAACATTGTGATGATGAAGTCTGATTTGAATTTGCATATCAAACGATTTGATTTTATGGGTTGCAACGCAATCTACATTATTAAATGCGCTATGAAAGGCATTATAGGTTTTCAGTTCTGATAGAATGAGAATTTTGCCGAGTGATGCCGGCTTAGAATAGCATCACCCCATTTCTTTCCGGTGGGTGTCGTAAAAGCCGACTAAGGGACTCGAGGGTTTCATGTGTATTACAACATTTAGGCGACAGGTTGACAACCTGTCACTATAGTGATACACAAAATATCTTAACCGGCTCTCAATATTTGTCAGACGTGGCGATAGTGACCGTATTTTTGAGGTCGTTAAAGCTCTGCCTACCACACCTACACAGAGCGAGTGCCATCTGACCTCTGCAACCCGAAGGCTAACCGGGTCGCGTAAATACAAACCCGACTACAACACAGACATCCATACTCTGTGTTGTAGTCTGGTTGGTACAGAGTTCGGACGTACAAACCCGACTACAACACAGAGCACTCATACCAGCCTCTTCGCAATTACATTAGTTTTGAAATGCCCTGTGTCGGTTCTGGCACATCGCCGGCCCCTGCCGGGGCACGCTCGCTCCGCTCGCTCGGCTCGTGCGTTGTGGACGCAGTTCTAACCTAACCTAACCTAACCTGGCGTTGACGCCAGGTTAGGATAGGTTGTGTCTAACAAACCTATGTTTGAGCTTGAGTTGCTTTTGTATTTATCATTAAAATATCATTAATCATTAAAATATCAGTAATCATTAAAATATCATTAATCATTAAAATATCATTAATCATTAAAATATCCTTAATCATTGAAATATCATTAACCATTAAAATATCATTAATCATTAAAATATCATTAATCATTACAAAGCCATTAATCATTAAAATGCCATTATTCATTAAAATTTCGTTAAGCATTTACGTATGATTAATCATTAAAATTATCATTAATCATTAAAATATCATTAATCATTAAAATATCATTATACATTAAAATATAATTAATCATTAAAATATCATTAATCATTACAAAGCCATTAATCATTAAAATGCCATTATTCATTAAAATTTCGTTAAGCATTTACGTATGATTAATCATTAAAATTATCATTAATCGTTTCAGTAATTATTCATTATGATTGGTTATTCATCATTTAAAATATCATTAAGCTACAATTTATCATTAAAACATCATTAGGTAATCGCTAAAATAATAACAATCACAATCGTTAACTCGGCATTGATCATTTATCGATGATGTCTGTGTTGTAGTCGCCTTTGTAGCATAATTTAATGTTCCAACCCGACTACAGCACAGACAGTCCCCTGTCTGTGCTGTAGTCCGGTTTGTACTAACGCAACCGGGTCCGAATCCTAGGCTAAGTTATATTCAAATATCATCTGAATCCAAATTTTATTTGAATGTGGGTTTCATCACGATGTTTTTCCTTCACCGTAAGAGGAGTCGGTAAATGTACGTGAGTAAAAACACATTGGTACACGGCGCGGATCGAACTCGGGTCACACGATTGTAAGACCGGTGTCCTAACCACTTGACCACCGACGCTCACAATACTAAGCACATTGAAATTGAAGACTGCCGAAGAGTGGCTCAAAAACCTAAAAAAAAATTGCTGCAAATATTTTAAAGGGTGAACCAGCCCATGAAACTGAACCACTTTCCCAAAGGAACATAGGTCGAAATATGAGATTTTTTTTTACATCTTTCTTCTTGGACAAGTTAAGTTGACTTGGTCGGTCGGTAATTTTGTATGGGAGGTCTTTAAAACTTTCATATTTCGACCTATGTTCCTTTGGGAAAGTTGTTCAGTTTCATGGACTGGTTCTTCACTCAAAATATTGCTTATTTTTTCACACCCTGTATAGGATCCTGCGCAAAGAAATGCCTTACGACATGATGATGACATTAAAATTACCTTTCTTCACAGGAATAAAATCACCATATCACCGGTAGAAGACGACCGCTCAGCACCCTTACTCCAATACGCCGAGTGGGCACCCACGGGGTCCGGTCTGGTCTTCGTACATGACAACGACATCTACTACAAGCCGAAGGTCTGGAGGACCCTGGTCTGCCGGATCACTAAAACTGGTAAGCTGTAAAACACGTCTCATAAACAGCTAGAGTAGACCACTGCTGGACATGGACATCGCCTTTTTGGGGAGTATAGAATATTCGGCACGGTTAGTGAAATTTACAAAAGGCGACTAAAGGAAGAATTGGATTCAGGGAATGGGCAGCAGCGTTCCCTGTGAATATTTACAGCACATTGCACTGCACTCGCCAATCCGCCTGCTCAGCGTAGTTAGTTAGATGTCCCCTTATTGGAGAAGGCCCATGTCCAGCAGTGGACTGTGGATGAAGTAGTAGGAAGCTGTTGCACATTTACTGGATTTAATCCTTAGGCGCTTTTTACGACACACACAGATCTATAGCCTCCTTTTATCTCTTAGAACCCGTACATATAAAGAAATGATCTGTAAATGGCGGCGGTTACCTAAGTCTGAGGGAGAAAACATGAACGCCTGGTATATGCAAGCGCCTCAGTGAGAGAGAGAAAGCATGCCAAACGGCCGCCATTTACAGATCGTTTCTTGATCGATTCGACCTACCTTATCCTCTTTCTCCAGGTGTTCCAGGCGTGATCTTCAACGGCGTGCCAGACTTCCTCTACGAGAGCGAGGTCCTGCGCCTGAACCGGGCGCTATGGTTCAGCTCCGACGGGCAGACCCTCATGTACGTGACCTTCAACGACAGCCTCGTCCAGGAGCACAAGTATTCCTGGTATGGCCTGGACCAGCAGGAACCACCGGCCTATCCTAGCATACGGACGCTAAGGTATCCTAAGGTGAGATGCAGATATAATCCTATGATAGTTTCTTAATATATATGTTTTGAGATTTTCACGGTTGTTCACAACACAAACAGTTTACTCGTTACCATGGAGCATGTAACCGCTACGAAATATCGAGGTAAAAACAAACATAATCGTGGTGATAATCCCTTAAATACCAATATGAATTTTAGAACGGTTTTTAAATTGGAAGGTGCCTGAATTTGCCAGTTTCCTGGGTCATTCATAAAATAAAAAAATAGTACGCTTAAATTTATTGTCTCAAAACACTAAAAACTTCATTCTTAGTTTATCGAAATATTTAATGTTTGAATTAATGAACAGAAAAATAGTATGAAAGTAAGTGTTTTGGCGCCATCATTAGTAGTGCACTATGACGTCATACAATTTTTGGCTTTTCATACAAAATACCGTTTAAAACATGGATTATGTATGTCGTTTAAGAATGTTTTAAAAATTAGCTCGTTTGACCTGTCAGGCATGTATCCTATTCTACTCGTGGTCCATCGTGTACTAATCTTGTGTCAATAGTACCTTATTGATTTTTTAAATTAAAAAAGTATAAAAATTAATGGTTCAGTTCAGTTAAGAATGATTCGATGGTTAGGTTATTCCTTACTCGCGTAGTAGAAGGTTAGTGTAGACTTTTAGAGAGGTGATCTTGAATCACAAAATGTTTTTATTTCAATTGTTTGGGTGGTTGAACCTACACCTACACGGAAAGTTTGGTAATTATTTACAAGTTTTGCTATAGATAGTTTTACTAGCATTTGTAACTTGCCGTCGGGAACTCCATACCAGTTTTCAGAAGTTTACCGATCATATATTACGCCATCTTGGGTAAATAATTATCAAAGTTTTAAGTTGTGTCAGACAGGAACCCAGGCGACCCAAGAGAGCAGAGAGAATATTTTATCTGTGATTTTTCGAAATTTCCCATTTTATTTGGAACGCTTGTACGCATTTGCCTAAAATTAGTGATGGTATAGCGTAGCAATTTTTTCACCTGGCCTAAGTAAATTAACGTTTGTTGTTGGAGTATTTTTTTTAAATTAAGAACGTTAAAATGCGTATTTAAAGCCCTCTCTTGTTTTCGTGTGGGACACAGAGTCGTGCAACGACCCGATGAACCCTAGTGTCAGAATTTTTCAACCGCCTTCTACAAGTAGCAGGCTTCTGACATGGTTGTGTAACGACCGCCGTCTAAGTGATCATAGACAGCAACCGGAACCTACGGCTTAACGTGCCATCCGAAACACGGCACCATCATATTTACGGACAATCGGGTGGTTCAGCCCGCAATGTCCTAACCAAACTGGGAAAAAATTCACAGAGTGGTAATTATCAACTTTGTGAATGACCCACCGAGAATCGAACCCGGAACCTTCTACGTCACAGACAGTCGCACTAGCACTGCGCCAGATCGGTCGGCATTTAAAGCACTAAAATGCTTGTGCATCAATTCTCATCATCACCTACTTTACCCATTTAGATTTGTAGGTAACTAATCAACTAATCTAATTTGTATTTCCAGGCAAACACCAACAACCCGGTGGTGACACTCTACGTAGTGAGCTTGAAGACTCCTAAGTTCCTCTTCCCACACGCTATACAGTTCTCCTCGCAAGTTGATAAAGGTAAGTTAATGAGTAGCATTTGGGCTGATAGCAACACTTGCCCGAACTAAGCGCTTTTTGCTCTTTTTCAGACTGAGGGATCATCTGTCAAGTTCAGTGCACAATAAAAAAGCGATTGCTCCAGCTATTCTTAGCTCTTACATATATCGCCACTACTAGGAACTAATCTAACAGATTAAAAATTTCCCATTCTTTTATATCAGTGGTGTAGGTAGGTATTACTCATGGCAATTTAACATATCTATGGTTCCACTCATGGCAACTAATCTAAAGTACTCCTTCAACTTCTACAGCATCAGCAGTCCGCTGCTGGACATGGGCCTCCCCCAAATTGGGGGTTTTGCAAGATATTGAAAATATTCCAAGGGACACGCTGCTGCCCATAGATTCATCCCTTAGTCGCCTGTTATGTCACCCACGGGCAGAAATTGGATGATGCTATTCTAAGCGGGCACCACGACGACCGATGTGGCGCAGTGGTAGTGCGACTGCCTTTGACGCATAAGTTTCCGGGTTCGATTCTCGGTGGGTCACTCACAAAGTTGATATTTATCACTTTGTGAATTTGTTCCCAGTCTGGTTAGGACATTGCGGGCTGATCCATCCAATCGTCCGTAAGTAAGATGGTTCCGTGTTTCGGATGACACGTTAAGCCGTAGGTCCCGGTTGCTGTCTATGATGACTTAAACGGCAGTCGTTACACAACCATGTCAGAAGCCTGCTACTTGTAGAAGGCGGTTGGAAAATTTTGACACTAGGGTTCACCGGGTCGTTAGATGACTCGGTGTCCCACACGAAAAGAGAATAACAATAACACCAGGGTCCATCAGTTCGTACGGCGACTCTATGTCCCACAATTCTGGAAGAAGAAGCAAAGCTTTACCCAGGAAACGCTGTCTACTCAAAGCCTGTAATCTGTTTCCAGAGTGGTACGTGCGTTGGACATCTTGGATTTCGGAGCGTCAGATAGCGGTGCTGCTCCTCAATAGACCCCAGAACATCTCCGTCATCAGCGTCTGCAACGCCACCTCATACACCTGTCAGGACGTAAGCATCATATCACCTTTCGTTTACGATCATCATCATGTCGTATGGCATTTCTCTGCGCAGGGTCCTATATATTAATTTTAAGGTTTTTAAGCCACTCTTCGGCCGCTGGCGTAAGACGGTGCAGCTCGGTCATGCCGCCAGGTAGGCGATACAGTGGGCAATCGTTCATAATGTGGGCTAGGGTTTGGTCAGGCTCTCTGCACTTGCAGGATGGTGACTCCCGAGTTCCCATTTGTGGAGGTGGTTTCCGATAAATACCTATGTCACCGAGTTGGGATCTCGTTCGTGTTTCGTCAATAAAAACTAGATTTTGAATACTTTTAGCCTGAATTATATGTTTAAAAATGTTTTACTTGCCCTTTCAGATATACCGTGATGAATCAGACGGTTCCCGCTGGTCAGGCCTCGGCTCCGAACCCACAGAGGACGATTGTGGGTGGTGCGGGGGCGGTGCCCTGCTCGGTGGCAGGTAAGAATAGATAATAAATTGTTACATACATACATTTACACTAAACTAACTTCTCTGGCTCAGAGACCGGAAATGGATCTTGGCCTCCGAAACGAGCTTCCTGCACTAATCCCTGTCCTGCGCCACCTCCACCCAATTATTGACTTGGAGATGGCCCAGGTCAGCTTCCACCATTTCTTTCCAGCAGTATCTAGGGCGCCCGACAGGACGACGTACATTTACACAGTTATCTAATTTCACTCGACACTGGCTGAATCACTAGAGCAAAAGCCAAAGATCAAAAAGAATAAATTAGTCAGCTAGCTGTAGAGCAGATACTCCACAAGAGACGAGAGAGAGAGAGAGTGGTATTTGGATGTAATCTCAATTTTCTTTGGGTTATCTACATCTAGGGTAATAACGATAACAGCTATTCATTCTGGGCCGTGTGATGTCGGCTTAGAATAGCATTACTCCACGTCCTTCCCGCGGGTGTCGTAAGAGGCGACTGAGGGACTCGAGAGTATTGGTGTATTACAATTTTTAGGCGACAGGCTGACAAACAACCTTGGAAAACAATCCTCAAAAATGTGAGACGTGGCGATAGCGACCGTATTCTAAACGGCCGTTAACCCCCGCAAGGGATAAAGGCGTGATATATGTATGTAAAAGGCGACTAATAGATAGATCCAATCCACGAGCTCACCAATCCGCCTGACAAGCGTAGTGTGATTGTGGTTGTAGGTATGAAGAAGAAGTAGGATTTATTCTGGGCACTCATGGCGCAAAATTAGTATACAGGGTGTAAGGATGGTGTAACGATAACTTTTCGTGCGTGATCAGACCATGACACTGAACAACTTTTTATATGGGGGCTATGTTGGGAAACGTGACAGCTTTTCGAACTCCTATATACAAAATTCCCGGTCAGCTGATTGAGGTTTTGAAAAAGAATTTCGTTTCCCGCCATAGCCCCCATAGTAAAAGTTGTTCAGTTTCATGGACTGATCACGCCTGCAAAGTTTTCGTTACACCGTCCCTTATACCCTGTATACCTAGCCACGTTTTTTTTTCAGGAGCGGAATCTTCACGACAGCTCCGGTAGGCGACCAGCCAGGCACTTGGAGACACGCTGTCAGGATCAGTCAGGACACGAAGACCACTTTGACTCATGGAACCTATGAGATCACGCAGCTTGCCGGCTGGGATGAGAGGAGGCGGTTGTTGTGAGTATTCTGTTCTTCGGAAAGCACGTTAAACAGTCAGGAGTTAAGACCAAGTTACATAAAAGATTTATCTAGGTAATTTATTAGAAATAGTGTATTGCGAGCAGATTGTTTTTAACCGACTTTTAAAAAGGAGGTTCTCGGTTTGACCTGTCGAGTATGTATGTTTGTCCGCGATTATCTCGCGTTTCGCTAAACCGATTTTGATGCGGTTTTCAGCAAAGTATTTGTCAGACTTAGAATAAGGTTTAGGCATATTAGCCAAGAAAAAATTTGAGGTTCGCACTTTTAACGTTCGTTGAAGTCGTGTCCATTTTTAAAAAGTTATTCTGATCTGATGATGAAACAATGTCTCTCGAATTGTGTTTCAAAATCTACTTATTATTTTCATTAATTTTTTCGCATTCCACATTTTTTTGCTATTTCCAGATATCTAATCGGCACAGCCCCAGACAAAGCCGGGGAGCGCCATCTATACAGGGTGTTAATCCCGGAAGATCCTTCCAGCTGGCCGGAACCAGCCTATTGCCTCACTTGCACCGACTCTGATCCTCTTCCTCCATATTCCACTGCGGAGCCAACTAGCGAAGACCCTGTGAGTATTACATTACATTTTGATGGTGCGCCTGATGCTGAGGCTAGTTGGCTGAGTGACGACGGAGGAAGGAAAATGGTAGTTAAGGGTGCTGCGTCTCCATTGAAGCAGGGCTGCGCTAAGCTAAGCGCGGCAGAATTGACCAATCATGAGCCTCAAAATCCCCGAATCCCCGCCCCGCTTCAGTGGTGCGTCTCCATATCTCCTGATTGGTCAATTCATGCCCCGCTCAGCTCAGCTTAGCGCAGCCCCGCTTCAGTGGACACGCACCCTAACAGTCTGGTCCATAGTGGCCCGTCCAGACTTATTTGGAAGTTGCATGTTATATAGCGACCGATGTGGCGCAGTGGTAGTGCGACTGCCTTTGACGCAGACGGTCCCGGGTTCGATTCTCGGTGGGTCACTCACAAAGTTGATATTTATCACTTTGTGAATTTGTTCCCAGTCTGGTTAGGAAATTGCGGGCTGAACCACCCGATTGTCCGTAAGTAAGATGGTTCCGTGTTTCGGATAGCACGTTAAGCCGTAGGTCCCGGTTGCTGTCTATGATCACTTAGACGGCGGTCGTTACACAACCATGTCAGAAGCCTGCTACTTGTAGAAGGCGGTTGAAAAATTCTGACACTAGGGTTCATCGGGTCGTTGAACGACTTGGTATCCCACACGAAAAGAAGATGCGATCGGCGGAAACACTTCGATACGGTGTTTTAGGACTTGTATGTGGAGCGCATGCGCGCCTCCACTCGTACCCGCTAATAACATAACATAACAAAATTCTTTATTGCACAAAAAAGTAACAACATGTAGAAAACACAAATAAAGGAAACAGTACAATAAGGCGGCCTTAATGCTAGGTAGCATTTTCTAATACTACAGCCTTAAGTCAAAACTCTACAAACTGTAAGTTTAGTTTGTAGAGCTTTTGTAAGATATAAGTTATGTATTTGCTAAGGTGCATCGCACGACGGACCGCTAAAATATCGCAGCGGTCTGTCAGATCCATACTAGAAACGTTACTCCCCATACTAAAACCGCATACGACGGACTACACAATTTGTTAGATGTGCGTACCTTTAATTCTATGTTTTCTTTCAAATAGTGAGATTATATCGCTGTTTTAAGTTCCTACTTGTTGAAGGCTGTTGAAGAATTCTGACACAAGGGTTCATCGGATCGTTGGACGACTCGGTGTCCCACACAAATATTTATTTATTTAACTGTTGATTGCACACAAAATAAAACACAGAACAATCACATTAAGATAAACAACACAACAGGTACTACTTATTTCAAAAAGAAATCTCTTCCAGCAGATCCTACTTAGCCACCCTGCTTATATTTAGTTCGGGTTTCAATTTATAGATGGCAGTAGTAAGTAGCTCATAGTCGATATTTTTCTTTTTTTCTTCAGCAAGAGCAAGAAAATGCAACATCATCGTTACCAGCATGGCCGACTTCGACAGTGCTGCCACACGTCGGAGATGAAAACGACACGTTACCTGCCGAGTGTCTATACAACAGGGTCATCTTTAGCAGAAACTTTTCTTATTATGTCCATGTAAGTAGATGGATGCCTTCGCTATAAGGAATTTTCTTTTTTATTATTATTATTGTAGTCGCTGGAAAGATGGCGCTGTGCTTGATATGTTACCGCAAAAGACGCAAACTAATATCTTTTTCGTTTTTTTTTTTAAACTTGGTCGGGCTCATTTGGAACGAAAATATCTATGCCAGACTGTCAGTCAGTGTTGCAATGTCTTTTTTTAATCTTTTGGCTTTGCAATCTACACTGGAATCAAGTAACATAGTTCAACGCCATCTATCAAATTCTTGGAATACTAGTTTTTATTTAATTCTAAAAAAGAAAACCTCATATTGAGGAACTTTCCAGGGCCACAGATTAACTGTATAATTATGTGTCACGAATCACAATAAATCATATCTATTGTATACATATATATATCGCATGTATAAACAGTACATGATTCCTTATTCTGATATCGTTTTGTTACAATCAACACAGCAAGGTTTGACTTTTCGTACAGTAACAATATAATATCATTGTTTCAAACTAAGTCACAACCGTCGTAAATATTTGTATGGAAGGTCGTATTTTATTTCAGTTTTTAAATTTTAAAAAACTGTATTTTTTTTCTTATTTTAAAGGAGTGCCTTGGCCCAGGCCCACCTGCCTACTTCCTATGTTCTGCCAACGGCGAGCGACGCGCCGTACTGTGGGATGGACAACCCCTGAGGCAGAAGTTCGCTGGTTTAGCGCAGCCTCAAGCAAAAGTCTTCAGGGTTGAGGTAAGGAATGACATTTCTAATGTAACTGACAGTATGGCCGCTTGAATGAGCCGTGTTTGGTAGCTGTCAAAATTATATTTATCCTATTTACCCATGCTATTACATTAGCTCTATTTTGCAAGTCTACTAGTACGGGTTTGATTGCTGTCAAAATTAGCTTATTCGAGTGATAAAACGTACTTTGTGTTCGAGTGGTATTGTCATCACAATAATTTAAAAAATATTGTAATATTGCAGGTTCAAGCGGACCGTGAAGCGCGAGTGCGTCTTCTACTGCCACCAGGGTTCAAAGAATCAGAAGATTTGCCTCTACCGCTCGTATTGCATGTGTAAGTAAACGTAACATACCGGCGCTATATATATAATAAGAGACGGTGTAACGAAGACTTTGCAGGCGTGATCAGACCATGAAACTGAGCAACTTTTTCTATGGGAAAAGGTTTTACTTACTTACTTAGATACTATCTATATTTTTTTCACGATTATGACCACAATGAATTTACCATGATTTTAAATTTTACTTTTTATATAATAATGAGGGATTCTTATTTTTTTTATTAAATAATATTATTTAATTTGTATAGTTTTCTAATTTGAACTGTAATTGTTATTTGGACTCATATTTTTTTTGTTATTAATTTTGTTCTAACATTTTATTACCTACTTTTGAGTAATTTTTTACACTGATCTGATTTTTATTATTTTGTTTTTTTAATCATTATTCTGCCATTCTATCACTTTGATTTACTTTTTACTCTGATATGATTTTATTTTAATATTGTTAAGAGATTGAATCTCAATTTATTATATGCCTATTATTGGTAGGTCACAGAGAACCTGTAAACTGAAAAAAATGTAATACCTATATCACCTGTGTACCATAATAAAGATACTTGATTGATTAATTCAATATTTTTTCCAGGTCTTCAAAACCCGGCGGTCAGCTGGTCACAGAGAAATGGCAGCCAGACTGGGGCTGGTACTTGGCCACGGCCAGGAACTTCATAGTAGCAGAAATAGACGCCAGGGGCGCTGGTGGCCAAGGAGAGGAGCTGAGGACTGAGATCTACCATAAGCTGCTGTCTGAAGATGTTGAGGATCAAATTGCTGTGTTGTCGTGAGTATTTTAAGCTTAAGAAACATTTTTTACGTGTAAAAAAATTTTGTTTGACGAAGTTGGGCCCATCATCTATCCAGCGAAAACATTTATCACGTCACATAATTATCTTGTGAGTGCCGTGTGATGCCGGCTTAGAATAGCATCATCTTATTTCCTTCCCGTGGGTGTCGTAATAGGCGACCGAGGGTTTTAAGGAGAGAGTGTATTGCAATTTTAGGCAACAGGCTAACAACCTGTCACTATAATGATTAATGATACACGACTTATCTGAAACGACCCTCAAATATTGTCAGACGGGGCGATAACGACCGTAATCCACGAGGGATAAAGGCGTGATTTATGTATGTATGTATATTGTATGTACGAGTATGTATAATCTTGACTAAAAACCTGCTGCAACCAACATGGTCTCTATCTATGGTTTACTAGCTGGATCTCTTCTGTTTCAAAGACAAAATGGCACGATATATCTACAGGGTTCCAACCTATACCCGATATGGGCTAAAGTTTCACAAGCAGACAATAAGCTACGGTAGCCCAGATGAAAAGGCTTCGCTCGTACTAATAGCGAAAGTCGCAGGTTTAAATCCTGGCTGCGTTGCAAAGTTTTCTAAAACACACTGTAAAGATAAATCAATCACAGGTTTATTTCTTAATTTTCAGTCACCCACGATACAGGCATTGCCTAGTGTGGGTATCATAGTCAATAGTATTTAATGTATCGGCGTTCAGTCAGGATTCGCCGTATTTTGCGGGGATTTTGTTAGGAAAACGACGGAATTCAACTATCTTCTAGTATTGTCTTTTCATATTTGTTACAGTATTATTATCACATTATTTCATTATCTCCTCCCATCTTTGATGCGATACATTTCACAAAGACGCTACCACTTTGACAGTTCTTACAAATCTACTTTCATTTGTTTTCCATACGGGAAAGGCAATGGCCATACTGCCGAGGAGTTTCTATTCAGCCAGTGGTCTTCGCCGACAAATGTATTTTGGGCATGCTTAATAATTATTTTTTATTTATTAGTTACCTTCGCGACAACCTGAAGATGGTGGACGGTACCAGGGTGGGCGTCTGGGGTCAGGGCTATGGCGGCGGCGCGGCGACTGCGCTGGCAGCAGATGACGTCAGAAACGTCACGCGGTGCTTGGCTGTGCTGGCGCCGCTGACGGATCTGAGGCATTACAGTGAGTACTGCGGATGGATCATGGGGTCTCATTCCTTACTAAAGGAAATTAGTCCAGAAAAAAATCAATAAATGGCGATAAGGGTAGTGAATGTAACTTACAGAGTCTGAAGGCAAATTGACAAAAACAAAGTATTGGAAAATTATAAATACATTATTTAAGATAGTCAGTTAGCCCAAAGAGAATATAATAAAACTAGCGTTTTAAGAGTTGGGTCTTACGTATAACGTTTTTTTTTCAAGTTCACGCTAAAATCTCTAGCCAATATAAGCATTCTAACAATATTGTAACAATGCTACCAACATGACAGAAAAATAGAGATGTGGTATGCCCTGGTATGATAAATATATCGATATCGATATTTAAAAAAAAACAGCGTTGGAATATCCTAGACTGTTTTCAATGGGCGTTTTTCAAAGGAGCAGTTTCGCAATATGGCGGAGTACACCACCATCTTGCGGAATTGCTCCTTTGAAAAAGATTAGGTGTATGAGAAACAAACTCAATTTTCTTAATTTATAGGTTTATTTATTTTTCCTATACCTGGGTCGGTATGACATAGACTAGATCGTACAATGTACAAAATATCGTATCGACTAAATATCAGTCCTTATCTCAAAACAGCCAAATCATATATTTCCAATGTATTATAGTGCAATGTCTATTAAAAAACATGATAAAAGTTTATAATTTTTTTTATCAAGGAAACTTTTTTTACCTGACAGATACAATAATTGCTACTTGCTGTTATTGGTAAATGTTGATTTGTGCAATAGTCTATTTAGTTGCTGTATGTGGTCTTCTGATCAGAAATGTTGGCTACTCTGCAACTGCAAATAAGGAAGTTCATTACTCAGGCTAGTACCTCACTACACCTACGTCGTTTTTTCGCGGTTTTCGATTAAACTCAGTTTTATTCAATTCAGCAAGTAGCAGTAGTACCTTAACCATGTAAACTGCATTTCTTGGGTTTTGCTCTCGAATAAGATTGCTTGTGTAGATCAGCCCAGATCACGTCCGCTAAACAGTTTGGTTTAGCTGAAGGTTTTAACCTAGATAACTTCCTATTGAAGTCTTTTTTGGTAAAATGATTTCCACATAAATACTTCAAAGAATGTAACTTTTCTATAGGCACATATGCCAAATCTTCTTTACCAGTCAATTTTACCCATTGTCTGCATCTGAAACAGTATAGTACATTATTAGAAAGTGTACAACACAAAAAAAAAATGCATTATAGTGCATAAAATACAATTAAAAACTCTAAGGGGTTCGCAAATTCGCATGAATCATTTTTTTTATTGGACCTAAGATGAAGAAGAATGTGAGTTTTTATTTTATTCAAAAAGTTAAAACCATCAATTTTTTTCAGAAGACAACAGAACACAATTAGAAGAAATGAGGTTTTGCAGTTGTCAAATGCATTGTTATAAAAAAGGCCTTATTGGAAAAGTATACTCTGACCCGTAAATAAACTATCGATAATTTTATCGATACAACCCTAACCCATCTCTATGGTAAATTTGCAAGGATAGCCCAGATATAAAATACGTAAAATAAATGACAGAAAGTCTTTCGAAATCACTTAGAATTGATAAAATGATAACCAAAATAACTTACCGCCTTTCAAATAATGGGAACTGAGCCAAAAATACTCGCTTTTCTCCCGATTGTCGACCGGCTTTCAATCCACAAATTTCACACTTTTTATAGTGCATCTTGAGATGCAATCGTAATTAATTTATTACCACAATGTAAATTATTTGTAAATGTTAAAGTTTCGTCACCAATATTTCACGTTATTCACTGAACTTTTAATTAATCATGCTGCGATATCAACAAATTTGACAAGAACCGCCATATTGTTTAGTGGTGTGACAGTCTGACAGCGCTAGACAAAGAAGCAGGATAAAAGGAAAGAGACAATAAACGACGCCATTAATTTTAGCGTGAACTCTTTGAGTTTTTTTTTAATATGAAGTTTCGTCAGGCTGAGTTAGCCTCCCGCCACCGGGCCGTACACACGCGCACACCTAATAGAGCGCTCTCGCTTTTCGTTCGTCTACCTACCGTCAACATTGTTAATATTAATCTTAACTCGAAATGAATAGATGTCCGAAGTGCGAAGAAGATTTCACCAATGGTGTGACATGCTCGAAGTGTGGGGTCATTTACTGCTTTGCATGTGCTAACATATCAGAAAGTAACTATCGCAAACTGGGTGCAGCCAAGCAAGGAAACCTGCTATGTATGGGTTGCAAGCAGGCACCAGGGGGGCATTCGTCCGGGACTCCTACTCCAACACCTGCTGATTTGGTTTTGGAAGAGCTTCGTCAGGGTATAGCACGCATTAACAAGTCGCTACAGCCGCTTCCAAGTCTCTTTCAAGACGTTAAGTCACTAAAAGACAGCTTCACTTCGTTTGACCAGGCAATTGGTGACCTTCAGATGAAAGTAACTACATTGAATGAGAGGAACGACACCCTTGCGTGCAGAATAACATCACTGGAGAATAAGCCAGATAACACTGATAACTACCTTCAGCTAGTAAAAAAGTGTCCAGTTTAAATCAAGAAATTTCTACCAAGGAACAATGGCTACGCTTAAATAACTTAGAAATCAAGGGGATTCCACTGCAAAAAAATGAAAACCTTCTGGATATCATCTGTGCCATTGGTAAACATATCCAGTACCCGGTCACAAAAGACCATATCAACTTTGTATCCAGGGTTCAAACCGCAGACAAAAATAAACCAGTCATCGTTTGCTTCACGTCACGCTACACAAAAGAAAATTTCATCGCTAAGGCGAGATCACATAAGGAGTTGACTGCAAGCGACGTTGGATTCCACAGCAATGCTAGCCGTGTTTACATCAACGACCACCTTACGCGAGAAAATAAATTACTACTGAATCAAACAAAAGAAGTCGCTAATGGAAAAGGTTATCAATTCAAATGGGTGCAACAATGCAAGATACTGGTGAGGAAGAACGAATCTTCACCTATACTGCACATCCAAACCACTGAAGATCTGAAGAAAATAATATGACTTTTTTGTGTGCTTTATTTTTGTGTATTCCTCCAGTTTGTACCTATTTCTCTATTATTTTTGCCTAATACTCAAACCCGTAAGTTCATTCATTCAGTGTCATTCCAGTCTAATGATAACTTATTAAACTGTTTATTGCATTACATCGCCATTTCATACATTCACTCTATTACATCAATTGCAACCAATGCTCCTTACCTTCTTTCTCATACGCTATCAAGTATACTCATACATAATATACATATGTATCACGTGCATTTAACAACTATAAAATCCATAACTATCACACAATATTTCCAATATACCTACCCGGCCGGTTTAACTTTACCGGCTGATCACTTGTTTACGATTATCGCCCGCACCGTGATGCCTTTGTGTAGCCCGCTATTGTTAAATATGAGCTATCTATACCTACTGCCAAAGCCGCTTTTATATTTACATTTTACCTTACTTACTACTCTTTGGATTCCTAACTTTTGCCGCCTCTTTGTCGTGCCTCGCCCCCTGACGACTAAAAATAAATTAAATCTATTTATTATTTTTATTAATAGATGACATTAAATATTTATTATCAGAATGTCAGGGGACTGCGCACGAAGACGGAGGTATTTAGAAGGAATCTATCACTTAAAAATGTACACGTTATTCTATTAACAGAATCATGGCTTTTACATGGTATAACTGACGAGGAATTGTTTGGTAGTAATTACATGGTATGGAGAAGGGATCGCGATTATGAGCGCCTAGGGCAATCAAGGGGAGGGGGGGGTTTTAATAGCTGCCCGCTGTGGATTGCAAGTCAAAGAAAGGCCTGAATGGTGTACAACGGCAGAGGATTTATGGATAACAATAACAACCAAACCCAGTAGGCACTCATTACCAGTTTCAGTTCATGTGTGTTGTTTGTACTTATGCGACGAGTATCAAGGTGAATCTTTTTCTAACCAGCTTAATAATTTCTGTGATAATGTTGTAAACATCTCGTGTAATAATCCATTAAATACGATACTTTTGGTAGGAGATTTCAATATGAGCTCCATGGAGTGGCAACCGACGTATGATAACACTGGGCATTACACACCGTTACCACTGCACCCTAATCACCACGATTTAGTTGATTTAATGAGCCTTTGCAATCTAACTCAATATAACGGGGTAAAGAATAAACAAGGACGCCTTCTGGACTTGATCCTCTGTAACGAAAGTGTAACTGTCACAAGAGATACTGAACCATTAGTTAAGGAGGATAGCTACCATCCTGCTCTTTATGTCGAAACTACCTATTGCTACGACCAGCTCCTAGGGTCAGAGGCTCGAACCTCTTACTCTTATATGAAAGGTGATTATGATTCCATATGCTCTGAACTAGACTCAACTGATTGGAATAATTTGTTCTCCTTACGTACTATTGACGAAGCAGTCGAACTTTTCAATAGAAAATTGTTACATCTCCGCGACATATACGTGCCCAGTAAAATGGTTAAATCGGATAAGTTCCCTCGCTGGTACTCTCCAGCTCTCAAAAAAGTGCTGAAAGAAAAATTTAAATTTCTTAATAAATTCAGAACATATGGTAACATAGCTGACGAACATAGTTTTAATCTGTTGAGAGAGCGTGCTAAGCGTTTGGAGGATGCCTGTTTTAATAAATATATTAAATATGTCGAAAGCTCAATTAGACTTGACCCTAAAAACTTCTGGTCTTATGTTAAAGATCGGAAACAGTGTAACACCTTCCCAAATTCGATGACATACGGAAATGAACGAACTGCGGATACTGGTGAAGGGATTTGTAATATTTTCTCGCAGTATTTTCATTCTACTTATCAGGAACCCACATTTACACCCACAGACACCGAAGTTATTGCACACTACAACTCACTTGCTTCGACAGCCGTGGCCGATGTGCACAGCTTGGAAATTACCGAATCAATTGTCTTACGCCAACTGAAAGCCCTGGATTGTAACAAATCTGCAGGTCCTGACAACATTCACCCTCTCCTTATTGTTCAGTGTGCCAAATCTATTTGTAAGCCGGTTTCTCTCCTTTTTACTAAATCAATAGCAGAGGGTACTATGCCTTCAATTTGGAAGTCGGCTATTATAACACCGATTCATAAAAAGGGTTCAAAGCGTAAGACTGAAAATTACCGTCCTATTTCCAAGTTGTGTATTCTAGCCAAGGTACTTGAAAAAATTGTACACTCTCAATTATATCCAGCCCTAAAAAATATTATAAGTCCCCAACAGCATGGATTTATCCAGGGCCGCTCTACAGTTACTAATTTGATACTTTTTACCGATACAGTAACCACTAAAATGGAGGGAGGAGGGCAAGTTGATACAATCTACACCGACTACTCCAAAGCCTTCGATAGAATTGACCATAATTTGCTTTTAGCAAAATTACAAGCAGCTGGAATACGAGGGAACTTATTCCGTTGGTTCTCATCCTACGTAGAGAATAGATCACAGCGAGTGGCTCTCAATGGTTTCTGCTCTGCCTCGGTCAAAATTCCATCCGGTGTTCCGCAGGGTTCAATTCTTGCACCATTGTTATTTACAATTTTTATCAATGATATTTTGGACTGTTTCAAGGCTTCAAAGTGTCTCTTATTTGCAGATGACATGAAAATATATAAATCAATCCACAGTGTTGATGATGCACTCTCACTTCAGCAGGATTTGGATAGACTCGAAGCCTATTGTCGCTCGTGCAAGCTTGACCTTAATATAAACAAATGTAACATTATCACTTATACTAGAAAAAATAAACCCATTTTCTTCAATTACACTTTAAACGGTCAGCTTCTAGTAAGGTCATCACTTGTACGGGACCTTGGCGTGCAGCTTGACTCTAAACTCCTCTACGACAAACACATAGAAAATATAACAAGTAAGGCTCTAAAAACTCTTGGCTTCATATTTAGAATTTCGAAACCTTTTCAAAATCCAAAAACTCTTAAGATTTTATATTGTACTTTGGTTAGGAGTCAATTAGAATACGCCTCGCAAGTTTGGAATCCTGGCTATGATGTTTACATCGACAAGATTGAAAAGATCCAACGTAAATTCCTGCGCCGTTTAAATTATAAATTCAGAATCCCATACGACTCCTACTTAGATAGTTGTAAACATCATCATATACTCCCATTACAAAGCCGAAGGAGTACTGCAGACATTCTTTTTCTGTCCAATATCGCTCTGGGCAAGATTGACGTCCCTGAACTCTTATCTGGAATCAAACTTTGTGCTAAAGGCAGAAACTCGCGTTATCCAAATCTCCGATTATGCCTACCTCGAGCTCGTACCAACTACAAACAACACTCCTACTTCTGCCGAGTAGGTAAACACTTTAATTATTATTTCTCAAAATATATAGACCTATTTAACACATCACCCAGAACAATTAAGACCCTAATACACTCCACTTTTTTTGGCGATGAAATGCGAAACAAAGACTAGGTAGTTTAATTACAATGTCATTTTATCAAATTTAAATAATATTACTACAATAAACCTTTTACTTATTTCCCACTGGCTGACTGACCTACGGCTACTGGCATGCAAATTAATAATTTTTTAGCTTCTTTTGAAATTTTAATATATTCTACTTTCTTTGCAAAGCAGTAAATGTCAATCATCGTTTCGTGCTATTGTCGTTCTATAGGCGGAACCTTGTTAATGGCTTAGTACTGTGCTACTGTTTACAAGCCCATTTTTTGTTAATTTAGCT
Source organism: Keiferia lycopersicella (assembly GCA_029255805.1). Taxonomy (NCBI): domain Eukaryota; kingdom Metazoa; phylum Arthropoda; class Insecta; order Lepidoptera; family Gelechiidae; genus Keiferia; species Keiferia lycopersicella. The sequence continues at coordinate 3,969,935 of JARACZ010000033.1, forward strand.
GTAAGATTCCCTAAAATAAATAAAATAAAATAAATAAAATAAAATAAATAAAATAAAATAAATAAAATAAAATAAGATGTTTTGAGACGGAAAACACACGAATTATTCACATTTTTTGCAATATCTTTCTATACAAATGATGTCAATACGGAGTATCCAATATATAACCTAGATGTCGCTAGCAACGCACGCGCTGAGTAGACATATCCAATAGCCTGCCAATAGTCATCTTACGGCAATCGAACTCCCTCTATGATGTTAGGTATCTATACTACTCTAGTAGTATTATATTATCTGTGACTAGATACAGGGTGATACCGAACGACTTACTGGACTTTCCCGCAAATGCTTTGGACTTTGCCGCAAGGACCAAAGAACAAAATTGGACCTCCCATTCGTTAAAAACAGCTCATCAAGGTCTTTCCTATGAGATGCAATTTTCTCTGCTAATTTCCATTTAAAGTCCCTGTCGGATCTGAGTAAGTCCTACAGTTGTTAAGTAGGTTTATGTTGATAAACTTAGCTTGAGCGAATTCAATTCAAGATGCTATCACTTACACAAAACAGGGCCCCAAATCTGCTATTTTTTGTCATTGTAATGCCATCGAAACTCAACTGTCATTCAATTTCCATGGGGATTTTCCTATACTTCAAACTGTTAACATACTACGAAATGACCGAAATCATCCAACTGAGATGCAATCGACATCCAACTGAAACGATTTTCATTTAGCAGACTTAAGGCTCAGACCGCAAAGAAAAGAGTCTACTAAAGTAGCTTAAATTCAGACATTTGAATGATTCCAGATTCGTACTGGACGGAGCGCTACAGCGGCTACGGGTCGAGCTGGGCGGGGGCGCTAAGCGTGAACGCGGTGTGGCGCAAGGCCGGCAACCTGCCCCCCCGCCGGCTGCTGCTCGCGCACGCCACGGCCGACCTGATGGCGCCCCCCCACCACGCGCTGGCGCTGGCCCGGGCGCTCATTAAAGCCAACGCTGTTTATACGCATCAGGTACCTACTTACCTAACATACATACATACATATATCACGCCTTTATCGGCCGTAAGAATACAGCCACTATTGCCATGTCTGACATTTTTGAGGATTGTTTTCCAAGGTTGTCTCAAAAAACATGTGTATCACTATAGTGACAGGTTGTCAGCCTGTCGCCTAAAAATTGTAATACACTTAAGCTCTCTCAAGTTTCTTAGTCGCGTCTTACGACCCCCCCACCACGCGCTGGCGTTAGCCCGGGCGCTTATTAAAGCCAACGCTGTTTATACATATCAGGTATTTACGTAACGCTATTTATACACATCAGGTATTTACGTGACGCTGTTTATACACATCAGGTATTTACGTGACGCTGTTTATACACATCAGGTATTTACGTAACGCTATTTATACACATCAGGTATTTACGTAACGCTATTTATACACATCAGGTATTTACGTGACACTGTTTATACACATCAGGTATTTACGTGACGCTGTTTATACACATCAGGTATTTACGTAACGCTTTTATACACATCAGTTATTTACGCAACGCTGTTTATACACATCAGGTATTTACGTGACGCTGTTTATACACATCAGGTATTTACGCAACGCTGTTTATACACATCAGGTATTTACGTAACGCTATTTATACACGTCAGGTATTTACGCAACGCTGTTTATACACATCAGGTATTTACGCAACGCTGTTTATACACATCAGGTGTTTACGCAACGCTGTTTATACACATCAGGTATTTACGCAACGCTGTTTATACACATCAGGTATTTAAGTGACGCTGTTTATACACATCAGGTATTTACGTGACGCTGTTTATACACATCAGGTATTTACGTAACTTGCAACATTCTTCCGGTAGATGAAATTCTTCCTATCAAGCGTTATGAACCAAGGTAAATTTGCATTATTTACCAAGCTACGTGTTAGCCGGGGTAGCTTCGATCTGGTGAAAGAGGCGTTGCCAGTAGGTACTAATATCGAAAGTCACAGGTTCAGACCCTGCCTTCTGCGGTAGAAAATTTTGCAAGTTTATAAAAAAGAATCATACCTTATTTTTTCTTTCTTCTTCTTTCTATAGGTACCTACCTAACATGGGAAGGGTTTTGAATTTTTTATTAAACCTTATTCTCGGTTTTCTTCGGATCATATGAAAGTCTATAAAAGACTCCATACCTCTGTCTATTTATAACGTAGACCTGATATTACTTTTTAAATTTTCCAGGTATACCCTGACGAAGGTCACAACTTCGAGCGTTCTTCCATCCATCTCTACAAGGCCATGGAGCAATTCTTCGACGAATGCTTTGGCCCGGTAGAGGTCTCTGACTGGGAAAACGAAGGCATGGAGGGACTGTTCCCTTTTAGAGGGTAGTCCACGGAGTGCGACTGCCGTTAAGTCGACCTTGAACATGAACTTGAACTTGAAATGACTTTGACCTCTAAAGAGGCTGTGAAATTTTGTGAGTTGAGTTTTATCGGGTTATGAATTGTGTGCGGCATGAATGTGGACAGAAAAGGAGGATGTAAATCGATATTTCAAATTAAAAATACCGTTCGAAAAAAGATTACAAAAAACGTCACTATCAGAGGTCAAACCTACCTCATAGGTCCTTAAACAAGTTGCATTGTTAACGAAGAAGGCAAGAATACATAGTATAAATATTAGCCAAACTTGAACTTCCAAAATGATACAAGTTAAATTATAATCGTCGTGTTTCAATCTATATAATTGTTGTTCCGTTCGTTTGCAATTTTATTCTTCGATCCATTGGTGTTTTGAAATTAACATTTATCAAGATTGTTGATACTTATGGACTCAATTTTTTTATCATAATGGTGCATAAAGTAGGTCTCCGTTCGCTCAGAATGGACTGTTAGCAAATACTGAGTAGATCTAGTTAGTAGGTAATTAGTATAAGTAAGCCTAAAAATTGCTATTTAAATAAATCTTTGTCAAATGGTACGATCGCTGGTATATGTAACGATGTTTTTGTGGACAATTTATGGGTAAATGTTTGGTTTTGAGATACTAGTCTTCCTAGATATATTTATTAATGTGTTAGGTCAGTAGATTCAGTTCCTTTAGTTGTATCTACTTTACGTTTTCTCTGACTCAAAAGGTTTAATTTAATAGTTATTAATTATATAATTGTCTATGGATAATCTCTGTTAACTTGTAACCAGTATCATATTCGTTTTATACTGCTAAAGGAATTGAAAACTACAGACAAAATTGTTCACAAACAACATCACTAAATAAAGGAGAAAAAAAACTCCTGTTTTTCTTATGATTACGATAAGGAAAGCTCTATATTTTAGTGTAAATGTATCACATCTTTCTATGTCCCTCGCTTTCGATGTATCAAATTCTAGCTTTAAACCACTGTAAATGTCATAGTATTTATTTTATAGATCAATTTAGGGATGTTGCAATCTATTTCCAAATATATTAAAATAATAAATAATTATTTCGTCATAAATCGTAATCTATCATCAACAAAACTGACACTTACGCAAAGTATGTCAAACGACTACCTACTGCCATCTATTATTCTGAACGTGAACTATCTGCATTTTGATTTACGATGATAGTGTTTATTTCCTACTTTAACTCATTATAAACTCAAATTCTAGTAATTTGTAACTTTAATTTGTTCTTACAATATAAATAAAAATACATCTAGAAATATAAATTAATCAAGGACAATAGGAAACATAAAAAAAATATTCACTTACAATTTAAGCCACCCTTGGCTACGCAGAAATATTAATAGTTTTCGAAGTTATAAGAATGAATTAAATCATAATAAAAAATATACTAGAAGTTGTGTTCCTCAACTTATTCTTATAAATTTGTAGAAAATAATCTAACAGTCGCATTATTTCTAGTCTACAATCTACAATTTAGTTAATTTCCATTTTTTTTTTCATTCTTTATTTTTACAACTACCCACTTACCAACCTAAATAACCTGATACCTATAAATCGAAATGTTCATTCGGTGTTCAGACTTAAAATTAAAATGTTAGGTGCATAATATTATTAATTGTGATAGGCATATCTGTATACAGGGTCTAAAAAAATTTGCTGCAAATATTTTAAGGGGTGAACCAGCCCATTAAACTGAACAACTCCCCTAGGAACATAGGTCGAAATATATTTTTTTTTTTTTCGAAATATGAAAAACTAATTGGACCTCCAGTACAAAATTACCAACCGACCAAGTCAATTTGTATGGGAGGTAAATAAAAACTCATATTTCGACCTATGTTTCTTAGGAAAAGTTGTTTAGTTTCATGGGCTGATTCACCTTTTAAAATATTAACAGCTATTTTTTTACACCCTGTATTGTGTAGTAGGTATGCCATTATATTAATTGATATTTCTACCGTGCGATTATAGAAAGAATCTGTAAATGGCGGCCTATTCTTATGTCTTCTCTCTCCTACTGTGGCTCTAACAAATGCCAGTGCCAAGTTTTTCGAAACTACAGGCTACAAATTCTACAGGTGAAATTCGATGTACATTGCGTAGCGGGTCAAAAATGCTGGTTTTACGCTACGCAATGTACATCGAATTTCACCTGTAGAATTGTAGCCTGTAGTTTCGTTGCATAGGTGTTCATGATTTCTCCCTCACACGCATTTACAGATTTTTTCTTTATTGTAAGTCTTCTATAATAATTTGACCATCATCAGTCTAATTCTTGATTACTGCTTCAAATCTCTAACTAAAAATAGCGCTGTCACTTTCAACTGAATGTAGCTTACACAAGGTTAGGAGATGCCTATTTAAGCATTAATGCAAGAACAATTTATGCAAGATTAAATATGACAGCTAGACATAAAAGTTAATGTGCGAAATTATAATGAATATCATGGAGCTCTATTTTTTAGACTTTGTTATTCGAATCCGTGCACGGAAGTCCGCAACGACAGGTCTAACCACACGTATTTAAATTTCTACTATAAGTACTCAATGTTTCTAATGTCAATGGTATGTGTGAATTTTCTATGTGGGAATTTGATAAGGAAACAAGCAGCTTTTCGCATGAAACAAAAACGAACGTTCCAGAAATTGAGCCCCTGTGTTCTTTGTAAGAGTAACTATATATATAGGTTTAGGTAAAGGCAAGTGACAGGGTGACAGCGCTATTTATAGTGACATTTATCGATATTGGTGACAGAAATTTCTAACATGGCGTATTGAATGTGGAAACAAAGCTCAGAAGTTAATATTCAATCAATAATTTATGTTGAGATGTTGTTTTCTAAAAAATAAAAAAGTTGTTCCCAAATTTCAAGTGTTTTATTGACTTTGTTAGTACAAAATGCAGTAAAATGGCTAAAATAATAAAAAAAGAAACAAAATTGCCATCAATACCAAGCAAATTGTTTCGATTACGATTTACCCGTTTAATTTAATAAAATAACAATAGAATTGCCTAAAAAATGTAGAGACCAATCTGCGTGGATCGGAACGTAGGTATTATGAGTTTCGAAAAGCAATCACCAGATGGCGCTATGAGTGTTTGTATTGCCAGTTCAGAAAATTACCGCCATTCTAAGGGGAAAAGCATGCTTATTAAGCACGGCAGTGGTATTAACTGTATTATGAAAAATAACTTGGATCATCTGCATTCTTTAACTTTCTGAGTAATTTTTCGAACAAACCACTGGTTTTATTAGCAAGTTGGTAAATAGCAGAATCCAAAAATAAAATAAGATTGCAGAATTCAAATGTTTTTTACATCATTAACACAGCTATTGAATGTTTTTGTTGAAAATTCTCACGGGTCTAACGATTCCTATCCCCCGAAAAAAATATTTTTGGGAAATTAAAAATAATAATTTGGCAACCCTGTATACGTACGTCATTTTTACTCGGGTGGTGATTAGATTTTCAGAGAGTAAAGTCGAAATTACTAAGGTAAAAATCAATTATTCCTATTTATACTCGAGCTTTTGTGTGGAATTTCCGGTGTGTTATTCATATTTTGTGTACTAAATAGTGCAAGCGTGCGGAAAGTGAGAAAAAACTTGAGTATCGTTCGTGACAGGTTGGGTTCGAAATTCGAAAAATGTGCTCCAATTTCTAAAAGATTATTGCATTCATTTGTCTGTTGAGTTATTTTCTTAAATTTTGCGATTGTTTTTGATTAATTCTTACTTATTACTTCTAACCCGGTGAAGTTTTTCAGTATACTTCATGTTATGTAACTAGGTATTGATTGTCAAAATGGCTTAGGTAACCTCTTTTCTTATCGTATCTTTACCTGAAATCCAGGTGGAATTATTGTCCGAGGCACTAAGAAAATGTGATTCTTATTAACTTCTGATTGTGCTAGCGTATCAGGCTTTCGTTTTTTTTTTTTCTGTTTGTCAAGAGCTAACAATAGCTGAACACAATAATATGCCGTGGTAGATAGGTACTCAAATTAAAAAATTGATCAGTTCACTTGTCTTCAGTTTTACACCTAATTTCTGAACAAACTCAATATTACCTTGCTTCTATAGTTGGTAAGTCCTAATGATGTCATTTGTCTGTTTATACTTTGTAAGCAATAACAATGGCTAATAAAATGTCAAACAAATGAAGACTTGGACCATTGAATATAGTGTGAATATTGCAGGGAAGTGGACTTTCAGGGAAATACAATTTCAAGGAATTCAGGGAAATAGACTTCGAGCATCTAGTGTACATTCTGGGAAATAGACTTTATAGCTAGAAAAAAATATTCATCACAGGAAACCTGTTACGTAGCATTAGTCTATGATTTTGGTGAAAGAAACTTTAATGTAACCAGGTTGTAGAAAGAAAAATATTCTTCACACAAAACAGGTTACGTACTAGTCGTGGGTAACTCATGAACGATTGGCTTAAAAGAACTAAGTCCCCTCTTACAAATCACTCGTTCAGTACCCAAGTAACACATAATCTGTTTAGTCGCTGAAGTAAAGACTAATTTACGTTTTAAAGTCAGACTATCAGTTTAAATCAGCTTTGAGTTAGTTTAAATGCTTTTGAGTAGAATGTGGTAAAATTAATATTGCATGAAGCTATTGTATGGTCTAAGAAATTAATTTGAACAGCTTATAATCATACTAAAACATCAATAACTTTTAATATACAGCACCTTAAACAGCACTTACACTAACACAAAGGTTAAAATCTTATAGTAGGAAATAAAAAAACCTTGTACTATAAATAAACATTGACTAAATATTTTATAGGGAATTTAGCTGTATTACCACATTTTTAAGATTAAACGCATCTTAATGATCTTTTCTTATGCTTATTTAGTGCTAAGCATTAGCCAAACCTTTACTAAAGTTTTAGCTCTGTTATCTTCGCATTTTATTGTTACTTTAAAGCGTTCAGCACTATATATGTAAATAAAAATGTTATATTACTTTAAGTCATAATTTGGCCGTAAAACCATTAGTCATATAATTATTTTCATTTTATGCGTTTAGTACTATTTGTAAATTTATGTTGCACGTGTCACGTTGTTGTCATGAATAAACAGTGGAAAAAGACTAAGAGGACAGGTGGAGTAAAGAGAAAGATAAAAACGGAATATTTAAACTTTATTTCTCGTTTTGGTAATGAAATAAGTACTCCAAACAATGATACTCTTGATACTCAAAATACAGAACAATCGATAGTTGTGTATGAGCCAAGTACTAGTCAAGAAGTTCCATCAAGTGGTTCCGTAGTACATTCAAGTTTAGAAAATGAAAATAATTTTGCGGAAGTGTTATCAGAAGGTACTACTTTCATTTAACAAATAATAAATGAAAATAATCAATATACATAAATATTTTTAGGCCCTCTTTGGGCTTCACCAATGACGATGCCGGTATCTGTGTCGCTATGTTGCAACATAATTGACAATTCCTTGTCAGCATCAGCATAGGTTAAGAACCCTGTCCGTTTCACTTTACAAGGCATCACTCTCCAATCTGCGCGAGGCTTGGATTTGTCGTTCTTTACTAATGCAGACTCATTAGGTTTTTTTGGATATCGGACTTGACCTTGATTTTCCCATCCGCTTGGAACAATGAAAAGTTTATTTGCTCCCCTTTCGGTCGTTTGCACTATTTTAAAAGGCATCTGAAAAAAAGAAACAAGCTTATTTAGGTCTTAATAGAGTAGGTACTATACCTGAAAACTTAATAGGTACCTAGCAGTAAAACGCGTTTAAACAAATTCGTAAAAAGTTCCGATAAGCGCGCGTCGTCATCATAGCGACAGGAATCAAGTAACACTAAGGAATAAAATCAGGGCTGCGAAGCGTAATCGCTTAACTCACTAACACTATGCTTCTCACTCCCACCCACACAAGGTATCATGACGCTTCTGTCGCACGTCCCGTTCGTTCTGTTATGTCACATGATTCAGGGAATTCCCCAACTCATTCATTGCTTTAGTTTATGATTTTATACGAGTACCTACTTAGATATATTTGTCAAATTACTTTACTGTAAACATTATAAAATATGATGAAATAAATGGAGTCAGGTATCATGTGATAAAGGGATTCTAAACTATTATTTCGGTACCCTGATTAACACTACAGCAGTTCATTTTTATGCCATTTAAAGGTAATGAACATTAAAACATGTCTAGAAAATGTTACCATAATGCTAAAGATATCACTTAGGTCTGTTATATGTAGGTTTAAGGACTTTAGATATATCTAAAGTATATTTTTTTACTATAACAAGACTGACAACATTAAAAGATACTAGTTGAAAGTTTAAAACATTAATAATATCTGACGCCATTTGCTTTTTGTTTCTCTAAAATAAAACTGAAATTATGAGACATGTATGATTGTATTACATACTTATTATGTTTTAATTTTAAGCAAAGTATTGATACAAGCAATTTCGTACGTTAATATTAATGAAATCGTTGAAAAATTCCAAAAAGTGTCATGACTCGATTCTAAATTTGTCCCTAGTTTTATTAAAAAAGCATTTTTGTGATGGCGCGTGAATTATAAACCACAAACATATATATATTTTGTCATAAAATTAATATCCGCAGCTCATTTGCATTCAAAACAAAATAAATCTGGTACTTACCTTATGATAATTATTTTTAACGTGGACACATTACACATCTCCGCACAACATCCAAATGCACAAACACTAAGCGAAATAAACAAATCGGACATAAAACATGGATAAGTTTTTTCAAATACTTTTATATAAAGAACATAAAACGTTCAGCCTAACAACCTAACGTAATTTTACCATTGTAATTCAAAAACCTGTTTAAACGCTGTACTAACGTCTAAAAAAATGCTTAAGACATTAGAACATGCTGTCTAACAACTTTACTAATGTCAGTCTTCAATGACATTATAAGCGCTGGTTAGCAGCACTAATAATATTTAATAATGCTCAACGCTGTATTATTTGGGGCCCAAATTGCGCTTAAAAGACACTTATAAACTTTAATACGGCTAATATAGTGCTACATATGGGGCTCATATACTGCTTTGCACGTAACTTCATGCTGTTCTACGCTTTTTATAATGTTGTTTGGTGTTACTTGGGTAGTTCCTCGGACATAGCTTTTAGTTCACAACTCACCGGCTCACTTCACGCGCGAGCCGTGACCTCGGCGCGAACGGCCGGCGCGGCGGCGGCGCGCGCGTTCGCGGGCGCCCGTTCGGCTCGCGGCTTGCGCCGCACGACGCACACAGCCGCACAACACACACTCGCGTAAGATAGAGACAAAGAAATCGAATTCAGTAGGAAAGAGTGGGGACGCTATATTTTTCGAAGTCTTGGCTATCTAAATCACGCGTCTGTCCGTCGGGTATGGATACATTAAGCAAAAAGTAGCGTAAAATGTAAGACAATAGGGTACATTTTTGTTTGATAAATCGGGATAGTTTTGCACCATTTTGTTCTACAATCAAGCACATTTATTACATACATACATAACACGCCTTTATCCCTCGCGGGGCAGGCAGGGCGTTAATGGCTGTAAGAATACGGTCACTATGGCCACGTCTGTCATTTTTGAGGATTGTTTTCCAAGGTTGTTTCAGAAAACATGTGTATCACTATAGTGACAGGTTGTCAGCCTGTCGCCTAAAAATTGTAATACACCAACCAATACTCTCGAGTCCCTTAGTCGCCTCTTACAACACCCGCGGGAAGGATGTGGGGTGATGCTATTCTAAGCCGGCATCACACGGCAAATTAAAGATTTATTAGAAAGGCATTTATTAAAGATAGAAAATAAAATATAACATCAAATTAGGAGTCCACCCACATATTACTTCGTTAAACATATTACTTCCTTACATTTAAGTACCTACATTAAATTGATGCACGAACTAAATTTCCAACAAAAAGGCTATAAAGACGCGAACTACAATGTAAACAATTCAATAACACTTTAGTTCGTTTGAACTAAACTCCGTAGCCGCTCGCTCGCTTCATCGCTGGCTCATGAGCCGTAGGACGCGTAGGAGCCGTAATAAAGAAGTGAACTAACTGAACTACTGAACTAAGTGAGTGATTCAACTCCGCAGACGCAAAAGATTCAAATCGCTCTGCTCATCTAAGTGAGTGATTTTTCCCATGTCTATTACGTACCATTGTTTTCATAGGCGGCCAAAGGAGTATCAGGAGGAGGTTTTATAGGAGTCTCTCTCTCTTTTAGTGTGTCATAATTTTTCAAACACCCGTACAACTAGAGGCTTCTCACATGTATGTGTAACAACCGCCATCTAAGATTATAAGAATGTTGCTATCGACGACCGACGTGGCGCAGTGGTAGTGCGACTGCCTTACACGCCGAAGGTTCCGGGTTCGATTCTCGGTGGGTCACTCACAAAGTTAATATTTATCACTTTGTGAATTTGTTCCCAGTCTGGTTAGGACATTGCGGGCTGAACCACCCGATTGTCCGTAAGTAAGATGGTTCCGTGTTTTGGATAGCACGTTAAGCCGTAGGTCCCGGTTGCTGTCTGTGATCACTTAGACGGCGGTCGTTACACAACCATGTCAGAAGCCTGCTACTTGTAGAAGGCGGTTGAAAAATTCTGACACTAGGGTTCATCGGGTCGTTGAACGACTTGGTATCCCACACGAAAAAAAAGAAAGAAGACCGAAACCATTTGCGGTACCTCTACAGGGTGCCACATGCTGAACTCTGCGATAGTTTAAGACCTTATGTAACCATGTAGCAATGCAAATAAATAACTGATAACAATTCGTGTTTTTCTCTGTTACAGATGTCAAACTATCTCCTCCGTCGCGCGCTGCTCGAGGCAGTGCGCGTGCCCATCGGCGCCCGCGCCTCAAGCAACGTCAACAGTGAACTTGTCAAGGTAAACAAACATTGACAAGAGCAAAAATGCTAAGATGGTTTGGTCACGGTAAGAGGATGAATGAAAGAAGATTAACTAAACAGAAGAGTACCCTAAACCAACGAGCATGTATGAAAAGGCTGATGAATATTGACGAAGCGAAAGAGGTATGTCAGGATCGCAGCAAGTGGAAGGATGTAGTCTCAGCCTATCCCTCCGGGAAAGAGGCGTGATTATATGTATGTATGTATATATATGAGCAAACATGACAGATAAAAATGATAAGACATGGTCTTCCACCAATTTAGAGGGACTGGTTGAAAAGCTGTTTCCACATAGGGCGAATAGCGGGGCATGTGTCGTACACTGCGGCCGATGTGAATGAGTCTTGCCCGAGACAAATGAATACTCAGAGACGTAACTAATAAGCCAATTTGGGCAGCTGTCAAACCCATACTAGAAGCAAAACTAGAAAACATGTCATTTCAACGAAGAAACATCACTATTAAAGTAATTTTTTGAAAGATAATGCTTTGTCGCGTGCGGGGGTAGGGGTGACCAATTTAATTATAAAAAGATTTTATTTATTGATATTTAATTTAGTTATTGAAAGTAAAAAGTGCAAAAACTCATTTACCTCTTAAAATATTTTCAATTATTTTTACAATTTATATATTTTTTTTTACAGATCGGCAACCGCGAGTGGGTGGGATACGGGTACAACGGTCAACCCAACTACGTCGACAGGCCCGACTTCCCCCTCCCCGCCGTGCGCTTCCGCCCCGACACCCCCGACATTAAGGTAGGCGAGCGCAACGAGTGGGCACCGGTGGCCAAGTGGTTAGGACACCGGTGACTAAGTAGTAAAGACACCCGTGGCCAAGTGGCTAGGGCACCGGTGACCAAGTGGCTAGGACACCGGTGACTAAGTGGTTCGGACACCGGTGACCAAGTGGCTAAGACACCGGTGACCAAGTGGTTCGGACACCGGTGGCCAAGTGGTTAGGACACCCGTGGCCAACCCACATAAACCCACATACGAATAAAATTTGATTTCAGGTGATATTTGAATGTGACCTAGGATTTGGGCCAGGTTAGCCTTCGGGTTGCAGAGGTCAGGTGGCAGTCGCTCTGTGTAAAATCTTGGCCCCACGTCAAATCCCCTAGGTTAGGTAGTAGTAGTTTCGTGTGGGACACCGAGTCGTCCAACAATCTGATGAACCCTACTGTCCGAATTTTTCAACCGCGTTCTATAAGTAACAGACTTCTGACATGGTTGTGTAATGTGACAGTGAGGTAGCCGACCCTGACAGAGAACGGGATAAGGCAAGAACTTTCAAATATCATCTGAATTCAATATTTATTTGAATGTCGATTTCATCACGACGACGTTTTTCCTTCACCGTAAGAGCAGTCGATAAATGTACGTGAGTAAAACCGACCTGGAACTAAAAACAAGACCGTCCTTCCAGGTCCTCCGCGAAAAGGAAAAGGGGGACTGGCGCAAATTGACCGTTGAGGAGAAGAAAGCGCTATACCGCGCTTCCTTCTGCCAGACCTTCGCGGAGTTCAAGGCGCCCACCGGCGAGTGGAAGGGGGCCCTCGGCTGGAGTCTCATCCTCGCCTCCCTGTCCATCTGGATCTACATGGGCATGAAGGTGTTCGGTGAGTCATCATCATCTTTAATCCTATATTACGATGGTTTAAAGAAAAGATCCCGAATTGGCAACATTTTTATTCCGTGTGATGCCGGCTTAAAATAGCTTCACCCCATTTCTTCCCGTGGGTGCTGTAAAAAGTTATTGAGGGGCTTGAGGGTTTCATGTGTATTACAATTCTAGGCGACAGGCTGACAACCTGTCACGACAGTACACGAATCATCTGAAATGGCCCTCAATACCTGTCAGACGTGGCGGTAACGACCGTAATTTTACGATCGTTAACGCTCTGCGTAACTCGCAAGGGAAAAAGGCGTGATGTATGTATGTATGGAAAAATATAGCTGCTATCGTGGCGATAGCCACCGCAGCAACAATACGGTTGCTATCGCCACGTCTGACATTTTTGAGGATTGTTTTCCAAGGTAGTTTCAGAAAACCTGTATATCACTATAGTGACAGGTTGTCAGTTAAAATTGTAATACACTTAAAACACTCGAGTCCCTCAGTCTATGCTATTCTAAGGCCGCATCACACGGCACACAATATTTTTACACGTTATATAAAAAACGGTTGTTGTTAATTCGCAGTGTACAGCCCGATCCCGGAGTCGCTGTCGGAGGAGAACCAGAAGGCGCAGCTGAAGCGCATGTTGGACCTCAAGGTCAACCCCATCGACGGGCTCGCGTCCAAGTGGGACTACGAGAACAACCGCTGGAAGTAGACCGCTTCGCCACGGTCAGTGCTACCAACTGCCATTTGTAGAAATTGAAAAATTGACAAGCGTCGACCGCGAGTCGAACTTACGAGCATCAAGAGATTGAGAAATTGACGTAAGCCTTGATTGAGTAATTGTAGCGCAGCAGTGGGCTGGTACCCCACGCGGTCGACGCTTGTCAATTTTTCAATTTCTTATTTTAATTTAAAATGAATAATTCTGGATGTAAAAATATTCGCTGCAAATGTTTTAAAGAGTGAATCAGTCCATGAAACTGAACAACTTTTCCCAAGAAACATAAGTCGAAATATGGAAAATACTGACTTGGTCGGTCGCTGTTTGAGGGAATTTGTTCCTTGGGGAAAATTGTTCAGTTTCACGGGCTGGTTCGCCCCTTAAACGCATATTTGCATCTAATATTTTTACACGGTTTTAGAAAATATTACCCGACTTTGCTACAAAATCATCACCGTTGTATTCTTTATATCGGGTTTGGCGCGCGGAATCATTTGCAGGTAAATACAGGGTGTAAGAGACGGTGTAACGAAAACTTTGCACGCGTGGTCAGACCATAACACTGAACAACTTTTTCTATGGGGGCTATGTTGTTTTTCAAGTTCCCATACAAAGTCAGTCACTTGATCAGGAATTTTGTATGTAAGGGCGATTTTTTTTTTACTTTTCCCATAGAATAAATGGTTCAGTTTCATGGTCTGATCACACCTGCAAAGTTTTCGTTACACCGTCTCTTACACCCTGTATACCCCAATTACATCTGTCAAAAATTGGAGGTTTTCTGTTTGAGAATAATAAAAAAACTAGTATGCCAAGAAATCTGTAGATGAACTTTGAATATTTCGAAAAATGATGAATGAAATCCGTAATATTTTTGGACAGTTTTATGCGTACAACTGTTATATTTTTAATGACCCAGGAAACTAGCGAATTCATCAAAATTGTATCGCGGTAAGAATCCCGTCTTAAATTATTGTGCGTCTAAACCTGTCCTGCCTGCCATAATGAAGAAAATTTTGAAACCTAATTATAACAGGGTGTAAAAATATTAGCTGCAAATATTTTAAGGGGTGAACCAGCCCATGAGACTGAACAACTTTCCCCAAGGATCATATGTCGAAATATGAGAAAATATTTTGGACCTCCCATACAAATTGGGTTGGTCGGTTGGTACATTTTGTATGGGAGGTCCAAAACTTTTTTCTGATTTCGACCTATGTTCCTTGGGAAAAGTTGTTAAGTTTCATGTAGCCCATAAAGCCCAAAAAGTTTCATGGGCTAATTCACCCCTTAATATTTTTACACCTTAAATATATTTGCAACTAATATTTTTACACCTTATATATATTGTTTCAGATGATATGCAGGTGCTTCTAGCTGTGCTACGCGGCACTCTCACGTGTTAGAGTAGACAAATTATGTAATTTATAAGAATAACTCTGTAAGATAAATAAAATGTGATTCCAATCAATCAATACCAGAATTTTCTTTTATTTAAAAAAAGCCATGTGTGGAAATCTACATAAAACCAAAGTACTTGTAAAATAATAGTTATACAGGGTGTAAAAATATTAGCTGCAAATATTTTAAGGCCTGAATCAGTCCATAAAATTGAACAACTTTCCCCAAGGAACATAGGTCGAAATATGAATAAAAATTTTGGACGAAAGGTACCAGCCGACCATGCCAATTTATATGGGGGGTCCAAAAATTTTTTTTGCATTTCGCCCCATGTTGTTCAGTTTCATGGGCTGATTCATCCCTTAAAATATTTGCAGCTAATATTTTTACACCTTATATTTTACATATAGGTACTAAAGTTTTGGGTCACCCCATTTCTTTCCCGCGGGTGTCGAAAGAGGCGACTAAGGGACTGGAGGGTTTCATATACAACTTTAAGCGACAGGCTGACAACCTATCACTACAGTGATACACGAATCATCTAAAAAGGTCCCTCAATACTTGTCAGATGTGGCGATTCAATCGTATTTTTACGGCCGTTAACGCTCTGCCTACCCCGCAAGGGACAAAGGCGTGATATATGTACGGTACTACACCTACATAGAAAATGCCGGATAGCATAATGAAACTTAGAGGAACGTGAGTTATTGTTCACGTTTCAAATTAGCGGGAGACAAAACTCGATACAATACAAATCATATTCCTCCCCAGGGGAGAAAATATGCAACTGTTAGTTACGGGAATCTAACATAATATTTTTACAGGCAAAATGGAAGACTTGGGTAAATGGTGGCTTTTGCTTTGTACGATATTGTTTAAAAAAAACCATACCGCGCGAATTCGCTTAGGATTTCTCATGTAAATTTTTCTATCAGTATTCCTGTTTTTTTATTCTTGCAGATGTAGCATAAAGCACTACGTATCACGTGGAAGCTGCGCTTAGGGCCTCAAACGACACCCTCGTTAGCAATCGGTTCCTTTCTCACCTCGCGATGAATGTACAATTTTTTTGCACCTAGGCTTCATTAAGGAATGTTTAGATCTAAGTCTGGCTGATGCTCGCAGGCCACTGACCTGAAATTAGCTCTGGACTGGTTGTTGCTACAATATTGGTGGCACTCTTTGAAAATCGCCATTTTGGCGCTGGTAGTCAAGTAAATACGAAAGAACCTTAAATAATTTAGTTCCTAAGTCGCCACTGTGGCGCTGGCAGTCAAGGAAAGCAAATTCGATGGTACGCGGTACTCTCGCAGGTGGCGCTTGAATTGGGTCCGCAAAACTAGCTGTCATTTGTATGGGACAACCTATTTTTCTATTCTATTTCAGCCTATTGCAGTATTGCAGTCCACTGCTGGACGTAGGCCTCCCCCAGGGAACGCCATAAGGCACGATCTCCCGTTTTTGCCACCCAGTCGCTACCAGCCGCCTTTTTCAAGTCATCGGTCCATCTGGCCGGAGGGCGTCCAACGCTACGCTTGCCGAGGCGTGGTCTCCACTCGAGAACCCGCTTACTCCACCGTCCGTCGGTTCTACGACAAATGTGGCCAGCCCACTGCCACTTCAGCTTGCTACACTTCCAGACTATGTCCGTCACTTTGGTCTTTTTTCGGATGGCCTCATTCCGGACTTTATCCATTATAGAGATACCAAGCATAGACCTTTCCATAGCTCTCTGAGTGACATGGGCCAGTTTTACTGTCAAGTTCCACGTCTCAGCTCCGTAGGTCATGACTGGTAGGACGCATTGATCGAACACCTTGGTCTTGAGGCATTGTGGCAAAGATGATTCGAGGATGTCACGCAGCTTTCCAAATGCTACCCAGCCAAGCTGCACTCTTCTGGTGATTTCAGCCTCAAAGTTGTCTCTTCCCATCTGCAAAGTTTGCCCAAGGTACACGTATTTCTGGACAACTTCAAGGACTACACCTTCGACGGAGACCGGCTCGGGGATTATGTGTTGATTGCACATGACCTTCGTCTTATCCAAGTTCATCCCAAGTCCAACACGTCTCGAGGCAGAGTTAAGACTAGATAGCATTTTTTGCAGGTCCTGCAGCGATTCGGCCATTATGACTATGTCGTCGGCAAAGCGGAGATGCGTGAGACTTTCGCCGTGGACGTTGATGCCCAGTCCATCCCACTGTAGAGTTTTGAAGACATCCTCCAATGCGTTAGGGAATAGTTTCGGGGATATAACGTCACCCTGTCTTACACCACGGAGCAGTTGGATGGGTCTTGTATTATGGTTTTGTACTTGAACGGACATCGTAGCCATTTGATAGAGGCTTCTCTGCACCTCCACATACCGCCAGTCGACTTGACAGCGCTGCAAGGACTCCAAAACAGCCCAGGTTTCGATAGAGTCGAAGGCTTTTTCGTAGTCCACAAAAGCCATACACAGTGGTTGGTTGTACTCCTCTGTCTTCTGTTTAACCTGCCTTACAGTATGGATGTGGTCCACGGTACTGAAGCCCTTGCGAAACCCGGCCTGTTCCGGTGGCTAAAAAGGCGTCAAATCTTGATGCCAAACGATTCGTGACGACTCTCGAGAACAGCTTATAGACGTGGCGTCTGAGCACGCGTGCAAAGTTTTCGTTACACCGTCCCTTACACCCTGTATAAGGATATCAGCATATCGGAGTATTCCCGTTCTCCCCAAGATCCGTGTCCCCAAAAAAGTGGGGCAAAGTGTAACATAGTAAGACATTGCCCTAATCTCTCTGCTACTGAGTGATTCTCGCATTTGGTCCGGATATGGCCATTTAAAAAAAAATTTTTTCGCTATCAGGGCTACAATTTTTATAAACGTGATACGTATTTGCCTTTTTAATAATATTTTTCGAAAGGCACTCATGTGGGATAATTATCAATAAAGATATGTAAAGGATGGTAATGAAGCCAAGGATGGAAATGAAAAGTACATGGATGATAATGAAATATGACCTCACTGACTGCACTACTGAGGAGATGTCCAGTTCCTACGGTCAGGCTAATGCTTCCTACCATGTCTTACGCCTCCACTGCAGCCCCTGGACATCATCCCTGCGCCTCTGGACTATATCTGCTTGGTTATTCATAACAATGTCTGCTTGGTTATCCATAATAATTCTAGGTATAAAAGTTGAAACTAAATCATTTTTCGTAAAAAATATGGGTAGAAATATAAAAATGATACTTAAAAAAGCATTTTTCTTCATATTTGCTCATTACCATCCGTCAAAATTGGGCCGAAATGGACGGAAATGAGTAGGGTGGAAATGAGGTTTCGACAGTTTTTTTTTTAATTCTCACGATACCTAGATGTTTCAAAGTTATGATACGAAATGGATAAAAGTATAACGAAATGCTATTGTTATATATAGAAAAAAAACATTAAAACAGAACAGTTAATATAATAATCACTGGATGGTAATGACCTCTCACCTGTGACAAAACCAAAATTTAAGTGCGAGAATCAAAATTTAACTTTCTACGAACGTTTTCACAGAGCCACCTCCTGTCAGATGGTTTGGCTGACTTGCAAGGAAGGGGCTTGTGGAGAAAGCAACGTCTTTAGCAGGCTTATTTAAGGATAAAACTTGATGTCAATTCTCGCGGACGGAAATGAAGGATTTCGTGTGACAAAAATACTACTCAAGACATGGTTTTGATTGACATTAGAAAAATTCGTAGATTCTGCCATTGGAGGAATTTTGTATAAATTTTACTACTTTTTTATTTACCGTACCTCTATATATTTTAATATCTTCAAATATTATTTACGGTAACAGAAGATTAACGCTAAAGCTGTGACTGTCACATTTACATTGTAATTCAGAATCTCCTCTTTCTCTTATTCGACGGCTTGTCGAATGATCTCGTTTTCACTTTGAAGTCATCTTCAAATTCTTCACTCAAGATTTCCATCAATAAATCGTTATCCATTAGGTTTGTCAGCTCAGCTAAGCGACTGTCTGTTAACAAATCATAAGAAGATTCGTTAATTTCTGTTTCATCACTTTCTGCCCTCATTTTCTTTGCTGGTTTACCATCGCTTGATGTAACGTTGCTTTGAGTTTCTGTTTTCTTATCATCCTTTTCGTCTATATCCTTTTCTCCTAAATACAGCAACGCCAACATAGGATTATCAGTATTATTGTTTGCATTCGTTTCGACTTCCGAACTTTTCTTTTCACCTTTTACGTGTTTATGATTTTTGCTATGTTTGTTAGATTTTACTGGAGAATCTAACAAAACACTTCCTTCCAAAGCGTTTACGGGTTTTTTTGTTTTGATCTCCTCGCCTTTTTCAATTTTAGTCTCCTGTATTACAGTTTTCACCTCCTGTGTTTTAGGTTTTATCTCATCTTGCTTTTGAGTTACTGTATTGTTATTGTTAACACGTTCTATTTCTAAAACTGGTTCCTCGTTTTTCTCATCGTCTTCCTCTGATATCGATCCTGATTCAATCACTAAATCTTCCAAAACTGGCGACGCAGAAGGTGTATGCAAGCCTTCGTTAGTAGCTGAATCTCGTAGCACAGACGTTGTTATTGTAAATCCAGATATATCCAAGCCTGGCAACTCAGATGATGTGACTAACAATTCAGGTATCCTCAAGCCTGGCATCTTTGATGTTGTTTTTAAATCTCCATCCATCTCTAAATCGGGTTTTACAGATGTTGTGTCCATGAAGTCAGCTATATCCAAATCTAGAAACTCTGATGATTTGGCTAAAAATTCAACCATCTGCAAATCTGGCTTCGCAGACGATGTTGTACCTAAATATTTATCTGTCGTCAAATTTATCATTGAAGTCGTTTTCCTAGAATGCTTCGACTTTGACAATGTTGCTAAATATTTCATCACAGAATCTGAACCATCAGTTTTTTGGCGGGTTTTAGGCGCTTCTTCTGTTTCCGAATCTTCCTCCATTTCTGAAATTTCTTCCATTCCCGAAATTTCTTCCGTTTCCGAAATTCCTACCGTTTGCTTTCCAAGTTCACTCGAATTACCCACATCATCTTTTTCTTCGTTGCTATCATGGTCCTTATTATCCACGGGAATAATTTGTGTCGTTTTGGTTTCGACGCTACTTTCATAGCCTTCTTTAATATGCAAACGTGGGGTTTCATCTATTATCAACGCTGTAACTTTAGGTTCTGGTACATCTGGCACTGTTGGTTCTGACCTTGATACCTGCTTAGATGCCTCATTCTCTAACACACGTAGCATTAACTGTTGCAACTGCGAATTCTGGTTTACGTCTTTTCCAATATTTGTGATTTTATTTGTGTACTTTTCAGCTTCGGCGCTGTCAAACATTGTCTTTAGGAAGTCTTTAAACAATTCTTTGTCTTGGGCTTGTAATTGCTTTCCACCGGGTGGTTTCTCAGTTGATATTCTTAATTGTTTGTGGCGAACACTTATATCTTCGTCTTGTGTTGTCTTTATATCTTCGCTTTGTGTTGTCTCTAGATCTTCGGCTTGTGTTGTCTCTAGATCTTCGGTTTGTGTTGCCTCTAGATCTTCGGCTTGTGTTACCACTAGATCTTCGAGTTTTACTCCACCTTTTGATTCAATAAGATCTAAATCTATCAGTGTTGGACGTTGCGTTCCGAGCAAAAATTTGAGTTTGCCATTGCTCTTCAATATTCTTTCTAGCCGTTTGTCTTCTGGTGGATCATATATATGAGTATGTGGACGTAATGTTGTAGTATACTTGATGACTGGTACAGGCTTGAAAGAAAATAATACAGATTAGTTATTTATAAATATGTAAAATACACCAATGCTTGGATATAATATATGACAAGAGAATACTGCGTTCCCAAGGCGATTCGAACCACTTTAGAGTATTTTTCTAGGAGCATGGGACGAAGTGTATTTTAGACCTACCACACATACTTTCGGTAAGTAACAAATAATTTCTTTAAACCTTCTGACCAGTTTCATGGGCTGGTCCATAGGTTCATCCCTTTAATTTAAAGGAACGCAGTAACACCCCTGTATTTACAGGGTGTTAGGAAAAGTGCCCACTTCCTTTCAAGGGGTGAATCAGCACATGAAAATGAACAACATTCCCCAAGAAACAGGTCGAAATTGGAAAAAAGCATTTGGACCTCTCATACAACCTGACTCAGTATTTTGTAGGAGGTCCAAAATTTTTTATCTTTTTTCGACTTTGATGAAAGGTGTTCAGTTTCATGGGCTGGTTCACACCAAGTCAGTATTCTCCTAACATCCTGTGTAGTTTATTGTTTTTATTACCTGCTCCATAATTCCTTCAATCCAGTCATTATAAAAACCCACTTTGGTGAAGACAGTTGGGGCGTCAGGGGTGCCGCAGGTTGGCGCGCCGAAACTGACGACGCCTGTCAGAATGCCACCAATAACTCCCGGGTCACCCACGTCGCGCTGTCGGATAAAAATCATACTCATACTCTCATACTGACTGTCCCGATGGCGTGGCGGATAGTACCCCTGCCTTCTACGCCGAGGGTCGTGGGTTCGATCCCCACCGAACACAAATATTTGTTAAGTAAAATGTTCAAATATTTGTGTTGAGTCTGGGTGTTTTCTATGTATAATAGATAGATAGATAAACTCTTTATTGCTTACAACAAACACAATATTAAAATACAAAACGGTACAATAAACTATAACTAAGAGTAAGCAAAGGCGGCCTTATCGCTTGTAGCGATCTCTTCCAGGCAACCTCTACCTTTACAGAGACAACTTAACAATTTGCAAGTAGCTGCAGAAGCAAAAGAAAGTTAAATTTTAAAAAAATTACAATTAATACCTAATTAATATATCAATATATCTATAAGCATACATACATACATAATATGTATTTATTTACAAGCTTTGCTTAGTTTGGGGCTAGATGGCGCTGTGTGAATTGTCCAAGATATTTATATTTATCATACTCAACGCCTTTATCCCTTGCGGGGTAGGCGGAGCGTTATCGATCGCAAAATTACGGTCAGTATCGCCACGTCTGACAAGTATTGAGGGCCTTTTCAGATGATTCGTGGATCACTGTGGTGACAGGTTGTCAGCCGGTCGCCTAAAATTGAAATACACATGAAACCCTTGAGTCCCTTAGTTGCCATTTACAACTGCCCTCGGGAAGAAATGGGGTGATGGTATTCTAAGCCGGCATCACACGGCATTCTAAGCCGGCATCACTCGGCATCTAACATGCCGTGATGATATAAAAAAATTAGCTGCAATAAAAATCAATTGTCTGTAAAGTCGATTTACTGACGATAGTTGAACGTGACAGCGTCTTATTATAAGATGTAAAAATATTAGCCGTAAATATTTTAAAGGGCGAACCAATCGTATGAAACTGAACAACTTTCCCCAAGAAACATTATGTCGAAATAAGTAAAAAGAAAATTCCTCCCATACAAAACTACCTACCAACTGACCAAGTCAGTTTGTATGGGAAGTGCAAAAAAATTCCCTAATTTTGACTTATGTTTCTTGGGGAAAGTTGTTCAGTTTCATGGGCTGTTTCACCCCTTAACATTTTTGCAGTTGATTTTGTTACACCTTATATGTTCGTTTATTTTTTCTTTTAGACCCACTTCAACGGACGTAAAAAGTGCGAACTTCCATTTTTTGACTGTTAATTTTCCTTAAATCCCTTAAACCTTCTCCTAAATCTGTCAAAAACTTTGCTGAAAACCGCATCTAAACGCAAGATAATCGCGGACAAACATACATACTTACATACAGGTCAAACTGAGAACCTGAGAACCTAATTTTTTATTGTTTAATAAAATACACTCACGTTACACGCGCCACTGCCGGCGCTGATAGAGCCACCGCAGAAATGGCGATGGGTCACATACTCTCTGAAAAATAAACAACATAAAGGAGAATTTATAATTTAGAGTATCGTTTGATGCCGGCTTAGAATACCATCACGCCAAATCCTTCCCGCGGGTGTCGTAAGAGGCGACTAAGGGACTCCAGAGTACGGGGCATTGGTGTATTACAATTTTTAGGCGACAGACTGACAACCTGTCACTATAGTGATAGACATGTTTTCTGAAACAACCTTGGAAAACAATCCTCAAAAATGTCAGATGTGGCGATAGCTACCGTATTCTTACGGCCGTTAACGCTCTCCGTACCCCGCAAGGGATAAAGGCGTGATATATGTATGTATGTAAAGGAGAATCCCTTCCACAATACAGCGGACCCCGCTCCGTTGTGGGATGACCCGGTATTAATTTTCATTTACATTGAAAAGCCGCATGGTCGGTGGCCAAGTGGTTAGGACACCGGTCTTACAATCGTGAGACCCGACTTCGATCCCCGCCATGTATCAATGTGTTTTTACTCCCGTTCATTTTACCGACTGCTCTTACGGTGAAGGAAAAACATCGTGATGAAACCCACATTCAAATAAAATTTCGATTCAGATGATACTTATTTGAATGTGACTTAACCTAGGATCCGGGCCAGCTTAGCCTTCGGGTTGCAGAGTTCAGATGGCAGTCTTTCTGTGTAACAAATTTGTTTCCACGTCAAATCCCCTAGGTTATGTAGCCTACCCCGACAGAGAATGGGATAAGGCAAGGAGAAAGATATACTGTGGTAGATAAGTAGTTAGGTGCTTACTTAGAGTATACGTCCTGGCAGTCATCAAGTGCGTAAAGGTTAAGAGTGGAAAAATGCAGCTTATTTTCAAACGGGTTGTGGAGTACGTTGCTACTCTAAAAAACACAAAAAACGAGTTACTTTATATAAGGCGTAAAAATATTAACTGCAAATATTTTAAGGGGTGCACCAGTCCATGAAACTAAACAACTTTCCCCAAGAAACCTAGGTCGAAATATGAAATAAATTTTTGGACCCCCCATACGAAATTACTAACCGACCAAGTCAATTTGTATGGGAGGTCCAAAACAGTTTTCATATTTCGACCTCTTTCTTAAGGAAAGATGTTCAGTTTCATGAGCTCATTCACCCCTTTAAATATTTGCAGCTAATATTTTTACACCTTATAGAGAACTGTTGGGGTATGTCCCGAAAGTTAGGGTCTTTAAAACAAATCGCCTTAATTGTGCCTGTGTCGAATACATTTGGGTATAAAAACGATTGAATCCAGGAATTGGGCAACAGTAGCACAAAATAATTAATAGTAATAGCATAGCAGTAGTCCCTGTGAATTCAATTCCTTGAACTACGCCAATCATCTGTCAAGCATGGTAAGTAATGACAAACACCCCCACAATAGGGCAAGGGTAGCAGTGAACTTGTTGACCTGGATGTAGCAGTACCTACTAACGGTAGAAGTAGGTGGTTCAAATCCTGCCTTTTTTTAAAGTTTTCTATTAACTGTATCCTTAGGCAAATGTTCTAATCTAAGAGTAGGTAGGTAGGATGAATCCTTACCGTCTTGGCACCCCATCCTACCAGTTGCACCCTTCCCGCATTACTCGCCAGCCGATGTTCCAATGTATCCAACCGAATCTTCTTCACGTTCTTATTTTTGAACTTGATTTGCCTGACCAACCGCATCACCGCTAGGTTGTGGTTCAGGTTCTTGGGGTTATATCCTGGGTGGAAGTACACCTCCAAGACGTCTACGACCTCCCCGCCAGCCTCGTAGAATGTGCTTCCTACTCTCACGGACAGGAATAAAGGGTTCTCGCGATAGAAGCGATTGTTCCAAGCCCTGCGTGATAAAATGGCACTTAGGCATACATTTTTGTAAGCTGATCTTAAAACAACAACGCCAAAATATTTTGGGACCATTGTATCGTTTGATCTAAAGTTTCCAAATATAGAATAGACAGAGGATTTATCTAATTTTACCAAACCAAAAAGCGAAACTAGGTACTTAAGTATTTAGGCCTTTATAAGCTGTAATCCGGGGTACATTGCCATTAACCGGAAAAGAAGATGTTATGTTCCAAATACTGTTCTGCCAGCTAAGCCAAAGTCTTGGTTTTGGATCTAAAGAGCTAATAAAAAGTGCAATGAAAGAATCGATACACTTACAATTGTAAGCAAGAGGCCGCGGTGAGGACCAGATCGGACTTGATGATGGACCCTCCACACTGGAACTTGCCGAAGATCTGTATGCTCGCCATGAAGGGGAAATTCTTGATCTTTGTACGTTGGCCATTGTAGATACGTCTGCCGCTGGTCACCGTCTCAGTTTCATCTGAGCATTGCATAGTACACACACAAATAACCTCTATCTCTTGCTGAGTAGGCAGAGCGTTAGCGACACACACAAATAACCTCTATCTCTTGCTGAGTAGGCAGAGCGTTAGCGCCCGTATTAAAATACGGACGCTATCGTTACGTCGGATAAATATTGGGGGCAGTTTCAGATCATTCGTGTATCACTGTAGTGACAGATTGTCACACTGAAACCCTCGATCCCCTTAATCGCCTCTAACGACAATCGCGGCAAAGAAATGGGGTAGTCCTATTCTAAGCCGGCATCACACGGCACGGCATTGTAATGATTTTGCGTCTATTCATCACTAGTCATGTACCGTATACTTTAGAGATCTATTAAATAATGCAAATGTCAGGTACAGGTAACCAGACGGATCTTTCAAAATCCTTAGTTATCTAAAGGAACTTCACGGTGATCTAAATTTGGTGATGCAGACCTTGATTGTAAATATTTAATAGACACTCGAAAATTTTCCACTACCTTGTACTTCAATCCTACTGAACAACTAGAACTTAATGAGAAAACTAAGGACCCTTACAAAACCCTTTTACCTATACGCGTATTTCAAATGAAGCTAGTACATCTTATTTTGATAGGTATAACAACTTACTCCAAATAGGAATGTCATCCAGAATATAATCGTCAGATATGGTGTTAGAGTTAGGAGCATCAGTGGTAATATTTAGATCTAGTTTATCCTCCTGCTGCAGAATTTTCAGTATTTCCTTGTTAAGTATCGCATCTTTATTATGTTCTACATCGTACGTGTTCTTTATAAGTTGCACATTTTCTTCTATATCGTAGTCGAGGGTTTTGAGATCATTAACAAGCAAATTTTGCAGCGTCACCACATTTTCTTCATCGAGTATTTCGTTTAGCACATCTATCAATACGGGATTTATTAGTTGTGTTTTATCAACTCTCGTAAGTTTAGCTATTTCTTTCAGGGTACTATAATCTGCTAGAGTCAGTGATATGAAATAGTTGTACACAAGAGAATAGTGTTTTAATATTGGTTTATCTTTAACATGTCTCAATCCCAAATGGTGAAACAAAGAGTTGAAAGTCGCTCTTATATCAGATTCTGCTTGAATAATATTATTATCTTCAACATTTGGTAAGCTTACTAGGCTTCCGCTTTGTTCAATAATATAAAATATGGCAAAAACAAATAGGAACTTAGTTTCAAACATGTGCACTTTTGAAATTATAGGTTATTGTAGAAAACATCTGTTACATAGTTACGAAAATATTTTTAGCACAGGCACCGGTACCGAAAAATATTATATTCTTGAACGATATATTTATAACGACTTCAAAAATATAGGTACGAGTACCTAGCATGATTTTATTACAAAACTTTTATAGACGCATTAAAATGGGCTAGCAAGATTAAATAATACAATAAAATAACAAAAATCTACTTTATTATATTAAACTAACAATAATATAATAACTAAATAAATTCGATCCTTACTCCTTGGATCCTTAAAAGATAACAACAATTGAAAATATCTCCAATTATTTTCGCTCTTCAATTAATCGTATAAACATGGCGAATATTTACTGAAACAAAATAACAGCAACTTAGTTTCTGGAAGTGTGATTTCTGAAGTCGTGTACGGAAGTCCGCAACGACTGGTTTAACCACTCGTATCACAATTTTTACTACGGTGAAATGGGGAAAATGAGGCTAGCGGGTAACTTGAGACATGGTCGACACCAGCATCTATGAACCAGCTATAAGCCTATAACTGTTTGATAAATTTAGAGTCCAAAGTTTTCAACCAGTTGCAACGTTATAGCTGGTTCATAGATGCTGGTGTCGAGCATCTCCCAAGTTACTCGCTAGTTTCATTGAACCCATTTGACTGTACTCGACTTTTTAATTAGTTGATTAGGGTATGTGTATAGATTTGTGAAACAAGCACAGCATCGAAAACTGATAACTAAATGGGAAGTATCGACTGTGGGAACTTTTCTATGTATCTGTATCCAAATCCAATCTGTATTGACAGATCTCGAGTTAGTTTATGATATTACGAGTATACCAGGGCCCCAAGTCTGCTATTTTTTGTCATTGTAACGCCATCGAAACTCAACTGTCATTTAATTGCCATTGCGATTTTTCTCTACTTCAAACTGTTAGCAGACTACGAAATGACCGAAATCATCCAACTGAGATCCAGTCGACATCCAACTGAAACGATTTTCATTTTACAGACTTAGGGCTTGTTTGATTTGCTTTAGGTTGTAATTTTGACATTGAGTCATATTAATACTCAAACAATACATTTCCTTGGAACTTTTTCTTTTTCAGTTTAGCTGAGCGCTATCTATGTAGAATTGAAAACCGGCTATTGAGAATGAGTCAAATTGTTTTATTTTAATGTTTTCAACACAATAAATACTTTTTTCTAAAAATATTTTAACATTCTTGTCAAGTAGGTACAATCACGATAACATATTTTTACACTGGACCTTTACTGGATACATACATACATATATCACGCCTTTATGCCTTGCGTGGTAGACAGAGCGTTAACTGCCGTAAGAATACAGCCACTATCGCCACGTCTGTCATTTTTGAGGCTTGTTTTCCAAGGTTGCTTCAGAAAACATGTGTATCACTAAAGTGACAGGTTGTCAGCCTGTCGCGTAAAAATTGTAATACACCAGTACTCTCGAGTCCCTTAGTCGCCTCTTACGACACCCGCGGGAAGGATGTGGGGTGATGCTATTCTAAGCCGGCATCACACGGCACGGCTGGATAGATTCGTCATAAAAAAAAAACAATTATAGTTAGTTCCAGAGGCATTATTCGGAAAGAAATCAAGGGAATACGTTTGTATAAAACCGCCCCGCTAGGGGACCTTGTTACTTATGTAGCAACATGAAGCTCACTCAAGTGTTTCACAAGCATACAAGACGCAACAAGAGCTCTCAAGATGGCGCCACGTGACAGAACAATAGGCCTGAAACGCGGTATCGAAGTGTTCACTGCGCAATGCATATATACAACTTCTAATCCAATCCAGGTGGACCCGTCGGTCCCCTGGCCACAACACCCGGCCAGGCGGGTAGCTACCCTTTTCCCGACACCACCTGAATTCCTCCTGTCACCCGCCATACTTACTTTCCACGTATCCTTATCGTAGTCCCATTTGGAGGAGAGGCCGTCTATCGGGTTGACCCTGATTTCCAGCATTTTTCGGAGAGCAGCAGCCTGCCACTCATCAGAAAGGCTTTCCGGCAGGGGCTCGTTCACTGCAATGGAAGACGTCTGATTAAGGAAAGGATCAGGAGCTCAATTTCTGTTCGTTTTCGGTTCCGTGCACGAAAGTCCAAAACGACTGGTCTAACCCCATCATACACATGAAACCGTTGAGTCCCTTAGTCGGCTTCTACGACACCCACGGGAACGAAATGGGTGATGCTATTCTAAGCCGACATCACACGGCACAGTCATATCATACTCATAAAAGACTGCTAGCCAAAATTTTAAAAAAGCAGCTTACCGAAATATTTGGCGAACATCATCCCCCAAAAGCCGAATGAGGTGGTGAATAAGACGCCACCAAGAATCAGCTTCCACTGGCCAGTGAAGGCTTTGAACTCCGCAAAGGTCTGGCAGAAGGAGGCTCGGTATAGAGACTTCTTCTCGTTGCAGTTCAGCATCCTCCAATCGCCCTGCTCCTTCTCCCGTAAACACTGGGTAGATGACAGGGTAAAAAATAAGCAAATATCCATACATACATACATACATACAAAAATCACGCCTTTATCCCAGTTAGGCAGAGCGTTAACTATCGTAAAAATACGGTCGTTGTCGTCACGTCCGACAAGTATTGAGGGCCCTTTCAGATGATTCGTGTATCACTGTAGTGACAGGTTGTCAGCCTGTCACCTAAAATTGTAATACACATGAAACCCTCAAGTCCCTTAGTTGCCTTTTACAACACCCGCGGGAAGAAATGGGGTGATGCTATTTTAAGCCGGCATCACACGGCATGACATCACATCACCTTATTATTTCTTGCCCGCGGGTGCTGTAAGAGGCGATAGAAGGCTATATAGGGTTTTATGTCTATAAGTTACAATTCACTTTTGTAACAACTAAAAACATCCTATTGTTGGCCTATTGGCGGAGTCTTCCCTCAACCTGTTACTATAGTGATACACATGTTTTCAAGTGATAAAGGCGTGATATATGTATGTGATGTGATGCTATTCTTAGCCGGCATCACACAGCGGACGTACTCCTGTACGAATTACTTACACAGATATAAGAATCGCTCTCCATAAATCTGATAGCAGGGAATGGAAAATGAGAGTCATCCTTGTAAACCGCCATGCCGTTGTGACCGTGCCCGACTACATCTCTATTGCCTATGAAGATGTGAAAAAGTTTTATTAGATATCTCTTTTTTTGTGTGGGACACCGAGTCGCCCAGCGACCCAGTTTTATTAGGTAACAACCATGAATACAAAGGTACATAGGAATAGAATGGAAGAGGAAGACATGTTGCGCCGACTCCCAAATAAATTGGGGGCAAGCAGATGATGATGTCATGAATACAAAGTCGAAACTTTGAAAATGGCTGGAGGATTGGCCTACCTCCTTTCATTGAAACTCTGCTAGAGTCGTAAAAGGCGACTAAGGGACCAATCTGGATAATGGGTAACAGCGTATTCTGCACTTGCACTACGCTCGCCAAAACGCTAATCAGTGTGGCAAGTGCTTCCCAATGGTACTTCCTAATTTGGGGAGGCCCATGTTCAGCAGTGGACTGTCGTAGCTGATGAAGATGAAGATCTCTCATGCAGAGATATTTTTAACCAACACTCCTGTATTATGCTTGACGAGCGAAGTGGAAGGAAAGACTATTCAATTCGTAGTCGTCTTTTAGGTGACACTAGAGTAAAAATGGGGTAATGCCGTATTGACAAGAACCATCTGTAGTCTCCTGCAGTCCTGGCATGCCTTGTGGCATACTTGGCTAGCATAAATTATTGATGGGTCTGATGAAGGTCTGATCAAGGAGTAAAGTGAAATACCTATATAGGGTCTGATAGGTCCTGTGGATTCATCTAAGTTCCTGTTACATTCATCTAAGTTGGCTAGCATGTAAGGGTGGGTTTACCTATGCGAGACCATCCGTATGCGTTTCTCGTGTTTTGTAACAACTTCTTATTGATCCGCTTGAGGGACTTCCACATTTTTAGGAGATAGTTGACCCTGCCTTTGGGATAGAAACTTTGACAGACACTAAAAATCCAGTCACGACACGACTCTTGGCTTGGCAACAACTTGACAGGCTGGCAGACAGGGTCCGTCAGTTCTTGGGCTATACACTTACAGTATATTAACTTGGGCAGATACTGGCAGATCTTTTTCAAGTTAACAACGAGTTTGGTTCCAATGAGTTTTTATCAGAGGAAACTTTTCGTTGCACCTTGGTGGTGAGCAATATTTATTTGTGACATAACATATAGACTAGACCAATCCTAAACTGCATTCTTAGCCGGGATCGACTTTATTTTTACCACAATTTATGACTAACAATTCCAATTCTTCCCGGGGATGTTGTAAGAGGCAACAAAGGGACTCGAGGGTTTTATGTGTATTACCACGTATAACTTCAGGCGACAGGCTGATAACCTGTGATACACGAGGAATCATCAGAAGAGTCCCTCAATATTTGTCAGACATGACGATAACGACCGCAGTTCTGCGATGGTTAACGCTCTGCCTACCCCGCAACGGATACAGGCGTGATTTGTGTGTATGTATGTGTAAGACTAACACCAAACTAACACCTGGATTCTATGTTAGTGGATACCTACATAATATGCTTCGATGCACCACAGCGCTTTTAGTTTGATTTGAGTCAGTGCTTGGAGCCACAGAGCAAGGATGTCATTCGTGTCTTCTCTGGTCTGCGTCAGGAGCATTTGGAGAAAGCACTCATAATAAAACAACCCAGAAATAGAAATAAACACATTTATTAAAAAATAAATAAGTAAACTAAAAGTAAAAGTTATGGCGCTATCAAAACAACCAATCAAGAATGTCTTATAATCATTTCAAATTCAAGGTCCTCAGTTCCCGATCGTTGCATCCCGAGGGCTTACTTAGGATTTGGAATTCCAGGAATTCTCAGTGAAAAACTCCCGGCTGAACCCAGTTGTTTACCTACTTTGAAAGAGCGCAGATCAAAGAAATCATGCGCGCGCACCTTGGCGTGATGACTTGTTAGTCTGTGTCTCTGTGAAGACCAACTCGCTTTTATTATAGTCTAGGAAATATAATTTGGGCCGATGAATGTTATCTTTAAACGATTGCTTCACTACATAGTATAACGCAAAGTTGCTTTTCGCGTCTGTCTGTATGTATGTATGCTTAAATCTTTAAAACTATTCAACGGATTTTAATACAGCTTTTTTTAATAGATAGAGTGATTCAAGAGAAAGGTACTATATAATACTGTATAATACTTGCCGGGGAAATATCTTATTCCCTCGGGAAAATAAGTTGCAGCGGGCGCAGCTACTGGACGGACTGCTAGTTCTACTATATAGGTAAGTCTTTTGTTCTTTTCTTCTTCGTGTGGGACACCAAGTCGTCCAACGACCCGATGAACCCTTGTGTCAGAATTTTTCAACCACCGTTTTGTTCTATTGTAGTTACTCACATAAAGAAGCCGTTAAGCCGAATCAGCTCAAATTATATTTCTCAGTCTATGCCTGGGTTTATGCTACATGACTTTCGTAATATAGACATTAATACCTCATATTGGCATTAAGTCCACACACATACCTACATAAATTCGATCGTGAACTTGAGTCAGCATTCAGAAATATTTAATTACTAAACTTCTTGACAAATTTTCTTGAAAGTGTCTAGTCATTTGAAAATGATGTCTTGGTCTCGTTTCGTGCTCGTGATACACTATCTGGTATAATGGCCTGAAATAAAAGCAAAGAATGTTATTTGAAAGAGTGTTTTTACACAGGGTGTTAGAAGTAGTAACTTCCTTTCAAGGGATGTCCAGTACCAGTCCTTGTACTAAACAACTTTACTCAAGAAACATAGGTCGGAATATATGCTTAAATGTGCTATAATATCTTAAAATATTTGCAGATTTTTTTATACCCTGTATATATAATGTCCGTATACTCGTAGTGCCGTGCGATGCCGGCTTAGAATAGCGTCACCCCACATCCTTCCCGCGGGTGTCGTAAGAGGCGACTAAGGGACACGAGGGTATTGGTGTATTACAATTTTTAGGCGACAGGCTGACAACCTGTCACTATAGTGATACACATGTATTCTGAAACAACCTTGGAAAACAATCCTCAAAAATGTCAGACGTGGTGATAGCGACTGTATCCTTACGGCCGTTAACGCTCTGCCTACCCCGCAAGGGATAAAGGCGTGATATATGTATGTATGTATGTATACTCGTAGTCTTCGTAGTTACCGACAGATGGCGGAATACATAATTATGACTTTATCGGCTTTACGCGCGTAATATTTTAAACTACTAAGTAACATTGCGGAGATCAGAAAGAAAAAAACAAAATACATTTCGGAGGCGATAAATCCGAGCAAGGCTCGGTCAACCGGGTATGTATATCTTAAGCTAGATCTTGACAAGCCATTTCAACCCTTGTCTTTTGAATGTCTAACAGTTTGCTCTCATGACATTTTACTGCTATGAGCCTATGACACGTTGCTTTTACTGGGTTATTAAGACCATCCCTCATTAGAAAGCTGCAACCAGGCGACCACGTGGGTAGCTACCCTTTTCCCTCCTCCGTCGTCACTCGGCATACTGGTCTCATCATCCATCACTCCTAAAAAACAGCAATAGACGTATCCAGCTCACCTTCCATTCGTCTACATCGTAATTCCACAGCGAGGATAGTCCGTCAATGGGGTTGACATGTAATTCCAGCATCCGCCTTAGCTGTGCCTCCTGACTTTCCAGGCTTAGACTGGCTGGCCGCTCTTCTGCGACTGAAATCAGAAGGGTTCATCGGGTCGACTCTGTGTCTTGTTATACCATCGTGAGCAGCCACTACAATCCACTGTTGGACATGGGTCTGCCGTGAGGTGCCGGCTTAGAATAGCATCACCCTGTTTCTCCCCGTGAGTGGTCGTAAAAGGCGACTAAGAGATGAATTCAGGGAACGGGCAGAAGCGTTTCCTGTGAATATCTACAAAATCTTGCACTGCGCTTGTCAATCCGCCTGCCAAGCGTCGTGAGTATGCATTGCGGGAGGCCCATGCTCAGCTGTGAACTGTTGTAACAGTAGCTGTACGACATGGGTATCTCAGTTATGAAGGATTATGCCACTATCACTGCTCTATAAAATGTACCTACCTAACTTTATCCAAATACCACACCGAACTTAACAATCTGGCCAAACCCATTCTTATGATGACAGTGCTTTTTTCTTTGGGGAAAGTTGTCCAAAGTCAGGGGTTCACCATAAAAAAAGAACGCAGTACTTATTCCAACACCCCTTTCGTTCTTTTCCTATACACCGTAAGAATAGGAAGAGGCTTCTAAGAGCGTTTAAAGTATATATCCAGCACTGGCTGGGCTGATGTCAGCTAATTTAAATAACGATGATGGTGTATTATAATTTACCGTAAGCAGAGAAAAATATTTGGCACCAGAAAGCAAACGAAGTGGCGAAGAAGACACTGCCGAGAATTAATTTCCACTGTCCTGTTACGGCTTGGAACTCAGCGAAGGTCTGGCAGAAAGAGGCGCGGTATAAATCCTTCTTTTGTTTACAAGAAAGCAACTTCCAGTCACCTTTTTCTTTTAATCGGAGACCCTGAAGAAAAATACTGTTGTATATGAGTTTCCGTATAGAATATCTATAATAACAGCACGAAATAACATATGAGCATGGATATATACACAAGTTAGCAAGCGAACGGTCCCTGACCTACATACCAAGAACCAACCAATACGGTAGATAGGTCACATATGCTCACATAGGTTTGGAGAACCAACGGCAATAGCTCTATAGGGTTCGGGAGTAGCAGCCAGTGGAACAAGGATATTTTTTTTGCATGATATTAGATGTCTTTGTGGTCTACGGAAGAAGCATGTCGAGAGGATGTTGGATAAAAAACTCAAAATTCGCATCGGGACGCAAAAGAAGTCTGCCTGACTGGATCAGAATATCATCATCATCCTCCCTGCCCTATCCCGTTCTCTGTCGGGGTCGGCTACCTAACCTAGGTAGGGGGTTTGACATGTTACCAAGTTTTAACACAGAGCATATGCCATCTGACCTCGATTAGAATATCATCACTTACAGAAATAGATGGCGTGTTCTCGCAAAACCTTATGGCTGGGAAGGGAAAATGTGCATCATCTTTGTACACTTTCATTCCATTACACCCATGGCCGACCACGTCTCGATTCCCTATCCTGGACGTCCCGTATGACGTCCTAACACTATATGCGTAGGGTAAATAGAAATTCACTGATCTGCTCAACATTCTTCTACAAAAAATACTAAAAATAAAATTGTTATGAAAAACTACAAAAACATGACTAGGATGACTAGTCAATTCAACAATCTCGAGACCAATGTCAATTCAACAATGTCATTCAACTATCAGATCATTTCTGAGATTAGAACAAAAAGTTAGTATATTTATCGAACCAAAACTATTAGTATGTACCTATTTGTTATTAGTCTACAGGACATTATTACTTACTACAGTGGTTACTATACACTTGTGGTGTGCGTGCAAGTACTAAAAAGTAATCTCCAAATAAAATTCCTGATAACTTTCTGCCAAGTAGAAACTCGCTCAACGATGTTTGGTTTCAAGAGAATTATTGAGCACGTTCGTATAAAAGGCGTGAGGACTATTTACGAAAGCAGAATAGGTAATAGAGACATAGTTGGCCATGGATGCAACGGCCAACCAGTTTATAAAGACGATGCCCATTTTCCTTTCCCCGCTATAAGGTTCAGAGAGAACACCGAAGATATTCAAGTAAGTTGAACTGTTTTCACATCTTTAGACGATGGGCTGACAACTTGCTGACAACCAATAACTACACAGTTTCCTGAAATGACTATCTCTCTCTCTCTCTCTTCGTGTGGGACACCGAGTCGAAATGACCCTAAAAACTTATGTGTAACTTTAATAGTGACTGAAACCGAAAACTCAGGCCGGTCATAAGCTTTCCCCAAGGAACATAAGGTTAAAATACGTAAAAAGAACTTAGACCAAAAAATTTACGAGAGGAGGATTATTCTTATTGTCAAAAATGCCTTCACCAGCCAAACTTAGAACCATCTCGTATCCCATTCTTGATCGCATTCTTTGCCTCAGTGTCTTCGTGAAAAAGAGAAAGGTGATTGGAAGCAGTTGAGTAAAGAAGAGAAGAAGGAATTGTACCGTGCCTCCTTCTGTCAGAGTTACTCTGAGTTCCAGCACCCAACTGGGCAGTGGAAGCTGATTCTCGGGGGTGTGCTGTTTTGTACTTCCTTTACGTTCTGGTGTCAGATGTTCTATGATAATTTAGGTGAGCGATATAACTATGCATAGGCATCTTCTTTCATCATTCTCATTTATTTGGTTTTGTATTATAGTAAAAATGTTGCCGTGTGATGCCGGCTTAGAATAGCATCACCCGACATCCTTCCCGCGGTTGTCGTAAGGCTAAGACTCGAGGGTATTGGTGTATTACAATTTTTAGGCGACAGGCTGACAATCTGTCACTATAGTGATGGATTCACTGCCACCATGTAGTTCACCATGATC
The DNA here is from genome assembly GCA_029255805.1 of Keiferia lycopersicella. Taxonomy (NCBI): domain Eukaryota; kingdom Metazoa; phylum Arthropoda; class Insecta; order Lepidoptera; family Gelechiidae; genus Keiferia; species Keiferia lycopersicella. The sequence goes on from JARACZ010000033.1 coordinate 4,006,154, forward strand.
GGCAGATATTCCAAGATCAGACACTCTACCTTTTACAAAGCACCCTTGCGCTGCCAGGATTCTTAGATAACTGAAAGTTTTGCCAATCAAACTTTATTTTAAACAGTTTTATGAAGTTTATTTTTTCTTTTTTTTCTCTTTAGGATGCTTTGAAGAGTTAAACTGCTGTAGCTGACAATCATGATTTAAACTAAGGCTGGTAAGACTAGTGAGTTCTTAAACGTTTTGCAGACTTTTCCGTTTCTTAGCGTGTAGCGGCTTTTAAGTCTGCCCTACCGATTTTTTATAAAATATAGGCATCTTTTTGAATAATTTACCTGGTACCCAGAGACTCCAGGTTTTATTTGCGGCAAAGCAGTTATTTATGCGGATTTGAATTCCAAGGTTTAGAATAATGGCGTCCCACTATTACCTATTCAGTGATAGCATAGTATCTGTGTTTCAGTCCAATTCGTTCTTCCCAGAACAACTCCTAAGCCTAGTCTCGGCCCAAGGCTTGATTGGGCTGGTTGTTTGAAGAACCAATCAAATATTTTTGGGTGAGCACGTGCTCCCCACCAAGCCGACAGGCGTAGATTTGATAGCCCCGGGGCTAAAATTGCATAGACCAACACAAAAAAAAAGTATCTGTGTGCAGTGGCCGAACCTCTGCCTTGGTCGGCTACCAAGGAGGGCCAGAAGGCGCAGCTGCGGCAGATCCTGGACTTGCACGTGAACCCGGTAGATGGCGTATCCTCCCTCTGGGACTATGAGAAGGACGACTGGAAGGTAAGAAAGAACCTGTGAGAACTGATCCCGTGGTATGATACTCTGTTTAATAAAATAATTATGAATGCCGTGGGATGCCGGCTTAGAATAGCATCAACCCACATCATACCCGCGGGTGTCGTAAAAGGCGACTAAGGGACTTGTGAGTATTGGTGTAACATAACACAATTTTTAGGCGACAGGCTGACAACCTGTCACTATCGTAATACATAGTTTTCTGAACCAAGAAAACATACCTCAAAAAAATAAAGACGTGGCGATAGCGACCGTATTCTTACGGCCGTTAACGCTCTGCCTACCCCGCAAGGGACATAGGCGTGATATATGTATGTATGTGTGTATGTAATAAATAATTATGAGGTATGTTAATAAATTACAGATAATTTTGTTACAGAAGTAAAAGTTATATTTGAAGAATCTTGTCCTGCGTAGAAGTGATGACAATCTGAATTCTTTTTAATTTTTGCAGAATTTTTTGTGCAATAAAATTGCTTTCCCCTTAAACCATTTTTCATTACCAAACTCAAACTCAAAATTCAAAGTACCATCTACTGCTATCATCATATCATAGACGAAAATCCAAAAATACAAAACTGTCACGACTATCACTTTGACTCAACGCAAGACATAAAATTTTGATCATTTGACCGGATTTCCCGTAAGATTTTACCAAGATTTGTTATGCTTTAAAGCATATAAATAAACGATTTAGACCTTTACATTTTTACATTGACTACGTTTTCGTAGGATTTAGAATTGTTATCGGCCTATGTTTAGATGATAATAATTTTACAATGTTTCTGGCGAAAGTGAGCAGAAGGATCAGACAGATACACATTCGTGTAATACTCACAAGAAACATACATGGGAGATGTAGAAGTGGTAATAGGGATGTTGTGGGCCACGGCTGCAATGGTATGAACGTGTACAAAGACGATGCACACTTTCCCTTCCCTTCTATCAGGTTCAAAGAAAGCAGTAAGGATATTGTTGTAAGTATCGATTTGATATCCAACGAATTACACAAATTTTTAGTTTTTAGTACCCTGTGAATCAAAAATGCCGTGTGATGCCGGCTTAGAATAGCATCACCCCTTTTGCTACCCGTGGGTGTCGTAAGAGGCGACTGCGGGACTTGAGGGTTTCAGGTTTTTACAACTTTTAGGCGATAGGCTGACAACCTGTCACTATAGTGATACATAAAATTATCCCAAATGGCCCTCTATATTTGTCAGACGTGGTGACATCGACCGTATTTTTGCGGCTGTTAGCGCTCTGCCTGCCCCGTAAGCGATAAAGGCGTGATATATGATGTGTATATATGTGAATCAAATTACTGACATCGGGACATAAACGTTGCATGCCCTCCGGCCAGAAGGGTGGCGTAAGTTACATGCTGTGTGGTCAGCCTGGCCAGTCCCGAGGCAGTGCCTTTATTTTTTTTATCCCACTCGTGCCGCGTTTCGGCCAGGAAAATATAATTGTTATAAAAAAGAAAAAATTGTCAGGCACAATGACTAATTTATTTAATCAGTGAGTGAGAGTATTGTATTAATAACTTACTGACATTCTAAAATCATTCATTGTGAATATACTTGGAAATAAACGATTCAAATCTTGAAATCTTGGACCGATGACTTTAAGACGGCGGCTCCAAAAATAAGATGTTGTGCCTTATGATATATTTTATGTATATGACGTACCCTAGGGAAAACCTACGTCCAGCAGTAGACTGCTATAGGCTGATGTATGTTACGAACCAGTTATCTACCTACATCGACAGCCGTGAGACATTTTAGTCTCCAGACTATGTCCACAGAGATGATCCAAATGGTAAAACATGCACTTGTCGAGTCATGTCTTCTAACTTCCTCTGTAAATTTCAGACTTCCAAAATTCTCGTCATAGTCGTTTAGTGTTTCCCAATGATGTGATGATAAGTTAGGAGGTTAAAGACGTGATAAGTATAAGTCTAAGTAGAAGCATGTCTAGGAAGTAAAGTTAGAGTGCGGACTTTTTGCGACAAAATTTTGAAGACTTGATTCTGGTTGTTCATTGGGTCTCTGAACCATATGTGACTTCTCTTTCTAATTCTCCTAGGGTCTTAGAATAAAAGAACAAGGCAACTGGAAACTTCTTTCATGTGAGGAGAAGAAGGCACTATATCGTGCCTCTTTCTGCCAAACCTTCGCGGAGTTCCAAGCCTTTACAGGCCAGTGGAAGCTCATCATGGGTGGCGTCTTCTTCCTAACCTCATTTGGCTTCTGGGCGATGATGTTCAATCACTATTACGGTAAGCAGTTTAGTATGAATATAGCCGCAACTGTCTGGATCACTACCACTGCAAGTTATCCTTCATATTATGATCCTTTTCCCTTAAGAGCGCTATTGTAGTTTTTCTACAAATTTTCGAAAATTGTCTTTGTAAACACGCAATTTCTCGAAACCCATTACGAAAAAAAAAAATATTTTTTTACATCTAGTCAATCATGTTTAAAACTGAAAAGTCTATTATGAAAATATTGTCATTTTAATTTGTAACCTGTAATATGAAAGCGAAATCCAAACCTATGCGTCACAGGCAGTCGCACTTCCACTGCGCCACATAGGCTGATGTGATGTGATGTGTATTATGGTATTCTCTTCTCTTTTCGTTTGGGACTCCAAATCGTCCAAAGACCCGATAAACCCTAGTGTCAGAATTTTTCAACCGCCTTCTAAAAATAGCAGGCTTCTGACATAGTTGTGTACCGACCGCCGTCTAAGTGATCATAGACAGCAAGGTTTGTCGTGTGATGCCAGCGTAGAATAGCATCACCCCAATTCTTCCCGTATTCATGTGTATTACCACGTATTACAACTTTAGGCGACAGGCTGACAACTACATTACCGTGATACACGACTCATCTGAAGGGGCCCTCAATGCTTGTCAGTCGTGACGATAACGACCGTAATTTTACGATCGTTAACGCTCTGCCTACCCCACAAGAGATAAAGGCGTGATTTGTGTATGTATGTGACTTATTGACTGACTGACTGTCCCAATGGCGTAGCGGATAGTACCCCTGCCTTCTACGCCGAGGGTCGTGGGTTCGATCCCCACCAAACATTTTTTGTGTCAATTTTCAAATGTTTGTATCGAGTCTGTGTGTTTTCTATGTAGAATATGTACCTACTTATTTACAAAAAAGTATATAAGTATTAGTCTCAGCTATCTAGTTCCCGTAGCTTATTAGTAGTAGCTTTGCTTAGTTTGGGGCTAGATGGCGCTGTGTGAAGTGTCCAGGATATTTTGTCCAGGATATTTTTGTAGAAAGTTTTATGAGGTAGAAGTCGTTCTTCCCCAGTGAACGAGCCTTTGCCCATATCTCTGTCGACGGAAGCCCAGGAGGCTCAACTGAGACGGATGATAGAGTTACACATGAACCCGATAGATGGCCTAACCTCACACTGGGACTACGAAAAAGATTTGTGGAAGGTAAATGTTTAAAAAAAAAATTGCTGATAATACAGGGTGTTAGGGCTGATACAAGCAGACCATAAAACTGAACAACTTTTCCCTAGGAACATATGTCAGGAAACGACAAAAAAATTTCGACCTGCCATACAAAATCGCGATCAGCTGACTGCTTTTACTATGGGAAGCCAAGTTTAACTGTATACAGGGTGTAAGAGACGGTGTAACGAAAACTGAATCTGATCACGCCTGCAAAGTTTTCGTTACACCGTCTCTTACAGCCTGTATAAGTGATGATGATCTCTCCAACCGATTTCGTTCATGGCGACCACTTCGACTCCTAATCAGATCGGCGCTGATGGGCCCGGAGATGTCTATTGTAGCCAATTTTGGCAGTAAACTTCCGTAAATTATGAACTTCGTCTTTGACAAGTATGGCTTAAATGGTTTGAAAAGAGCGATTTTACCACCTCTTAAGATTCGCATCGATCTTCCACTCGAATGTATGTATCTAATCTTTTTATAAGAACGATCCATTCTTTTTTTTCAGTGGCAGTCTGAACAAGTGAAGCACCAAAAATAGGTGGAAAATGTGCTCAAAAATTATTTACCTAAGGAATACTTTTAGCAACATCTTACATTGTGCTATCTAGCGTATGTACTATCAGCAGTACCTGGAGTTACTTTTTAAGGTATTAGAAAAATAATTTCTACGAATAGGGGCTGCATAATATTTGGCGTTTGGGTTGAGCACTCTTCCGGATATGAACTAGATATATCTTGGATCCGGTCTGGCTCTTGATTGATGCCGATCAGCACCCATCAATGTCAAAATATAACTATTGAAATAATAGTACTATAAACAAATATATGTACCTGATTACAAGCATCTAAAGGTAAAGGTAATAAAGATATTATACGCCCCCCTCATAGAAAGACAATAAAACCTTTCAGAGAACTTAAGAGTGACCATCATGAGGGATTGAGGGCTTGCTTTCATAGAAAAATGATATTATACATACAGAATGTAAAAAAAATTGCTGCAAATATTTAAAGGGGTGAACCAGCCCATGTAACTGAACAACTTTCCCCAAGGAATATAGGTCGAAAAATGAAAAACTTTTTGTATCTCCCATAGAGTTAACTCGGCCGGCTGCTACATTTTGTATGGTAGGTCCAACTTTTTTTTTCATTATTCGACCTACGTCCCTTGGGGAAAGTTCTTCAGTTTCATGGGCTGATTCACCCCTTAAAATATTTGCCGCTAATATTTTTACACCTTAACCGTACCTAATAGATATTATATTTACAGATAGTATTGGTAATTGTATCAGTGTCAAGTACTCTCCAGGTCAAAATCAACTTGACAAACTGGTCTCATCATCGCTGAAGACTCGAGTCGAGGTACTGCCGGTAGTACAGAAGAGGGTCAAACAATTTGAAGTGTACTTATACCTTCCTACTAACACCCTTTGACCATACATCTTGTTTCGGAGGCAATGTGTAAAATTTGGGACATTGTTAAGGGTATCGTACTGAACAATTTTCATTACGGGACCAATGCTGAAAAGGAGTTTTTTTTCGATCTCCCATTCAAAGTAAATCAGCTGATCATGAATTTGGTATGGGAGGATTTTTTTTCCTATTCTAGCATTGGTCCCATGGTGAAAATTGTTCAATCAGGGCTTGAAATCGGTCCCTCGGAGCATATTTGTAGAGTAACTTACTAACTTATCCGGTCTTAGCGACGCGAAATGGATCTTGGCCAGACGAGCGTCCTCCACTGATCCCTGTCCTGCGCCACCTCCACCCAATTATTGACTTGGAGATGGCCCAGGTCAGTCTCCACCATATCTCTCCAGCGGTACCTCCGAGTATGTTAAGTTGAGCCATTAGATCTTCAACTTCGGCATTTTTCCCCAGTCATTTTTGAAGAGTAAACGGTTCCTAAATAAACCAGTTTAAGCCAAAACTGCAATAGTTACGTCATGGGAAGCGCGGCAGACAGGTTTAAAATTTGTTTATTTGCTCTATAAAACTGATAAAACTCTGTATAAACCAGTTACCTAACTAACGCGAAACCTTTTAATTTTGGTCTATGGCAAAAACCGTTGTCTTTTTTAGGTTAGGGTAGAGCCAAACCTTAACGAAACGCTCTTTATGTAGGCACTTATGGTGATATTGGTTTGAAAACTAAACCGGTAAACAAGCCGTGTTCAGTATGATTCCCTAAGAACATGCCAAATTTATTGAATTTACTTCGAAACACGGTGTATATCTAGTAGCTAAGTAGGACAATCAGATATAATTGTAATGGATAGGGCTTCATGTGCAAAACAACAAGTTTATACAGTAAGTTTTCTGTAGAACTAAAATAACGCTACTTGAATAGCAAAATTAAATTAAATTATATTACCTATTAATTTGTTTTATTAATAGCATCACCCCAGCCAGATATTTAGCCCTCCTTCGTGCGTCAAGTGTGCGATCCACGTAGAGGTCCAATCCTCTACCAAATCAACAACAACGTAAGTCTTTTTAAAATTGAGTTATACTTGTTCGTTCAAAGATACAATTAGTAAGCCTTTATCTGTCATTCGGTTGAAGTTCCTAGCTTTTCCTTGCTTTTATTTTTTATTATATTTCCGCTATTTAAGTCAGCGTCACACTGCCGTGTGATGCCGGCTTAGAATAGCATCACCCCATTTCTTCCCGCGGGTGTCGTACGAGGCGACTAAAGGACTCGAGGCTTTCATGTGAATTACAACTTTAGGCGACAGGCTGACACCTATCACTATAGTGGTACACGAACAATCTGAAAGAGCCCGCAATATTTGTCAGACGTGGTGATAGTGACCGTATTTTTACGGCCGTTAGCGCTCTGCCTACCCCACAAGGGACAGGCGTGATATGTGTATGTCAACACTGCAATAGAAGACGATAAACACAGCTGAAGAAAAAAAAACAATGAAGTATAAAAAATCGACCCCGATGCGTCTATACGCAATGCTTAAATGGCGTATAATGATATTCGATCCGCATTTCGCAGACTTGGACGATAATTCGATCATACCGCACATTAAGTATATTAGTATAGTACTGAATAATTATTGTGATAATAATAAGGTGTAACAATATTGGCTGCAAATATTTTAAGAAGTGAATCAGCGCATGAAACTGAACAACTTTCCCCAAGGTCCCTTAACAACTGAACCATAGGTCGAAATATGAGTTTTTTTTTTTTGGATCTTCCATATAAATTGACTTGGTCAGTTGGTAATTTTGTATGAAAGATCCAATTCTTTTTATATATTTTGACCAATGTTTGGGGAAAGTTGTTTAGTTTCATGGGCTGGTTCACCCTTTAAAATATTTGCAGCTATTTTTTTACACCCTGTATATAGATTGTATTATATACTACTAAGAGTGATTATCAATTCATTTATTCGTTAAACCGACAGTTAACCTGATTAGTAACAAGTGTTTCCGTTAACTGTCTTACAAGTGCTATTTACTTAATTTTTGTTATATGAATAACATATTAAATGCCTAATAATTATTTTGTTATAATTTTTTTATAATTAAATTAGGTAGGTGCCGAAACGTATTTCTGTTCAAAATTCTTCAGCCTCCATTAGTTAGGTTAGGTTAGGTTATACACGGTTATAACATATACAGGGTGTAAGGCTGGTTACAGAGCGGCGCGTCTCAGCAGCGCTGCCCAGGCGCGCGCGGCTCGGGCGCGCGCTTGGGCAGCGCGTTCGCTGTGAAACGACATTCAGACGCACGCGCTTCGTTGTGGTGTACGGTCGAGTGCAGAGAATCATTATACCAGCAAACGTAATCACTATATTAGCTATATACGTTATATGGAAAAGAGTGCAACAACGACGTCTTAAAAGATTGCAAGTCGACGCTACTGGCAATCGAAGGAGATCCGACCGCGGCGCGGCCGAGACGCGGCCCAAGACGCGTCACTATGAAACGCTACATACAATCTAGTGTAATGCGAGGCGCGCGCGGCTGGGCAGCGCTGCCGAGACGCGTCGCTCTGAAACCAGCCTAAGAGACGGTGTAACGAAAACTTTGCAGGCGTGATCAGACCATGAAACTGAACAAATTTTACTATGGGGGCTATAGTGGGACACGAAAAAATTATTTCGACCTCTCATAAAAAGTCAGTCATCTTCAAAAGTCAGTCATTCAAAATTTTTTCGTTGCCCAACATGGCCCCCATATAAAAAGTTGTTCAGCTTCATGGTCTGAGGACGCCTGCGAAGTTTTCGTTACACCCTGTGTTACACCGTTTAAACAAAATTATAACACAGATTTCGACACTAGTATTCTATTAGGCTGACATTAATGGTAACTTCTTAGTAATTTACCTACAAAAAAGGGTACCAACCAAAGAAATAAAATCCTAAAAATAAATTGTTTTAGCCGGATATTAGGTACTCACTCGTCACTTAGCGTGCTTCTAAAACAATTAAAATTAAATCTTAATATTTGTCTAAATCTTTTATTTAAAATAAATAGGTCTTAGATTCTTCTTCAAAATCGTACGCGGACTAAGCTACCAATCTGGCATATTCGTTTTTTAATAATCGAAGAAAAAAAAGCAGTCCCAATAATGGCCTAATAATGCTGACTGATAGATCATTTTGTACGAAGTGTCCAAAATTTTCGAGAACAGTATGGTAGGTAAGGATCTCCAGAATCTAGTTTTTTTTCTTTAGACCACTTAAACAGGGATGATGTATATTCTTATAGGAGTACTGTTACCACTGTTACTATCTTTCTTCCTTTCTCTTCTCTTTTCGTGTGGGACACCGAGTCGTCCAACGACCCGATGAACCATGGTGTCAGAATTTTTTAACCGCCTTCTACATGTAGCAGGCTTCTGACATGGTTGTGTAACGACCGCGGTCTAAGTGATCACAGACAGCAACCGGGACCTTCGGCTTAACGTGCCATCCGAAACACGGAACCATCTTACTCACGGAGAATCGAGTGGTTCAGCCCGCCATGTCCTGACCAGACTGGGAACAAATTTACAAAGTGATAAATAGCAACTTTATGAGTGACCCACCGAGAATCGAACCCGGAACCTTCTGCGTCAAAGCAGTCGCACTACCACTGCGCCACATCGGTCTTTCTTCCTATGCATAACTATCATCAATCAAAAAGGAATAGACCAAAACTGATTCATGCTGGAAATTTGCACAAACGACCGATTACCCCTGGAACACGGGAACCTGTTGCTATTGATCAAGCCTGGACATCCGTCTGCCATCTCTTAGATCATCTAATAGGTAGATGTTGCAGTGATACTAGGAAAGTGAAGCCAACTATAATCGAAAGCCTGTATGTAACTCTACCAACATATAAAAGAAAGAAAAAGAAAGAAAGAAAATAAATTTATTTCGGTAAGGAAAAATTTAAAACAATTACATACATAAACTAGAAACATGTTATGAATACCGAAAATGGACCTCACTCAGCATATGCGGCAGACAGCAGTAGATACCATCTACCGCGCTGGTATTCTGTGAGACCATTGTTAGGTTAGGTTTACACTACTGGACGGAGAATACACATAAATTATTTCCAAATTAACATGCATATTAAATTCAGACTTAAAAACTATTTAACAAAGTTATAATTTTATCTGTTACATTTTGAAAGATACAATTAAAAAATGTTAAATATTTCGTCGCAGACATTGTAGTGGCTCATACTAGAATATTGGAGTGATCATAGAGATATAAATACAGCTATAGAAACATAGTTATAGTTTGTCCCAGCCCAACTGCTCGTGGAACAAGCAATTGTACTTCAAGTAAATGTAATTTAAGTTTATTTTTAAAACTACTAATATACCGTGTTTATTTAAATATTTGTAATATTTTGTGCAAGGAACAAGCTGTGCATATACAGAGTGTTAGGAAAAGTACTAACTTTCTTTTAAGGGATGTATCAGCCCATGAAATTGAACAACTTTAATAAACAGTGCCTGTTGTGTCCTTTTTCTGTGTCTACTTGTCCTGTAAGTAAGTATGTAAAAACACTTTATTGCACACACAAACACATAACAGGAAAACTTAAACTAAAAATGCACAAATGCGGCCTTATGAAGGTCAGTCAATATTGAAATGAAAAAGCAAACATGAAAGCTGTGATATATCCTCAACTGGTAGTGATCTAGGGCCCTAAGTCTGCTAAATGAAAATCGTTTCAGTTGGATGTCGATTGGATCTCAGTTGGATGATTTCGGTCATTTCGTAGTCTGCTAACAGTTTAAAGTATAGAGAATCACAATGACAATTGAATGACAGTTGAGTTTCGATGGCGTTACAATGCCAAAAAAAGCAGACTTGGGGCCCAGAGCATTGTGTAGATTTTTTGAGTAAGTGAAGTCAGAATGCATGAATGCATTTTCTTTTTGCTTCAAGTCTTTACTACACTCCGTCTACAGTATTTGATCTAAGCTGCGCACACGCAAGGAGCCCGTCGTGCGCAATTCCGCCAATAAAACCAAATGGAAACCGATTTTCGCGCGCAGTTCGTTGCACAGGATACTTACACACATACAGACATGAAGTGCGCGGTAAGTTACATTTTTCAGACCAGATTGACAAAGTTAGTTAATTTAATTATCTGCTTTCCTCTTTCTCTTCTCTTTTCGTGTGGGACACCAAGTCGTCCACCGACCCGATGAACCCTAGTGTCAGAATTTTTCACCCGCCTACAAGTAGCAGGCTATCTACAAGTAGCAGGCTTTGACATGGTTGTATAACGACTGCCGTCTAAGTGATCATAGACAGCAAGCGGGACTACTTTCCTACTATTTATTACTTTTTCTCTCTCATTCTTGGTGTTCCTTTTGAAAGAGAAAAAAAAATCTTGTATATGTACCTAGGTGTTTCTTTTAATTTCACCCTTTAACGAGCAGAGCATGTCTTTTTTTATTCGTTTTGAAATCTATTGCGGGTAGTTCAATTTTAGGTGGTAACATTCTTCCCATGACCTTGTAAAGGATTAAAACAGGATTCAAGGGATGAACCAGCCAATAGATCTGAACAAAGAAATATTTCTGTTAAAAAAACCTGCATCAAAATCCGCTAGTTTAGTTTTAAAGATTAAAGCAAACATGTATACAGACAGACGCGAAAAGCGACTTCGCTTTTTACTATGTAGTGATTGTGTAAAATAAAATTTATATTCCAGGTGGCAGTAGTTCTCGCTTTGATTGGCATGGCCATGGCCAACCCTGTGCCATCGTTGGGCCACTACGCAATCGGTGAGTTAGCCAAACATCGGCCAACCCTACTCGCTAAGTACCTGCATGTGAAGAGAAAGTAGGATGTAAGCGACCCTTCGGCCTCTTCCCACAGGTGAGATGGAGGTTGCACGTAGGAGTAGCATCATCCCGTTTCTAGCCAATTGTGTCGTGAGTGGAGTAAGGCCTCGGTCTCGGGTTTTGCGGACAGCGGGGCGGCAGCCTTTTTTTCTAGAGAGTACGCCGCTCGTTGCCCGCTTCCACCTGCTATGTCTTAGAACCGGTCCAATCAGACTGCAAAAGATCCTGCCGCTGCCACCCCGCTGCCCGAAAAACTCGAGACCGAGGCCTTAGGGGCATAGACAGCAGCATGTGAATGCTACATCTTGCACTACGCTCGCCAATCCAACTGCCTAGCTTGTGGAGGCCCATGCATGTCAAGCAATGGATTTTTACGTCAATTGATGATGGAATAGAGGTTTCACGTATACTCATACTTGCCATAGTTTTAGAATACAGTATTCAAAATTTCTATTAGGGCTTAATTTGGAATTTATCACATTCGGCCACCCTGAACGTGGCCTTATTGTCTTTCCTATTATGAAACATGAAGTTTCTTACTCAACTTACGTAACTTAGGTGATATAAGTTTCTATTTAACTTCCAATTAGATGCCAATCATAGATGATTGTTTTAACCTTAATTATTAGAGGATGAGGTTAAAAATCAACAGTTGTTATTAATTACTAACGTATGTAGAGATAGACAGATGCAGGTTTGTTATACATACTTAGTTAAGTAACCGTACTAAAACTGCACTGCAATCACTCCAATCGACATCCAACTGAAACGATTTTCATTTAACATACTTAGGACGACTTCATCCTAGATACCTAGCTATAGCCATAGCTAAAAATAGCTATCTCTTTTTATTTCTTTTCGTGTAGGACACCGAATCGTACAAAGCCCCGATGTACCTGATGAAGACTTCTTAAACATGAACAGGCCAGCTAGTTTTAACTGATGATCTTTCCCCAGCTTCTCCTCTGCTGCTTCCTTCGGCAGTGTCAGTGCAGTCTAGCGTGGTGAACCATGGCATCACCCTCCCCAAGGTCGTCGTCGCCCCCGTGATTCATGCCCCCCTCATCCACGCCCCCCTCTTACCCACCTACTACTACGGACACGGATATGGCCTCGGCTGGGGATGGGGCAAAGGATGGCATTAGGACAAAAACCAGAAAATGACAGAATTACTTAGGGGTCTACTTATACTGGTTTTCGTAAACGAATGTATGGAGAACCACTATGAGTTGATCTCTTAAATAGTACCTACCCAATAGCAGATTACCTAACTGCGTTGAACTGCTAGTCTTTTTCTCTTTCTGTGATATGTCTAAAGACTGTAATGTACCTACTCAACTAACCAAATACCTAGACTTTTTACTAACTTTTGTAAATAAAACTACAATTTCGAAATACAATCTTTAACACCCTTCCTTTATGTGTAGTTTTATGTTCTCGCAAATAGAAAAATAAAACGATTCATGAAATAAAAGACGCTAATTTGATTTCAATCCTGCATCGACAAAATGGCGGCCGTCGAGAAAATGAAGGGAATACTGTTTTTCCTGCTCAACGTGATTTTGTTTGTAATTGCACATAATGAAGCATCGAATAATTTAGAGCAATCAGCCGAATCGGACGATGGCCAGCAATGTAAGTAAATCTAGGACTATCTACTGAATAAAACATCTATTTAGACAGGTAGGTAGGCATAAAAGAAGGCGATTATTGCTCTACGATTGCAACGACGTTAAGTCAGTTCATCGTAACATTAGACGACCGATGTCGCGCAGTGGTAGTGCGACTGCCTGTAACGCAAAAGGTTCCGAGTTCGATTCTCGGTGGGTCAGTCACAAAGTTGATATTTATTACTTTGTGAATTTGTTCCCAGTCTGGTTAGGACATTGCGAGCTGAACCACCCGATTGTCCGTAAGAAAGATAGGTCCGTGTTTCGGATGGCACGTTAAGCCGTAGGTCCCGGTTGCTGTCTATGATTACTTAGACGGCGGTCGTTACACAACCATGTCAGAAGCCTGCTACTTGTAGAAGGCGGTTGAAAAAAAAATCTCTCAGACACTACGGTACATTGGGTCGTTGGACGACTCGGTGTTCCACACGAAAAGAAGAAGACCGTACCTAACATGGTCCCGGGTTCAAATCCCTGCTGCAGATGATGTGCAGTTTTTCAAGTTCCCATACAAAGTCGCTCAGCTGATCGGGAATTTTGTGTGGAAGGTTCTGAAAAAAATTCACTTTTACCAACATAGCCCCCATAGAGTTGTTCAGTTTCATGGTCTGAGCACGCCTGAAAAGTATTCGTTACACCCTGTATATGAAGTTACAGGATCGTTCACATTTTTAGACCAAGAGGGCATAAAATAACATATCCATTCTGGCTAGTCTCGAAGTCTACTCTATCATGTAGAAAAATAAATAATAAGTATAGGTCTACCTACGGTATAGGCGCTCGATTCCGGGATAAAGTTATATTGATAGTGTCACAACCAGGGTAATTTGACCTCAATGGTCGATACAAGCACGTACGGTCGCGTACTGACAGTTACGCTGGTCGTAACACTATGTATGCGAATGAAGAACCTATACCAAAATAGCGCTCTCTTTCAGTTAGGAATCAATTTTAGTGGCGATCATCTTCTATCCTTGTCTAAGCTTATTCAACTGAGAGTGACAGCGCTATTTTAGTTAGGAGAAATCGTAAGAATTTTAATCCCCGTAGAATCCAATTTAACACAATTTCCCTCATCCAGTGTCGCTCGAAGTACCATCTCGGCGCAAAGAATGGCAGTACGAGGGTATGGACATAGATCTGGGCAACCGACGAGCTGCAGCTGCTGAAACCACCGACACTGAACCTGAGCCCACCACCAGTAAGAGCCTTTACGATACCACTAAGCCAAACTATCCAAACCATGTCCCGACTACTAACAAATTCACCTGGAACGATGATATTATGATACCAACTACCAAACCATATTCTTTGGTGCATGAAAAGCTAAAAAATAGTACCGCTATGACAAAGAAAAATAAACGTATTGAGAAGAAAGCTTCGGGAGGTGTGGGGATTCACATATTAAAGTAATATAAAAAAGATATTGTTGTTCTTTAACTAAAACGTGTTTTTTTTTATTGTCCCCACACCTACCTGCAACGAAACTACAGGCTACAATTCTACAGGTGGAATTCGATGTACAATGCGTAGCCGGGTGGACATTATAAAACTAGGATTTCTGACCCGCTACGCAATGTACCTACATCGAATTTCACCTGTAGAATTGTAGCCTGTCGTTTCGGAAAACGAGGCACTGGATGTCAGCATTAACTGGATTTTCTTACAGTTTGTTAAGAAAACCAATTTAAGTTGATCGCTTGATGATGGTACTTTTTAGCAATGGGTATTTTTTTCGCGTTCTTTGCTCCTTGGAAAAACGGCAACACTTTTAGGTAGATAACGCATTATAGAGATTAGGTACATACAGATAAAAAGCTATTTGAGAGAAACTTACTCTGCATCTAGGTACCCACACCATAATACTCACATTACTCTGTAAATACAGGGTCTAAAAATATTATCTGCAAATATTTCAAGGGATGAATCAGCCCATGAAACTGAACAACTTTTCCTAAGGAACATAGGTCAATATATGAAAAATATTTTTGGACAAAGTTACCGATCAATTTGTACCTATAGGACGTCCAAAAACTTTTCTCATATTTCAACCTATGTTTCTTGGGAAAAGTTTTTCGGTTTAATCGGCTGATTCACCCCTTAAAATAGCTGCAGCTAATATTTTTACACCTTATATATAAAACGTGAATAAACGCAGAAATGAATACCTCATTAATTGGCGAATTGCCGTGTGATGCCGGCTTAGAATAGCATCACCCCACATCCTTCCCGTGGGTGTCGTAAGAGGCGACTAAGGGACTCGAGAGTATTGGTGTATTACAATTTTTAGGCGACAGGCTGACAACCTGTCACTATAGTGATACACATGTTTTCCGAAACAACCTTAGAAAACAATACTCAAAAATGTCAGACGTGGCGATAGCGACCGTATTCTTACGGCTGTTAACGCTCTGCCTACCCCGCAAGGGATAAAGGCGTGATATATGTATGTATGTATGTTAATAGGCGAAAAAGCCTTAGTAAAGGTATAATTTCTTCTAGTAGATTTAGAACTTCGATCAGTCTTAATCCACTGAAAATTCGCTAGATCACTGGGTAATATAAAACGCAAAAGTTGTACGCTTAAAACTATTGTCCAAATACTATATACCTACTCCAAATATTCAAAGTTTTAAATAATAAACAAAAAAAAATTAAGTGGTATAACGCCATCAAAACTAGAGAGACATGACGTCATCTATGCGAATTTTCAAACAAAAGATAGTTTAAAAAAGTATAGCACATTTGACCTGCCAGTCTTCTTGCCTATTCCAGCTTCACCGACTCTAAGACCCACGCCACCGCTGAACCTCAAATACCGTCGGATCTTCGACCCGGACGAGAAAGCTACCATCGAAGACTTTCCCTTCATGGCTGCGGTACTGATGAACAATGAACTCTGGTGTGGAGCAGCCATCATAGATAAGGATAGGGTTTTGACTGCCGCGCACTGTCTGCAACTGTAAGCACCTATTTCTATAGCCACAACAGTCCAGTGCTGGACGTGGGATGGACGTCCCCCTATTATGCCCATACTATGCCATACTCAGGGACGCGTTCGGAACGTCCCCTTTAATACACCTTTTATAGCCCTTTTATCAAATGACATTTCAATAGGAAATTTTATTTTATTATTATTTTTTATTATTCTACTCGCTGGATAGATGACGCTGTGCTTGGTGTACCGCAAAGAACGGAATGTAATATTTATTTTTTGTTTTTTTGAAACTTGGACTCGTACTCATTTGGAACGAAAGTGTCAGTGCATGCCAGACTGTCAGTTGCAATGTTTTTTTTTTGTCTTTTGCCTTTGGAATCTACACTAGAATCTAGTAACATAGTGAGTTCAACGCCACTATCGAGTTTTTGGAATACTAGGTTTTTATTATTTTTAAAAAAAAAAACCTCCTATTGAGAAGATTTTTGAAATCGAGAACATTCACGAACGCACTCCAGGCTTGGCAGGCGGATTCTAAAAAATCATGGCATGACATGAACACATTTAAGAAACTTGTAAATTAATTAATCATTTATTTGTAACTACAACAGTGTTCTAAACTAAAGTTATATGCTGTGTGGTCAGCCTGGCCGGCCCCGAGGCAGTGCCTTTTTTATCCCACTCGTGCCGCGTTTATACTAGGAACATAAAATCGTTATAAAAAAGAAATTGTGTCTGACAATTTTCTCTTTTTTACAATGACTAATTTATTTTTTAGTGACAGTATTGTATTGTAAATCCTTGACTTTCTGAAAGCATTCGTTGTGAATCTACTTGGAAATAAACGATTGAAATTTAAAAAATTTGAAATCTAAAAAATGAAAAAATCCAAAGAAAATTCTTATCGTTGCATCTTTCTCTCCTGGGGAGGCAAGTGATTTGTGGAGTTTTGTCTCCCGCTAATTTGAAACGTGAACAATAACTCACGTTCCTTTTTACGTTTCGTAAAGCTATAGGGCATTTTCTATGAAGGTGTACTATAAAAGTTTTTTTTGTTCAAATCCTAATAGATTCGCGCGTACCCCCGAAAAAAGAACGAGTAGTAGAATTTGTGATACGAGTGGTTAAACCAGTCATTGAGGACTTCCGTGCACGATTTTAGAAATCGTTAAGTATCTATGTAATTTCTTTGCAGACAATACAACAATCGATTCTTCCGTGAATACGTGAAGATGCTGACCGTACGGGTAGGGTCGAGCAACGCCACGGACGGGGGTGAACTATTGAGGGTAGGTCACATCATTATCTATTGAAAAATACCTAAGAGGCTATATTAAAACTCGAAACTCTAAAAATAATGCGTTTCTACAAGAAAGCGATTTTTGGCACTGTACGCGGAGCATTTACTTTAATGGTTAGTCTATAGCTACATAAGTACATATACTGTTAATCTGTGGTCTAAGGCAATACAACACCATCATATACATGAAGAATAACCATACAGAAGACAAGGCGTACAAATTGTAAAAATTCTAAAGCAGACATTTACTGAACACTAGGGACTACCTTTGCCTGTCCAGTGGACAAACAAACAAAAAAAACAACACCATCATTTGTTTCTTCAAAAACTCCTAAACCATGATTTTTATTCAGATAGACTAAATTGACATTTGGTGGGTTGCCTGCCACGTTATTGTATTTAAAAATAATAAAAAAATAATGTTGTGCCCTGAATGATCAAGTTATATGATTCAAAGATTATGATTGAATCTTTTTGAAAATAAATTAGGTTAATTTAAATTTTCATTAATAAATTGGCCTTAAAGACAAACACACTACTTTGTTTGTGGCGAACCTACTTACTCGCCACTATTACTACTTGGACCAGCTCCTAATGCAACTTGGACCAGCCCCTTACATTTTGGTACTTGTGGAGTTACCCGCTCCGCTTATGCACCTTGTACCATACGCATAACGGGCGATCTAATACTTCGGCTGCGCCCGCTCGCTCTCGGGCCTCGTCGTGAATCTACGCTGCTATGACGCGCTACCGGGCATCCGCCCGCACCGCTTAGGCACCCCGCCGTCGCCTATGGTCGCCGACGCAGCTACGATCAACACCGAACCATTCGGACTCCTGACTCGCTACCGAACTACTGTGCGCGCTTTTGCCTTTGTGTCGAGTCACGAATCTTAAACCTAAAATTGTAATTGCTTTGCTTTCCACTAATATACGCTTATACTGAGCTTAAATAATATTATTCATTTCGATTCGCTGAATTCTCTTCACCTATCACCTTCACTCTTCATCGCTAGACGCCCGACTAAGTGCCTACCTAGATTCAGAGCCTACTTAATGTGCGGCTAAGGTGATCCCAGCTACCTAGCCCACATATTGGTGACACCCGGAAGAAGCATTTTGCTGGATTGGACATCGCTGGAGAATTTGCAACGGGAATTTGCAACGAAAATTTTTGCAAGTCATTTTGAACAAAGGATTTTTGGTCGGTGGTCCAAGTGACAAAATTTGAGTGGTGAGCGATTTTGATTTTTATAATGGCTACTGAAGGTGGACCAATTGGTGGACCCACTGGTGGACCCACAGGTGGTGGTACAGATGAACCAGTACAGCCTAAGGAAGAAGTATGTAGAGTTGGTGTACGTATTCCTCCATTCTGGCCAGAGGATCCCGAACTGTGGTTTTGTCAGATTGAAGCCCAGTTTGCTTTATCAAATATAAAGGCTGACGATACCAAATTCTATTTCGCTACTGCTAATTTGGATTCACAGTACGTCAAAGAAGTTCGTGACATAATTTGCAAACCACCAGAGACGGGCAAATACGACAAGTTCAAGTCTGAACTTATTAAACGCTTGACTGCGTCTAAGGAGAAGCGCGTAAAGCAACTTTTAATGCACGAAGAACTAGGTGATCGCAAGCCTTCCCAATTTTTGCGCTATTTACAGAATTTAGCTGGCGAAGGCGTCCCTGATGATTTTCTTCTCACCATCTGGACTAGTCGCCTGCCGAACAATGTGCAGACGGCTCTCGCTACGCAGATTGGTGCATCGAATGAAAAGCTCAGCGAGTTAGCAGACGTCGTCTATGATCTGGCACCTTCTACTCCTCAAGTCGCCGCTGCTTCATTGGCCAATTCTGACATGGCAAGGCAGATCAGCGAACTTACCAGGCAGGTATCTTTACTTACCCAACAAGTTGGCAAAAGGGATTCTCGCTCGCACTCTAGGCCGAGAAGAGGCCTTAACCGCTCACGCTCGCATAGTCGCTCTGGATCTAGACCAAGAGGGCACAGGCAACCGCCTCAAGGTCACCCACACTGCTTCTACCACTTCAACTTTGGTAAGGATGCCACCAAATGTAAGAAGCCTTGCACCTTCAAGTCGGAAAACTCCCAGGGCGGTCACTAGTAGCGGCCATCGACTGCCCTTCAAAACCAGGCCGTCTATTTATTACTGACCGGGTTACTAAAATGCAGTTCCTCGTGGACACTGGTTCAGACCTGTGTGTTTACCCTCGGTCAGCTGTCAAGACGCCCTGCACTCGTTCGAAGTACTTCCTCATCGCTGCCAACGACTCCGTCATCCATACTTATGGACCTGTGACACTTCACTTGAACTTTGGTCTTCGAAGAGACTTCGCGTGGAAATTCACCGTGGCCGATGTCGCTAAACCCATCATCGGTGTGGACTTCTTGTTCCATTACAACCTTCTTGTGGATTGTAGGAACCAGCGCATCATCGACAACATCACTTTGTTGACAACACCAGCTACTTCCTTTGGCATCTCGCCGGACTTCGCTTCCGTCAAAGCTGTTACGAGACTATATTAAAACTCGAAACTCTAAAAATAATGCGTTTCTACAAGAAAGCGATTTTTGGCACTGTACGCGGAGCATTTACTTTAATGGTTAGTCTATGGCTACATAAGTACATATACTGTTAATCTGTGGTCTAAGGCAATACAACACCATCATATACATGAAGAATAACCATACAGAAGACAAGGCGTACAAATTGTAAAAATTCTAAAGCAGACATTTACTGAACACTAGGGACTACCTTTGCCTGTCCAGTGGACAAACAAACAAAAAAAACAACACCATCATTTGTTTCTTCAAAAACTCCTAAACCATGATTTTTATTCAGATAGACTAAATTGACATTTGGTGGGTTGCCTGCCACGTTATTGTATTTAAAAATAATAAAAAAATAATGTTGTGCCCTGAATGATCAAGTTATATGATTCAAAGATTATGATTGAATCTTTTTGAAAATAAATTAGGTTAATTTAAATTTTCATTAATAAATTGGCCTTAAAGACAAACACACTACTTTGTTTGTGGCGAACCTACTTACTCGCCACTATTACTACTTGGACCAGCTCCTAATGCAACTTGGACCAGCCCCTTACATTTTGGTACTTGTGGAGTTACCCGCTCCGCTTATGCACCTTGTACCATACGCATAACGGGCGATCTAATACTTCGGCTGCGCCCGCTCGCTCTCGGGCCTCGTCGTGAATCTACGCTGCTATGACGCGCTACCGGGCATCCGCCCGCACCGCTTAGGCACCCCGCCGTCGCCTATGGTCGCCGACGCAGCTACGATCAACACCGAACCATTCGGACTCCTGACTCGCTACCGAACTACTGTGCGCGCTTTTGCCTTTGTGTCGAGTCACGAATCTTAAACCTAAAATTGTAATTGCTTTGCTTTCCACTAATATACGCTTATACTGAGCTTAAATAATATTATTCATTTCGATTCGCTGAATTCTCTTCACCTATCACCTTCACTCTTCATCGCTAGACGCCCGACTAAGTGCCTACCTAGATTCAGAGCCTACTTAATGTGCGGCTAAGGTGATCCCAGCTACCTAGCCCACATATTGGTGACACCCGGAAGAAGCATTTTGCTGGATTGGACATCGCTGGAGAATTTGCAACGGGAATTTGCAACGAAAATTTTTGCAAGTCATTTTGAACAAAGGATTTTTGGTCGGTGGTCCAAGTGACAAAATTTGAGTGGTGAGCGATTTTGATTTTTATAATGGCTACTGAAGGTGGACCAATTGGTGGACCCACTGGTGGACCCACAGGTGGTGGTACAGATGAACCAGTACAGCCTAAGGAAGAAGTATGTAGAGTTGGTGTACGTATTCCTCCATTCTGGCCAGAGGATCCCGAACTGTGGTTTTGTCAGATTGAAGCCCAGTTTGCTTTATCAAATATAAAGGCTGACGATACCAAATTCTATTTCGCTACTGCTAATTTGGATTCACAGTACGTCAAAGAAGTTCGTGACATAATTTGCAAACCACCAGAGACGGGCAAATACGACAAGTTCAAGTCTGAACTTATTAAACGCTTGACTGCGTCTAAGGAGAAGCGCGTAAAGCAACTTTTAATGCACGAAGAACTAGGTGATCGCAAGCCTTCCCAATTTTTGCGCTATTTACAGAATTTAGCTGGCGAAGGCGTCCCTGATGATTTTCTTCTCACCATCTGGACTAGTCGCCTGCCGAACAATGTGCAGACGGCTCTCGCTACGCAGATTGGTGCATCGAATGAAAAGCTCAGCGAGTTAGCAGACGTCGTCTATGATCTGGCACCTTCTACTCCTCAAGTCGCCGCTGCTTCATTGGCCAATTCTGACATGGCAAGGCAGATCAGCGAACTTACCAGGCAGGTATCTTTACTTACCCAACAAGTTGGCAAAAGGGATTCTCGCTCGCACTCTAGGCCGAGAAGAGGCCTTAACCGCTCACGCTCGCATAGTCGCTCTGGATCTAGACCAAGAGGGCACAGGCAACCGCCTCAAGGTCACCCACACTGCTTCTACCACTTCAACTTTGGTAAGGATGCCACCAAATGTAAGAAGCCTTGCACCTTCAAGTCGGAAAACTCCCAGGGCGGTCACTAGTAGCGGCCATCGACTGCCCTTCAAAACCAGGCCGTCTATTTATTACTGACCGGGTTACTAAAATGCAGTTCCTCGTGGACACTGGTTCAGACCTGTGTGTTTACCCTCGGTCAGCTGTCAAGACGCCCTGCACTCGTTCGAAGTACTTCCTCATCGCTGCCAACGACTCCGTCATCCATACTTATGGACCTGTGACACTTCACTTGAACTTTGGTCTTCGAAGAGACTTCGCGTGGAAATTCACCGTGGCCGATGTCGCTAAACCCATCATCGGTGTGGACTTCTTGTTCCATTACAACCTTCTTGTGGATTGTAGGAACCAGCGCATCATCGACAACATCACTTTGTTGACAACACCAGCTACTTCCTTTGGCATCTCGCCGGACTTCGCTTCCGTCAAAGCTGTTACTGGTGATACCGAGTTCCACGAGCTTCTGCGCGAGTTTCCAGAGATCACGAGACCTGCTGGTACGTTATCTACACCTAAGCACAGTACTCAGCACTTCATAAGGACTACCTCTGGACCTCCAGTCTCCTGCAAACCCCGTCGTTTGGACCCGATACGAATGCAAGCTGCTAAGAAGGAGTTTGAAGACATGCTTGCCAGTGGAGTTGCCAGGCGTTCTGAAAGCGCGTGGTCTTCTGCTCTGCACATGGTGAGGAAGAAGGACGATGGATGGAGACCATGTGGCGATTACCGTGCACTCAACGCGAGAACCATTCCAGACCGGTATCCTATCCGCCACATCCACGATTTCTCTCATCAGCTCTCCGGATGCTCTGTCTTTTCAACTATAGACTTAGTGAAAGCCTATAACCAGATCGCGGTGAATCTTGATGACATTCCCAAGACTGCCATAACTACACCCTTCGGATTGTACGAGTTTCCCTTCATGACCTTTGGCCTCAGGAATGCTGCACAGACCTTCCAAAGGTTCATTGATGAGGTACTGCTAGGTCTCGACTTTTGTTATGGCTACATTGACGACATCCTGGTTTTCTCATCGTCTGTGGAGGAACACGTGGAGCACCTTCGTCAACTTTTCTACCGTCTGAAGGACTACGGCATTTTGGTGAACACAGCCAAATGTAATTTGGGTCAGTCAAAGGTAACTTTCCTTGGCTACGAGGTGTCTGCTGCTGGCACGAAGCCCATGTCCACTAAAGTCCAGGCTATCCAAGAGTACACAGTACCCAAGACAGTGAGGGAGCTCCGTCGTTTTCTGGGTATGATTAACTTCTACCGTCGCTTCGTACCCAACGCTGCCCAGCTACAAGCTCCACTGAATGCCATTCTTGCAGGACCCAAGGTGAAAGGCTCACATCCTGTGAACATGACTCCGGAGTTGCTCCAGGCTTTCGAGGAATGCAAGACTTCGCTTTCTCAAGCAACCATGCTATCACACCCGGATCCATCAGCAGAGCTTGCTATCGTCACTGATGCATCTGACGTAGCCATTGGAGCAGTATTGCAGCAGAAAAAGGATAATCATTGGCAACCGTTGGCTTTCTTCTCACACAAGCTGAACAACGCGCAGAAAAAGTATAGTCCCTATGACCGTGAGTTACTCGCCGTGTACGAAGCCATCAAGTATTTCAGGCACATGGTTGAAGCTAAAGCGTTTACGGTGTTCACAGACCACAAGCCTCTGACGTTCGCATTTACTCAGAATAGGGATAAGAGCTCTCCAAGGCAGTTTAGGTATCTGGATTTTATCTCCCAGTTTACTACAAATCTGAGGTACATACCCGGCGCAGACAACGTTGTCGCTGACGCCCTTTCTCGCGTAAAAGAGGTCAGTTCTGCTATTAACTTTGAAGAGCTTGCACGTACTCAGGCAAATGATCCGGAGCTGCAAGATCTTCTCCGCAACGGGACTGCTCTTAAACTTGCGAAGGTTACTCCTAGCTGCAGCCCAGTCTCCATCTACTGCGACATCTCTGTAGAGCCACCTCGTCCGTATGTCACTCCAAATCTGCGTAAGCCAGTCTTTGATTCTCTGCACAATCTACATCATCCTGGGACTACAGCTACAGTGCGACTGGTAACACACAGATTTGTCTGGCCAGGGATTCGTAAGGACTGTAGAGAGTGGACAAGGCAGTGCTTGCAATGCCAAAAATGCAAGGTTATCCGCCATACAATTTCCCCCCTTTCCACATTCCTTACTCCTTCCTCGAGGTTCTCTCACATACACCTCGACATTGTAGGGCCCCTAACTCTGTCTTCAAATTACAGATATTGTCTCACCGTCATCGATCGATTCACACGATGGCCTGAGGCAATACCTCTCACGGAGATCACCGCTGAAGCCTGTGCAGCTGCTCTTGTATCTGGTTGGAAAGCCAGGTTCGGTTGTCCCGCCAGGATCACTACAGACCGTGGTCGGCAGTTTGAGAGCCATCTCTTCAAAGCTCTCACTTCTCTGGTCGGTGCGCGCCACTTCCGCACCACCGCCTACCACCCAGCTGCGAACGGGATCGTCGAGCGCATGCATCGGCAGCTGAAGGCAGCCATCATGTGCCACTCTTCTACTCCGTGGACTGAAGCTCTTCCTCTAGTCCTCATGGGTATGCGAAGTTCCTGGAAAGATGACGTCCAAGCTTCGCCAGCGGAGCTCGTGTATGGCGAGCCTCTCCAGTTACCAGGCCAGTTCCTGTCGCCCAAAGATGACTACACTGTGGGTGACGTCACAGAGTACGCTACTCGACTACGAGCGCACATGGCCAAGTTGACCCCGAGACCTACTTCGTGGCACTCTAACTCGCCGTTCTACATTCCTCGGGACCTGCATTCGACTTCCCATGTTTTCCTGCGCCATGGACATGTTCGAGCCTCACTAGAGCCACCCTATGACGGACCGTTCAAGGTCATTGAGAGGCAGCCGAAGTTTTTCACAATTGACGTTCGTGGCAAACCGGTTAACGTCACCGTCGATCGACTGAAACCAGCCTACATGTCAAGAGAAGTCGTCGTCCCAGAGCAGCCCGTGGCACCCATTCAACCGCAGCCAAGCACCAACATCACTACCACAAGAAGCGGGAGAGTGGTCAAAATACCGGACTTTTATCGACCGTAGTCACGGTCTGGCCGGGGAGTGATGTGGCGAACCTACTTACTCGCCACTATTACTACTTGGACCAGCTCCTAATGCAACTTGGACCAGCCCCTTACATTTTGGTACTTGTGGAGTTACCCGCTCCGCTTATGCACCTTGTACCATACGCATAACGGGCGATCTAATACTTCGGCTGCGCCCGCTCGCTCTCGGGCCTCGTCGTGAATCTACGCTGCTATGACGCGCTACCGGGCATCCGCCCGCACCGCTTAGGCACCCCGCCGTCGCCTATGGTCGCCGACGCAGCTACGATCAACACCGAACCATTCGGACTCCTGACTCGCTACCGAACTACTGTGCGCGCTTTTGCCTTTGTGTCGAGTCACGAATCTTAAACCTAAAATTGTAATTGCTTTGCTTTCCACTAATATACGCTTATACTGAGCTTAAATAATATTATTCATTTCGATTCGCTGAATTCTCTTCACCTATCACCTTCACTCTTCATCGCTAGACGCCCGACTAAGTGCCTACCTAGATTCAGAGCCTACTTAATGTGCGGCTAAGGTGATCCCAGCTACCTAGCCCACATGTTTGTAACAAACTAACTTCACATTTATTTCCTGTCTGACCTGACAACAATACTTTATGCGGTCGACTATGGTTCGTTTGGTCTGACCAATGTATGAGCTATATTGGTGTAGGTATTTTACTTGTAAGTGCTTACCTTTTTTTAGTATTCCATAGTTTTTAACCTACCTATACTATGGGTAAGATGAAATACTTACAAGTCCAATGCAAATAGGTGATGCGATTTGAATTAATGAATCAAAGGTAAAAAATATAAAGATAAAATGTCATTAGGTAAAATGTACAACCACCAATGCCAATTTATTCAACATTACATTTTAAATTACTTACAATATTATTCATTGTTGATTTCTTTCGACTAGTTTGCGTATAAACGTAAAGTATCGTATACTATTTTACGAGACCGAAAGTCAAGTATTTATTATGCATATTTATTTAACTACATCCAGAATTCATCTCACAACAGTTCAATGAATAAAATAAATGAGTCAAACCACAACACTAGACTTATGATGACAACATTTTAAAACAAAAAGGGCATTCTTAGCTGTCAGTTTAGTCTATCTGGATAAAAATGATGGTATAGTAGAGTTCGCGCCGCGAAAGAAGTCCCGCGACAAACGTTTCAATGACCCTTATTCAGATGCGTATAAGCGTATAAGGGTCATAAACTTTTTTCGCGGGACTTCTTTCGAGGCGCGGACTCTACTTTGAATGTCAGCTCTTTGTCTACGGACTGCGTAGACGGATCGCTACAAGTACGAAGTACGCGTAGTACGTAGCAGTTCGTAGAGGACCAGGTCCTCTACGAACTGCTACGTACTAATGTTTGCGTTCCGCGTTCTCTACGCGTTTTTCCCGTAGTAACGTAATGCGACGTTTTCCCACAGTAAACTACTGTTTGGTATACTTCTTTCTTTTCGTGTGGGACACCGAGCCGTCCAACAACGACCCGATGAACCCTAGTGTCAGAATTTTTCTACCGCCTTCTACAAGTAGCAGGCTTCTGACATGGTTATGTAGCAACCGCCGTCTAAGTAATCATAGACAGCAACCGGGACCTACGGCTTAACGTGCCACCCAAAACACGGAACCACCTTTCTTTTGGTATAGGTACAAATAGCTTTGTATAGGTGAAAGAATTTAATGATGAAATAAAAAGTTGATATTTTTCTGCACAAATTAACCCTTTTAACACGATTTTTTAAAGAAAGGATCCTGAATTAGCAACATTATTGTTTGTCTCTCTATCAAAATATAAGGTGGAAAAATATTAGCTGCAAATATTTTAAAAGGTGAACCAGTCCATGAAACTGAACAACTTTCCCCAAGAAACATAGGTCGAAATATGAAAGAAATTTTTAAGCCCCCCATACAAAATGTAGCAGCAGAGCGGCGAGTCAACAATATGGGAGGTCAATTTTTTTTTTTTTATTTCGACCTATTAAACTATTGGCAGGTAATTTTTTTACACCCTGTAAATGACTACGAGCGGGGTATCAACAATAATGTTGCCGTTTGAAAGCCTCCCGTCCTTTCTTTAAAAAACCTTTTTTTTCTTATTTTCTCAGGTGATAGAAATCACCTTCCACCCGAACTACAAGCCCGCAACCCTGGAGTTCAACGTAGCCGTTCTGAGGGTTCACAAAAACCTGAGCATGGACTCTGACGCCCCGGTCCAGGCAATCGAATACGCCAAGAGGAATTTCCTCTCCACAGATAACAACATCTTGTTTCTGGGCTGGGGATCTGTCTTGGTAAGACTTGTTACTTGTTGATGTCGGAAAGCGAATCACGAGACTGAAGTGGGGGTGGGCAGGACACTTGGCTCGTCGGGATGATGGACGGTGGACCAAGGCGGTAACAGAGTGGCGGCCGAAAACAAAAAAGCGTCTAGTTGGCAGACCACCCGCTAGATGGACGACTTAGCCGCCGTTGCTGGTAGACAGTGGATACGGGAGGCATAGGACCGGCGCAGATGGCGAGAAAAAGAAGAGGCCTATACTCAGCAGTGGGTAGATGTGGGCTGATATAATGATGATGATGATGATGATGATGAAGACTTGTTACGTTGGATGCTAAGTAAGATAGCATCACCTTATTGTAAATGGCTCAAAAACTTGAGCTGCTATTGTAAAAAGACTCTCCAAATCAAACACCCTCAAACAGGGAGAAAGGAAAAACTAACCGTGGTAAGTGGTTGCCTCGTGATGCCGGCTTAGAATAGCATCACTCCCGCGTCTTTCCCACGGGTGTCGTATGAGGCGACTAAGGGACTCGAGTGTTTCATGTGTATTGCAATTTTAGGCGACAGGCCTGTCACTGTAGTAACACACACGACTTATCTAAAACATTTGTCAGATTGTTTGTGTATCTAGATCATTTGTGGCGATAACGACCGTAATTTTACTTTCGTTAACGCTCTGCCTACCCCAACAGCGATACAGGCGTGATTTGTGTATGTATATCTTTTTGAAATGCCTTTCAGGGCGGCGGAGGCACGGGAGGAGTAGTCTTGCTGCAGAAAGTTGAGCTGCCGGTTTACGAGTTTGGAGACTGCCAAAACACTTACGGAAGGTAGGCTCACTGGTTACGTGGTATGAGTAGGAAGTACCTACCTTTTATTCATACATACCTAGGCCTACTCAATTATTAGAAATAGGTGTATTTAATGTGAGTTATACGAGCCAGACCTTTAGTGAGTCTTTAAGTTTTTATTTTTCTCCTCTTTTCTTTGAACTATGTACGTAGGTAGGTAAGTACCTACTTAATCGTCATCATCATCACTAACTTAAGAGCTTCGCTCTTATCGGTGGAGTAATATCCAGACTTTTCCTTTACTTCCTTAGACGCCATGACGCCTGTCTTCCCTTTGATTTGGTCCATATAAGCTCGTTTAGCTAAAAGGAAAACAAAAGTTTTAGAAGGTCGTCAAGTCGTAATAAGTCGCCC
Organism: Keiferia lycopersicella; assembly: GCA_029255805.1. Classification (NCBI taxonomy): domain Eukaryota; kingdom Metazoa; phylum Arthropoda; class Insecta; order Lepidoptera; family Gelechiidae; genus Keiferia; species Keiferia lycopersicella. Next base: position 4,034,892 of record JARACZ010000033.1, read on the forward strand.
AGCATGTTACCTGTTCTGTTCTCTATAACTTTCAATATATTTCCCTTTTCCTTTACTAGATTTATCGTTTCCTCATTAGTCTTTTTCTCAGTTTATTTTATTGGCTTACCTACTCAATCATGTATCGTCAAATTTCGAAGAAATAAATAATTTGATAAAAATTTCAGAGAGCTTGTTACTCATACAAATTTCTGCGCCGGATTCATATCTAAGAGAAAGAATGTTTGTAACGTAAGTAATTTCACGTACCTATCTGTCGATAGATTAGACTATTCTGATTGTTGTATATTAGGAATTTTTGAGTGGATCCGTCTGCTACGAGTATCACAAAAGGACACATACTAACAACCTTATAAACATAAAGGTTTACATTTCGGTGTATGTGCTGGTTCACCCATCTGAGCATATTATTTGACTTTTTTTATTTTAACTCATTTTTAGGGCACTTACAGTGCTATAGTTATTCTCGAAAATAAGATATTGAAAAATTTACAAGTGTCGACCGAGAATAGAACCCTGGCACATGGGGCATTCGGGCTTGGAGACGAGCATCAAGAGATTGAGTAATTGACGAAGGTTCGACAGGTGCGTCGATAGCTCAGTGGCAGAGCAGTGAGACGGCACCACATGTGCCCTGGTTCGATCCCGGTCGACGCTTCTAAATTTTTTCAATATCCTGTTTTCATTCTTTTTAACTTATCGGTTTCCAGCACGACGCAGGCGGCCCAGCTATAATAGGCTCCCAGCTGGTGGGCGTGCTGTCATTTTCCGCTAAACGGTGTGACAACCTGGACCACCCAGCGGTGTTCACGTCTGTGGGATCTGTAGCGCCGTGGTTGGACGAGCTTAACGAGCCGAAACCGAAGTAAGACATTTTTTATCTTTTTGGAAACACAGCAAGACTAGGAACCAGATGGCGCTTTTTAGATTGAGGAATTACCTATTTGTTTAATTCCTTTATCGTGATCTGCCTATAATTTCGAGGAACCCGCATATTTGCCCACCTTGACACTGGCAGAATTGTCCCTATAGACAGAAACCATCCTTTAAAAAAAAAATTTGTTCCCAGAAAATTCACTAATGACGATTTTGTAGATGATACTTAATCATGTATTTCTATCATATTATAAATCCTGACTCATCATGTATACCTAGCTATCCTTAAAAAAATATTTGTTCATTATAATTTAAACGCGTTTTGTTTCCCTACCTTTTTACTTGACATTGGCACAAAGTAAACTAGTGCCATAAACAAAAGAAAATACGCCATTCGTACGAGCGCCACCTACTAGGAACTAAACGAACAGTTTGAAATAATCCCCATATAAGATTGAAAATATTGTAGTCGGGTTTTTGTGTTTTAATAATTACCTATGCTAGTTTTTATCTTTTTCATAAATAAAATTATTTTTGCAGATTCGGAAAAGTGGTGTAGATAACGGAACCTTTGAAGAAATAGTTTCTACATTTTGTGAAAGGGGAAAATATATGTTTGGATTATGATACCTATGAATAAAACAGTAATGGAAATTAAATCAGTTATATTTTCCTCTAATACTGTACATACCATCTTCCATTTGACTAAGACAACAAGTAAAATAAAAACATAAAAACATCGTTTCGCAAACATTTTTATATTTTACTATCAACATACAACACTGAATAACATACAATAGATATTATAGTATAATTTATATTGTTTTATAGCGGATCTTGAGATGTTACCATCAAATGGAATGATTTATCGAACTGATTTCCTCATAATTCATAGTTGATTAGTTTATATTTCAATAAAATACGGCAAAAAGTTATAATAAGCGATCTGTATTTACAGCTTTTGCACTTAATGTCATTTCAAAATGGCGCTCGCTTTTCGCGCCAAAACGTCCTGTGGAAACTGAATTTCTAAGCAAGCAAAGGAATTTAATGCGTACAGCCAGAGACGAATTTAATACACAACGAAGCCTAAGTAATGGGTAAGGCAGAGCTTCAACTAGTCGTTTTCGCTATGTCAGGTGATGTCAGGAATTGTGTACTTTTTTTATTAATATAGTTTTAATATAAGAACCGTTTCCACAGGACTATAGGACGTATTTGTGCCATGCTAGAGCCTACCGAATTTAACAGTTAACAATTATTTTATAAGCTAAAGTATAGATTTTGCGTCTTAGCATATTTTAGTAAACGCGACGGCTTGATGTTTATTGCGGCTTGGTGTTTATTGCGGCTTTGTGTTTACTGTTTACTTGAAGCGGTAGTTGACGTGGAGCTCTGGCTTGATGTCGTATACCAGGTTGAGGATGTCTTGGATGACCTGGTAAATAACGAGTAAAGTTTAGAAACTCGACAGATGTGATGTAGCGCATTTGAAACGTCAGTATTACGTGAATGATTGTGCTCCAAATGAGTAGACGCAAAATGTTCCAAAATAGTCTAAGAAGGACCTGACGAGACGGTACTAAAATTAAAACTATCACAGTCATTATTTTATTCATCATGATCATTCTCCTTGCCTTATCCCGTTCTCTGTCCGGGTCGGCTACGTCATTATCTCTGCCAAACTTTCTAGGAAATAGGCGAAACTTAAAGAGTACGAAATGAAATGACGCACGAATCTATTTTTGCTTTGGCTTTCATGATATCAATATGAAACATTATATAAAACCTGTAGAAAAAATGCTTATTTGCAAGTAATTTTTGAGTCAGGACCATCAAAACTACGCCGGCCGGCTTGGGCACAGGATAAATAATAAAATATTAGGACCTTAGGACGAGACTGGGCTAAGGAGTTGTTATGGGAAGAACCCATTGGACTGAAACTACCCAATACATTCCAATAATACCTACATGGTCCCATTTTTCAAAAAAAGTGTTTGCTGGTCCAGTAATTTTGTAATTTGTACAAAAATGGCTGCGTGTAGACCGCCCGAGCAATCTCGCGTGCTCACCGTCTCGCGCGGCAAGGGTCGAATGCTGGGTGGGTGTGGACGTACCTCGGTCGACGCATACGGCTGATCATACAGCTGCCTCAGGCGAGGCGCGGTATAGACCCAGCTAATGGCTAGTACACCAGTAGAAAATATGCCTGCAACTTACTCCGTTCTTCTGTTGTGCGACCAGTCTGTTCATCTCCTCGATCTTGACTTTGGTCTCCGCATCGATCTTGGCAGCGACACCTTCCCGGGTGCCCATGTGCTGGAAACGATAATATACAATGGTGAGTCACATACATATTATAGGCAATTTAGGCGTACGTAATTAAAATAATTCCTTTCATATTAGGTCATCGTAACAATTTTTTTAGGGTGGTTTCTATTTGTAAAACAGAACATCTTTCTTCAAGGAACATAGATCCAAATATTAAATAAAATTGGACCTTCCATAGAGGACTAAACAACTAATATGGGCTACAATTTTTTTTATATAAGGTGTAAAAATATTAGCTACAAATATTTTAAGGGGCGAATTAGCTTATGACATTGAGCAACTTTCCCCAAGAAACATCGAAAGTCGAAATATGAGAAAATGTTTTGAACTTCCCATAGAAATTGACTTGGTCGGTTGGTAATTTTGTATGGGAGGCCCAAATTTTTTTTCATATATTTCGACCTAAGTTCCTTGTAGAAAGTTGTTCAGTTTCATGCGCTGATTCACCCCTTACAATACTTAAAGCAAATTTTTTACACCCTATATTTAAACAGTTTTGGCCTCCGTTCCTGTTCCTTGGGGAAAGTCATTCAGTTTCAGGAATAGTATTTGGAGGGCTGTCTCTTGCACCTTTATTTTATGTACAAATTATTGTTAAAAAAGTAACAAACAACAAAAAAAAATGAGTTTAAGTTAGTTTTTTTTTCCAAGTTCTTAGGTTAATTTTTTATTATTCAGATAATTGTAAATGACAATGGTAGAGCTAAATAAAGTTTAAATTATTTAGTTCCAGGTATGTGCTAGAACCACTTAGATTTTCATCAAAATGAATGCCATTAGTAATTTAAGAAAAAATTTTAGAAAGTCTAATGATAAAAACAGTTGATTGAAAGAAACATACCTTGGCCTCGAACTCTTTGAACTGGCGCTCCCGCTCCATCCTGTACTTCTCAACCTCCTCCTGGGCCTCATCCTTGGCCTGCTTTAGGCGCTTGGCCTTCCCTGGAATTTACAGAAAACATATGTTAGGTGGAGTGGAAATCAGAAGTCAAATAGTTCTGGTAAAGCAAACACTTGCTTCAATGTCTACTTGCACCAATGTTGAGTTCTTCAGTGGAGATTAGCAAATCAGGAATTCCAAGGATATAATATATTCAAAATTATGATTATGGCAACTTTGGCAATACAAGAGTTTGGAAATTTCAAATCAAATTTTTGTTTGCAAAATCAAAAGTCAAGTTGGTCCGCCAAGGCATTTGTATTGGCCTGCCACTCGCCAGTCAGTCGGGGCTTTGGTCTGATTAGTCAGTTAGAAGGAATAAACCACATAAATACAGATCTCAAGCCTCTAACCTAACCTAAACCAAAAGGCATAATCACACTTGCTGGGGACCTAGGAATTTGGCCAGTAGCATTATTTGGAAGTACATGTTCAATAAAAAGCTGAAAAATATGGCATAGCACCCCAAGAAAACTTAAAAATTTGGCCCTGCTGGAGAATTTGTTGGCATGCATCATATTTCTTGCTACTAGAAAAGATCAATAAGATATTATTCCACCTCTATACAAAAAGGAATAATAATAGACAGATATTGCAAAAGTTATGTCATCTTATTGATAATTTGGGGTGTTATTGTCTTTCAAGGTTACTTGGTTCATCATTTTATTTCACTTTTTATTGCAATTTTTGGAAGGAATTTGACATAATTATGAGTTAGATGTAGCTACGTACTTTCCAGAGTGGCAAGAAATTTGTAGGTAAGTAAAGTACCTTGTATTGTACCTACTCACTAAGAAAATCTTTTTTAGTATGTGTGAAGTTGTATCAAACATACAATTTAACTTTAAAAACTAATCTAGTGAGAAGTATAATGCTTCTGGTTATTACAGAATAGTGGTTCACTTTTAGAGTAACCTGTTTCAGCGATTTGCTACATCTCCTAGTCTCAGGCAAGATGACATCATGTGACCAATAAAAAAATAACGATTTTGGAAGATCCTAGAGTCTCATTCCTGAGAATACACTTGCATTAGACCTCAGAAGTGTAATTCGAATATGCTGAGAGAAGAATAGTCATTGCACAAAGCCTGAATTAGATGATTTCGTCTAAAGTACATGGGAGGGGTACTCTATGTAGCAAAAATCAATGGTTTTCCACTTACGCTTTCTCGCGTCCGCGACTTTTTCAGCCGCACGCTTTTCAGCGGCCAATAGCTGCTGGATTCCCTGGGTCTGACTCGCCATTTCTGAGGAAACACAAAACTATGTCGAACAAGGGACGAGACCGAGACACGAATCAATACACGACACTGTGCGACGTGAAGAAAGTCATATGATCATTATGATACCGCCATGTTGTCACAACTGGCACTGCCGTCGACTCGTGCTCTATAATTTTGCGTAGAACGGGGCGAAAAAATTAATATTTTGAATTTATATGCAACTTTTTCTGCTTTATAGGATAACAAATCATCGTTTGAGTTCATCTTTATCATTATTTTACCAGTAAATGATAAATAATTCCTGATCAGTTATAAATAACCGGAAGTGTTTTAGGCGTAGAACGAAACGTTCACAACTTTATTTGCACATGACGACAATAGATGACGCTAGTAACAAATTTAGTTTCAAGAAGTTCCATTTCAAGTTTACTCCACTTGTATGACCGTTTCATTGCTTATTGTCTTTAGAACATTAGAATTACCCACACAGAATAGCCAGCACTGTACAGGGAAACGAGACCCTGAAAGTTTCAAATTTTTTGTTTCGTTCTTTCTCCAGCTTCTTTCAGTTTTTCTGTTTTTTTCGAAGCAGTTTTTTGTTGTGGTTTTTTTTTTTGACAGAAGGCGAACGAAACGGTTATTAATTCGATATTTTTTGCAAAAATCTTGACTGACAACAGAATCTTGGAGTCAAAAGTGTTTGCAAAGAAAACTGAAAAATACGCCTGCTCGCCTGCTTCTGACTTGTGAAGTTGTGAGGTTACCTGATAATGTTAAGTAGGTAAATAAGTAAATATCTATGTCATTTCTGCGGTTATTCTAATTGTAGTTACCACCTATGGACCCTAGACGCTACTATTTTTGGATAACAGACTCTAGACGAAGCTCAAGCAACCGGAACAAAGGCGGTAAATATTATGCCTGGCTTAACTTCGTAAATAGTAGAATAGGATGAGGCTTTATCGACATTGGAACATCTTCTTTTTCTTCTTCTTCGTCAGCATGGTTTCGCCCACCCATTGGAACATAGGTGAAGTTTAGTACCTCAGTACTAAGTCCTCAGACTAGGCACGGGAAGACAACGCACGCAGCTGCAAGTAGGTGGTCTACGCACGACAACAGAGGTAGGTACCTTCTGACTTGCTAGACATATTTTCACAGCACGCCGTGTCTTCTTAATATTTGTGCCCACAACGTCCCCTGGATGTTCAAATAGAAAACTTTATGATAACAACAGTTTTATTGGTCTTATATACTTACTACCTTCTACTTGTCTTGGCTTCCAACTGGCTTTGGGGATACCGATGCCGAATCAGCCCGCTGGTCGACAGGGTAAGTAGCAAGTTAGGGTAGACCTGTTTTGCCCCTGGACGTAGGTATGTCTACAGTACTCCGTTCGTTCGCCTCGCCTTGTCCCGTTCTCTGTCGGAGTCGGCTACCTAACCTAGGGGAGTTGACATGGAACCAAGTTTTTACACAGAGCGACTGCCATCTGACCTCTGCAACCCGAAGGCTAACCTGCTAGGTATGTCTGCAGTACTCCCCAGGGCCGTATTAGGTACGCTCATGTTATTTCGCTACGGTGCAATCTCTTCTACAGTATGGCGGCGTAGAGCTGAGGGCGGGGCGGTATAGGCCCTAGCTCTTAGGACGTAGGTACTACAGAAGCGCGCTGTCAGGAAGGAACATCAGGGCGACGTTTTGGACGCCGTACCGTAGGCACATTAGGATAAAGGGACATAAATGACAGTGCCGGATTTAGGTACCTAGGTACATTTTAGGGATGACGAGGAGGCTATTATGAGGAGAAGGAAGAGGAAGAAACAATCTCAAAGTTGGAGGATGCGGATGAGGATTTCTTGATGAAGAAGAAGAGGAAGCGTTCGACGAAAGAGTCTGAAGGGGCTTCGTAGTCTTGACTCCAGAGTTCCCTATTCTAGAACACTTTTGACACACACACATATCACGCCTATACCCCTGGCGGGGTAGGCAGAGCGTCAACGACCGTAAAATTACCGGAAAATGTGTAAGTACATCTGCTACTTACTGTCATAGGGGATATTCATCCTATCCTAATGTGGCCAGGGTTCCAAAAAGTTAAAAACGGCCCTGTGAGAAGTCATCCATCACATCAGAAATGGTAAAAAAGTAAGTAGTTACCTAATTAATTATTACTGCACAAGAGTAACATAATCAGTAAATATTTACAGGTAATGGTCAGGGCAGAGAATATACCCTAAGGTTACGCTTTATACGTCAAATAGGTAGTTGCAAGTGAAGAAATATGGCATTTTTTCTGAAGAATATTCAAGCCTGAATTTATTCAATAAAATATTTTTTACCAATTTTCTCATGTCTTCGTGCAACGGGAAGGGCACTTCCTGCAAGGGGCGCCGCCACCGCCCTACGTGAATGCTTTGTCTCTCTTTACCGCAATAACGATGTCTGAGACAGAAGATCAACCCGCGTACGTTGCTCTCTCCACAAACAGCGTAGCTATCGCTCATAGCACTACACATTGCTTGATTTGTACCGTGGTACAGGTAGTACATTTTTACGAAAGCGGCAATGAATGTATAGTTGACACGAAGTGATAGTATTTATATTGAGTTTGGTAGGGTATATACCGCGCCCCCCGTACAGCGTCACGTCACTATTTTCTTTATCATTTCGGAGGCAAACTTATCGTAGTATGGCCGTCGTCTGGAAGTATTCACAGTTTTACTTCCACAAAGAATACGCGATAAACATTGCACAGAGCGAATTAAGAAGAACATTTTTAAATAAATATTTTACGCGAGTGAGATAAATAAGAAGTGTTTTATAAAGCTAGAAAAGCAACGTTAGCAATCCGTTATATTTTTCTAATTAATTCTAAATACAAAATTTTGGGCAAAATGTGGCTAGTCAGTCAGCCGAATTCTGTGATTTTAGAAGTCAAGGTGGAAACCAATGCCATTGGACAGGATTGCCTGGAGAAGGTGAGTTCTTTTGTTTCTTTGTTACCTATCTGTAGATTATTTGCATGTCGTATTCTTTCATTGCTTGCACATGTTATGTAGGTTCCTAACTGTATTTTGTAAAGGTAAACATTGTAGAATTTAGGCTTTATATACGCAATAAACGTTCATGTGTACAGTTTCAACAAACAGAAAATCTGGACTTTTCGCAGACTGGTAGATTTTGGTACGGTTTGTCCAAATAACCTTGCTTTTCCTTTTCGATTCTTGTTGTATTTTGGCACTATGGGCCGTTATCATGCAAATGCTTTGTCGTTCTTCTGCCTGGTTGGTGAAAAGAGTGGGTTTGAAGATGTAACGCTAGTTATTTCATCATTACAAAAGCATAGTGAAGACACGTTTGCGGCGCTACGTCACGATTTACCTTGTGGACTTTGTACCCGGCGTGTTCACGCTGCTAGTTCGTGAGCCGATCAAAATTCTCAATTCAAATTTTCGAATTTTTACTTCTTTAAACACCAACCAGTGATAGAAGCTACATTGCAGGCTGGTTATCTGTAGCTAAAAATAAATTTTGCTTTTATAAAAGTAAAAATGTGACGAATCAAGAATGTTTCAATGATCTTGAAATGCAAGCAAAGTTTTTCCTCGTTCAGTTCCGGATTGGTTTCTTTCTTATTTTAGTCGAATGAATCAGACTTTTCATTTTGTTCCAGATAGCTAACATGTATGAAATATTGAATTCCAATATGCATGAAATTTCAATTTGTCACGTTGGAAAGAACTTTAACCTTCCTTTCCTACGTAACTACCTAGATTAAGATACTCTAAACCACAAAGCAGCAAATATCATTTTAAAAGAGTGTTAATGCTCTTTATATTTCAAATATTCAGCAAGATTGTCGCGGCATGTTTTGGGCGCCAAAGTATATCCAACAGAAATCACTGGCCGTCGGCCAAATCCACAACAATTTGAATTTAGGACAACTCAAAGGACCCAAATGTAGTTCCTATTTTAAATCCACTGGTAGCCTCGTAAATAAGATGTTTTTCTGACCAGTCTCACGTCGTCAATAGTAAAACCTACGATTCACAGCCAACCTCCTAAATTTGCTATGAAACTGAAGAACTATTCCTTGCCGGTATAAATGATCGATCAGACATCAGGAATATTGCTTGCGTAATTTTTATAGAGGGCTAGCACAATTTTATTGATGACAGACCCGCCCTAATGGCACTGCAAGAGTAATAGGGAGGGGTTACTACCATAAACACACAACTAGTGGTAATGGACAAAGGAGTGCCCGTCTAACCGGTCCTTGCATTTCCCATAAAGTCAGCATATTTATTTGTTTACTCTATCGCGAGCTGCTAGTATGGAATATAAAGCAGCTATCTTACTACCTGTCTTACCTTGAGCTTTGTCAATATCGCTGTATGTAGGTATTATTCGTTTGCATTTTATGGAAATGTTCTGCATCTGAGCGCATCTCTTTAAAAATTGTTCAAGATCATATACATACATAGTTTATTGTTCGCCTAAGTTGTCCAGTTTAGAAAAGTGGGCTGACATCAGGCAGGCTGGTTATAAAACACTAAGCTAAAACCTATTGGAACTTGACATATTGCACTGACCTCAAATGAATAGATATAAGGGAACGAGGCTGATGACGTTCCCCAAGCTATTCAACATGATAGGTAGCAGAAACTGCATGCAACGCTATCTGATAATATACCTAAATAACCGAATCGAGGCGCGCCAAGGCGGCAACGCGGGCGCGGGCTATTCACGCGCGCCGTCACACCGGTGATTGTAACTCGGGTCCAAAGTCCACGCTAACAACAGCTGTGAACTCTCTACAATGCACGTGCTCTCTGCGTGATCGTTCCAACGGCGGTACTTACGCCTTTTTGAATTTAGAACTTTCGAATGCCTCCTATCTAGGCCTTGTTATCTATGCTACCAGTGTTACATGGTAAGGCTTCTTCTATGTCCATAGTTTAGGTAAAACCGTAGAAAAAAATCACGCCTACTTAGACTCAACACTCAACTAAAAATAACACTTGTTGTGGGTAAATTTAACTTCTACTCAAAAGTTTTTTATGGGTTTAAAATAAGGTTCTATAATTGGAAACCATAAGTGCAACCTTGATTCAAGATATCAACTTGATCGTTCTTGAAATAGAAGTAGATTAGATACCTTACCAATACGCAGTTTGGTTTTGCCCAGAACCCTAACGATGTGTCAGCCTCAAGCAGCAGGTAGTTACAAACATATGGAATCACTTTATTTACTCATCCATAGTTATTCGCAGAACATGCGGCATGGGAACAAGGAAAACTGTACAAAACACAGCTCTGTCAGCCTTGTAATAGGGACTGAATTGTTGTAGGTCACATTGAGTCCAGAGTCCAACCGCTATATTTAACTCAATAAGACGTGTCAGGGCTTGAGCAACAAGGAGGTTAATGCGATCATCTTTAATTTCTCCCACGTACGCGGCTTTACATTGTTGTTGAATCAGCAATAGTGAAAAATTTTAAAAGATCGTCCAAATAGGCAAATATTGTTAAAATAGTGTCTATTTGGACGATCTTTTCCAAATTCCTGAATCAACAGTTTATAAACTAGGTTGAATAAAACGTTGCGAAATAATTATTACCTATCAGCAACAATTTTCGTCGCATTTCTTTCACAGGATACGAAACTTCACGGCTATGACAGCCTAATTTCATAAATGCCTAAATGTTTTGCCTCTGCTATTGAACTTTCCAATTGGTCTGGTAGACTTTGTACCGTGACGTAATCCAGTTGTTGGGCAATGTATGTTTCATTGTTTGTGACGATTCTCTAAATGTTTATGTCCGCTGAGTATGAGTATTGTTCTCTAAGTACTTTGATCAAAGAAGAAAAACAAAATTACGTGATATGGTAAGTAATGTACTAAAATATAAGGTACCTACTTCATATCCCTTTATTTCCATGCTCAATGAGTTAAATAACACTGAGCAGAAAGGATGTAACTTTGCAAGCAGAAACCAGAATTCCTCCACCGTAAGCGATGCCAACTTTCACTTGATCATTCATTATGCTTACCGAAAACCGCTTTCGCAGACCTTAGAGCAAAATCTTCCATAGCTAAGTTTGCCCTTGTTAAAAGACTCAAAGCAACAAATTAATACCAACAGTGCTTCAGTTTTTGTTTTGCCTTAAAATCAAATGTAGCTATATTGCAACGAAAACAATCATTATTAAAACGTATGATGATGTGACGAAATCGAAACACAAGTTTCGCAAAACCTCAATGTATTGAAACTAAAGCTCAAGTTGTTCTTAATTCAATGCTAGTAGAAAGAGGAAGTCATACTGATACACGCTTTATACGTAACCTACCAAGTAAGTTTAATCAATCCAGTTAGAATGGTAAAACATACCTACCTACGATAGTCGACGTAGATAGTTTAGTAAAAGCAATTACTGTAGTACCTATATTCTAAGTCGATAGAATAGAATGTAGTTGTAATTTTTTATTTACTGACTGATCGTTCCCATTTGTACTATTGTATGATTTAGCTGATATTGTTCACAAACCGTTTCTACAACTTTGATTCAAAGATTTTTCATAAATTGTTAAATACTTTTGATACATTAATATAGTCCTTCGATCCAGAAAAAAAATACGAACAGCCCAAAACGTTTTGGTCCCTCAAGCCGTGGTGTCAGCTTACGTTTGGTCCCTCGAGCCGGATAGCAATATTACTAGAAATATTAAAGGTCTTAAAATAATTGGAAACTGCAACTGTGTTGCTACGTGACTAAATCCACGGCTGTGGAGCGTGATCGTAGAGCCTTGGCTTACATTGTGGAGTAACTATTATCTTTATAACAACTTAGCTCGCAACTTGGGTATTAGATCCGCAAGGATTATACCTGCAGTGTTCTAATAACTAAGGCAGTTCAGAGCAGCTTTTTTATGAAATCGTTTTTCTTCCGTGGGAAAAAGGATACGTTTGATGACGTCATACAGATCTAAGATGTTCTCAGTCTTCAATGTTAATTAAAAATGATGGGTCTAAAGTCCTCTTGTTGACCGAACAATGTCGCTTATGACAATATTTGCTTAAGCATGAGATGTTTGAAATACCATAAGTCAAAATTAAAACGAAGGAGATACGAAAGAATGACTACAACTACAAGATGAAACAATCGTGAATGTCCTGAAGAGTCCGAAGTCTGACTAAGCGAATGTTATCGCATTGTGACGTACAGCGCTCGTTGCTAAGCTGATTGATAAACTGCATCAATATGACTGGACTCAGATAGATTGTGTAGATATTGTCAAAAATACAGATCTAATCTCTTGCTACTGTAGACTTTTTATATCGTGACTGAGGTGCTCTATTTTAAAGTTTCCACGCCTTGTCTATGTTTTTGGTGACATTTAACGATTTACCTAATGTAAAAAAAAATGTGAAAAGGTAACAGCTTACAGCACCTTGAACTTGAAGAACCCTAATTAGACCCCGCGCGCACGGGCGACTTTTTATGTTTTGCTTTTGTTCTGTAGTAGCGACAGTCGGATTTCTCTTTTTTCTGGATGACAGTGAAAGGGACTTCCGACTGGCACGCGCCAAAAAGTCGCCTGTCCGCGCGTGGTATCAAAAAAGTAACTTATTTTACCAACTTGTATGAAAAAGAAATATGTATACAGAGAACTGTATGAAATAAGAATAATGCTTAAAGCTAATTTGGTCAAACCCACGAAGTTTATTTTCCCTCCTTTTGAAATAGGGACACAACGGACAAAAACTTAAAGACAAGAAGAACTCCCTTGACCGTGATAACCATTATCTGTCGTAATACTTACTTCTGTTAACACTGAGGTCAGGATACGGCCATCTTAAGATAAACTTAACGCACTTGGTGATACATGATATTATTTTTAATTTAGATAAAAACTATATCAATACTATTCAAATAAAGAAACAGATAAGTTAAAACATTATCAGTAAAGTACATAATTTAAGACAGGCTTACGATATCAAGCAAAAACAAGATTGTAATAGATCATTCTAAGGATTTAGATACGTAGACGGATCTTTGATAATTTCAATAAAGGTTTGACTTGGGAACAATAAAAAATGATAATAATTTTATGACTTATAAATTGTACGCAAGTGGAAAAACAATACGTCAAAATCAGACATAATATTTCTAAAATGAGATCGTAGGTATATTTGAATGTAACATTTTAACTTGCATAATATAGGTACCTACATACGACGTAAGATCAACTAAGTATACCTACGAGTTTTAATACGAAATGAGATAAGTCGTGTTAGTCATATAACTATTAAATCTATTAAGGATATGTGTTGTGCTAAAGTCCAACTAGTTTGTCTATAAAAAAAACTCGCCCGGCTTGTTTAGAGGCCAGTCAGCCGGCTTATTCTGATTTATACTTACTATATAGTTTTAATAAAAAGAATCTTGTGGCAGGTTTCTCATAGACATACTAATTTTCCATTTTATCAAATCTCAATGAGTAGGTAGATAGTTCCATTTTACTAATAGCTCATCAAGTCATCATATTTAAGGGTCCATCTAAAGGCACTTATTTCGTTTTTCCTCGTATAGAAACAGTATATGTTGATCCCAAATAACATAACTTGAACGTAACATCACAAGGAATATAATAAGACTCATCAAAATATATACTACCAGAATATGGTTCCCTAACTTAAGGGGCTGAGTAGGGCATTTTATCAAATCTCAATGAGTAGGTAGATAGTTCCATTTTACTAATAGCTCATCAAGTCATCATATTTAAGGGTCCATCTAAAGGCACTTATTTCGTTTTTCCTCGTATAGAAACAGTATATGTTGATCCCAAATAACATAACTTGAACGTAACATCACAAGGAATATAATAAGACTCATCAAAATATATACTACCAGAATATGGTTCCCTAACCTAAGGGGCTGAGTAGAGCTAAAATTGCTTAAATATGATATGATATGCTACTTTTATAAGTGATTTCTACCCTAGATAAAATGCAGAAAAACTGACGAAAAAAAAAGGTAATAATCTTCAGGATATTTGCTGTAGTGCTATTGTTTCCAAAACATGATATTAGTAATTTAGCTTGATAGAAAAACATCGTAAAGTTACCTCTAAAAATCTATTATATCGCAAACTGTATGAACAAAACCCACGCAATAATTAAGTGTTTATTATCAGAATGAGCGCCTTACAATACTCTATCGACATATTGTTTTTGATTTTCAAATTACTTATTTTTGACCGAGTTATCATCGAAAATACGAAAATATCATTGAATCGGCAAGATTCCGTCCCGTTCGCACGCGCGCAGTTTGACATTTGTCAGAAAGGGACCGGTTTTTAGCTCGTGTCAGCCTCTTAATAGATTATTTTATAGCAATATCAGTATAAATCTTCCTTATTTTGTCGTAAAATTTAATCAAAGTTTTGAACTATTGCGTTCTATTTTTGAAAACGTATGCAAATAAGTATGTATCATAGAACTACACAACGAACATGTTTTAAATGCGCAGAAAGCTAAAATATTTAAATTGAGAGCACGCGTGTAACCCAAAAACTACCTACTTGTTGATAATAGGGAAGTTGAAATAGAAATTAGTTTTATTGCAAAATAGCAAATAGTCAGAGGTTAATTGACCGAAATGTCTCGATCGCCATTTTGCCAGCTAGTCAAATGTTTTGTTTGTTACTAGAACATTCGAAATAATTACGCGTTTTTGAAAACAAATGAATTTAGTAGGTAAATAATTTTTGCCATGGCATAAACTTACTGTTATTAATCCAATGTAATCTAAATGTTTACTAAGAATTTACATTGTAATTTGGGAAGTATGTATCGGATTTCCATTTCAATTTTTTTTTATTCACTATATCTTTAAAAATTAATTGGTGCTTCCTGTCTTAACAAAATATCAATCTGTATCGACTGTTCTAGTCTTTCCTTAATATGTACTGTAAGATCATTCTTGATAATGATATTGTCAAAATCCTACTAACATTTTTGAAAGGTTTCATGTATTTTAAATTCTTCTTGATTTTTCTTACGTTTGCTGCTGTAGACTTTTCTGGTCCCATCTAAACCTCATTGTTGCGCAGGACAGAGTCCGACTGGCTCTTACGCCCTTAATATCATTGTTTACAAGAAAGAAGGCCAACGGAAACTTTTTGAGGGCATGCGGGACATTAATACACTTCATTAATGCAATCCGTGAGTCAAACAGTTCATTGATTTGTCCGAAATCAGCTGTGACTGGATTCTGGATGAGGATGGATGTCCGTCCCGTCCTATTATCCGTATTTATAAAGCCGTTTTTTTCTGGTTTTGTAGTCGTCTACAAACATATAATTTCGGCAAGTCTGTCTGACTGGCCCTCTGTATGCTTCGTCTTTATAACTTCATCAGTTTTTTTAAATATATGTAACTTGTTACTAGCCCAAGTACCATTTGCCTCGTGTCTAGATCGAGAATAGTCTTGTTCAGCTTGATTCAGGCTGTCCCAGTGTCCACAAACTAGTCTGATGAAGTCTGATCTAACGTTCCTTATAAAGTCTAATCGATTACATCTAGGTAATAGGTACTTATTAACTTCTATAACTTAATCCGTAGCCCGAACATACTGTGACCTTAGAGCGATGACGTTGTACAATATTAATGGTTTTATCAGTTTGGAAGTTTCAAGTTTGTGTGCTGCGTTTCGTTGGTCACGTATGCACTTCGAAGCTCGAACCAGTTGTGTTGTGATGTTATATTTACTCAACTGAAGTGGCAAGGGACTGGCCAGATCTGCCCTTGTAACAATGAACGGTGGAGTTTTCGAGTGGAGACCACGTCTCACCAATCGTAGCCCTAGAAGGAAATGGATCGATGACTTAAAGAGAGCGATATGTGGTGGTGAACTAGTGACTGCATGGCAAAAACGGGATATAGTGTCTTGTGTCCAGCAGTGGAACATAGAATCTTGAATACATAAACGAGGAAAAACCTGAAGCTAAGACGTAATTCCATAAACACGCGGAACTGTCGGTATCTGCAGATAACTACATTTTATTCACATTTTTGTGAAACTATGTTTCCTGCATATAACTTGACCGATATTGAATCATTCGTTAAGATTATAAAAAAATGTGTTGTAATTAATATAATAGTATTTCATAATATTGGGTTAAGCAAACAGTTCATTGTCAAACTGATATTAAACGTGTCAAAATCCTCGCTATCACGTTGCTGGGGAACAAAAACTGCTTATCAATATGAACTCTGGAAAAACCACAAGTTATTTCGTTACATGCGAGAATATTGACTCATCTATGTACCAAAAAACTTATTTGAAGTAACTATTAAATGAAAATTAATATTTTTTGCTGTATTTTACTTAAACTGGCAAGTTAATGATCAATAAGATCATGCATGATGCTAAAATAACCGTTAGGTTCAAAGTTACTAGTGACTTTGAGAAAACGAGGTAGAATTCATGTTTGTTCATCATACGCGCTTACTGTCATTGAGACCTCAATATTGGTTGGTTAACCTTTTGAGCAAGGTGTGAGGTGAAGAGAACAGAATCTTCGAAAAATAACCATCAAACAAAAGAAAAAAAGAGGACGAACTTTACTATAAAAGTGCATTTTACTGTCAAGCGAAACGTTTTCAACCTCTTTCTTTCGGACTAATTTACAGTCCTGCATATGAACAATAAGAAATTATAATAATTACTCGTTATCTTATTTCTAAAGCCACATTTACCACAAACCACAAAATCAATTTCGTAATTCGAAACACGACCAATTCAAAAAGAAACGTTAGTCACGTGTGCTAAAAATAAAACACATTGACTTTGAAGAAAATCCATTGGATATGCCTGTGACGTAATAACCCTCCAGTGAGTCTGAGGGTGTAGTCAGGTGAAGCCCACTTGATTGCGGTTGCCACGTATCAGGCGCGTGTAAGCTTGGATCTCTTCCAATGCTATAATTGAGAGAAATGTCATCGACTTCAGAGCTTGTGGCTGAGGATTTTAAAAATTTTCTTGGCGGTTGCTGGATTCTTTATTGGACAATCAATTCAGTCCTAAAGTACTTTTATGTACACCAGAAAATAACAAAACATATTTTTAACACGTGTAGCCACTACTTCGTCCATTTCGCTCTACGGAAAAAAATAATTTCTTATTTATCCCTTCAGGTGGCCTTTTATACGCCCGGATTATTCACTTCATTGTCTTCTAAATTGAGGATATTGATAGCCAATACCAAATTAAAATATGTCAGTTGGCTAAGGTCAAAGCGCAAGGATAAAAGGAAAAAAAACTTTAGACTATGGCACTGAGAGACAAGTATGGAAGGCACATTAATGTGACATGCGTTGATGGCCACAAAAAAGCCACTTACATCATGTGGACCATTGAAGCGATCTTGAACCGGGTCAGAAACCTACAAGAACGAGTTTCTTGGTCACAAAAAAGGCCCTAAAAGATTTTAAAGTACGTTGAAAATTACGCAAAAAGTGTTTTTGCATTGTAAATTCGTTTTTAGCACTCTTTCCGTACATTGCAGGGAAACAAAGCGTAAACCTAAAAAAAGAGCAATGCTTAAAAATTGCAAGATTTCACATCGCTATTTTAGTTTAGTAGACAATTTGGTACTTGGCAGTTTTATGAAGAAAATAAAGCCAAAATTCGGATGCCACGCGCTCCTTACGTGTAGGCAAAATTTTCTTGGCAATTATGAATGGAAAATTGGCAGTGGTACCAATTTTGATGTGGACTATTTACTGGTAGGTTGGTTCTCATTGAGTTCAAAGCCCTTTATTGTCTGGCATGGTTTGCAAATTCTAGAAGGTAATTATACCTCCTACATAGGTTTTGCACAACAAGGCCAAAAATATTACAATTTAAATCCGGTTTCCGGTTGGTTAATAGCATACCTATAGCTATATTTATTTTTTGCAACAGTATAAACTTACTAATGCATATTAAACTTATGATAGTAATGATTTTATCGAGTCCAAAAATAAACTAAAAACAAGTACGCGAACTATTTGGATATATATGTATTCGTATAGGGAACTTTTCACATTTCTTTATCGCTGAAAATCTGTTGCTAAGCTCATCAAACATTAGTGTTTCCTGAACAATTAGGCATTAAACTTCACGTGACATTTAAAAACGTGATAATCTCATGATAAATAGGGTTCAAAGTCCGTGAAATACTTGCACTTAGTTACTTCATGAGGTGGAGTAATTAGCTAGATAAGAATTGCTTATCTGATTCTGATATTTACATGTTAGATCCGGCTATGGCAAAGGCGTGTTGGTTGGTAGGTGCACGAGATAATTTACGGTTTGCAGTCCCCAATCGTTTTCAGGGGATCGCAAATGAAGGTGACATTTTCGTTGGCAAAAAGACACCTGTTCCAACAAACAGTCATAAAGTTGATAATGTCTTTCATAAATAACAACAGACAGCGATGCTCCACTACTGGAAGTCCTATATCATTTGTCTGGAGCATAAATATGATAGTTATAAGTATTATAAGGCCGTTGATGACAGCTTCGTACAAAGTCAGGGTGCCTTGATAACCTGGTCTTATCAGCCATTTGTCAATAAGAAATAATAAGGTGATTAATGAAGGCAGTCCTGGTTTTTGATAATCTATTTTCTCTACTTGTGTAAGTACTGTCTATTATTATATTTTCTACCTCAACATTAAAGTAAACAATAGTGATATCATTGTGGATACCGTATCTTCGATAACACAAAATGGCCGACTGTTTGCGCGCTAATATGTGCATAATAAAAGAGTCGGACCGGTGTAATCAACTTTTAGAAGGACGAAAAATATTAAATTCGAATACAGAAATGGTAACCTCATACATAATTATTAATATGTTTGTAACAGTACTCAACACAATAGTGCGACCTTTTCGGTTGCCATCTTGTTTTATATAACAGTTGACAAAATGGTGGACAAACAAGGAACTTGATTGAATCTAGAAAATGTTGTGTTTATAATAAACCCAGCATAAATGCCGCTCTCAAAATCCAAAGCACAAGGCATTGTTACTTTTTTGATATCAGAGTTTTTACGCCGTAAAATAACTCATACTTACATACCTATGTACCTACTGAAAAGACTTTGCCTTGAGAGCCGAAGAGTTTGTTCTTGAGAGTCGAAGGCCTTTTCCACGTATTTGTAAAACGGTGATCAGTCACTCAATTAATTACAATCGTCTTCCAACAAAGTTCACTTGTGAATACAAATGTCAAATGTAGGTCCTTATTGCCGACCACTACAGGGGTAGATAAGTTCTGTGGTGTATCGTTGTTTTTTAAGTAAATTTAATTAAAACTAAAATGCAAAACCATTTCTAACCCTATTTTTCCTACAAATAACATGTTTTTGTTGATTTCAATAAAATGACTTCGATGCAGAACTAATTAAAACAATGCGGTCATTGTGATAACAAATATTTCCCTGTTCAAATAGTAAACAAACAATGTTCATATATACACACATAACTGCGTAGTTCACAAATTAGGTGCCTACTACATAGTAGATTGTAGGTAGGTAATCAGAGGTAATCCGAACCTAATCAATACATCAATAAATCGTACACAGTATTCGTAAAATTAAGTAAATTTTCGCGTTTCACCGCTATACACGATAGGAACCGAATCTATTGCGATCCGTAGTGATTCAAGAGGAAGGTGTATGTGCATACATGACGGGAAAACTTCTTCATAGGAAAACGATTAGCACTTAGCAGCGGACGCAAGAGCTGGGCCGCTAGCAGTAAATGCTGTAGCTTCGGTCTTACAGGAGAGAAAAGCTGAAGATACTCTACAATGCATGCAAAATTTATAAACATATAAACGCCCAATATACAAAACTATTGCGTAGCAGGCTATCAGGTAAACAAGGCAACGAAGGCAATATCTTTATCGCCACCACCAGACCACGTGACCGTAACGAACTGATTAGTAACTTCGCAGGTTGACAATATTGTACTGTAACCTACTTTGTGTTAGAACTTGGAAGGCAATCGGAAAAACATTAACATATTTTTTATAAAAATATACTTTAGACCCGACTATCTTCGCAAGTAAGACGTGCGACAAGAGACGTGATACAAGTAATCGGCGATGAGACGGGAGCGCCAGTCTCACTCACGGGGGTGGGTGGACGGTGCCTATTTTGTTTCATAAGTACATTTTATTTGGAAAGTGTTTCGAGCTTTGCACTGTCTTACGTCTCACTCACGTCTCAGTCTTATATCCCATGTGCGGAGATAGCGCCTTAGAAATCTTGGACAGGCTCAAATAGTCACTTGCATAGTTACAATTAGCTACTTTAAAGACAGAGAACTAGAGAGTCGTTGGCCTTTGAAACAAAAGAAAAATAACGACTACCTCTTTTGGGAATTTTAATATCACATATGCCACCATCTTGATATGTTTGTTTTTCTCATTAGTGTTGCCAAATAAACTGTGTTTGTATTTCTGTTCTAATTTTCACATGACTTTAAAAGCGTTGTTAAATTAATAATGAATTTTAAACAGAATGTATGGTGTTAAAATCAAAAACATATAATCATAGCCTCTTGCAAATTTTTCAAGGTTGTGTTTTTATATCGATTTATTTGCGCTAGCAATACTGTTTCGAGTGCCAGACAGAACACATCTATTAAAATCTAGTTATAGCCACTAACTAGATCTATGTTGGGATAATTTTTTCTTACGTTTCTGGCGAAATCCAATGTGACTTTGGATTTCGGGGAGGTGACTTTCGCAGTCTTTAGCAGTTTTCAGACTTAAAGTGTAATGAATGAAATATTATTTGAACAGTTTGCTTCAGGAAACACATTTCGGTTTATTTTCGGTTTTTTTTCATAAGAATTTCTTGGTAAAGATAAAGTTGCTTCCTATTTGGCATAATTTAAACCTAGGTCTTGTAACTTAATTTTCTGGTCGTGTACAATATACGAACGATTGTATGAACCATGGTGTCAGCGTTTTTATTAGTATACCTATACTGCCTCTGTCATTGATTGCGCCGTCGGTCATGATTGCTGACAGCAACCAGTCAGAGGTAGGTACTCTAGTTAGATGTCAGTTTTGTCTTGTCGCCTATAATCCTTTGTTGAACTAGATTTGGTAAAGTTTGTTCACCTCACTCGAGGAGATAAAGGGGCGACCTCGTTGGTTAGTTCGTACTCGTAAAAAACATTCTTTGTTCTGAAAATAGGCATACGTAACCATTTTAAGTTTTTTTTTTTGTCTTTGTGGCTACTTTATAAGTCATTGTCGGATAACGTGTGTGTTTTTATTAGGCAATCCTTCCGTGTCTTTGCTTTATAGGAACATTTAAAATGACTTGGAAAGTTTGATGAATGTACCATGAACTTTGGTCGATATCCAAAGTAATGATGACATTCACAAGTTCTTAAATCAACAGTTGGCGAGTCTTCCTAATTTACATAGTAACTAAACAAAGTGTCTCAACTCAACCGAGCTTACAGTACAGCCTTAAAACTCGTACAAACAAAGTTATATTTGGCGAAGGATTACATTTATCTTAGCAAACCCACGACCCGACAGAATATCAAACAAATCGGGCTACATACGAAAAGCACCGACGTTTTACAGACTTGTTGGCCGACAAATCGGGCATTCGCGATCACGCTGCAAGTGCATGCTTCGAACCGTGCCCAAGGAAGACAGAGACACAGCGACAAGAAGGAATGAGATGCAACGAAAACATCTGGGTTGGCTCTGTGATTTGGTATTCTTTTTGTAAAACTAGGTCTGTTTGCTGTTTGAAACTATTTCTGTGGTGCTTTTAGTCGTACGTTATAGATTCTAAATGTAGGGTATTGGTAGCCAAAGCACGTACGAACTCGTAACTATCAGTGTTCTAATTCGAACGAAATTGATGCTTAATTCTAACATTAAAATCCAATCACAAAGTCGTTAAGTCTAAAGGCATTGATCCCGCTTGAAGCTGTCACAACTATATCATAACAGTATAATAATAATGTACACTACCATACCTAATTTACTCCGGGTACTACGGCATGCCTGATTTAATCTGCTGTCTGAAACGAACACAAAACAGATCCTCAATCTCTACCTATCTTGCTTGCTTAACCCCGGAAAGAAACCTTAAGAGGCCATAAGGAGGCTTGATTATTACATATACAAAAAACACATAAAAATTTAGCAGAAGCTTCTAAGAGGTCAGTAAACTACACAGGATGCGCGTGCGCTGCTTCTCAAGCAGATTGTGTTGAGACACGAGGCCCGAGGCGTAAGTTGCGTGGGCCATGGAGTTTCACTTCAACGAAAACTCAGCATTAGTAAGACTGCATTGTCAATCGAAAATGCAAACAGCATGGGCAAATTCAAAATGGCGGCATCACGATATTATTCAGTGAAATTGTTCAATGCAAACGAAAAATTCTTTAGCGTTGAATTGACTATTAGGTTTGGTGATCCACTTTATTGAAATATGAACGAGGTTTTGGACCTGGAAATGTATTCTGGAGAAGGTACGTTTGGAACCAATGGCCAGTTTGGGAACAGGGAATTATATTTCCAGTCGTTCTACGTGCCTGCCTTAGCTTAAATCTTCTGTCGAGAGATCTAGTAAAGATGTTGGCTAACCAGTACTAATTAGCATAACTATTAAAGGTAATGAAATAAATAATGAGCCTAATTCATAAAGCAAATCTGAAAAGAGAAACTGAAATTGGACGATAATGAGGTCAAGCATACTCTTCACACGATGATTCAGAGCACCCACTTATGTTTCTTTATTATTGTTAGTAAAAAAATAGGTCAAATAACGAAGCAAAATTTCTCCTTCAAGCTCTTACAGCATAATTTTAGTATCAAGACGCCGCCGCGTGGCGAACCGGAATTTCTGTCGTATTTTTAGTACCTATGTTTGTATACAGCACATGTATTGGGATCAAAAATAAATTCGATGTTTTTCGCAAACCGCTGAACCAGATTGAAATTTATACAACTTCGGAGCGTCTATAAAATCAAAACTACCTGCTCTACCTTGAAAGGAGATCGAGAATGTTCGAATTGATTGGGTAATAGGACAACTGGCAAGGTTTTGCCTTCATAAACATACATTAGTATTTTCTAAAGTGTTCTCTACAGCACCAAATAAGTACAAATAGTTGTTCAACAGATTGTCTATATTTAAGCGTTTTTATCGGTTTGATAAAAAGTCTGCTCTCCTTTTTGTTCTCAGCGAGTGTGATGGCTGTAATCTTTTATGCGAATGATTTGATTTATTTAATCACGATATATTTTACTTTTCAACTAACTATGTTAAGCTGTTACAACGGTGTCGCTACATGAACATATGAACAAAAAACCTGCTGAAGTAGAAACCCACATGGTACCTAATAATATTATTATAATTAGCCAGTAAGTATTAATCTATCTATAATAACAGGTTTCAAATGGCTATTAATATTCTAGATTCATTTTATTATTCAATTCGATGAAGTTTTCAGTTGATCTAGCTGTAAACACTTGAAAGATTATGTAGTCGGTCCCGCTACGTAAATAATACAGCGCATATAAGCGGCTTCAACGTGTAGGTACATTTTAAACTAATACTTACAAATGTAAATACGTACTGCACTTAGTAGTATCACGATAGCGATGCGTGTTAGACATTCTTGTAACAACTGGTTGTATGACATTAATTATAGGTTCTCTACATTGTAAACGCTACATGAACGCTGGTTATGCTACATCCTGAGAATCCCCGCGCTTTCCAACCGCCATCTTTGATTTTAAATAACGAGAAAACAGTTGGTTTTAATATTTACCTGTCTTTGTGTTGTTCGGTACCTCATATGGTAGGTACGAAGTAATAAAAAGGTAAAGTTATTTGCATTGAAACAAAAGAATTTCAACTTCGCAGCAGCTAATTTGGATTCAAAATGGCGACTGCAGCATTTCGAATTCGATTTCACGATGAGGTTACTGTCATTTTGGTAAACGTTCGACCGCTTTTGGGAAGGTTTTGCTTTGGATGTCTTAAATACTCTTATGTCCTGAACGACCTTAAGTGCGGTAACTTAATATGATTTGCAATATGATCCCTTCATTGACACCTAACCGTCTATAATCAGCTCTTCACATTTATGGACGCCTGGTACCTCGTTCGTAGTAAATATTTGTCATCCGAGCCATCCAGTATGTTTACATACTCTGTTATCGCATGCTGTATACACACAATATTAGCGATTTGCATGTGAAAATGTTTTTAAAGTGTTTGATCAAAAATATATGAGAACCAGTTGATAGGAGGAAAATCATCCACATAGGTACAAAATTACGTTTCGATTCGACATCGCAACTAAACCTCAAAACTATACCGGTTAATAGATAAAATTATTATTAAAATATTATATAATTTGCTGTATTTTGTAAATCTCTCGACACGCAAAAGCTATTAAATCCAAAATGGGCACTAACTATAGGTTATTCCTAAATTACTTTCACCTTCAAAGCTGTCTGCCTGGAAGGCTTGGTTTGATTTGATTTTTTATATGATGAACGATTTTAGATGCAATACTTTAACGGTTCTCCTGATTTAGACTAGTAGTTCGACCGTTTCACTGAACTACTCACTCAGATAAACAAACGACTTTTGACTAATTGTATTTTTATCTTCCTTACAGGTATGCGAGAAACTGGAGATAGGCGCGGAAGCCGACTACTTCGGCCTCCGAGTCTGCCCAGGGTCAGGACCCGGAAGGTGGTTAAACTTGCGGAACCCCCTCGACCCTCATCGCATCCCTGGCGGCCGTCTTGACCTCCGCGTCAAGTTCTGGGTGCCTCCTCATCTCCTCATCAACGAACCCACCCGTCACCAGTTCTACCTCCACGCAAAGCTAGACCTCACCGAAGGAAGACTGGTAGTTGCAGACATAGAAGTAGCCAGAAGGATCATCGCCTACATAGCGCAAGCTGAAACAGGAGACTGCGACCCAGACGTTCCTCCCACGCATACCTACGAGGAATGCGATAGAATCGGACCACAGGGTGAAAAGCCAGAAGACCATATCGATAAAATCATCGACTACCATTGCGAGATGGCTGGCATGCGCGCTTCACAAGCCGAATACAGACTTTTAAAAGAGATCTCAAAACTAGAATCGTTTGGGGAGGAACTGTTCTTTTGTAAACCAGTGACGCAGGCAAACAACGCGCACAACCTGTACAGCCATTTGCAATACCACAGACAACAAACGGAGGAGCCTACTCGGGCGAGAGATGAGCAGGAGATCGACGGAGGCGCCACAGTGGGCTGCCTGACATCCGGGCAGAACGTCGGAGGATGCGGATGTAGGCTTAGCACCTGCGTCGGCGTGGGGCCACATGGCTTAGTCGTCTACAGGCCTGACTGCAATGGAGAACAAGACATTGGCGTTGAAAAACAAAGGTTAGTGTCTTTTGGCAGAGAATAATTTAGCGCGCATTTTACATGAAAACAAAGAAACTAGATTGCGCAAATGTACACACACTATGCAAAGCAATTAAGACCTCGTGCTCGTTACAGCGAAAATTTTATAAACAGATGATATCTGGTTGCCT
Organism: Keiferia lycopersicella; assembly: GCA_029255805.1. Lineage (NCBI taxonomy): Eukaryota > Metazoa > Arthropoda > Insecta > Lepidoptera > Gelechiidae > Keiferia > Keiferia lycopersicella. Next base: position 4,060,913 of record JARACZ010000033.1, read on the forward strand.
AATGAGATTAATTACTGATAAATGTAATTTTATTCTATACAAAATGATTGCAGACTGTGAAGCCCTGAAATTAGTAAACAAGGACTTAGTTGAAGTTATTTTGAGCGAAATTTATCAGTAACAATGGTTTAGCACAATAGTTTTCTAGATATTCTTATTTGAGCTTGCAAGATAAGATTATTAGGAAAGTAAACATGTCACAAAACATTTTAAAGACAATACAATTATGAACAACGTAATATTCATGGCGTCGTAAAGAGGGCCTAGCTGTCTGAAACATAAAATAATAACATACGAATGAAATGTCAATATCACGAGACAAAAAGACAAAAGAATCACGCGAGTCCAAAGTCTTTGTTTTAATACATACCTAAACAAAGGCTCAACGCACTAAAACATTAGGTAATAAGTAGGTAAATCAAGTATTTACAAGATCGTCAAAATATCTTGAATGCAGCAGTCTGTATTTAGATGAGAATCCCATCTTGATTGTGGATTCGAAATTGAAAAGTTCTTTACTTGACATTGGCAGAAAGTATACTGATGCGATAAACAAAAAAAAGTTCCTTGTAATCAATGCTGCCAACCTAGCCCTTTTAGGCAAAGGCATACCTTATACAGCCAGTTCAATTTTCTTTCTTTTTTCCAGCATACCGTACACAGCGATCCATCGCGCACAGCCTCTGCGACGCATCTTCCAAATGTCCTACGTAACGGGCGAGGGTCATGAAGCCACGTTACATGTTAAAATGGCGACATCTGGTCAGGCGGCGGCTTTGTATCGAGCGGTTACTGAGAAACACGCGTTCTACTGCTGCGAAACCGTTAGGAGCGATGTCACAGAACAGTTCATTAGGGATTTAAAGGTCAGTATTCTATCTTCTACTCCTTAGTCGTATACTTATTCTGCAGAGTAATCAAGGTGCGTCTGCTTGTTGCTTCGCGAGAATTTTCTTGTATCATAGGGTATGTTACCAAACTACAGGTTACAAGTTCACAGATACAATTATTTGTGCCTTGCTTTGTCGGTAGGTTTTAATTTTAAGACCAGGATTTGAACCGTATAAGCAATGTACTAAGAACTTTTATCTAGTTGCTTGTAATTTTATTACATGGGGGACTTGTTGTTTTTCAAAAATGCAAATACTTTTCAGTACCTACCTACGTAATGAAGTAGGTAATATTTTAATCGGACACGTCATATAACTAGAAATTTACATATTTCGTAGTTGTTATTTGGGTATTTTTGTCAAGTTAATTTGATGCATGCAAAGTCCAAACTCAATGGTAGTTTAGCGTTTTTCCGGGTTCTGAAAACCCGCCCACAAAAATAACAAATACATGCTTACATACATACAATACAATACATATTCAAATTGACTAATTCATTACTGACATTAAGATCTATTTTATTTTATCAAATCATAAAATCTTTGGCCATGATATTTCTTGTCAGAAAATATTTACACGACATAATTTGCATTTCTTATTTGCATTTAAACGACGCCGAGAAATTTTCCAACATATGTTCTGTATTCTACTGTCTTCTATGTTTATTTATATCTGTCTGAGTCAGTTTTATGTTAATAAATGGTGTCAGAAGGATGACCAATTAGAATTTAGGTTACTGTGTGGATAATTATGTTTTCATAAATGAAAATAAGAAATCGAAAAATTTACAAGCGTCGACCGGGCCGCGTGGGGTACACCGGCCCACTGCTATGCCACTGAGAACAGCCTGTATTAACAGGGCGTAAAAAAAATAGCTGCAAATATGTTTAGGGGTGAACCATGAAACAACATTTCCCAAGGAACATAGGTCGAAATAAAATTTTGTATGGGAGGTTTAAATTTTTTTTGAATCTCATATTTCGGCCTATTTTTCTTTTTATTTTTCTATGTTTGCTTTTCAGAGATTAAGGTTAATAATCAATAGTTCTAAAAATATTCATTTCAAAAAAATACAGAGAGTTTTTGATTTCTTTAGTACCCACATCCTAAATTACTTTATCTTCTTTACAGGGCACGATAGCATCAATCTTCAACGACTCGACGACGCTCGGGCGGCGCTACGTGTTCGACATCCGACGTACGTGTCGCGAAGTGCACGACCGCGCGCGCCGCGAGGCACACGCGCGCGCCGCGGCCACGCACGAGCCGAGGCTGAGGCGCCGGTCCAGCTCCGGGACTGACAATAAGGTGAGCAGAAATACATGTATCATACATACATACATATATCACGCCTTTATCCCTTGCGGGGTAGGCAGAGCATTAACGGCCGTAAGAATACGGTCGCTATCGCCACGTCTGACATTTTTGAGGATTGTTTTCCAAGGTTGTTACAGAAAACGTGTGTATCACTTTGGTGACAGGTTGTCAGTCTGTCGCCTAAAAATTGTAATACACCAATTTACCTGATTTACCTGTACTAAACGGTAATATCAGCGAAAAACATAAAGGAATTACTGTCAATCGTTCAGTTTAAGCAACTACGTAATTAGTTAATTAGTTTAGCGCCCGCAAAGTACATAATCCTATTGTAATCTTGTAAGGGTCAGCTGAAAACAGGGCCTAATCAGCTGACCAAAATACCCTATTACGTTACTTACACAATTAGAGTATCCACCCACACATTTACATGGGTAATGATTTTAGATTCGTGATTCTTTTGGCACACATAAACATTATGCACATAACTACAATATGGAATAAAAGTTATGGAACTACACCAAAATTCGCCATTGTGGCGCTGGCAGTAAAGGAAAGCCGGGAGAGTACGTGGAACTAACGTAGGTGGCGCTTCAATTAAGCCCGAAAAACTAGCTGTCATTTGTATGGGACTATCTATCCAGTGCGTCGATAATTTATATGAAAGGGCTTCTCCCAGGTGCTCTCATACAAGGTGTAAAAAAAATAGCTGCAAACATTTTAAGGGGTGAATCAATCCATGAAACTAAACAACTTTCCCCAAGGAACATAGGTCGATACAAAATTACCGACCGACCAAAGTCTATTTGTATGGGAGGTCCAAAATTTTTTTCATGTTTCGACCTATTTTCTTGGGGAAAGTTGTTCAGTTTCATGGACTGATTCACCCCATTAATATATTTGCAGCTAATATTTTTACGCCTTATATACCTTTTTTTTAACAATTACATATTATACATAGAAAACACCGAGACTCGATACAAATATTTAAAAAAATACTTAATAAATATTTGTGGCCGGTGGGTATCGATCCCACGACCCTCGGCGTAGAAGGCAGGCGTACTATCCGCTACGCCATCGTGACTATCAAAGGGCATCTCCCAGGCGTTCCCATATATCGTGGGACTGAACTTATCATAACTATAACTAGTTTTTCCTTGTCTACAGGAGTCCCGTTCGCGGTCCCGCAGCGGCGGCGGCGGCGACGCGCTGGCTTGCCGCGTGTGTATGGACAGCGCCATGGACACGCTCTTCCTGCCTTGCCGACACGTCGTCTGCTGCGACACGTGTGCGCCACGGTAAATATCTACTATACTTGATTTTTTAGAGAGATTTATACTTGATTTTTTCGTCGTGTGATGCCGGCTTACAATAGCATCACCCCATTTCTTCCAGTGGGTATTGTAAAAGGCGATTAAAATTTTCAAATTGCAAATTTCAATCGCTTATTTCCAAGTAGATTGACAACGAATGCTTTTAGAAAGTCAGGAATTTACAATACAATGCTGAAAGTTGTCAGACAATTTTTCCCTTTTATAACAATTTTGTGTTCCTAGTAGAAACTGAACAACTTTTTCTATGGGGGCTATGTTGTGAGAACTCGAAAAAAAATTTTCTGTTCCCACCATAGCCCCAATAGTAAAAGTTGTTCAGTTTCATGGTCTCTTACACCCTGTATATGTATATGTGATCCACAAAAAAAGCAGTGCCCTATAATAACTAATAACAATTTTCATTTGTTTCAGATGTGAAAAGTGCCCCCTCTGCCGAGGCAAGATCGAAGACGTGATGCACATATTCCTACCAGTGGAATACGACAAGAATCCCCCTACGACCGCCCCAATCATAATGAAATGAACGGAACGCAACGATGACTCGCTGAAACCGACGACCGACAAACATTTTGCGTAAAATGTGACGTTTTGGATGCTAATCCGCCATTTTGACTTCGACGCGCGCCGCCATTTTGGAGCGGCTGACGAAGTGAAAACCATTTGAAAAGTGCCCTAGTCTTAAGACGTAAAACAGTGGCCTTAAAAGACTATAATGTGTGTGTGTGAATGTCTAGTCAGACCTTTTTGACTTCATGTGTTAAAAGTGCATTTTTCTATTTTATAAATAATATTTTCTAAAGAGTGCATAATCGGGGAAAAATTTAAGTTCGCATTCCAAATTATGGAAGTTGATTGTAATAGTTTAGGGTGTCTTCAGACGACCGCTTGGAACCAACTGAACGAAACAGTCGTCTGCAAGCACCCTTAATGGTACTTATCTACTTAGATTTTAAATTATGTTAAAAACTTTGGATTCTTACTTTGAGTAATTTGTTAAGAAAAAAATATGTAGAGTTACTTACATTACATGAAGTTTTCCTTCGTTTTAGAAGGCGCAATTTTTATATAAACGTGCGTGATATGTACCTAAAGTTTTTTAAAATTATTTGAAAGCGTCTTCATTTGCTGTAACATTAGGAGTCGATGATTTTTGAGTACCTAAAACTGTGCCTAAATATAAGTTACGTACGCATTTTCTTGGAATAATAATTTGCCTTTAATGTAACATTACCTAATCCAAGTTTTGGAAATATATTTTCCTTATAACAGTATGAGTAATTATTAAAGTTAAAAGTAAGACCTATGGTCTATAAGTTATACCTACCTACAAATTAACAAAAAAGAAAATATAAAATATCAAACTAAATTTTATTTCAGTGTTTTATTAATCAATCCTCATTTATCTAAAGGTTGTAACGGTCAGCCAGCCCTCCGGCACGCTAATAGGGTGCGTTCAGTCAGACCATGAGAACCTTTATAAACCTAATTTTATTTCCTATCACACGATATCAAACAGTTATCACTACATAGTATAGAGCAAAGTTGCTTTTTGCGTCTGTCTGTATGTGTGTGCTTAAACCTTCAAAACTACACAATGGAATTTGATGCAGGTTTAGGCTGGTTTCAGAGCGGCGCGTCTCAGCAGCGCTGCTCGGGCGCGCGTCTGGGCAGCGAGCGCGTTCGCTGTGAAACGACATTCAGACGCGCGCGCTTCGTTGTGGTGTACGGTCGAGTGCAGAGAATCATTATGCCAGCAAACGTAATCACTATATTAGCTACGTATATACGTTACATGGAAAAGAGTGCAACAACGACGTCTAAAAAGATTGCATGCAAGTCGACGCTACTGGCAATCGAAGGAGATCCGACCGCGGCGCGGCCGAGACGCGGCCCAAGACGCGTCACTATGAAACGCTACATACAATCTAGTGTAATGCAAGGCGCGCGCGGCTGGGCAGCGCTGCCGAGACGCGTCGCTCTGAAACCAGCCTTATTTAATAGATAGAGTGATTGAGGAAGCTTTTTATATATAATACTTGCTGGGAAAAATCCTTATTCCCACGGGAAAATGAGTTGCAGCTGGGGCAGGCAGCTAGTTTAAAAATGAACACATTTTGAAAATATGTGACTCGTACAAAACGTAACTTGCACGATGTCCCGAATTTTTTGATGAGAACTATATTAGACGACCTCTGCAGTAGAAATGATGAACTTCTTGACTTCTTGCTTTTCTTCTTATTGACTTCCTTTAGTTATAGATAGCGATACCATCGCAAAACTTTCGTAAGTTGGCGACACTGTTTTACGTTCCGTTACATGCTCCACGTGTTCCGTTGTAAAAAAGAAACGAGCAGTTTTGGCTGAATGCGCGCGTTTCGTATGTCAAGTTACTTTTTAATTTTTCTAGTCTAGACTATAGTCTTTTTGCCCAACAAAACTTTACTTACTGATGGTGTTGCCCATTCTTAAAAAATACCCATATTTAAGAACTTTACGAATATAACATTCATATTGAATGCAATGACATACAAACACCATCAATTAAAATGTGTCTAATTATTATCACATTCGGCGGTAGCGAATTTTGGCTACACCTGTCTAAGTCTGCTAAATGAAAATCGTTTCAGTTGGATGTCGATTTGATCGCAGTTGGATATTTTCGGTCATTTCGTAGTCTGCTAACAGTTTGAAGTACCTATACAAAATTAACAATGGCAATTGAATGGCAGTTGAGTTCCGATGGCGTTACAACGACAAAAATAGCAGACCGCAAAAATATGCATTGACGTTTAAAAAGTTTTGAGGAAGACTCAAGAGTCAAGCCTCACTTAAGATCGTTACGTTAGTTACTTATTCACATGTAACAGAAAATTTATGAGGTTCCATGATTTAAGTTGCAAAAAAAAAGAAAATACTCAGTAAAAAAAAATATCATAAAGTAAACAGAATGATTAAATAAACTCTAAACGACGAATCTTTTAAGCTCGGAAACTTCAAAAAATCGCAGACCATACATGGAGTGATTCGGCGACCTTTTACTACAAGGGATTCGAATTTTGTCTTTGCAGTCTGTATAAAAAAAAATAAGTTCATTTTATAGGGAGATGAAAAATTAAACATGGCAACATTATTCACAAAACGTCCAAACGCAAGATGGCCGCCGATTTATGTGAACGCAAGGACAACTTGAAAAGTGATATCCGTTACTTTTAGTGATACTTCGTTTTTATTTGTGATAATAACTTTATAAAAATCTTTTCGTACTTGTGTATGTGCTTTACAAATGGTTTTGTGTAATTTGTTATAAGCTAAATGGTTTATAAGTCTTATGTGCAATACTTCGTTGAAAGAAAAAAAAATGTTCTGTGTTGAAAAGTGATTATTTATGCAGTGATATTCGTTTTTGGATCGGAATGACGCTTGTTGTTGGATGATAGTAGTGTTTTCTGGTGAGTAAGCATGTTTTTTTACGCCTCTAATAAGTGTAGGAGTATTTTTTATGTGGCTGAAGTTGTGGTAACCTATTTGTCCAAATCGGGGTTGTTTGTCGTGGCGTGGCTACGAAGAAGCGCCGCTGGTATGCCGGCATCGCGGCTCAGATGTCCCTAGTACCCGTCGCAACATTCTCGACCCATTTAAACATGAATACTTCGTCATTTTTTATACTTGTGTAGTCATTTAGATACTACCGATAATGTTTTCGCACACCAGATGTTTATAAAACGACTTACGCCTTTGTGAGTTGCCCCCGGTAATTTTCCAATACTGCTTCATGTAAAATGTCTTATGTTTTATCCAAGAACTATGCAAAAATTCAAGGATAAATTTCCATGGTCCGATCTAAAGGTTACTGGAGTGACAGCATGAATAATGGCATGTTTATGCGCTTGTCAATATTATATTCAATGGATCTTGTATTCAGTAGGCAGCTATTCTTATTTGTATCACCTCCTGAGAGGCCCTCCTCGTGAACATAACTTTATCTTCATGATGTATTGAAAATAGAACTTGCTCATACATAATCCTATTTTTTATTTACTAGTTCAATCTAAACATTCATTTTATCATTAGATCATTTACTACAACACCATTTTGATAAACACTACTGTGGTATCTGCTTTGACTAATAATTGTCCATTCTGGGTTCAAAGTATACAATCATTCGAAACTATCCTATGCGTTAATCCAAGTTACCCTCTATGTGTGTGCCAAATTTAAAGAAAATTAGTCAGCAGTATGTGTGATCAAGTAACAAACAATCGTACAAAATTTTGCATTTATAGTAGGACTTGTTGTTGTCCCAGGTTAGTCAAGTTAACCTCACAGCATATAATATTTGGAAAATTGTTACACTTGGTTCCATACCCCAGTTTATCCCATACCTGTTTTCCTGTGGAAGAAGACATTTCCTGGAGTAAAAAGTAACCTATGCTTCTGTCCAGACTCTTAATACCGGGTGTAAGAGACAGTACTCCGAATACCGATTTTTTTAACATTTACTATGGGACACCAAAATTTTTTTTATGTTTCCTAACCTATGGGATATGTTCCTAGGGGAAAGTTGTTCAGTTTCATGGGCTGAATGCGCCCCATCAGTATTCAAAGAGCTATACCTAACACCCAGCATCAAATTGCTCTTTTTGCAACAGGAAAGAAAAACCAAACAAACACATGTACCCAGTAGAAAATGTCTTCATAAAATGGTTATTGTTGAGTATCTATCATTTTTAACTGGCAGTCTGCTCAGTGGTTGCATCTACTGCTAAATAAAAAACAAGAGATTTCCAGCATTTATTTACATACAACCCTACCTCATAAATCACTCTTAAAAAATTAACATCAAATGAATGTATGGTTTAGAAAAATTAGCGGCATCTGTGACAAACAGAGAATTGGGAAAAATCTTCATTTTACACTGTTGATTTACTCATAATGCGTCTGTCTCAAAACAATTTTCTATTTTTATTTCCAGTTGTAGAAGAATTTGACAAGTATTATTAAACACTTCATATATTATTGAAACATAAATTAATTCCAATAAAGCAGCATGCATGCATGTAATTTCCTGCAATTTTATAAACATTTCAGTGAAGAACTTTAAATACCTATTTATTATTATGATGTGTCTGATAGCTCGGTCGTGTGGTTTCGACCGAGTAGAATAGCACCACCCTAACTCTTCCTGAGGGGTTAACAAGGCACCAGACCGGCCTTGGAGAAGGATTAATCCATATCAAACCCGGAACAGGGTTCGTCAGGCGCGTGTGACAGAGGTCTATCGTGCAGTGGAGTCCTGCACCTAACTTGGCTACGCACGTATCGACTCGTCGTTCCTGTGGAGTCAGCCAGGGAGCCCGAGGGTGGCGCAGGCCCTGGGTAACCCTGTGTTTTCCATAATACGACGAAATTTCTGTGGAAAGGAAACTTCACCCGCGTCACGCGGATTCGGCTTAACGAAAAGTCTTGCCTCAGACACTGATTAAATAGGTGGATCTCCATTGAACGAGCAGCTTCAGATGCTCACTGCCGCGCACAGCATGCATTGCGCGGTCGGTGTGGACGTGTTTCGCCTGAGCAACGCATGTTAAAATTGTCATGCTCGGGCGAAAAACCGTCCACACCGACCGCGCATTGCGCCGCATGCTGCGCGCGGCAGTGAGCATCTGAAGCTGCTCGTTCAATGGAGACCCAGCAATTCGTCTGTCGCTGATGTATGAGGCCAAAGTCGGTCAAAGCCACATCTGGGTCCTATTCGAGTCGGGAAGAGGGTGTTGGATAAACTCCAGGCTCAGTAAACTTCAGTGTCCTGTTTCCTATGATACATAAAGTAAAATGATTAAAAAAATACGGTTTTTGTGCCTAGTATTGTACGTGTGCGCGTATACACGCGCGTGATCCCGCGCGTACCTTGTAAGTTATGACAGACGGGACACCGCTTGCGTTGCGTAGTGCAGGAAAGCGGTGTGCCGTCTCTCATACAATCCCATACATTACAAGACAAGCGCGTGTACGCGTGCAGTGCACGCATACGAGCTACATATGAAGTCGGTGTGCTCTGCCATTTAAATACCCAAAATTTTGGATCTGCAATGTTTTATGCATGTATCAAACTTCACTCACACTGTAAAGAAGAGTGTGCTTGATCCTAAATTATGTTAGATATCTGAAGGGCCCCAAGTCTGCTATTTTTTGTCATTGTAACGCCATCGAAACTCAACTGTCATACAATTGCTATTGTGATTTTCTATACTTCAAACTGTTAGCAGACTACGAAACTACCAAAATCATCCAACTGACACCCAATCGACATCCAACTGAAACGATTTTCATTTATCGGACTTAGATTTAATTTTTAGCTACTAAAAATAGCTACTTATACGAAAATTAATATCAGAAAACATTTATTTACAACAAGTAGGTACCTACTTACTTACCTAATAATTTAGGCGTGTAATTACTCGTCGGCTACTGGCAATAAAATGTGTTCACAGGAAAATTCCACGAACCATGTAATTAAGTTCAATTATGCTCCGGAATTGTAATAAATGTCGACGATGAGGCAATACCACCCCTCCCCCTTCGATTGCTGAACTCAATAATTATATTCCAGTAAGGTGGGCGTGTGGTGCCAGCTCAGAATAGCATCACCCCATTTCTACCTGTGGGTGTAGTAAAAATCGGCTGAGGTATGAATCCAGGGAATGGGCAGCAGCGTTCTCTGTGAATAGCAATGCGCGACTAAGGCCCGTATTTATAAACCGCTCTCAGCATACTAACAGCATCTCAAAGTCGCACTCAGGATCGATCTCAGGGTTGAGTGCGATTTATAAATACGAATCTAAGAGACCTAGATAAGGCGAGGGTTTCATGTAGATATTTTGGCCTATTTCAGCCATTTTCGTAATCTCCAACTCAATTACTTTTTATAAAGGAACTGTTTCCAAGAACGTGCAAAATTGCAAACCTCCATTTTTCTTGTCGTTTATCTTATCTTATCTAGTCATCGGGATCCCACTGCTGGGCAAAGGCCTCCCTCCCTTTTTTCCATTGATCTCGATCCTGTGCCTCTACATGCCAATTTTTAGAAAACCCATCCAGTTCGTCTCGCCATTTGCGTCTCGGCCGCCCGCGATGTCGTCTCTCGGTTTTTGGCTTCCAGTTGGTGGTGGTATAAGCCTATAAATTGTTTGGCATGCGGCAGACAGACCGGCCCAATCCCACTTAAGCTTTGCGGCTGTATGGGCTACATCAGCGATTTGAGTCTTGGAACGCAGTATAGCATTTCTGACTCTGTCTGCCAGTTTCAGACCTAGTATAGCCTAGACCTAGCATACATTTCTTGCCGTTTAATATGTCTAAAACCTTCTAAAAGTGTATACTTTGCTGAAAACCGCATCAAAATCGAGCTAATCGCGCACAAACATATTGACAATACATACAGGTCAAACTAAGAACCACCTTCTTTGGAGTCTGTTTAGAAACCAGTTCAAATATATTTATTGAATATGATAAACACCTGCCTACATCGTAATGAAATACTATTGACTGATTTGCACATTTTTATTTAAAAAGCAATAAAGTTCTAATATTCACATTATACACGATAACTATTTATGACGACGTATACATCGCCGGCCACGTGGCCTTAAAAATTAAGGGGTTGAGCCCCATTTATAAGCATCTATTATCACTACATAGTATAAAACGCTTTTCGCGTCTGTATGTACATACATACGTTTGCTCAAATCTTAAAAACTACACAACGGATTTTGAACCAGGTTTGTTTAATAGATAGATGAATCACTATTCAAGAGGAAGGTCTTTAATTATAATACTTGCCGGGAAGCGTAAATACAAACCCGACTACAACACAGACATCCATACTCTGTGTTGTAGTCTGTTTGGTACAGAGTTCAGACGTACAAACCCGACTACAACACAGAGCACTCATACCAGCCTCTTCGCAATTACATTAGTTTTGAAATGCCCTGTGTCGGTTCTAGCACATCGCCGGCCCCTGCCGGGGCACGCTCGCTCCGCTCGCTCGGCTCGTGCGTTGTGGACGCAGTTCTAACCTAACCTAACCTAACCTGGCGTTGACGCCAGGTTAGGATAGGTTGTACCTAACAAACCTATGTTTCAGCTTGAGTGGCTTTTGAATTTATCATTAAAATTTCATTAATCATTAAAAACATCATCAAAAAGTTCGTTAATCATTTAAGTGTGATTAATCATTAAAATTATCATTAATCATTTCATTAACTGTTCATTATGATTGGCTATTCATCATTATAATATCATTAAACTTTAATTTATCATTAAAACATCATTAGGTAATCGTTTAATAACAGTTACAATCGTTAACTTGGCATCGATGATGTCTGTGTTGTAGTCGCCTTTGTAGCATAATTTAATGTTCCAACCCGACTACAGCACAGACAGTCCCCTGTCTGTGCTGTAGTCCGGTTTGTACTAGCGCTGCCGGGGCACGCTCGCTCCGCTCGCTCGGCTCGTGCGTTGTGGACGCAGTTCTAACCTAACCTAACCTAACCTGGCGTTGACGCCAGGTTAGGATAGGTTGTGTCTAACAAACCTATGTTTGAGCTTGAGTTGCTTTTGTATTTATCATTAAAATATCAGTAATCATTAAAATATCATTAATCATTAAAATATCCTTAATCATTGAAATATCATTAACCATTAAAATATCATTAATCATTAAAATATCATATCATTACAAAGCCATTAATCATTAAAATGTCATTAATCATCAAAATGCCATTATTCATTAAAATTTCGTTAAGCATTTACGTATGATTAATCATTAAAATTATCATTAATCATTAAAATATCATTAATCATTAAAATATCATTATACATTAAAATATCATTAATCATTAAAATATCATTATACATTAAAATATCATTAATCATTAAAATATCATTAATCATTAAAATATCATTAATCATTACAAAGCCATTAATCATTAAAATGCCATTATTCATTAAAATTTCGTTAAGCATTTACGTATGATTAATCATTAAAATTATCATTAATCGTTTCAGTAATTATTCATTATGATTGGTTGTTCATCATTTAAAATATCATTAAGCTACAATTTATCATTAAAACATCATTAGGTAATCGCTAAAATAATAACAATCACAATCGTTAACTCGGCATTGATCATTTATCGATGATGTCTGTGTTGTAGTCGCCTTTGTAGCATAATTTAATGTTCCAACCCGACTACAGCACAGACAGTCCCCTGTCTGTGCTGTAGTCCGGTTTGTACTAACGCTACCTGGACCGTAACTGCCCCTCAGTGTAAAAGGGCCTGATGAACCATTTTGAAGTTATTATTGAAATATAGCAAGCATAAATTTTTGGCGATGGGCCGAACTTAGGTTTTACCGAATATGGATATTCGTCGGTAAAAAGTTTGTCGAATTGAATACTCGGCTGAATTATTCGGAAATAACTGCTCCATATTAAACAGGTGGGAGTCTTTGCTAGTAAACACAAACTTCGCGGATTAGCATCGCACCACTCCACTATTGGGCTAAACGGTGAATCTGCCGAACACCGAACATTAACGCCCATTTCAACACATTTTATTTTTAACCCCCGACGAACGAACCGAAGGGTGTTAAGCATTTCACCGGTAAATCTGTCTGAGGCTACGTAGATCCTAAACGGGTAGATCGATTTCGATGCAGTTTCTTTTTTTAAAGCTAATTTTATCAGGATAGTCTTTACCCATATTTCATTAAGATCGGCCCAAGTGTTCAGAAGTTATGTTATTATTTGAAGGTATTAATGGGTCAGATTTTTTCTTTCTTTTTTAATTTATCGTTTAGTAGGTATTGTTTTCAATATTCTATAACCCTGCATCATAACTAAATTTCTGCGTCGTGTCATAAGCAGCTCTTCGAATTTCCAATTTCAAGCATCTGTCTACGCTGGTTATTCTTAATACTACATGAGAAACCAAACTATTTTGATCCACTGATATTACTTCTTTGTATTGAAGTCACCTATCCATTATCTTGTAATGAATTAACTTGACAAGAAAGGATTAGGATCAGCCTGGGGATGGCATATTGAGCTACTTATAAATAACTACCAACATGACAAATAGATGAGTAAAGATACTATTGCCGTGTGATGCCGGCTTAGAATAGCATCACCCCACATCCTTCCCGCGGGTGTCGTAAGAGGCGACTAAGGGACTCGAGAGTGTTGGTGTATTACAATTTTGAGGCGACAGGCTGACAACCTGTCACTATAGTGATACACGTTTTCTGAAACAACCTTAGAAAACAATCCTCTAAAATGTCAGACGTGGCGATAGTGGCCGTATTCTTACGGCCGTTAACGCTCTGCCTACCCCGCAAGGGATAAAGGCGTGTTATATGTATGTATGTAAGATACTATTAAAGATACTATTAGATTTGTTTTTTATAATAACTACAAAAAGATTGGAACTCGGTCGTAAATTGTCGGCCGAAATTACTGCTGAAAAGTTACTAGTACTTTAGTACTAGTTTGGAAAATGAAAGTATGTGCATATTTTCGTAAGTAATCGGTAAAATTAAAAAACACTTAGCACCTAATCTTTTACACGAAATTCGACCCTTTGAGCTCGCATCCTCTCAATTCTTTCGCATTGACAATCATATCGGAGTAGCCTTGTCAAAGTACAGTTTTCTGGCCAACCAGTGTCTCACAGAGCAAAAAAGTTCATTCATGTCGCTCGCAGCCACATGACTTCTGTTCTGTGTAGTGCCCAAAAGACGATTTTGCCGTATAATGTTACCAATGCCAAGAAATTCACTATCCCACAAACTTTCATCACGCACAGCGGCTTGACAGCGCCCAATACAGCTTAAAGGGGACACCCATATACTACAGTTATGTATAGTGCAATTAATGTGCAGACCGTACCGATACATCACACGCCGACACTGACGGATTAACGAGTATGCGCCCGGTACAGCTACGAGAGATTGTCTGTAGTCTGTAGATGTGCTATTGAAACTTGAAATATATGCACAGGCATAGGCTGTGACATGCCGATTTGAAGGTTCGGGATGGCGAACCTTTCAGCCGGATATACCTAAGGAATACTGTGACTGACTATGTCTCGTTATGCCTAAATGTCAAAATGAGTTAGTTGAATGACAAGGTATATGTTTAAGAGGAGTGATGGATGTTGAGGCCAGTAGGCCGTGTGACGACGGAGAAGGGAAAAGGGTAGCTACCCACCTGGTCGGGTGTTGTGACCAGGGGACCGACTGGTCCAACCGGACATGTTTACGTAGTCGGTCCCAAAGTTCTGTCATATATGAAAATACTGATAAAATAAAAAGTACCCATCCGTTTTTAAAAATTTATATATCAATTAAAAATACAATTATCGAGGTATCAAAATAACATAAAACTATTCGAAATGACCTCCCTTGCTTTTAATAACAGCCATCAACCGCGGCGGCCAGTCGTCTATCGCAGCACGCACCATATCCATGTCGATTTCAGCGACTGCTTTAACTATGGCTGACTTCAGGCTCTCCAAATTTTTATGGGGCTTAGCACAGACCTTGTTCTCTAAGACCTGCCAAATTTTATAGTCCAGAAGATTAAGGTCCGGACTGGAGGAAGGCCAATCTTCGTGTCTTATAAACTCAATGTTTTGACGTTCAAACCAGGCTTGAGTGGTCTTGGCTTTGTGAGCGGGCGCAGAATCCTGCTGGAACACAAAGTGATGTCCTGAAAATAGTGTGTTGGGCAGGTCTTTGACGTACCGATCCAAAACCGTCTCTTGGTACACTTTTGCACTGGTTTTGACCCCCTTTTCGCAAAAATGAACCTCAGTTGGCCCATAGTAGGAGACTCCTAACCAGACCATGACTGAAGAGGGATGATGCCCACGCTGCACCCGCGGAACTTTGTTTCCTGCTTCTTCAGAGCTGGTAGCGTACACTCTATCGTTTTGTTTATTATACTTTTCTTCTATATCAAAAATTTTTTCGTCTGTAAAAAGTATATCGCGGTGCCGGTTTTTCGCGTACCGTTTTAACAGCACCCGGGATCTTTTGAGTCTAATTTCTTTTAAACGGGCATTAAGTAAGTGCCCACTCTTTTTTTTGTATGCTCGCAGCTTAAGGTCTTCGTTTTAAACCTTTTTGACTGTTTTTCTACTAACCTTCATCTGCAAACCCATAAGTTTCTGTTTTCGGACAGGATTTCTTCGTATGCGCTCCTTGATCGCTTTGATCACTGCTGGTGTTCTTGCGGAGCGACGCCGGCCAGTTCTTTTCTTGTCCTCAACACTAGAGACTTCAGTGTACCTACTTATAGTACGATACACAAACCTAAGCGTTATTTTCAATTTTTTGAGCAACTTGAAAATGGTACTCGGCGAGTGCCCACAGCGATGCAACGCCAAAACTGCTATTCGGTTTTCTTTCAAAGTCCACTCCATCGTGAAAAATCGCGCCAAATGATCATTTATTGTTTTAAAATAATTGTCAAACATTCAAAAACGGAATGCAATAAAACTTTTCCAAATTCGTGTTCTAAATTCAAAAATAATATGCCAGTGACAGAACTTTGGGACCGACTACGTAGAGGTTGTATAGTATATAGCGATCGGCGGAAACACTTTGATACCGCGTTTCAGGACTTGTATGTGGAGCGCATGGGCGCCGCCACATCTGTAGGACTAATAAATCAGTTGGCTTACTGCTCATTCGTACGGCCTGTAGTCTGTTAAATTAAAATCGTTACAGTTGTGTAGCCATAGCGTTTCTTGGATATCTTTGTTCGTTTCGTAGGCTAACAGTTCAAAGTATACAAAAAATTGAGTCTTGCACTCCAATGGCTAAAAAATAAGGTAGCCGTGCAGGAAGGGACGTACAATTTGACGCATAGTGCAATTACGTCTAAATTGAAACAAAAACTAGCGCGACCGTCCCCACTTTACAGAGATTGTTTTTCCATTTCAATTCGTTACCGAATGCGGAAACGGCAAAGTTGTTATTCAAAACTGAATCTATGTAAATTGGATAACGTTTTATACGACAGTGTTATGAAAAGTAATTTGATTAGAACCTCGTGTATTTTGGGATTATCGTAATGTTACCTGACCGTCCTTATAATCATTAACTGTAAATTTAAATTAACAACGGACAGCTTCGTCTTTTCGAGTGGGACACCGAGTAGTCCAACGACTCGATGAACCCTAGTGTCAGAATTTTTTAAACCGCCTTCTACAAGTAGCAGGCTTCAGAGAATCATAGACACCTGTCTGTTGCATAAGTACACATGTCTCGTCTTTATCTCTTACAGGGTAAGGCAGAGCGCTAATGGTCTTAAAAATACGATCGCTATGGCCACGTCTGACAAATGTTTGAGTGCCATTTCAGCAAAACCATGCATCTAGTGACAGGTTTTCAGCCAGTCGCCTAAAATGTTATTACATTTAATGCAAGTAAACTATCTTTAACTTTGTCACATGAAACCCTGGAATCCCTTTCTCATCTTTTAGTTATGATACTCGCGGGAAAAAAATGGGGTGATGCTATTCGCAGGAAAATGTGTAGCAGGGTTCCAAGTCCGCTATTTTTTATCATTGTAACGCCATGGAAACTCAACTGCCATTGAATTGCTATTGTTATTTTTCTATATGTACTTCAAACTGTTAGCAGACTACGAAATGACCGAAATCATCCAACTGAGATCCAATCGACATCCAACTGAAATGATTTTCATTTAGCAGACTTAGGGCCCAGGCGACTGAAATAGCTAAGCGTTCATCTACTAATAGAAAACCTTTTTTTACATTGGGTTTCGGTTCCACAGCGAATATTTCAACTTCCGCCTACCATTTCCACACTAGCCGAAACATTCGGAGTTTCAATTTTATGCCCTGACCCAAATTTTAACTACGCAGGCCCGATGTGATTGGTTATTGATTTATTTTATACATTGTATCAGTCTGTTTGTATGTAGACACATACAGACCTAGGGTTATCAAATCGTATTAAAAGACACGCCGTGACGTGTAAAAAAACATTCACACACTTCGGAACACGAAATTTATCTTATAATTACTAGTAATCCTTATCCTTTTTTTTGTTAAATGAAGATAATCTTCGTGCATGGTAAACACACTTAACTGTCATTCTAGGCCTTATGACCAGAAAACAAAAGGTACAAAACCATCTTACTGACATTCTGTCTACACGCAACTGAAACCCTTTTGTAATAACAGACGCAATAATTTTGAAAAGCCAAGAATGTCAGCCCTACAGCAGTATCGCCGCTAGAATAAGTCATTTTTGGCATTGGTCATAGCAATGTTAATGCTGTGACTTTTCTATGTCGACATGTCATCTTGTGCAAGTTAGAAATCAGCTAAAATTGACTTATTGATACGGCGATCTCGTGGTAACCCTAAGCAGACAGCTTCATCCAATATTCTGATGTGCGTTTAATCGGCTTGTGTACCGAAATATTGATCAGTTTGACTGAATTATGTATGGTAGAGGGTATCACATGTTTACTCAGCCCACTCGTATTTTTGTTAGCAATGCTTTAATCCTATATCGTAATTAATACGGTTCGATTCCCGACCGGGAGAGACGTTTGAAATTTGAATTGGTGAAATCTTGGTGATAGACTTCTTTAATCGCCTACTACAAGTAGCAGACCTATTAGTACCTATTATTAACCGTTTATATTGTATTGTACACAATATATCACATAGGACAAATACATAAAAAAAAAATCACCACAGGGCCCCAAGTCTGCTATTTTTTTTGTCACTGTAACGCCATCGAAACTCAACTGTCATTCTATTGCCATTGTGATTTTTCTTTACTTTATACTGTTATCAGACTACGAAACTATTAAAATCATCAAACTGAGATCCAATCGACATCCCACTGAAACGCTTTTCATTTAGCAGGCTTAGGGCTCCGGTCAGATCAGGCCTCTGTATTTCTTTCACTCATTCGCATCAATAGGCACGACGGTCCACTGCAGGACAGATAGCTGATACTTTGGCCTATTGGACAGCGTTTGTCATACTAATCACTCTTCGAAGGCGGGTTGGTGAGCGCAGTGCAAAGTTTCAGGGAACTCTGCTGCTAATTCCCTGGATATATCTTTTTCTAATTGTTAATGTGAGCAACGGTTTGAAATAGGTGATGCTGAGGCCAGGCCAGCCCCGAGGCAGTGCTTTAGGGGCTAGTTTTAAGTTTTTAGTCCACCTGGGCAGCGTTTACACTAGGTCCATAAAATTGTTATTGTTAAAATTGTTAATTCTTGACCATCAAAAAGCGAAATGTAAAATTTACTACTTTGAATAAATAATTTGATTTGATTTGATTTGATTTGCTATTCTGAGCCGATGCACATTCTCATTAAAAGTTTGAAACTATAAAAAAGTTATACAGTTTTTAAAAGGAGTAAAGTAAAACAAATATAAAGGAGAAAGCTATAAAAACGAGCGGACTTTTAATCCTTAACGAGCGAGTTTTATAACAGCACTGTAAAACCAGTTATTGCATGTGACATGGACTTTATGTGTCCGTTGAGTCAGAATCAATTTTATACGTGGCTACCGGTGCCTGTATCCCTTGCGGGGTAGGCAGAGCATAAACAACCGTAAAAACCGGCCATTTACGCCACGTCCGACGAAAGTTTGATGGTATTTTTAAAGACTGTATCACTATAGTGACAGGTTATTAGCATGTCGCCTAAAATTGAAATGTACACATCAATCAAACATTACGACTTTATCCCTTGTGGAGTAGGTAGAGTGTTAACAGCTGTAAGAATATGGTTGCTATCGTCACGTCAATATTTGCACTTTAGAGTACCGCGCAAATAAGGTCAATAGTCGGGTATTAAGTTTAAAACAGTTACGGAATGAAATAGTCACTATCATACTGACTACAAATTCGCTAGATGACTGGGTCATTAGTAAAAAAAAAAGTAGTACGCTGGAACTAAAATAAAACATACTTAAATATATTCAAATTTTGAATTTATGAACAGAAAAATAATATAGAAAAAAGTGTTTTGACGCCATGACAACTAGACAGACAAGACGTCAACTATTTGTATTTTCATACAAAATATCGTTTTAAAAAGTAGCACATTGGACTTGCCAGTCATCATGCCATTAACAAATATTACCTGGAATATATTTATTACAGTACTTCTAAAGATTTAACTCCGGCAAACACAACTTCATAATTTTTTAAATATAACTTTGGAATTGCCGCGGTCCGGTTTTTGTTTTTTAATCATTTAGGGCCTTACCACAAAAATTAGACGCGAGCCCAACGCACGTTTAAAAAATATCTTCATAAAAAAAATACGCTAGACACGCGTCTAGCTTTTTGTGCCCTAAAGCTCTGACTACTGGACTAACTACTATTGTAATTATTATTAATGACATCAAAGATCTCTTCAATGAACCGCGCGTTTGACTTCGGATGCGCTTCGATATTATCGGTCACAGTTCAACCGTTCACGATAACAATGCATAGATAGGTGTGCTCTCTATAGGCAGAAAAACAACAATATTATTCATGAAGATACCCAGGACTAGAGATGGGCCCAGCATTCGTTTTATGGTCAGTAATCGGCATGTTCGGCAAATGTACCGAATATTCGGTGAATTTGGCGATAAAAACCTACAGTTTTATTATACGTTGAAGATAGTTACAGCAAGTACACGTTTTTTATGGGTTACAAACGTTTCTAATATAAAAAGTTAAAAAGGTGTCGCGCGGAGAGAAACAAGCAAAGACCTGATTTTAAATTTCATATTTTGCCTGTATCTATTGTACACCTAATTAGGTAGTAATGAAACTTAATTGTAATATAAAATCTTGACCTTGTAAAACTTATAGCAAAACAATAAATAATTTGATTTGATTTGTTCTGATTTACATGTATATCAGTTTTTGCTGAATATTCGGTTCGGCATTTCGGAAAGTGAAACGTGAAATCAGTATTCGACCTATCTCTACCCAAGAATCAAAAGCGCGCAACTTTAGTGTGTATGATACTACTTCGTCTAACTTTATTTATCACGCGGCTTCACTCCTGCACTGGTTCGTTCATCATGATTTTCGTTGTCATCCATGATCAGCCAATGCTGTCCACTGTTGGAAGTAAGCATTTTTTTTATAAATACATATATGCCATACTTTACTCACCGCGCTTGAAAGTTTAGCGTTGGATATTCTCCGGCAAAATGCACCCGATTACTTAAGGACAGAGCACGCCGCCTCCGTATGCAACTCGTATGCGTGGACGTGTACACTTGCGTACCAATTGTAATGCATGGGATTGTATCGGAGACGGCACACCGCTTGCGTGACCTACGCAATGCAAGTGCTGCATACGACTGCATACACAGGCTGGTGTGCTCTTCGCTTTAAAGAAGGCGGCTGGTTGTGACTGGATTGGATAACGAAAACGGAAGACCGTGGCTTATGGCTGCCCTGGAGGCCTGCGTGTAGCTGTGGACTGCTAGAGGATGTTGGGATGAGATTTACATGCATCATCGCTGTTACTAATTCCCTAAATATATCCCTTAGTCGCCTCAAACGATACCCGCTGGTAGATATAATGTTTTGCTATTCTAAAAGTGCCATTATGACGTTTAGCGACTGCTTGTAATTTATGGCAATTACAGAGTTCAAAAATCAAACTACTAGACCTGTAGACATAGATTACTCATGTTTAAATCCTAGCAGCTACTAGATAAATTGTTTTATATAACATAAGGTGTAGTTCAAGGCTATAGTTATGTAAGCATTTGCTTGGCAGACTAATGGCAAAAACTATGCAGTTTTTATTGAAAATGAAAACAGTTTTACTATCGGATATGGTTGACTGACAGATTACATAATATGCCCAATCCCCATTCAAAAAAGATAAAATTCTAATTATAATAAAATCTTTTAATTTATTTCGAACAAAGTTACTGAGAAGAATTTTTAAAGGAATGCGTGTATATGGCAAGCTATCAGTATTTGACGATCATAAAGTTTGATCTGCTGTAGTTATACAACCTATATGTAGTTATAAAGAATATATAAAGCTATACTATAAAGCCAGCCGTCAAACTGACGACAGGGATAAAATGTATATATAGCTCGTAAACCGCTGTAGGAGAACCGTTCATTTTATTGCAATATAGCGTAACTGTACTGTATCGATCGTGTATGGTTAAGGGTGCCACAAAAGTTTTCGCAAAACTTTTTGTGGAATAAAAATAAGGTTTATTCGCTCTATGCCGACTTTCTGCACTTTGACGACTCCCAAAAAGTTTCATGCATTTTATCGCATCAAGTCGACTTTTTTGAATCTGAACATGAGATCTCACCAACCCGACAATCGAATCAAGCAGCATCAAGCCGACAACTTATTTGTTTGCTAGTACTGTTAGCATCATGTCAGTTATTCAAGGCTTAGAAGTTGTTCTGGGAAGAAGAAATAAAATAATAATAATAAAGTGTAAAGCAAAGGATGTACATTTTTGACCTGCACGGAAATCCGCAACGACTGATCTAACCACATGTCTCGTCAAAGGTGGGTATGTGTGAATTTATTAGGGTATTGTAAATGGATAAGTTTAGTATAGCCTGTGATTCGAGTTCACAGTTAGAAGCAGATTTCCGCATTCACAAAATAGATTCACATCCAGAAGCTCAATTTCTGAAACATTCCTTTTAGTTTCAGGCAAAAATCTGCTACTTATTTTGCTTGTATCTCACGTCCTACTTTACTTATCAATTCCCATATATTTTCAAAAATTCACTCGTATTTTGAACTATAACGACATCAATTAAAAGAAATTCAAGAAATTATCGTATTGCAAAAATGCCCTAAAAGAAATTTCACTAGCACCCGTTTGAAAACACCTTAGCAACCCACCCCAGTACAATTTCTACGTAAGCAGAACTTAACGATAATTAAACTTAACGTAATTTTGCAAACTTTCGAACAAATATTATATGGCTTCCGTCAAACGATTGGAAACTTTCCATTTCGGGGTATCGTTTGTAGGGCTTCTTAGTTTCGCAGTTGGTTTACGATTGAGTAGTTACAAGGTTTAAGAGGCTCCCTGGAGATTTGTGGCGCCCTCATAGCATTTAAAAATATTGGTCGATGAGAATCTTAAATGATAGACCATTTTGATCAGAAGTATAAGCGGCTAGTACGACTGTATGGCGAAACGAGATATCGTACCTTGTGGTGGTGGTGGTAGTGCAACTGCCTTTGACGCAGAAGATCCCGGGTTCGGTTCTCGGTGGGTCACTCGCATAGTTGATATTTATTATCACCATGTGAATTTGTTCCCAGCCTGGTCAGGACATGGCGGGCTGAACCACCCGATTGTCCGCAAGTAAGATGGTTACGTGTTTCGGATGGCACGTTAAACCGTAGGTCCCGGTTGCTGTCTATGATCATTTAGACGGCGGTCGTTACACGATCATGTCAGAAGTCTGCTACATGTAGAAGGCGGTTAAAAAATTCTGACACTAGGGTTCATCGGGTCGGTAGACGACTCGGTGTCCCACACGAAAAGAGAGAGAGGCTCGTGTGTGTCTGTGTGTTAAGTACAATCACTAAAGCCTATTTCAACCATATTGTGTTTAGCAATAAATAGTGCATATAAGAGCGGTTAGGAGCGGCACCTTAAGGACCAGAGCAGAACACGATGGAAAGAGAAGCCCAGCACTAGGACGATGTAAGAGACAGGTACACGATTAATTGTTTTTCTGCATTCTAAAGCCAGTTAAGTATTTTCCAAATTATAACTCAAATCTTAAAGAAGTAAAGAAACAGGCTAGTGTAAGCAATTTTTACTCACTTTATAGATCCCTGTAGAGCAAATAACTCGAGATAATTCGTCTCTGCGGCAACATATTTCCAAATAAACAGCACTTTTGCAAGAAATTGGGGAAATTTTTATGCCCTTCTCTTTAACGCATTTTCACGTCTAAAATTACTTAGAACAATGTGATTCGTACTTCGTACCTTAAGGGATACTTAAGATATTCCTGTTCCCCTGTCTCATAGCGAATCGATTTAGTGGCATATTAAATGAAACCCCTCTTTAATTTGTGCTCAGTAGGTACATTTAAATTAGTAAAGATTTCCTACAAAATTCCTAATAAGTTTCATTTCGTACCTCTCAATTATCATTACCGCCCAGTGAAACGCTCCGGCGAGTTTTCCAATAAACTCATTTTAAAAGCACCCTCCCTTTCCTTTGTTACGATGTATAAAAAACTTGAACCGACCCCAACTGTGCCTAGAGATAATCCCATCTTCAAATCCTGACAGTACCTATGCATATAAAAAAACGATCATCCCAGTCGATTTTGAATAATTGGTCACACATTAGTTTATAGATATCCACTGCTAGACGTAGGCCTCCCCCACTCCCGTTTTCGTCCACCAGTTATAGCGAAAATGATTTGGAAATCGGTAAACTAGAATCACTACATAGTATAAAGCAAAGTAGCTTTTTGCGTCTGTCTGTATGTAAGTTTGCTTAAATCTTTAAAACTACACAACCGATTTTGGTGCAGGTTTTTTTAATAGATAGAGTGATTCAAGAGGAAGGTTTTTATATATAATACTTGTGGGGAAAAAATCTGATTCCCACGGGAAATGGGTTGCAGCGGGCGCAGCCGCTGGGACAGGTCGCTAGTAAATAATAAATATATTCAAAGAATTGCCAACCTTATGTAAAGAAAAACAACTCATTTGTTATTTTGGTAAAGGCCTCGGGCCTCAACCGGTTTCGGCTGAATTAAGACAGCCTTCACCAGGAGGCGACAGATCACACACGGCCGTCCTTGCGAACCTCCTTTTTCAAAGTCTGTAAAACAGCACCCTCCCTCACCTGTATTTGGAAACATAATTGCTAGCGACCCCCAGAATAAACCGTGGCGAGGCAGACGGGGTGGTATTGACAGAAATAATATTTCGATGGCTTGAATGTTTCCAGAGTAGGGTGGCCATGAGGGTGAAAAAGTACGTGAAAAATTTAATCGCTTTCATGTCATGGGCATCGCTAAATTCTTCTAAACCCCAAAACTCGGCAGAGGCGTTGCGTCGTCATTACTAGTCAAATCCTGCCTGCAGTAGAAAAGTTTACAAGTAAAAAAATAGGACTAATATGGAAAGTGTTTTAAAATGTTTTCTTCTCTTTCATGATTACCTACAGTTTTACACTGAATAACATCCCTTCCATCCCATACCTTCCCTTGAAGTTGACAAAAATGGGTCTTACCTTACCACAAAATATTAACACCCGAGTCGCACGAACGCGTGTTTAAAAATATCTTCATACAAAAACGCTAGACACGTTATGAACAACTTACCTAGTTTAATTTGTTCATCATACGTAGTATTTTCATAAATTAAGACCCATATTTTTTACTAAGTATAATAAAAGAGGGCGACATGGACCAAATCAAAGAGAAGATAGGCGTCATGTCATATAAGGAAGTAAAGGAAAAAGGATGAAATGAGATCAGATTGGATATTGGATATTATACCACCGACAAAAGCGAAGCTCTTAAATTGATGATGATGATGAATTAATTCTGAAAGTACCTATTTTTCTTTGTCTCAAAAAATATTGAACATGTAGTCACCACAATACAGAGCAGGGTAAACGTTGGATGGAGAGGTAGTGATGTGGTTATATGATGTAGGTAGGTATTTTATGATTGAACGGCAAACTCATTGAGCACGCTTGACAGATTCTCAGTCGGAATTACAGGTAATGGTACTTGGTAACGTTATGAAAAGATGCTTTCTGATAGGTACGTATTTTGGGTCGAATATTACATACATATGGGCTGAAATTAAAAGATTTCTTTTTAAATTTAACTAAGAACGAACTGCCTGAACCAACATTAGCTCGAAAAATCCGAAGACTTTGCAAGCATGTTCAGGAAACTGAACTATTTGAACAACTTTTTGTTTGAAAGCTATGTTGGTAAACGAGACCATATTTTGGACCTCAGTCCATACAGAATTCCCGATCTGCTAACTTAAAAGGCTTTTTCGTTTCCCAACGTAGGCTCTATCATGAAAAGTTTATCAGTTTCCTGAACGCCGCAGGTCCCGGTTGTTGTCTATGATTACTTAGACGCCGATCGTTACACAACCATGTCAGAAGCCTGCTACTTATGGAAGGCGGTTAAAAAATTCCAACACCCTAGTGTTACCCCTAGGTCATTCGGTCATTGAACGACTCGAAAAGGGAGAGACGACCTGCATGGCTTACATGCGAGTCACGATAAAATTTTGTCACCGCGATTTGTCTTCTGCGGCTAACTTCACTGCGAATAAGTTACCCATTCTTCCGTAGTGACATTATACGCATATAAAACGACAAAATATGTCGTGGCACGCGTGTTAGCCAGGCTGATCATACCTGCAAAGTTTTCGATATACCGTCCCTTACACCCGGTATATCTACTAAATACTTTTTAATACCGAGCCTTTGCCGCGCCCACAGCGTAGTAGTAAGCGTAAATCAATAGAGATTTGTGCCGGCCGGGCACCGAACCGGCGATAGCTGAACAAATACTCGTATCTATCACGTTTTATCTATACAACTGAGGGTGGGTATGTTTAATAATAAATTTGTCGGTTTATATGTTAGTTTTTGTACCTAGCTGACAGCAGACGGCCAAATCGACCTCATTTAAAATTACTTACGGGGCCGAGTAGACCTAATTGCGACTTTTACAAGGGACTAGTAGGCGCCTGCGGTTCCGCCCGCGCGTAAGTCGGTTTTAATCCCGTAGCATTACACTGAATCATTTTTATCGATATGGAGCTAAGTTTCTGAACGCTCTGCCTAACCCGAAAGGGATAAAGGCGTGGTATATGTACATATGTAGTTACAACGAATCTTAGTGTGATTTATGAGTGTGTTCGTGTTTTTTACGTGTAGGTACTTACTTAAGTGATCGTGACATTAAGGCTCACGTGTGTGATACTATCATGGTTAATGTGATGCTATCATTGACAGCTGACTGATAACGAAATGACATTTCATTACATTAAAGACAGATGGATAATTGGATATTAAATAACGTTTACCAACTAATGAACCCGATTCTGTGAGTTCTTAGTTATTTGTATGAATTTACATAAGATGAAAAATAAAATATACATAGATACAACCACATACATAAACACATCACACCTTTTCCCCTAGAGGGGTAGGCGAAGCATTAAAAATTTCTTCGTCGTCACCAAGATAAGGTCGCTATCGCCTCTGACGAATCTTGGAGGGCTGATTCAGAAGAATGGTGTATGACTATAGTGATAGGTGACAGTTCGCTGTAACTGGGCGGCAAAAACAGGTATACAGAAACACTAATGGGACGTCCATTGCCAAATATAGATCTCTTTTAAATAATTTAAATAAGAAATGGCCTGCATCCAGCGTTTCCCCGCGGACTTGACTAGGGCCCCAAGTCTGCATTTTTTTTTGTTATTGTAACCTGATTGAAACTCAACTGTCTTTCAATTGCCATTGTTATTTTCTAACTTCAAACTGCAGACAACGCAACGACCAAAATCATCCAACTATTTTCATTTAGCAGACTTAGCACAGTCTCAACTCGAAAACTCTTCTGTTGAATATTCAAAAACAGATATTAAAGTTCGTCATCCAAATTGCCTTGGCCAGGATTCAAACCCGAGACACAGCAGACACCATTAATAGGGATGTGGACTGGCAGGTCAAATGAGCTAGTTTTTAAAATGATCGAAGTAGGAATCATCTGTAAGGGTCCTGAATACTTGTCAGATGTGGTGAATTTTACTATCGTTATTGCTCTGCCTACCCCGCAGGGATGAAGGCGTGATTTGTGTATGTATTTAGAGGAATGTATGACGTGATACGTTGCTATTTTGGATGGCGTCAAATTTTATTTTCTGTTTATAAATTAAAACTTTGAATATTCAAATAACTATAAATAGAGTATGTAGTATCTTTAGACAAAACTTATAAGCGTACAACTTTTGTATTTTATTAACGATCCAGTTATCTACCGAATTCGCCACATAGGTCAACAAATTATCTAATACTAAACACTCTTAATGTATTCCAATTAATTCAAAAATGAGGGTCCATACGGCTCATTCACAAGCCGCTAAAAGTGAAACTTTCCGTTTAGAGCAAGCGATGTGTGCCATACAAAACGTGTTTGCATAAACACTGCCAACGACCGCACAACATACTAGACGGCGTCAGATACATAGCGCAGTAGAGTGTTGAATGAATGAGGCCGCTTTGTACTGTTTTATTTATAGATAAAGATATTTTATTTGTCAAACATGAAACAAATTTGTTTGTGTTTTCTACATGTTGTTTCAATTTTGTGCAATAGTGAATTTTGTTATGTTACGAGGGGAGGTCAAAAAGTTCGCGGAATGACAAGGAAGAAGGGTGAAATTAAACATGAAATTATTTTTCCTTTTCAATATATTCTCCCTTAACTCGAATAGATTTATGGGATCTATCAAATAACTTATTAATACCGTCTAAAAAAAATTGTTTATCTTGTGCGTCAAAATAAGCCGAAATCGCTGACTTAACCTCATCATCGTCGTTAAATTTTCTTCCACGCAGCTCTTTTTTCATCTTTGGAAATAAATAATAGTCGCTGGGGGCCAGGTCTGGACTGTAGGGTGGATGGCGCAGTAGTTCAAAACCACATCGGTGAATGGCAGCGGTCGCAACACGACTGGTGTGCACGGGCGCGTTGTCATGCAAAAGCAGCACTCCTTTGGTCAGTTTTCCTCTCCTTTTTTCTTTAATCGCTTCCTTCAATCGATCTAACAAGGAAGCGTAGTACTCTCCCGTTATGGAAAGGCCACGATCTTTATAATCCACCAGAAGAATGCCTTCAGAATCCCAAAATATTGTCGCCATGATCTTTCCGGCCGATTGAGACACCTTAAACTTCTTAGGAGGGGGAGTGCCCTTTTTCTGCCATTGCATTGACTCTTGCTTTGACTCAGGTTCATAATGATGAACCCAAGTTTCATCCCCAGTCACAATACGGGACATAATTTCTTCCTTTTGATCTCCACAGCGGTCCAAAAACTCGCGGCAACAGTCGACGCGCTCTCGCTTTTGAAACGGCGTGAGCATTCTCGGGACCCATCTTGCGCAGACTTTACTCATACCAAGATGTTGATGAAGGATATTCAAAATGGTAGTTTCTGATACACCAACTAATGCTGCAAGCTGTTTCTTCTTCAAACGGCCATCCTCCAATACAAGTTTCTCAACTTTATCGATGATTTCCGGCGTGGTGGCCTCGATCGGCCGCCCAGAACGGGGATCGTCTTCAATTGACTCCCTTCCTTGCTTGAAAAGATTATGCCACTTGTAAATCATAGTTTTTCCAGGAGCAGAGTCCCCGTAAACAGATAACATATCTTGAAAAACAGTTTGCGGCGTTTTTCCCTGTTTGGTGAGGAACTTTATGACGGCGCGATGTTCAATTTTTTCCATACTGCCAACTTTCTTCCCGATTCACTTGTTTAATCGTTGATAACTCAAAGACTAGTGACCCAATTAGGCTAAAACTTGGTATTTATAGTAATAATGAGTTACTCAATTAGCGAGTACCTGGACAAGCATCCCTACCCCCGCCAACCCCTCCATTCCGCGAACTTTTTGACCTCCCCTCGTATGTCTGTAACTTAGATAGGCACCGTCACCGGCATCATTTTGTCGGGTAAAACCGATAGCGATGCCATTTTGAGACATTCTGGACAGTTGATGCCCATCGTGTCAACTAGTCTAGTTGTGACCGGTTTTGCTTCTTGTTAGACGACGCTGTCGTGAATTGATAGGCATGGTGTGTGGAAATGCCCTGCTAGGGTGTCCTCTTAATTTTTGTTCTATCTTCACTGGGCGTTCGTACCTCATTGATACGATAAAACAACCCTGCCTTTGCCCCCGCTTCTCAACGTATTGACAGAACTTTCTGCTCAAAGAGAATCAGCCCTAATGAGAAGTAAGCAAACTGATAATTAGTCCTAAGTATACCTAGTCACTCAGCAAACCTAATATGGCATTTAGGCAAAACGAGACATAGTCATAGTACGCTTTAGGTATACCCGGCTCAAATGGAACTTTTTTCACTATGGCGTCTAATAGGGTATGTTGTCGTCGAACGCTACCGTCTTGGCCCTAATAGAAATGTAACGTGGAGCATTACCGGCGTTGAGCGGTGAGTCAACTAGTCTACTCGTAGTTCTGACCGGTTTCGCTGCTCGACAGACAACGCTCGCGATAAGTGATACGCATGATTATGTGGTTATGTTACGTAGATATTCTTTGCTATCAAGTGTGCCTGGAAGAAATAGCTGCGTTAGCAATAAGGCTGCTTGTGTTGTCTTTTGTTTTATTTTGCGATTCTTGTGCAATAAGGCCTTCTTGTATTTGTATTGTATTATTTTGCTAGCTATTTGATAAACGACCCGATTACCTCTGTCGGCAGTTTTGAACCACATAGTTCCCAATCTACTCTTATTTTCAATATTATTAATTATTATCAATTTAATATTATATGCATACACACACACATATCACTTATGCCTTTATCCCTTGTTGTGTAATTTATTCCCTAATATTTTAAGGGGTGACTCGACCCATGAAACTGAATAACTTTCCCCAAGAAACATAGGTCGAAATATGAGAAATATTTTTGGACCTCCCATACAAATTGACTTAGGCTGGTTTCAGAGCGACGCGTCTCGGCAGCGCTGCTCAGCCGCGCGCGCCTCGCATTACACTAGATTGTATGTAGCGTTTCACAGTGACGCGTTTTGGGCCGCGTCTCGGCCGCGCCGCCACGCGCCGCGGTCGGATCTCTTTCGATTGCCAGTAGCGTTTCAGAGCGACACGGTGCGGACGCGCGGCTGCGTACAGTCCAACACACTGTAATTTATGTACTCCTCTACGTGACTGAAAATGGATGACTTTATCGACACGGGGCGACTGATTGATGAAGTTCGTCATCGAGAATGTTTGTGGAATGCATCTGATGCGAATTATAAAAATAGGGACGCGAAAAATAAAGCTTGGGAAGAAATCTGGATAGAATTGGGAGAAAATTTCACTACACAGAAAGGTTGGTAGAAAAACATTTATTAAGTAATTATTTAAACATTACAATCATTTTTGAGAAAGAATTAAATATTCTCCTTCTTATTTTTGTGTAAGAAGTAAGTAGATACATAGTATAATACAATATTTAGAAAAAAATACGAAACTTAAGATAAGTACATACTAAGTAGGTAGGTACAACCCGTTCGCGCTAAGTTTGCCACTGGCGATATGACGTCGAATGGTTTTTCTGTAATTAAACGCAATAATTAATGTGTCTTATTTTACCCAAATACACAATTATTATATAATAAAAGTATATTTAGGTAAAATTAGACACATTGATTGCGTTTAATCACAGAAAAACTGTACTAATGATTCTCTGCACTCGACCGTACACCACAACGAAGCGCGCGCGTCTGAATGTCGTTTCACAGCGAACGCGCTGCCCAGGCGCGCGCCCGAACCGCGCGCGGCTGGGCAGCGCTGCCGAGACGCGTCGCTCTGAAACCAGCCTTAGTCATAAAGCCGATATCACAAAGCAAATTACATATTCATACAAAAGTAAAACCACATTTTTCGCTAGCAACCATTACAACTGGAATTACCCACTATCCTGTGTTAATATTCACGCTCTGATAGTGAAGTTATTTGCATAGCGAAATTGTACACCTGATTACAAGTAGATAATTACACCTGCACAGTGCTATTCACACCTATCCACCTACTGTTGCTAATTCTAGATTTTTGTAACCATGTTTTTGCCGTGTAATGTGGGCTTACAATAGCATCACCCCATTTCTTTCCCGCGTATCGTAAGAGGCGACTAATGGATGCGAGGGTTTCATGTGTATTATAACTTTAGGCGACAGGCTGACAACTTGTCACTACACGCGCAAGGCTCCCTCAAAATTGACAGACGTGATGATAGTCTTTACCGATTTTACATACTTCAATTTACCCTTTCCTGATTTGACCTACAATTGAACTGGGTCCGTAGAATATCATCGGAGTCCTTAAAATTACCAGCCACAACAGTCCACTGCTGGTCACAGGCCTTTCCCTATTAAGGGGTATTGTATTCTCGCTTGTACCACGCTTGCCAGATTGCACTAAGTATTAATCAAATTTATTTTATCTAGTTGTTGGAAAATGTAGTATGAATATGGCATCACCCTAATTGGTGGAGACCCGTGTCAAGCAATAGATTGGCTGCAGTGGGTCTATGGATCAGGCTTTTTGGTTGCCTGTCCGTCCAAAATAAGCGCGGTCCGGCCTTCCCGGCTTTTGTTAGGCTTTCTATACTTCGAAATTCGCATGGATCAAGACCGAATGAAGGAACAAGCACGTTCTGAACGCGAGCGCTGTCACCATCAAAGCTCGTCGTCAGGCTTGTTGTTTCTTCACTTTTAAACATTAACTGCCAAAATCTATATATCTATATATTGCTTGGGGAAAGTTTTTCAGTTGATTAGCCCTTTAAAATATTTGCAGCTAATATTTTTACACCTTATGTAATAAGTGGAACGAGTACAAGTGGTTTACTTTCTACAATGTAGTGGTTTTTATTTAAAACTGTCATCTACTAAAATCGGATTACCAATGAAATCGATGTGAGTAATGCGATGAAAATTAATTATGCGCTGTGTTGCGTCATCGCATTGTTTCGTTGGATCTAGTTATACAACACGTTCGTAAATGGTTAATTTAATAATAACGCGAAATAAACATACTTTATTGTGAAATATGATTAAATGTGTTCATTAGTAACTTGGTCCCTGGATTTGCAGATTCATAATGTAGATTATTAACCTAAACTGCATTAATAAACTGATTATGACTGATTTTATTAACGGCATGTGATGCCAGCTTAGAATAGTACCACCCGTGGGTGTCGTAAGAGGTGACTAAGGGACTTGAGGGTTTCATATGTATCGCGATTTTAGGCGACAGGCTGGCAACCTGTCACTATAGTGGCAAACGACCTATGATACTCAGGAATAATTTGGCTTTCTAAGGTTGCAAGAATGTTTAATTAAAATCGATCTAACAGCATGAGAAAGAAGCTGCCACTTACTAACTCTTCCTAAATCAAGAAATTGATTATGATGCCGTTTTTTAAATAGATGGTTCAACTGGAAGTTTTACAATCGAATATGTACTTGCCGGGAAAAAATCCTATTCCCTCGGGAACGTTTAGCAGCTGGTGCAACCACTGAGCGAGCTGATACTTGGTTTAAAAAATAAATTGAGTACCTATACAAAAGAGACCCGAGTTCGATCCCCGCCATGTACCAAAGTGTTTTTACTCACATACATACGTACTTTTACCGACTTCTCTTACGGTGACGGAAAACATCGAGATGAAACCCACATTTAAATAAAATTTGAATTCAGATGATATTTGAATGTCATTTACCCTAGGATTCGGGCCAGGTTAGCCTTCGGAATGCAGAGGTTAGGTGGCAGTCGCTCTGTGCAAACACTTGGTTCCATGTCGAATCCCCTAGGTTAGGTAGCCGACCCCGACAGAGAACGTGATAAGGCAAGGAGAATGATGACATATATACAAGAAAAATCCAAAGTATTTTTGTGTAGAGTAATGTAGATAACAATCTATGCCTACCACTCTATGCTCCAAGTCTCTCTCTTTTCGTGTGGGACACCGAGTCGTCCAACGACTCAATGAACCCTAGTGTCAGAATTTTTCAACCGCCTTCTACAAGTATCAGGCTTCTGACATGGTTGTGTAACGACTGCTGTCTAAGTGATCATAGACAGCAACCGGGACCTACGGCTTAACGTGCCATCCGAAACACGGACCCATCTTTCTTACGGACAACCTGGTGGTTCAGCTCGCAATGTCCTAACTAGACTAGGATCAAATTCACAAAGTGATAAATATCAACTTTGTGAGTGTCCCACCGAGAATCGAACCCGCTACCTTCTGCGTCAAAGGCAGTCGCACTACCACTGCGCCATATCGGTCGTCAAATGTTCCAAATAACCATTCCTATATTGCATCCCCCACCCAGCCACGCATACGGGAACAAAGGCCCGGCAATTAGGCCCCCTGGCTATCGATTGGATTGTCTGTCTGTCCGTCATGTTCAATGTACAGCCTCTACGTACAATAAAACATACATAGGTACAGTAAAGCGGCTCTCTGTGCGTACATATATATGTATAGCTGTGACAATTTATACATAGGTACAAACGTATAGAGACTGTCGTGTCCAGTGCATACTACGAGTACAGGGGGAAGTATTATGAGAAACTATTAATTATAAGAGCGTGAACGGCTGCTAGAATAAGGTCGCTATCGTTACGTCGTCTGACAAAATTCGAGGGCCCTTCCAGATGATTTGAGTATCACTGTAATGACAAGCTGTCAGCCTGTCGCCTAAAGCTGTAATACACGTGAAACCCGAGTCTCTTAGTCCTCTTACGACACGCGCGTTAAAGAAATGCGTTGATGCTATTCTAAGCCGGCATCACACGGCCATTAATAATAAGTATCCCGAACTCGCTAACTCTAACGCTAACTGTACTCCCAAGGCGACGAATGATACAATGGGCGAATTGATTTTTGGTGATGCTGACGCTAGTGCCAATTTTTGAAACTAGAAAAATTACCACTTAAAAATGTGATACAGTTTTAGGCTGGTTTCAGCGCGTTCGCTGTGAAACGACATTCAGACGCGCGCGCTTCGTTGTGGTGTACGGTCAAGTGCAGAGAATCATTATGCCAGCAAACGTAATCACTATATTAGCTATATACGTTATATGGAAAAGAGTGCAACAACGACGTCTTAAAAGATTGCAAGTCGACGCTACTGGCAATCGAAGGAGATCCGACCGCGGCGCGGCCGAGACGCGGCCCAAGACGCGTCACTATGAAACGCTACATACAATCTAGTGTAATGCGAGGCGCGCGCGGCTGGGCAGCGCTGCCGAGACGCGTCGCTCTGAAACCAGCCATAGAGTTCTTCTTATTGACAATATGTCGCCGGGCGAGCTTCTAGTTCACGATTATTTTAAAATTATCGAATAGTTAGCTGTTAATTCAAACTTGGGGAATACACTTATGTATTTTTTTAAAAGTCGTCATTAATTTAACTTAGTATCGTTTATTTAAGAGATCCCCCTGTTACCTGCGCGGTACGTACGAGGCTTATGTATGTATGTGTATGGTATGTATGTATGTGCGTCTATGTATAAAGTAGGGAGATATTTGCTTTGCATATAACATTGGATTAAACAAGGGTGTCGGTGCACTATCAGCATTGAATTTCAACGCATTTCGGACATGTACGTACCTATTTCAGTTCAGACTATAAATCCCCTATTTCCCCCTGTCAAAGTCCCCTCTAGTATTCGGGGTGCTATGGTCATACACAGAAACTCGCGTAAAACTAGTCTACCCGAGGAGAGATATTTGAAATAATTTGAATTCATCGTTCAAATATTTTATGCCGTGTGATGCCGGCTTAGATGCCGTGCGATGCCGGCTTAGAGTAGCATCACCCCACATCTTTCCCGTGTGTGTCGTAAGAGGCGACTAAGGGACTCGAGAGTATTGGTGTATTACAATTTTTAGGCGATAGGCTGACAACCTGTCACTGTAGTGATACACATGTTTTCTGAAACAACCTCGGAAAACAATCCTCAAGAATGTCAGACGCGGCGATAGCGACCGTATTCTTACGGCTGTTAACGCTCTGCCTACCCTGCTAGGGATAAAGGCGTGATATATGTATGTATGTAATATTTTTTTTAACCGAACCCGGGACTTCGTATCAGATGCATTTTCATTTTCGCTTTATCTGCCAAACGGCTGCACCCACTGGAACTCATTTTCCCGTGGGAATAAGTTGTTTTCCCGGCAAGTATTATACATATATACCTGGAATCAGCAGCCGCTGGGCCGCTAGTTCGTTTTATTTTATATATTATTTAGCCACGTCTACGCTAAATACTCTACCACAATTCCACGAACGTTAATAAAAACCAACAATATCTGGGCATCGATTAGTAATCTTGCTACGTCATCTACGCGGTGGCACGTACACAGCTAAATACGTGATGGCGTGATGGTAATGACTATGTATAAACAATGTAGTGTTAAGGTTCGATTTTCCGTGGGTCAGGAAATATACATTATGAATTTTTAAACGGTTTAGATCAAATGGCTCTAATCCGATTTCTTTAGATGGCGATCGATGTGGCCAAATATTGGTCCTAGTAAGTAAAGAGAGCGAGCGAGAAAGACGGAAATAAAGGCCTGATTAAATTGCTAAAAAAACCCTTTTTGAACAGGATTTTTTAGCCTACAAGACTGAACTGTACTTTTTCCATAAAATATAAGACGAAATATACGAAAGATACTTTTGGACTTGCTATGCAAATTTTGTCTAAGCCGGCAAATCATTTTGTACTGTCCATATGTTTCGTTGGCTGCTTTCACTCTTGGAATATTATCAGTAAACTTCTTTTGCACCTTGTACGATCCTTAATTAGCTGCCAAAACAAACAAGCGAGAAATTAAAACCGCACCCAATTTAAACCGGCGGTTGCCGTTATTAGTACGCGGTTTTTCACCGGCGAAAAACCGGTGGCGGTACCGTTACGTTTTGCTGACTCAGGCACGAAGCTCCATTTTTAAATTTTCGCGTACGAAAGTCGACCATTTATAGTGCTTGTATCACACGATTTACCACTCAAATCCATTCACACACCCCTGACATAAAAAATTAGAAGCACTGGCTGGCATTAGGCTGTGGACTGGCAGGTCAAACTGCCTTTTAAAACGATCTAAAACGGCATTTTGTATAAAAATAGAGGTCATACTTTTATGTAATTTTTCTGTTTATTAATTTGAACTTTAAATATTCTGAAATATTATAATTGAAGTCCGCAGTATTCTTGGACAATAGTTTTAAGCGTACAACTTTTAAATTATATTAATAACCCAGTTCACAAGGGAATTGTGATAGTACGTTCTATTAACAGTTACATTTACAAATACCCTTCACCTTAAAGGAATCTAGTGAGGGGTTAGACCAATTTTTGCTGACTTCCGTGCGCGGTTTCAGAAACCAATATTTCAGAAATAGAGCTCCTGGCCTGATGCGATGTGAACAAAACAAAGGACTGTTTTAATGGACGTTGACATCGCCTTTTTGTGATTGGTCGTGTAGAACGCACTTTTTTGTGGCGAATGTGGTGTAGTTTGAGTATCCTTTTTTACTTTACTCACTTACATAATTACGTTTGCTGTAGGTTATTCTTCTTCTTGTTCTTCTTCGATGATAGTAACCTGGTTTATGAGACCTTGGATCAATGCTTGGCCACGGCGATGGCTGTTGGGTCGGCCTCTTTTAGGTCTTCAGGTGAATATGGTTGTTGTAAGTGTTTGTATGCAAGACCTCGATACTCTTATTTTTATAGCCACTGCAGTTTCAGCTATTCCAACATAACTTTTATTCTATCATCATTTTCACAAAAGCGCTCAAAGCTTGATCATACCTATTGGCTATAAACGAGCTGTCCAAACCATCCTACTCAATCTCTATCCGATATACAACTGACTAAAACGCTTTTCAAATAGCTCGGTTCTATTCTTGGGTATGACGAAAAAATTATTTTTTTTATTACCTTACTTCAACTGCACCTTAATACAAAATAGGTCTTAGTAGTACTAAAGCCTAGTGCATAATACACTTCCCCTTTTCAAGGCACGTCTCACTGTGATCTAGTGCTTAAGCCTCTGGAGACCTAGACGAAAAACGCAGGCTTTTAGTACTTAACTTGCCCGAGCCTAAAAGCTTAAAAAATTAACTTGTAGGTGGGGTAGCAAAGTTTCCTGAGTATACGTAGCGTACGAAAGGTAAGCTTTATATAGAGTAGGTAGAGTATGT
Source organism: Keiferia lycopersicella (assembly GCA_029255805.1). Taxonomy (NCBI): domain Eukaryota; kingdom Metazoa; phylum Arthropoda; class Insecta; order Lepidoptera; family Gelechiidae; genus Keiferia; species Keiferia lycopersicella. Next base: position 4,098,572 of record JARACZ010000033.1, read on the forward strand.
AGTAATGAATCTTTTATTGACGCAATCTTGCCGTTGATGCCGGCTTAGAATAGCATCACCCCACATCCTTCCCGCGGGTGTCGTAAGAGGCGACTAAGGGACTCGAGGGTATTGGTGTATTACAATTTTTAGGCGACAGGCTGACAACCCGTCACTATAGTGATACACATGTTTTCTGGAACAACCTTAGAAAACAGTCCTCAAAAATGTCAGACGTGGCGACAGCGACCGTATTCTTACGGCCGTTAACGCTCTGCCTACCCCGCAAGGGATAAAGGCGTGATATATGTGTGTGTGTATTTACGCAATCTTTAACTAGTTAACACAGTATTTACAGGAAAAGATAAATACACATTAACAATTAAAAACTAAGTAAAACAAAAAACCTAAAGTAATCAAAAAGTCCGGCGTGCAGCGAGTATGAATTATAACCTACGAGATTATAACCTAACCTAAATTCTTTATTGCACAAATATAGGAAGCTACAATATCAGACAAAAGAAACAGTATAGCAAGGCATCCTTAATGCTAGGCTGCATTCTCTACCAGGTTACCTTATGCTGACAGAAAAAGTGCTAAATTGGAAGCGAGATAATGGAAAAATTATCTACTATTCTTCATTCGCTTACAATTTAAGACTTACATAGGGTCACATGTCACGACGAGCGTAACTGTCAGGGCGCGCCCGTACGTGCGTGTATGGAGCATTGAGGTCAACTTACGCTGGTCGCGACACTAGTAGGTATATAAGCGTATGTAGTTAACAGGTACTGCTCAAATACATTACAGTACTTATGTATGTTTGTATAATTTTGGCAGAGAGCTTAGTTTTATGTTATCGATTTTGCACACTAGCAGTTGAATATCAAATTGCATACATACTCTACAACTTGCCTGCGTAATGCATTAATCATTTTCCTAGTAAAGGTAATTTTCATAGGCATTTGGAATAACACGTATTCTGTTCTAAATTCCAGTCACATAACTGTCGCAGTTTTTGCGTTTCCATTTCTTCTTCTTCTTTTCGTGTGGGACACCGAGTCGTCCTACGACCCGATGAACCCTAGTGTCAGAATTTTTCAACCGCCTTCTACAAGTAGTAGGCTTCTGACATGGTTGTGTAACGACCGCCGTCTAAGTGATCATAGACAGCAACCGGGACCTACGGCTTAACGTGCCATCCGAAACACGGAACCATCTTACTTACGGACAATCGGGTGGTTCAGCCCGCAATGTCCTAACCAGACTGGGAACAAATTCACAAAGTGATAGATATCAACTTTGTGAGTGACCCACCGAGAATCGAACCCGGGACCTTCTGCGTCAAAGGCATTTCTAACATTCTTGGTTTCTAAAAGATTTTTTGTCATGTAATGCGGCAGATAACAATTTTTAATGTTGGGTTTTTAATTATTTTGACCGCGGTCGTTACACAGCCATATCAGAAGCCTGCTACTTGTAGAAAGCCTTGTATGTTCCTTTAGGAAAGTAGTTCAGTATCATGGGCTGGTTCAGCCCTTGAAAGGAATTCAGTACTATTCCTAACACATTGTATATGACACGTGACAAGCGTAGTCTAGTGTGATGTACACGAATATTTGTGTACATGCATGTTAGCGATACCATGTTTATAATTATGATAGCTGGTAACTTTGTATGTTTAATTGTTTTGTATTAAACCCAAATCTCTGTTGTCCACAGTGCGGGCGGCATGGAAAAGGCGAAGGCCTACATAAAGAGCTCGCTAGGGGCGTCCCGGCCGGCCTCTCCCCAGAAGCCGGCCGCTAGCGAGCCCAGGGTATGCTTTGTGTGCGGCGGGGGAGGCTTCAGCGAGTGCTACACCGTGCGGCACAAGCCTTCCACTCAGGTACGTCCAGTATCCGTCAGCTTGTAGTCAAGGCGAGGGTCCATAGAGCTCGCTAAGCTAGATTGGTCCCTGAAGCCGGCCGCTAGCGAGCCCAGAAAATGCTTTGTGTGCGGCGAGGGAGGCTTCAGCGAGTGCTACACCGTGCGGCACAAGCCTTCCACTCAAGTACGTCCAATATACATCGGCCTGTAGACAAGGCGTGATAGCTACAGATACATAGAGCTGGTTAGGCAAGGCTTCCACTCAGGCTCGTCAATACTCCTTTCGCACAGGTATGTCCACCAATGTCCACCAGGATCGCCCGTAGATGAGGCGAGGTTATAGGTATAGAGTTGGCTAGGCTAGGCCACAGTTGCGTCCAGTATTCATCAGACTGTAGGACATGGCGTGGTAGCTAGGGATACATAATAGAGCTTGCTACGCTTGGTTGGTCCCTGAAGCCGGCTGCTCGCGTGCCCCGGGGTATGCTTTGTGTGCGGCGGGGGAGGCTTCAGCGAGTGCTACACCGTGCGGCATAAGCCTTCCACTCAGGTACGTATAGTATCCACATGGACCGCTCGAAGTCAAGGCGAGGTCATAGGTATAGAGCTGGCTAGGCAAGGCCACACTGTTGCGTTCAGTATCCATCAGATTGTAGACAATTCGTGGTAGCTACGGGCCTCACCTTATGAAATCTCTCTACCGTAGGACTGCTGGTAGAGATTTCTTTTTTAGAAATAGTCATAGTCATCATTGGCCTCACACGTCTGTGACAGACGATTTAATCAGTGTCTGAGGCAAGACTTTGCGTGGCTATATAAGCCAATGCGGGAGCGGCATGACTTTCCGCACGCTCTACAAGTGAAGGTGGTATTATAGACTGGAACATGCATGTTTAGGTGTCGTTTTTGCCTTTTGTTGGCGAGACCAGAGAACCAGGCGTCGTCGTGTAGTACCTGTTGTGTTTTTTATCTAATTGTGATTGTCCTGCGTTGTAATAAACAGTTAACTAAATAAACAATAGAACTTACTAGGTTAAGCCTCTATGCAGTTCCGTCTTGTATATCCAAGGGGCAGGCTGTAGAAAGCCTTTCTGAATACTGTGTTTTTGTAACTATCCTGCCTGAGTAGTCAAGAGACAGGCAACTTGGGTCTTCTTCTTAAATTCGTTGTTTTTTTGCTTTTTATGAATGCAAGTATACCAATGCTTTTTCGTCTTATGAGAGAGCTTGATATTTGGCTCCAGCTTCTATGTTAGATGCTTGAATGGTGTCAAAGTAGATTCTCCGCAAAATTATTTAAGTTAGCGATTGAAATAAATATTAATTGTCATAAAAATAAATGAAAACCATTAGAATAGAAACGACAACATCAATAAAACGTGTATATGCACGATTAATCAAATACAATATGCATTCAGATTTCCCGTACCGATAATATTGATTCAGCTCAACAAACAGCCGGTCCGTGTTATTGCGTCATCAATATGCAAAATACATTATTGTATGATGGATACAACACTGTGTTCCATATGAAACAACATGAACATAAACTGTTTAGTTGTTAGCTATTTGTTTACGACGACGGCTCTCAAACTGTACGCGCAATGAACATGGGATGTTCACGTTATTTTATACGTCATTTAATTCTACAAGAAAATACCAGAAAAACTGTATTTTTACTTTTTCTCTATCCCGAAAAATGACTGAGATATTCAAGATCAAAGTGCGTGTTTCCGGCCGAAGATTTTTAAAAACGCGGGCGAGCGCCCACCAGCCGATGACGTCACGGTTGTCGTCATTCGGCAGTCGCGCTCGCGTACGCACGGCATCGCGCAGTGAAAATAAAATCTTTAATATAAAATGAGGAAAAAATATTGTATCGTGCCGCAATGTTTCAACTCCACGGTTAAAACACCAGATAAACTCTATTTTAATGTGCCTTTGGAACCAGAAATCAGAAAACACAAACAAAAAACAAACAAAAAAAAACAGAACCTACTAGCACTAAACGTAGCAGCTGACGCACTGAACCGAGACACATACCTACCTGGTTTAAGAGTAGGTACTAGTTACTTGTTCATTCTGATACCTACTTACCTAGGGCTCCTATTCGTAAGTAGGTATCTCTTTGGGTACTTATATCTAAGTTAGTCGCCATGGTACTGGCGGGTGCGTGTGTGTAAAAGAGGCGCGTACCTTCTTCAGCCACCTCTTATACCTACATTAAGGCACATACCTACCTACTCCATGGCCCATGCACACATACCTATCTACTGTTGCTGGCGGCTGCCTGTAGGTACGTGAGTAAACAGGTATATTTGCGTGGAGTAGGTAGGTAGGTACCTATGCGGCTTCCCAGCGTCACTTCATTCCTGGCATTCGATTGTGATTGCAATGTGACTGTCACAAGTCACAACCGGCATGTTGCTTGGCGGCTATAACAGCTGGCTAAAGTAGGTATGCTGCATACCGTATGCGTCTGCTTTAAACACAGGCACTCGCCAGTACCATGACGAGTAGGTAAAGTAGGTAGGTGCCCACTGCCCACACATAATAAGTACCTTCGACAAGGAGGTCCATCCATAAGTAGAAAGACAGGTACTTCAGGGTAGTCACGAACTGGCGCGAGAACTGTTGCTTACACAGTAGGAGTAGGTATTTTTATCATCGCTCATAGTACCTATCTATAGGCATAGATATAAAATTCAAAATACACTTTGATTGAGCTGCGATAACGCTACAAACCATATTCTCTACGTACTTAAAAAGATCTATTAGGTACCTACATACCTTTTCATCTTTAACCCTCGAATTTCGGCTGCGGTAAAATTCTGATTCTGCATAAAATATTGGGCCACCATCAGGGTATCCACTTTCGGAAGGTTATCAGACTGGCCTTTTAGGAAACCTTCTTCCATTTCACTTGATAACTACACACTGCACTTGACTCGGTAATACAATAACAAGCAAAAAAGAAACGAAATAAGCGGCGCGCTCTGTTGCGGTCGCGAGCTCTGGACAATCGTGACGTCACGGCAAAAGCGCGCGCTATTTCGGAAATTTAAAATGGGGCCAAAATTTCTCGCTGTCATAACTTTGGAAATACTGCATGTTTTGAAGTGAAACAAAAACTAATGTAATGTACTTGATCTATTCTTTAATTAAAAGGGTATTTGGAAGTAATATTTTAACCCTGTGCCGTCGTTCATTGTAAGAAATGGGGGTCTACAAAGCTGGAATTATATGTTTCATATGCCTTAATGATCCAGCGGTCTATATTTAGTGTCAGTATTTTGAGAATCCTTGCTAAGCATCTACTTAGTAACAAACTTATGTTGGACTTTATCACTTTGTGAAATAGTTCCTAGTTTGGGAAGAACACTAATAGACTGAACCACTTGGTTAATCGCTAGAAAGATGGTTCCGTCCTTTGGACTGCATGTTCAATCGTCGGTCTAAGATTACCTTAATAGTGTTCGTTACTTTACTTAAATCAAACAAGTTCCTTATTAGGCAGTGAAATAACTTACCCTCACCAAGACGGATTGTGATTGTGACGCGGCGTCCCACACGATATAATTGCACTATGGGGCGTCTAAAGATACGGTTTGAGAACCGTCGTGTAATGGCTATAAAACATCTAATGCATTAAAGGAATCAGGTTAACGGTTTCACAGTGCAATCTCTGGTATTGGATGTTTCTTACTTAACCATCATCCATCACAGTTATTGACTTAGTGAAAGATGTAAAGGGTGCCTTGCCTGATAGAAAATGGTAAGTCTCGCAAGTAACAACCAAATCGATCAAAATTAGCCACAGGTTTTTTTTCTGCTTTCGAGTCAAGTCGATGGCATATCTATTCTTATGCCTCAAATGTCGAATATTTGTCATATTTCGCACAAGTTTTATGGTGTGTATTGATCGGAAATCAGGACCCTAAGTCTGCTAAATGAAAATCTTTTCAGTTGGAAGATTTTAGTAGTTTCATAGTCTGCTAATTGTTCAAACTAGTAGTCTAGTGTATACAATCACAATGGCAATGGAATGACAGTTCAGTTTCGATGGCGTTACAATGACAAAATATTAGCAGACTTGGGGCCTTGTTCATCTGTAGAAACCAGGCGTCAGTAAATCTGTGTTAACGGACGAAAGTGTTTCTATTGCTCTTCCTAGCTATATAAATAGGCTTAAGTCAGCTGCAGCGAAGACAATTGTCAATCCCTAACTATCATACTTCACGAAGTGCGGTCTTTGAACCTCCTCTGAATCACTGAACAATAATTGAACCACAACAGATAGATTTGGCCAGTTCCGAATCAAGCCCTGTACTGCAGCTCTATAATGACAATCAATCATCCACCCGTCCAAAAATCTTCCAATTGACAAGTCCAAGTGTCAATGTCACCCATTTTACGTCGCCCAATTATCTATCGGCGTGCCTGTTCGGAACCGGTCCAAACCGGTTCTCAATTGCTGGAGCGCGTAAAACCATTGACTCTCGGTGATGTTCTTATTCTAGGGGTAGTGTTGCCAACTGTTCAAAAAAATTATTTTTGGTAGTGCAAATATTTACGATGTTCGATCTATATACTACAATAAAATATATGATTTATTAGTAACTACTTTCGTAGGTACCGGTAAGACAGGTCAACGTACTCTCTGAAACGCGGGATAATGCTCCCTTCAAACTAACAACTTCTAATTAACTAACATAGAATTCTGATACCGTGTGATGCCGGCTGTGCCGTGTGATGCCGGCTTAGAATAGCATCACCCCACATCCTACCCGCGGGTGTCGTAAGAGGCGACTAAGGGACTCGAGAGAATTGGTGTATTGCAATTTTTAGGCGACAGGCTGACAACCTGTCACTATAGTGATACACGTGTTTTCTGAAACAACCTTGGAAAACAATCCTCAAAAATGTCAGACGTGGCGATAGTGGCTGTATTGAACAATTCTGACACTAGGGTTCATCGGGTCGTTGGACGACTCGGTGTCCCACACGAAAAGAAGAAGAAGTGGCTGTATTCTTACGGCCACTATCGCTCTGCCTACCCCGCAAGGGATAAAGGCGTGATATATGTATGTATGTATGTAGAATTCTGTTTTCCCCACTGAATATAGGTACATCCGTTTCCTCTCAAATATTAACAAAGGAGAAGGAGCTAATGTAACTGAAAGACATTCTGACACCCTAGTGTCATTCACTCCATTGGGTTGTTGGATGACTCGGTGTCCCACACGAAGAGAGAGAGACTGAAAGAAGCTGTAGCTTTTTTACACTAAAAGCTTTTGCGAAGTCTGTTCAGACTGTAGCTTGTACGGTGTACCGTTTAAATAATTCCTCATTGTAGTAGTATCGTTGTTGATATGATAAAACATAATGTCGTCCACGTAAATAGTTGAAGTTAGCAACACTGACTAGAGGCGGTTGAGAGTGAAATTAATTTGTTTTGGTACGCAATCCGGTGTTGGACATTACGTTTGATGTAATGTGCTGCTATAGGTATAACTGACTTAAACTAGTTTTGCTTATTTCAACTATTATCAGGTGTGGTTATTCTTGTCAATGCTTGCCGTATAGTGCTAGCTTGGAGTAGCATTTCTATCTTTGTGTCTGAGGGAATTTAAAACTAATTTGTTTAGGTACGCACTCCTGTGTTGTACATTCATCATTGGCCACATACGCCTGACAGATGATTTAATCAGTGTCTGACTGAGGCAAGATTTTCGTGGCTATATAAGCCGATGCGGCATAACTTTCCGCTCGCTCTACAAGTTACGCATGGCGTGGCTGAAGTTTCCTCTCTACAGACTGCGTTGCCTGGTGCAGGGTTGTCCAGGACCTGCGCCACCCTCTCGGCCTCCCTGGCTGACTCCACACGAACGACGAGTCGATAAGTGGGGAGCCAAGTCGGCTGCAGGAGTCTACCGCACGATAGAGCTCTGTCACACGCGCCTGGCAGACTCCGTTTCGGGTTTAATGTGGGTCTTGAGTTGTCCTTCTCCAGGACTAGTTAATCCCTCGGTCGCTTCTTATAGCCCCCACGGGAAGAGATGGGATTCCACTCTGCTGACACCGTACTGCAGCAATTGGACATTACGTTTGATATAATTTGATGTTACAAGTACATACTTATAGCTGGTTCTAACTCGTTTTGCTTGTTTCCACTATTGTTCCATTTTTATCGCAGGTATGTGGTAATGGTTGTCAAGCTGATTATAGTAGTTAAAGGTATGCCATATGCAGGTAGTGTACACGCGCGTACCGATTGTAATGTATGGGATTGTATTTAAGACGGCACACCGCTTGCGTTGCGTAGGTCACGCAAGTGGTGGGCCGCCTCCCATACAATCCCATACATTACAACCGGTGTACACTACCTGCATACCAGCTGCATACACAGGCCGGTGTACTCTGTGCTTGAACTATCTATATGGATTGCCACTAGGCTAACAAAATACTAATCCCACTCACACGGTCGTAAGTTTATCTCTTTTTGATTTTATTTGATCGCTTTTTCGTTCTTGTATGATCAACACATGATACGACACCCTCTGGAAAAAATAACGTTATGCTATTGTATCTAAGCCTTTATTGATTACATGGCATAACATAATTCCCGATCTCAACATGCAATAACGTATAAAAAGCACTGAAACTCAACTGTAATCGTAAAAATGAACTAACTTACTAATTAAAACCGCAGAGAATATTTTTTTTTACTGCACAATGCACTAGCAATCTCGATTATAAATCTAAATTAAACTGACACCTATTTCCTTGACCTCTAACAAATTGTGATCGCGTAATTGTGATTAGATGAGTCAACTAGGTACTCAACTTACTCACGCCTTTACAGTTAATAAAACAGAGCGAATAATATGCCACCAGAGATCATTGGATTTTGGACGTGTAACCGAATCCCAACCTAAAACCGGTAAAAAAGGTTATTCCCATTCTTGTTAAGGTTTAATACATCATACTACTCCACCGAATCATTTACGTAGACATCGGATTTACTTCCCAATAGACGGGAAATATCAACATTGTACGAAAACTAGAACTCAAAAGTTCGACAGCTGCATCTGCAGCGATGTTTTGAATTCGGAACCGTGGGTGAAACCTAAGTTCTGGTTCACCAATCCAGCTTCCAAGTTTCCTACTCAACATCAATGCATAGTACAAAATGAGGTCGCTTTTTGCGTTTCTCTGTCTGTCATGAATACTGCTAACTCCTTCTAAACTACGTATTTTCATGCGATTTAACAAGTAAGTTAGAATTATAGAAAACTTGAAAAGCTTGTCAGCGTTAGAAGATTTTAATGTTTTTCCTATATGTATACCTAACACGGGAAGTGTTTCAAAATTTGGTATAGAGCATAATCCGTTGAAAGTAAGAAGAAGCAAGAACCAGTTAGCTCGTGTTGTCATCACTTGCCTTGACCTGGGGCAACTGATTAAGGCTTGGTCGGCTTAGTCGCATAAGACACTCGCATTTACATGGGCCAACTGATTAATACTGATGCCTGGCCGCACATTTACGTCAGAATAGGGTCAAAGGTGACTTGGCGTTGAACGAATGAAATTAATTCGTATTCGCTCTGGGTTAATTGAGGTCACAATCATCTGTTTTACAAGATGTTAGGAATTCTGATTTGGATGAACCTGTCCCATGAACATGAATATCTGCCAATATATTAAGTAGGTACAGTAGTTACTTATACATCGAAGGGAGTAATTTGAAAAAAAAAAAAGTGTCTTTACGTGCTCTTCGAAGCATGAAACCATCTTCTTTTCGGCAAATCAAGAGATTCAGAACTCAGAAAGTCATGTGATGCCGGCTTAGAATAGCATCACCCCACATCCTTCCCGCGGGTGTCGTAAGAGGCGACTAAGGGACTCGAGGGTATTGGTGTTTTACGATTTTTAGGCGACAGGCTGACAACTTGTCACTATAGTGATACACATGTTTTCTGGAACAACCTTGGAAAACAATCCTCAAAAATGTCAGACGTGGCGATAGCGACCGTATTCTTACGGCCGTTAACGCTCTGCCTACCCCGTCAGGGATAAAGGCGTGATATATGTATGTATGTATGCAGAACTCAGAAGGCAAGTGTTTCACTGGAAATCAAACCTGGAACCTTCGCGCCGCAGTTAGTCGCACTGTCAGGATTTCAACTCATTGCCTGAAGCTAAACTAATGAACCACTGTTCTTCTTTTTTTGTGTGGGACAAGGAGTCATCTAACGACCCTAGTGGTGTCTCATTTCTTCAATCGCTATTAGAGAACCTCTCGAAACTCTTTGAGTCGCCTCTTACGTTACGACTCCCGCGAGTAAGAAATGTGGTGATGGTTACACTATTCTAAGCTGGCATCACACGGCACATAAGTCTCACTCTACTCTGAGATCGATTTCAAGAGCGCGATTTTGACAAATGTCAGTTATTACTAACAGCATTAAAAAGTCGCAATCAAGATCGATCGCAGAGTTGAGTACGGTTTATAAATACGGGCCTTACTAATACTGAAATATTACACGATCATCGACACGGTCCTCAATATTCGTAAGGCGTGGCCATAACTGTAATTTTACGGCCGTTAACGCTTTGCCTACCCCGAAAGGGATAAGGGCATAATGTGTAAGCATGCATAAAAATAAGTATATCACATGCCATGTTAAACATGTACGCGCGTGATTATAGCAATCAGCTGCGAATGTGGGACCGATAACAAGCGACTCTATTGTATCGAATTTCCCAAGCGAAAAAATTAACAACCTCCGGTATTGCCAGATTTACAAATTAATGCTTGTTGTGGAGTTTTTTATTTACTTTATTTTTTAAGTTAGGCTTTTACCCCTTTGGACAGTGATTCGGTCAAAATCGAGGTCTTATAAAATGATTTAAAAGTACGTAGTAACGTTTAAATAAGTAAAATGTAAACGTAAAGTGTACTTCAAGTTTAGCTCTTGAACTCAGTCAAACTTTTGAGTTCGGGATATCTTTAGCGATTGCTTTTTGATTTTCTTGCTACTTATTGCTAATTTGGCAAAGAAATTTATTCTTTTCTTGTATCATCATCATGATATCAGCCCACATCCACCCACTGCTGAGTATAGGTCTTTTCTTTTTCTCGCCATCTATGCCGGTCCTGTGCCTCCTGCCACTGTCTGCCAGCAATGGTCACTAGATCGTCCGTCTATCTAGCCGTCATCTCAGCCCTTCTTTTTTCTTGTTCATCGAAATTATTTAAAATGTTCCGACTGACAACAAGAAAATTCGCTACATGCCTTGACTATGTATTAGGTATTATTGGCAACACCGACATTGCTACTATGATAAGAAAGACTTAGCAATATGTCATCGGATTTTTCCCATAAAAGTTTCCCATAGTTTAACCCCATTAGCTTTATCATAATGTTTCATTCAAGCCATTGACAAGCATTGTCATTGTGGGATAACGACCTACTTTTCTATATTTGCCTTGAATAATAACTACAAATAGTACAACAGTCCACTGCTGGACTTGGGCCTGCTCCTATTGAATGATATTTGTCATACTCACTACGCTTGGCAGGCGGATTGACCGTTACAGTGAAATGTGTTGTAGATATTCACAGGGAACATTACCTGGATTCATCCTTTAGTCGCCTTCTTCGACACCCACGCGTAGAAATGGGATGATATTAGTCTAAGCTCACACCACAAGGCTAATATCATGCTACCTGTAAAACTTGTAACGCCAAGTCGCCAAGCCTATTGAATATGGTATAATTATCTACAGTCAAAAGTAGGGGGAGACCCTCAATTTCAGCAGTGGACCATTGTTGCTAATGACGCTACTATTATTGGTGGTGAAAAACTGTATGAACTAGACTCTAAAATAAAAGCCATAAAACAAATCGTAGCATAGCATAGAACAAGAGAAACTTTTTGGCTACTTTTGTACCTTTTTTACCAAGTACGGATATAAAAAGAGTATTTTTTATGTTTGCGCAGGAAACATAGCCCCTAATTGGTTTTCCATGTTCACCGTTAAAGTATTTGCGTGTAACAATAAAAAACTGTTTTTAGTTCACTAAAATCCAGGTATAGTTTTCGTTTGTGTACTAACGGATTTTTTAATAGGGAAAACGTTTACTGGAATATTTTTTTAGTGCAATTTTATTTCCTCAAAAATATTCATTTCATTTGTTATGAAGTTATAACGCCCAGAGGGTTTGAGACTTGGGTTATTAAAATGCCCCAAGGGTGTTGCTAGGAGAGCAATCTCGTCTAAGAAATTAAATTAAATCTTAGTCATAATACAACTTTTAATTTAATGAAATGGCAAATCTGTCCGATGAGACTTTGATTACTTACGGTAGATTCGTATGAAAGAGAAAAGCTGGGCCATGGGTGGCGTAGAAGTCTTGATATCGACGTATGCAGGTATAGTCCAATGACAATTATTCAAGACAAATAACTGCAGCGTCATATCTGGTAACTAGAACTTTTAGGCCACTTACAGTGTCATGCGGATAGTCCGCGCGGACGGTTACGAGCGTGGTTCACTGTGCTTCAAGCGGCACAGATGTAGTGAGTGAAGTTCGCGCGGATCCTCGCATTGCGGGTCCGCGCGATGCAGCGTACGGCCTTACTGTCTGTCTGTAATCCTTAGAATACTTCTAATTACTGCTATAGCTTCTACTGCTCCACCAAACGTCTCCAGGCTCTGCGGTCTTGTGCCATGTGCACTGACGCCTGCAGTGTGGGCTTGGTTGCTTGTACTGTATCGGTCCATCTGACCGGAGATCTTCCACTTCTTTTGCCAGTGGAAATACTAATTTAATACTAAGACAATATTTACTTCGCAGAACTCGGAGCCGTACTTCCCTTTCCTCGGCGCCCACGCGCCCCCCAACGGCTACCGCTCCGAGGGCGACGAGGAAGGCACGGTGCGATGCTGCTGCGTCTGCTACACGTTCCTCCGGCAGCAGTGGGAGCAGTACGACCGCGAGAACAAGCCGCTCAGCCAGCGCTTCTACTGGATGAAGCGGCTCGACGGCAAACCCTTTATCGGTGAGTGAGAGATATCATCTAGACAACTTAACTTGATCCCTATGACAGAAGTTAGGTTTGAGCAAATTATTGTATGACATAGGGTCCATTTTCCTTCTTTCCTTCCTTCTCTTTTAGTATGGATCGGAAAAGCTTTCATAAATCGATGGCTTCTTCTACACTCCGTAAAATTTAACCTTTGATCTTTATGGCAGCAGTCAGATTCTAGCAAATGCTATGATATAGGGTTCATTTTCCTTCTTTCCATACTTCTCTTTAAGTATGGCTCGGACAAGCTTTGATAAAGCCGTTCATCGGTGAGTGAGAGTGAAGTATATAGATAAAATACATATCCATTTAGTATAAGAATCTATTGCGTATGTGTGTATGAATGTCTATGTATTGTCTCGTGCGTTCGATCGATCGATCAATACCTTATTTGATTAGTAATAAATGAGCTCTGGATCCGAACAGTTGTTTCTTTTAAACGCACCCCACCTCATGGCGACCTCTGCCATATTTGGGGATGCTCGCGTCGCGCCTCGTGTCGCCTTCGCGCCCCGGCTGTGTTATATTATGATAGATAATGTGGACTGAAAATATTTCCGTGCGGTTCTTTTGTACTTCCTGTGGTTAAAATTCTATGTCAAGATGTGCCAGTCAAGAGTGGAGAAAGAGGATATCATCGTGGCTCAAAATGCTGCAGGTGGCAACAATGATGCGGTGTTCTCGGACATTGGAAATCATTTGAGCAAAGGAAACTATCTAATGACGATTCTATGCGTTGTTATGATTGTGTTGCTGTGCTACGTCGCGTTTCGCTTGTATAAAAAATGTCACCAGAGGTGGATGGCCCAGCAGATCAACGACCATAATTTGCAGCGTTTGAGGTCCTTTCGCCGCCGTGTTCAGAGGTCCAAGGACAAGGAGGAAGAAGAAGATTCGGCTTTGTAATGTCTAGTGTGCGGTGCATAGGTAGCTTGCGGTGGTTTCGTCAAGGAGTGTATTAACTGTGAACGTGACATCGGGACATTTCGTCGGTTCAAGGTTCAAGGTGCACGTTTCCCTAGAAGGACTGATGTCGGATTCCTGAGAACTGTTTCACCGTTTGATACGCAGTGAGTGACAGTGATGAGTAATAAAAATGTTCTTAGGTATAGTGACAATTAGTTCACGTTGCTAAGGATAGGCTAAAAATAGAATAGGTAAGATGGAATTTATACAGGGTGTATTTTTATATTATGGCGGAAAAATTATTACAAATCTATGATGAATTGGTAAAAATACAAAACTATTTAAAAAGGCAAGGAAAGAAAAGATTTAAAGGTAGGATAATAGAGATTAATTTTGGTAAGAGTCAGAAGTTGTTCAGTTTATGTAAACAGATTCAAGAAACTACACTTCTTCAGGTAGAGAATGCAGAACTATTTGCACGATATATTGATTTATGTGATAAGATTAATGCTGTTTTTGAGACTATAAAATTATTATGTACGAAGCCCGCGCAGGGTGATAGTTCTGGTACTGGGCAAGGCAAGGCAAATATGACTTCAAAAATGGATTTTGACATAAAAGCGGCTTGTGACTTAATTCCGATTATGGACAGTTCTGAGAAAAATACTAAGAGAATCATTGATGCTATAGAAATGTATGCTGACATGTTGGAGGAAACTGACAAACCACTATTAATTAAGTTTGTCCTAAAAAGTCGTCTTTCGGAAAGCGCTAAGTTACGTCTATCTCAAACTTATGCCTCTGTTTCTGAGCTTGTTAAGGCGTTAAAATTAAATTTACTACCCAAAAAATCTTTCACGGCTATTCAGGCCAAAATTCAAACTACTTATCAGGGAAGTAGATCGGTCGAGGACTACGGTTCTGAATTAGAAAAATTAATGACCGACTTAACAATTTCACAAGCAGAGGGCGATTCCACGAAATTTGCTACTTTGAAACCGATAAACGAAAAAATGACCCTAAAACGTTTTTCAGACGGGTTAAGAGACACTCGTCTGAGTACAATTATAGCTGCTAGGAACTATGGCAGTCTGCGAGATGCTATCCAGGCTGCCAAGGACGAAGAAACCTACAGCGCGTCCACGTCGAGGTCATCTGAGCCTCACGTGATGCAGGCTTCAAGACAGCAGAGAGGTAGGTTTATTGGCCGTTCTAATTTTGGCAACAGGTTCCTAAGGTCACGAGGAACAACTTACGGACGACCACCACAGCGTTTCCAACAGAACACTGGTTTTCAACGTCCATGGAATGCAGGTCGTAATTATAACTATGGCCAGAACACCAACCGTAATTTTCGTGGTAATTTTTCTTATCGCGGAAATTTCCAAAATAATAACAACAGAAGGAGACCTTTTTCTAGGACATACCATAGCCAAAATGTTTATACTATGCAAGGTCAGGAAAATCAACCCGAGACGAGGGATGAAGCGGAATCTAATAACCAAAGCATGAAGTTTTTTCGAGATTGAAAGTATAATTTTAGCTTGTAATAGCGCTAACGCTAAATATGTTACACTTAATTTGTGTAACAAACAACTCCGTTGGTTATTAGACACCGGCGCTTCGATCTGTGTCATAAAAGAGACCGCGCTACCCAAGTCTACCACCATATATGGGGACGATGTTATTGTTAACGGAATTGGAGGACAGGTCCAATCATTAGGACATGTTTATCTTAGTTTGCTAACGGAGAATGGGGATCAATTCAATCATAAATTCCAGGTATTTAATACCTTACCACCTTTAAAGGCGGATGGTATAATTGGATTGGATTTTTTAGATAAATTTAGATCACATATAGATTTAGATTTGAATTACTTACACTTGAAAATAAATGGAACAAAATGTGATCCTATACCTATACTAAAATCGAGTGCTATTAAAACTTATAATGACCAATATTTGTTGATACCGCCCCGTAGTGAATCAATTCATTACGTTTGTGTAGAGTCAATTATACAGGATGGAGTCATTTGCTCGAAAGAATTGGCTAAGGATATTTTTCTGGGAGGTGCTATAGTGTCAGTTAAGGATGGAAAAGTACCTCTAAAAATTTTAAATGTTAGTGAAAATGAACATCTATTACCAATTTTTTCACCGGAACTGCTTTCTCTGGAAGAGTTCCAGTGTTTTGAATTTTCACATAATGAGACTAACGTAGAGAGAGCTAACAGGTTAATGAAATTAATAAAATTGGATCACGTAAACTCAGAAGAAAGGGTTACAATAGAAAACATTTGTAAAAAATATTCAGATATCTTTTATTTAGAGGGAGATAAATTAACAACTACAAATATTTACGATTGTTCATTAACATTAAAGCCAAACTCTAGTCCAATTTACGTAAAACCTTACAGGTTACCTCAATCATTGAAAACTGAAGTCCAGAAACAAGTCCAAAATTTACTACAAAATGACATAATAGAGGAAACTAAAAGTGAATGGTCAAGTCCAATGTTATTAGTTCCGAAGAAAGCGGACGAAAGCGGTAACAAGAAATGGCGTCTAGTAGTGGATTATCGTAAGCTAAATAGCGTTATACAGGATGATAAATTCCCGCTTCCAAATATCGTGGATATTTTGGATTCACTTTCAGGTTCCATCTATTTTACCCATTTGGATTTGTATTCCGGTTACTATCAGGTTAATTTAGATCCTTCTTGTAGAAAATATACCTCATTTTGCACAAATACGGGTCAATATCAAATGAAACGTCTACCAATGGGACTGAAAGTTAGCCCCAGCGCGTTTAGTAGGGTAATGTCGGTAGCAATGTCTGGTCTCACATTTGAAAAATGCTTCGTGTATCTTGATGATCTTATAGTTTTTGGAAGGAATTTGCATACACACAACAAAAATTTGACAGATGTTTTTGAAAGACTTAGAAAAGTCAACCTAAAATTAAACCCGGTAAAATGCAATTTTCTCAAAAAAGAGATTTTGTATTTAGGTCATCTTGTGTCTGCGGAAGGAGTTAAACCCGACCCAGAGAAGGTTATTGTTTTGAAAAATTACCCGACTCCAAAAACAGCTGACGAAGTAAAACGCTTCGTCGCATTTTGCAACTATTATAGGAAGTTCATACCTGATTTTGCAGATATTGCTTTGCCACTAAACAAATTATGCCGAAAAAACGTAACTTTTCATTGGACTGAAGATTGTCAAAATTCCTTCGAAAAATTAAAGGCAGCTATGATTTCACCACAAGTTTTACAGTTTCCTGATTTTTCAGCAGATAACAATTTTATTTTAAAAACTGACGCTTCCGGTACAGCAGTAGGTGCAATTCTTTGTAACGGAAACATGAAACCGGTAGCATACGCTAGCAGACCATTGAATCAAGCTGAACGAAATTATCCTATTATACAAAAAGAATTGACTGCTATAGTATGGGCAATCAAATACTTTCGACCATATCTTTTTGGTAGACATTTCATCATTGAAACAGATCATAAACCACTTATTTATCTATTTAGTATCAAAGACCCATCTAGTAGATTACTTTAATTTCGTTTAACAATTGAAGAATATGACTTTACTATAGTTTATGTCAAAGGAAAAAATAACGTTGGAGCAGATGCGTTATCCAGGATACAGATTTCATCAGAAGAGTTAAAGTACATGAATAGGGAGGTTGTAGCTGTTCTTACAAGAGCTCAACGGCAACGAATGAATGATGACAGTGGAGTGCAAGATACACTGGTTCTTCCTAATAAACCCATTGATGACAGGTCTGATCAGCCTAGAGTTGTGGAGTTATTACGAAAGCCAATTGATAGTGTTGAGATGATTTTAATGCCAGGAAAAGAAGTTGAAAAGTTAAAGAATTTAGGAAAAATAAATGAATTAAGTGAATGTTTTGCTCTAGAGTCAAATAAAAATATGTTACACATAAACCTCAACTATGCGTCCCATTTCTCGCGAGCCGAATTTGTGGATAAATTGAGAGTGTTTTGTGATAAAATGAAAATAAAAGAAGTAAGTATTGTAAAAAATAAGGAAAATGAAGATTTTATTAAAAAGTTGTGTAATGAAATAAAGGAAAGATATAATTGGTCCGGACCACGAATAAATGTTTTAAGAGGAGTTACAAGAATAGTCACTGACGATGAGAAAGCACATATTTTAAACGATTTTCATTTACTACCAACTAGTGCTCATGCTGGTTGTCGTAGGATGTTAAATAACCTGAAAAGACATTTTTACTGGCCAGGTATGGAACAGGATGTTTTAAAGTTTGTAAAAAAATGCCCGAGTTGTCAGAAAATGAAACACAGTAAGTATATCAAGGAGCCTATGACTATAACAACTACTGCGAGTTACGCATTTGAAAAGATTTTCTTGGATGTCGTAGGACCGTTACCAGTAGATTATGATGATAACAAATACATTTTGACCATACAATGTGAACTTTCTAAATTTGTTGAAGCATATCCTTTGAAATCTAAAGATACTGACAGTGTAGCAAAAAGTTTCGTTAATAATTTTGTTCTCAGATTTGGTATACCAAAAATCATAGCTAGTGATAGGGGAACAGAATTTGTTTCTTCTACCATGGAACAGGTATGTAAATTGCTGCAAATAGAGAAAGTCACATCAACAGCTTATCATCATCAATCTATTGGAGCGTTAGAGAACACACACAAACATCTCGGTTCATTTTTACGAATTCAATGTTCTAAAAATCCACAAACATGGAGCCACTGGATACCTTTCTGGTGCTTTAGTTTTAACAGCACTGTCCATACCGAAACTAAGTACCAGCCGTACGAGTTAGTTTTTGGCCGACCTAGCCCTGTACCAAGTAGGATAGTTAATAGTGTAGAACCTTTATATAACCAAGATAGCTATAGTCAAGATCTTAGATTTAAGCTTCAGGTAGCATGGAAAGATGCTCAAAATAATTTACTCGATAGTAAACTTAAAAGAAAATTAGCTTATGATAAGTATGTTAATCCAATAGTATATAAGAAAGATGATATGTTGTTGGTAAAGAATGAGACAGGAAATAAGTTGGAACCCATATACAAAGGTCCATATAAGGTTGTTGAAGATCAAGGAGAAAATGTTAAGATCTGTAAAGATGGTAAACAAGATATCATACATAAAAATAGAACAAAATTATATAATCAGTAGTAAATAGCGTTTTTTTTTTGTTAAGGTTTTAGCAAAAGTAAAAAAAAAAATGTTCTAACTATCATTTTTTTTTCTGCCACCCCCGGAGGTGAAGTATATAGATAAAATACATATCCATTTAGTATAAGAATCTATTGCGTATGTGTGTATGAATGTCTATGTATTGTCTCGTGCGTTCGATCGATCGATCAATACCTTATTTGATTAGTAATAAATGAGCTCTGGATCCGAACAGTTGTTTCTTTTAAACGCACCCCACCTCAAGAGATATCATCTAGAAAACTTATCTTAATCTCTATGACAGAAGTCAGATTCAAGAGTTAATTTCCTTGAGTTACAATGAAAGTTTTCTAATTCATCTGTAAGTGACTGCAGCTATACTCTAGAAATCTTAATTGATTCCTAAGCCAGTCTTGAGCAAATGCTATGACATAGAGCCCATATTACTTCTTTCCTTACTTCTCTTTTACTACGGATAGATAACAAGGCCTGTCCAAGATCTGAGCACGCGTAAGATTAATACACATATCACGCCTTTATCCCTTGCAGGGTAGGCAAAGCGTTAATAGCTTTAAAAATACGGTCGCTATCACCACGTCCGATAAACATCGCAAACTCAGCTATAGTGCGTTATCTCTAAGATACAAGTACGGTCTAGCCAGGAAGGTACGTGACGTGATGTTACGTAGCTACTCAGACTAGTACTTTATAACACGATAAACATGTTATTCGAAGTAAACGAACACATTTTGCAAATGAACAGAGCACCACATCAATGCTTAGTATAAAATGAAGTCGTTTTTAGCGCTAACTCCTTAACTACTCGACGAATTTCGGGATTTTGATGTAGTTTTCTTCAATGACTCAATAGGTTTATGTGCGTAATACCTCCTGGGAAAACTCAATAAAGTATATAAAAACAATTAGCAGCAGGTGCGACCGCTAGTTTTTGATAACTAACAGGCAGCTGATATGAAATTTTGTTTGTACTGAACTTTCCTTCTATATCTTGCTCCAAACTCGCGAAACTACATAGTTTAGATGCTAGGAACACAATAAACAAACAAGTAAACAGAACATCTCGCCCGCCCTGCACATTTCTGGGTTTTATCGATGCAGACGAAGCGAGGGCAGATTTACGAGCGCAGGATTCTGTATACGAGCGTTCGAAATCAACTGGCAACAATAATAGAATTCACAGAAGGGTCACGCTCGCTATTTTCAAAATTAACAACCTATATTTTAGGTCTGCTTCTGTATTCCATTGGATAGGTAGATAGATTAGTTCTTGGCTTCTACATCTTGCTCCACATTCGCGAACCTATGTGCATAGGAACACAAAATAAACAAACAAGTAACAAGTAAATTTACTATTCAAATATCTACAAACAAGTTATCATCTCGCTCGCCCCGCACATTTTTGGGTTTTATCGATGCAGACGAAGCGAGATGTACGAGCACAGGATTTTGTATACGTTTGAGCTCAACTGGCAACAATAATAGAAATCACAGAAGGTTCACCAAGTCCATAATTGGGCGAAGGTGGTGCAGGACCGGGATCAGCGGAGGAAGCTCGTTTCGGGGGCCAAGATACATTTCTTGTCATTGAGCCAGACAAGTTAGTTAATTCACCATAACTATTTTTAAAGCGGATTACGTACGTACAGCTGATGTAACACATCAATTTTATTGGAGGTTTTTTAACGCCCGAACGCATTGAGGTACGCAACGCAAGCTGTGTGAGGGTCATTCATACAGTCACAGTGCACGTGTACGATCTGCATACGCAGGCGGTGTGCTCTGCCCTTAATATTGCCGGCATCTTCTTTCTGCCAGCGCGGATCACTCACACCGTCAAACGCTTGTGAGATACAGTTTCACAAAGTTTATGCTGTCAGTTCCGAAAATATTGCGAATGGACTTTCTGTAAACCACTTGCTTTATTCTATGCAACTGGCATGCAACTGTCTAGGCGGTTTTGCATGCCAGATGCCTCGATAAGGCTTCAGTCGAAGATGGAGGGATGCTTTATGTGTTTGTATCGAGCGAGGTGTGGATTTTATGCATTCCTGTATTGATTGTAAGTTTACAATAATGGTATTGTTCTTGGTCAAAGCAGTTGAGACTCGTATTTAAACATACCTCTCTGAATAGCCCCATTGGTCCGCCTTGACATACAATCGCTAGTTTCCTGGGTCATTAAAAAAGTATAACAGTTGTACGCTTAAAATTATTGTCAAAAAATTGATAAACAATAAATTAATAAACAGAAAAATAATATAAAAGTAAGCGTTTTGACGCCATCCAAATACTTACGGCGTGACGTCATACTTGTAGTTCTTCAAACAAAATACCGTTTTAGATCGTTTTAAAAAGTAGCTCATTTGACCTGTCAGGAAACAAGCCTATTAAAGGCGCAGTACAATTGGCGAAATTCGCTGGTTCAAATGCCTACCTCCAGTGATAATTTTGCAACGTTTCCAATAATCAAATAGATAAACTCAACGTGCTGCTGTTAGTCTTGCTAATTTGGTCGTGAAACCATGCTGTCAGTCCAATTTGGTGGCTCGGAAACTTTGACAAAGGGGGTTAGGCAAGCCGACCTTTGGCATAGTTAGCATGATCTGATCCCGTGATAGTTCAAGTACGTTGCTAGCTACTTAGTCGAGGAAAGCATAGTAAATGATGTCAATCACTACTGCAGCCAGAACAGTAGGTACATTGCTGGACATGGGCCTCCGCGAATTGGGGAATTTGCCCTGTCAATCACTAGCTTAATGATACGAAAATGACTGCCAATGAGTTTGGTTAGGGCTTCTCGTGTTCCCAAATCAACCTACAACAATTCACTTCTGAACTTGTACCGTAATTGTAGTGTATTTTTCACTCTCAGATAGTTTTAAAAGCGGTAGTGCAACTTTGTATTTGCAGAGAAATTACATTTCTCAATCAAAATACCAGTCACTTTTAGAAACACTCATTGGTAAAAAGTACAAAAATAGGGTGGTAGCAATTGGGTGGTGAAAACGGGAGTGCCTTGTGACGAACCTTGGGGGAGGCCTAAGTCCAAAAGTGGACTGATATAGGCGGAAATATCAATGCAAAAATTCCACACATTATCAAAATATCGTGTCTTTACAAGACTAAAGCAAACAAAAAAGTATAACTGAAATAGTAATCGTCGGAACTTGACACTTGAAATTGCCAGTGGAAACCGAATTTGGAAACATGAAAGCGATTACTAAAACATTTTTGTTTTGTGAAGCAATCGTGGCCGAATTTTACACCGATTCGGGGAATTTGTATCAGCAATTCAGTGGTTGTGAGACATTTTGAAATGATTCGTACGCAATTTCTTGTTTTTTCTTCAAATTCTATTGCAATACTTAAATGTTATAAAATTGACAAAAAACATTTATTCTGCATCACATTTATTAGCAAGCCCTTTAGGCCAGATGCTGCCGTGCCTTTATTTAATTAATTTATAATTGGTATTATGATATTGTTCATCAAGTTATTCCTTGACTCGGTGTCCCACTTAAAGTTGGTATTTTCAAGTTCAGTTAAACAAACTATGCAAATATTTAAAGTAATAAACCAGTCTATGAAAATGAACAATTTTCCCCAAGGTACATAGGTTGAGATATTAAGAAATAATTTGGACCTCCCATACAAAATGTAGGGGTCAATTTGTATGAGAGGACAGAGGGCCAATTTTTTCATATTTCGATCTACGTTCCTTGGGAAAAGTAGGGTGACATGGGGTGGTTCACCCGTTTGAATATTTCTAGTTTTTGTTTTTACAACTCATGGGATCTGCAAAATATATATCACGCTTTTATCCCTTGCGGGGTAGGCAGAGCGTTAACGGCCGTGAGAATACGGTCTCTATCTCCACATCTGACATTTTTGAGGATTGTTTTCCATGGTTGTTTCAGAAAACATGTGTATCACTATAGTGACAGGTTGTCAGCCTGTCGCCTAAAATTGTAATATACCAATACTCTCGAGTCCCTTAGTCGCCTCTTACGATACCCGCGGGAAGGATTATTTAGATTAGATTATCAGATTAAATTATTTCATTTACTTCGAAAATATCAGTTAAAACATTATACATACAAGTAAGCAACCTGGAATGAATCCTCTTTGTCTCTCGTTTTGAAATGAAAATGATATAAAACACGAACGGTGGTCTGTACTTAGCTACTTTATGAAATGTTTCACAGAAAGCCTCTCAGGAAAATTGCTGTTTGCTGAGCCGGATTGAAATAATAAGTTTAAGCTAAATTGTGAAGTTGTTTTAGTAGGAGAAATGTAATTTGAGCTGATTCGGCTTAACGACTTCTTTATGTGAGTACAATAGAACAAAATTCTTACACAATACCAAACAATAGTTTAGATATTTATTTACAAAAAATGACAAGCATTGGGTAGGTACATATTTACAATAACAAAACTAAGAAAAACTAAACTACATACTAAAATAAGCCCCCCCAATGCGTCCCCACCAGACATGGTTCCCCAACATGCTGGCGGCGTTCCCCCTTTGTATAGCTAAGCTGATACGCTGGGCAAGGAAGCCGCCAGCTCTGCGATCGCCAGATGTCTTGTGGAGACGCACTGAGAGTTCACCAATAACTTGTTTAGCTTCAGGCCCCCAGGTGCCAAGGGTCTCAAAACCAATAGGCGAGAAAATGTAGGAATCTGAAATCTGGTCATATTTCCGTGCTTTTTAGAGATAACATCGTTTAGATAACATTCATCATATCATTGCCGTGTGATGCCGGCATAGAATAGCATCACCCCAATTCTTCCCGCGGGTGTTGTAAGGGGCAACTAAGGGACTCGAGGGTTTCATGTGTATTACCACGTATTACAACTTTAGGCGACAGGCTGACAACCTGTCACTACAATGATGCACGAATGAAGGGGCTCTCAATACTTGTCAAGACGTGGCGGTAACGACCGTAATATTACGATCGTTAACGCTCTGCCTACAACGGGTAAAGGCGTGATTTGTGTATGTATTTATGTACGTATTCATCATATCACTCTCCGTGCCTTAAGAGTCGTGCAGCTGGAAATTTTCATACAAAAAGCGTTAACGTTTTTATCATACTTACCGGTAATCAATTGTTCTGATTTTTAGGTATTGCATTTAAATTTACAAAACCTAGGTTTATGCTTTTTTATTTTTTTGATACATATTATAATTTCAAAAATAATGGGGCACAAAAGTACACTTGTAAAATTCACAAAACTGTTCAAAATTTGGTCAAAAACGAAACGCATAAACCTAGTTCAGTTCATACCCAAGCGATCAAGACCAAAATAATAGAATTTGGTTGAAATTTAGGGGTAGGGAAACGTTAACGCCCGTACCTCGATTTTACTCTGTTTTCGAGGCGATTTCTCAGGAAGCCTGCAACTGTCCCTATCACACATTTCGGGCTGGGGGGCGGGTTATAGTAAGTTTACGTACATTAGGGAAGTAAAAATGTGATATCAATACTTGCAATAATAGGGTTGGAATAATAATAAGATAATATCGATAAAAATCCCACCACGGATATTTAAATACCGTATTTTTAAGGCTAAAAGGATAAAAACGTGATGCATGTATGTATGTAATCAAGTGCAATGCTGGCTTGGAATGGCATCACCCTAATTTTATCCGTGGAAGTCGTGAAAGGCGCCTAATGGATACCTACAAGATGTTTATAAATAGGTTTAGGGGGAAAATAAAACATAATAATTGGATGAAACTACTTTACTGATTATATTCACAATAACTTTAATAACAAAACAAGTAATAGCAGTTTATCTACAATCGACTCATAATGTTTGGATTAAAAACTCGAAAAAAATGTACAGTGTGTCTCAAAAGGTTGGGCCCTTCTTTATATATTTATATCCCGGCTAATTATTATTCAATCACAACAAACTATATGTTTTAATGTTAGATGAATACTAAAGGCCGTGTGGTGCCGGCTTAGAATAGCATCATCCCATTTTTTCCCCGTGGGTGTCGTAAAAGCCAACTAATCGACTCGAGGGATTCATGTGTACTGTAATTTTACCCCTTGCGGGGTAGGCAGAGCGTTAACGGCCGTAAGAACATGGTCGCTATCGCCACGTCTGACATTTTTGAGGATTGTTTTCCAAGGTTGTTTTGGAAAACATGTGTATCACTATAGTGACAGGTTGTCAGCCTGTCGCCTAAAAATTGCAATACACCAATACGTGTGGAAGGATGTGGGGTGATGCTATTCTAAGCCGGCATCAGACGGCAAACAAACTATTATTACGTAATTAAAGTTAAAGTTATCCCTAATCTGTAAAGGTAAAGATAAATATATTTTATTCACAAGCATACACGGTACAGTAGGTAGTTTCATCGAATTATTCTATTTCCACCCTGGGCCCCGCATCTGCTATTTTTTGTCATTGTAACGTGATTGTAACGCCATTTAAACTTCTGTAATTCCATTGCCATTGTGATTTTCTATACTTCAAACTATAAGCAGACTACAAAACTTCAAAAATCATCCAACTGCGATCCTATCGACATCAAACTGAAACGATTCTCATTTAGCAGTCCAGGAGCTCAATTTCTGAATTGTACGTTTTCTGTTCCGTGCACGAAAGTCTAAAACGACTGGTCTAACCACACGTTTTTAAATATCTTTTACTTGATGTTTTGATAGTCAAAAATATGTGTGAATTTTTGAGGGCATGTGGGAATCGATAAGTAAAGTAGAACGCGAGATATAAGCATAACCAGTGGCAGATTTTCGCATGAAACTAAAGCGTACGTTTCAGAAATAGAGCTCTAGGACTAAATACAATGTAACTTTTAGTATCCGTACATACCTATTATTTGGAGTAGCACAAATCCATTTGTTAGATTTGCGAAGAAAACCCGTTTTTTTGCGTCTTACCTACACATAAACGCAATCTCTTCTTTTTTCCCTCTCGGTACGTTTTATCTTCCATTATTTTGAAGTAGGTATAAGATTTGAATTTTCGAACCAAGGATCTACTTTATTTGATTATGTAGATAATTAGTTACCGCCGCGCCGCCCGCGCTGCGTCATTCATACCGTCCGTCAACTCACGATTCGCTCGCTCGCGTTCGCGCGCAGTGTTAATGTGTGCGTAAGGTCTTGCATGTGTAGGTGCTGCCCGCGCCACGGTAATATTATCTATACAGTACTAGCTGGTACCCGCGACTTCGTTTCGCTGACTTAGTATTTTAGATGATAAAATAACCTTGTTTCCTTCACTAACGTCCTAAATTATACATGCTAATCTGGGCTCCTATTAGTGCTTCTTGTGGACTACGTCAGGAACACCAAACCTTATAAGTCTATATGCCAGCAGAAACTACCCATCAAGCAGAACAACTTTTGCTTTCGTGCCATATCTTTATCTCGTATAGTTTAGGTGGGCTCCTGGTTGTGCACCTGGTGGTCTACATAAGGTACTCCAAACCTTCAAAGTCTATATGCCACCAGAAGCTACCCATCAAGTTAAACATTTTTTGCTTGGTGCCATGTCTGTATCTCCTATAGTTTAGGCGGGCTCCTGGTGGTGTACCTGGTGGTCTACTGAAGGTACTTCAGACCCTCGAGTGGTGAAAAAAAGTAGCCTATGTCCGTTCTCGGTATCTTACTAATCTCTGTGTGAAATTTCATGATGATCGGTTCAGTGGTTTGGCCGTGAAAGCGTAGCAGACAGACAGAGTTACTTTCGAATTTATAATATTAGTATGGATTGTAACTCGGCCGTGTCCTTGAAATAAGTGCCTACAGCCGCGCGGTACGTAAGCATGTGATAGGGCTGTCACTGTCACCGAGTGTCGCCTACCTACAGCGTTTTATTTGCATAACTGCCTACTTTGAGTTTTTATCTAGTTTTGAGATTGTAAATTTATAACTTTTTTTTTAATTAGCACTGATACATAGTAACAATATAAAATATAATTACAAACTTAATCTAAAAAAAGTTATCTCTGGGTGCGTTATTGATGAATTTATGCAACCAAAAACAGCACAATATGTTCTACTTGTCATGTTAAATACGAGTAACTAGTATATTTTGAGTAAAAATTCGCGCGGTTTAAAACCAGCACACCGTCCTTTCGTCACCACGGTACACACGCGACTGTTAGCATGCCGAGCGCATGCCGAGATCCGAGCGCGTAGGTATAGCTCGCGCGCCGTCCGTTTGTATGGAGTTAGAATACTGTATAGATAATAATTATTACCGTGCCCGCGCGGCAGTCGAGATAGCACATAAAATTTGAAAAACGCATTTCGCGCGCGCCATGTCGTTGAACGACTGTCTTATCTCAACCCGTTCTCTGTCGGGGTCGGCTACGATCGGCTCAAATTGTATTTCCTAGACTATACAGTTTTGATACTCTTGTTCCGGTGTCCATGTTTGGTGGGTTGTCTAGACCGTGTGATGCCGGTTTAGAATAGCACCGCCCTATTTCTATCCTTCGGTGTCGTAAAAGGTGACTTAGGGATGAGTCATAAGGGGTGTTAAGCCGTAGGTCCCGGTTGCTGTCTATGATCACTTAGACGGCGGTCGTTACAAAACCATGTCAGAAGCCTGTTACTTGTAGAAGGCGGTTGAAGAATTCTTACATTAGGGTTCATCGGGTCGTTGGACGACTTGGTGTCCCACTCGAAAAGAAGAAGAAGGGATGAGTTAAGGGAATACGTAGTGGCGTTCCTTATGAATACAACAACACAACTTTAGCACTGCACTCGTCAATCCGCCTGCCAAGCGTGGTGAGTTGAGTATGGCAATGCAACCCAATTGGGAAAAGGCCCTTGTCCCGCAGTTTTTCTATATTTACAGTGTTTGTCAAATCTACTTCCCAAACGTAGTTGGTTTTTAACGGCATCCATGGGCAAAAATTTGGTTTATATTTTTTTTCATACATAAAATAGGCCCGCATTTGTCTACTATCTCGCCTGATTACCATCAGACTTACCAGTGACGATGCAGACGATGATGGAACATGCTTGCCTAGATAATGCCTATTCACTCTTGCCTTGAAAAGGCACATGTTGGTGCTTCTTTAGTTGTAAAAATAGTTTTGAAAGGAGCAAACAGCGAATGTTATTCCAAACCCAGCCCTTATAAATTCTATAAGTTTCCTGACAACCACAGCAAGTCCTACGTGGCCATGCAAAAACAAGCGCCCGCTTCTCATAACACACAAAAACCCGGGGCATACATTTGAAAACAGTATAGTATTGTACGCGGAACTTTTGCGCCATTCCCCGCTTTTTGAGCGCCCCAAAAAATATGCAAACAAATGCGAGTGTACGTTTAAAAGGGTGACTCGTGTCCAGTGGTGCCCTCATCTGGTTTTTTTTTAATCTATTTAAAAAAATATTGTCCTCATTTACCGCAGTACAGCGTGTGTGCCAGTCATTTTAAACCTAACCATCCACACAAAATACCAAAGCCTATGAAAAAACAGTAATAGATGGTACACGAGCACACGAGGCTTTAATGGCTTACAATGTTTAGGTATTATTAGGCTTATAATGTTTTCAAACTTTTAAAATTACTAACTGAAAAAAGGTAGCTACTATGAACTGTTAAGTGAAAATTTAATTGAAATACCATGACAATAAAAAAACAACCTACTTTGTAATAAGCTTAGCGTATTGGCCAACGATTAGTAGCTATACCTTCATACATACATACATATATCACGGCTTTATCCCTTGAGGGGTAGGCAGAGCGGTAACGGCCGTAAGAATACAGTCGCTATCGCCACGTTGACATTCTTCGTCGCTGACATTTTGAGGATTGTTTTCCAAGGTTGTTTCAGAAAACATGTGTATCACTTTAGTGACAGGTTGTCAGCCTGTCAGTAAAATACAGCAATAGCTCTCGAGTCCCTTAGTCGCCTCTTACGACACCCACGGGAAGGATGGGGGGTGATGCCACTCTCAGCCGGTATCACACGGCACATACCTTCATATTTTCCAAATATAGAATTTAAGAAATGAAATAATAGCACATGACGACGGCGCCACTAGACGCTCGACACGCTCTTAAAATTATGATAGGACAATATTCGGGCGTTCTTTGTATTTTTTCAATGTTGTTTTTGTTTTTAAATTAAAATATGAAAGCTTGTTTTATTCTGTGTACAAAAATGGAAAATTCTCTATTGTATTTGCTTTGTTAAAGTATTTAGAAAATGTTAAAAAGTTTTTCTGTACGGTTTTAGCGAAAATTTGTATAGCCTAAGTACCCGAAGCGCGGAGTTGGTTTTTTGAAATTTACTGGTGTTTTCTTGTTTATTGTTACGATTACCTATCCAAATAAGTAATCCTACAAACACACATATTATCACGCCTTTATCCTATCCCCTTAGTCCTCATTCAGCTATAATTTGATTGATGCATTGTTTTAACTTTTTTACAATAAATAGCTTGTAGAATTTACCACCGCAAGCTTGATAGTAACCTAACACGAAAATTGTTTCAAAAATTGGTTTTCAATAATAGGTTCTATTACGAACTAGGCGTAAAAATATGCAAAACTACTACAATACAACTGCGCTTCGGCAGGCAGATCGAAATTGGGACATGGTAAATACAGTTCGACTGCTATTGATTTTTCTGCCTTGTTTACTGTGCCTTTCTCATAAAATGTGTTTCAGTGTATATGTACATCAAAATGGGACTTGAAACAGGCAGGATACAGTATTTCGCTTTTTAGGCCAGTCCTTATTTAGAAAAGAGTGGCCCGTTTTGAATATGTTAATTTTAGAATGTCCCGGGCCGGCAGAACCAGAGACGTATTTTTGAGTAAGTGCAAATCCGATTTTATGTATCAATAGAAATCCGCTTGCGATTATGTCACACATTAGTGATATGGGTGGTAAGACCAGTTGTCGCAGACTGACGCAGTGAAAATAAAATTTGTAATGATTGATCAATACGCATCCAGGAGCTCAATTTCTGAAACGTTTTGTTTTCGTTTCATGCGAAAATCTGCTACTTATTATGCTTGTATCACACGTTCTACATGACTTATTCATACCCTAAAAAATTCACACATATTTTTACTATCATCAAGTAAAAAAAAATTAAAAACGTGCGGTTAGACCAGTTGTTTTGGACTTGCGTGCACGGAACCGAAAACGAACGTTTCAGAAATTGAACTCCTTCCTCGTGTTTAGGTTAGTAACATATACGATATCCGAACACGCGTGTTGTATTGTGCGGATTGCGAACAATGAAGAATGAACACAGCATACTTCTGCGAATTGTTGGACAATGCTTGAGCCTTGAAGGTGTTGACCTATTATTTCGATTACAATGGGAAAACTTATAACAGAACATACTTGTTCCGTATTGCCAAGGAAAATTAGATTTTTTTGTGGTGATAGCATAGCAACACTTGTCTGAACTAGGTGACGGACGACGCAGTTGTGATTTTTTCAGATTGAGGGATTATCGGTCGAGTTCAGTGCACAATAAAAAATCGATTACAGTTATCTATGGAAAATCGCTAGGTGAGCTTTTACATCACTACACAATCTTATAGTTTGATGGACGATTAAGGAGATGTCGACTAAATGACTAGAAAAGAAATGGCAAAAAAACATATGAACAAAACAATATGACTAAGGTGCTAAGGTATCTCTTCCTTTTAGAGGTGGGTCGGTACGCATTTTTGCAATATCGAAACGGAACTAGTTATCCATACTCGATAAAGGGTTTTGAAACTATTCATTTTTATAAAGTATTTATTGGAGATACCAGAAGTATCGATTCGATATCTACTTCTGTCGTTACGTGCGCACCGAGTGAACCGAGTTGCACCGATCGTTGACGTACCGAGCCGGTATCGTCGATAAATAGTTTCGCCCGATAAAAAGTTTTGGGAATGCCTAATACCGTATTGCACCAATACATAGTTTAGAAAACTATTTACGGTTTATAACGCCCACCTCGACTTCCTTTTTCTAAACCTATTTGGCGAAAAATGGCAGCGCTATTTTAACCTGTGTTGTGTGTCCTAATACAGTTCACTAGATTCAGTGCTATATATCAAGCTGTCCATTCTATGAGCTATCGTTGATTGCGATTCATTGAGAGACTTGGCTTGTTTGGCAAGTAGGGCGGTTGCGTCACTTGCCAAGTCGTGCTGAGCGGCGTGGCGAGTCGTCACACCGCGCTCCATAGGTTACATAGCAACTAGACATCCCAGACTATGTCTATAGGAGTCTTCAGTGCTATATCTCAAACTGGCTATTCTACAAGCTGTAGTGGATCGCGGTTCATTGAGATCTCGGCTATTGGCAAGTAGGGCGGTTGCGTCACTCGCCAAGTCGTGCCGAGTCTGCCGAGCGGCGTGACGAGACGTCACACAGATCTCCATGTTTACATAGCAACGTTAAGTCGCAGGCTCCTATTTAGTAGCCAACCTACACGTTTCTTCTCAGTTTACATTCTTAATCAGTATACCCATTATCCCTGGAAGCTTGATTTTATTCAGGAACCTGTAAATATTTAAAATAGCATCGCCCCATTTCTTTCCTGCGGGTGTCGTAGAAGCTAAGGGACCCGAGGATTTCATGTCTATTGCAATATAGGCGATAGGCTGACAACCTTTCACTATAGCGATACACGACTTATCTGAAACGACCCTTAAACATTTGTCAGACGTGGCGATAATGACCGTAATTTTACGGTCGTTAACGCTCTGCCTACCCCGCGGCGGGATTTGTGTATGTATGTGTATTTCGTCTGACGTGGCGATAACGACCATATTTTTACGGCTGTTGATGCTCTGCCTACCCCGTAAGGAATAAAGGCGTGATGTGGTTACTTAGAAAAGAACGTCAGCTGATTTAAGACTGCACCAAGCGAGCACATTATACAAGCAAGTTCTGACCTCGACCCAACAGTGAAAGTGGCGCCTTGAACAACTTACCGGCTGTGACGGTTGCTATGCGCGCATTGCATAGTCCTAAGATTACGCCTCCGTAGTCTAGTGGTTTGAGTCTAGGTATGAGAGGGACCGCGTTTCATTCACGGTGGGGCGATGGTAATATTTATCAAATTGTGACTCTTTTGTCAAGTTGGAAACAGTTCTTTCTAA
Source organism: Keiferia lycopersicella (assembly GCA_029255805.1). NCBI lineage: Eukaryota > Metazoa > Arthropoda > Insecta > Lepidoptera > Gelechiidae > Keiferia > Keiferia lycopersicella. Next base: position 4,130,768 of record JARACZ010000033.1, read on the forward strand.
AACCTTACAGCTACAGCCTATCTATACTGTGCTTCACGGAAAACGCATAAATGCAGGTTAGACTGAACAGTTTTTACCATGATAAAAATACCTTTCAAAAGCGATTGTAGCTTTGTCCGATTTTGATAAGAGATCAGTATGCCCTAAACAACGTATCTAATTGAATGAATTTCCTTCGAAACATCTTGTTTGATGGTAATGAGTGTTGCCTAACTATCACCAGTATCACTATCCTACCTCATGATTTAAAACAATACTATCGATAGGTCGATACTATAGAATCGATTGTTTTTTAGTGAAAAGATGCTATTGATAGTATCAATTAATCATCGATCGTTGATCATCACCTGCCTGCCCTTATTCCAATTTATTTGGGGTCGGCGCAACATGTTTTTTCTTCCATTCATCTCTATCAGCAGTCAAATCCTCATTTACGCCTTTTTGTTCTTGTCGTCTTTTATGTATACAATCCATCCAAACTTTTTTCGGCCTCCCTCTCCTTCTGCATCCATCCACATAAATGTTAATTACTTTTTTGTTATATGCTCCTCATTCCTCCTCATAAAATCGATCGATAATAATCGATTATTGAATGATACTGTGAACTATCGATAGTTCACTATACATTACCCGTTTAGCAGTCTGCAAGTCGGATTAAGAGGCGTAAGCGTTACTTTCACCATAGTTCAGGCCAAGGCCGTGGCCCACATTACCTTCGCATCGCCATAGTCAGTAGGTATGACGATGTGGCGCAGGTTCGATTCTCCGTGGGGCACTCACCGAGTTGGTATTTATCACTTTGTGAATTTGTTATCGCCTCGCCTGCGAATGCAACTTGTATGCGTGCACAGGGAAAATATGGCAAAGTAGAGTAGGGTTCACTGACAGAACACAACAGCATTGCGACGAAGAAGGAGAAGAAGTTGTGAGTCTATGGTACACCCATATGCCATGCCCGTCTCTTGCTGCAGGGAAGGTGACCATAGCTACAGAGAACGCCATTGCGTTCGCCAAATACTGGCAGTCGAAAATATATGTATGATCCTTGATCATATGATCTGTGATGCCACGAAGAAGATGCGCGTACGCGGCGTGTCATCCCATCCAATCATGTGCATACGAGCTGAATACGCAGGCCCATTTGCTCTGCGCTTACTAAAGGGTGTATGCCATACCCACTACGCTTTGCAGACGGGTTGTCAAAACCGCAGTGTAAGAGGCGCAAGCGTCACTTTCGCCATAGTTCAGGCCAAGGTCGTGGCACTCGTGGCCCACATTAGCGTTGCATTGTGCTGCATTACGCTATCTCTGATACGCCCACAGATCAGATACGAAGACATGTTGATGTTAGATGATGATGGAAATTGGGTGGAGCTAGCGTGCGGGTGTGAGGGGGGCATCGCCAACCAATAGCGAGTAAGTTGAGTTGAATCTATGACGTCAGGACTACATTGATGGTACCTAGGCAATGTTGCTCAGAACAAGTCTTCCTTGTATTTGGTTTGGCCACTTTCGCCATAGTTCAGGCCAAGGTCGTGGCACTCGTGGCCCACATTAGCGTTGCATTGCGCTGCATTACGCTATCTCTGATACGCCTGTATGCCTTTATCTATTTTTTGCTCGTCGTGCCGCGTTTATACTAGGAATATAAAATTCTTATAAAATAGTAAATTGTGTCTTACAGTTCTCTGTGTTCACAATGACAAATTCAGTGATAATATCGTATTCGGCATCCTAAAATTATTAGTTGTGAATCTTTTTGGAAATAAATAATTTTAATTTGACAATTTTGGTTTGATTAATAAATTTTATTTTCGGGCATTTTGGGGTGGGATCTAATACCGATCCACTTACACAAGACAATCGAATACCTATTAATGTTATGCACTGCTGCAGTGTAATGTTTCTCGCAAGAGTTATCGTATAAATATTGGCCCATAGGTTTCAAATTCCATGTGACGCCGGCTTAGAATAGCATCACCTTCTTTCCCGCGTGTTGAACTCGATCCCTTGTCGCCTCTTGCGACAAACCTCTTAATATACATAAAACCCTCGGTGTATTTTAACTTTAGGCGATTTAGGCTTTGCCTACCCCGCGAGGGCTAGTGGCGTGATATGTGTAGGTTTCAAATTCAAGTCACAACAGACTTCTTTATCACAGTCCAAACAGCTGTGCAGGAAGCAGAATGCACATCAAATATACGATACGACTGAATGTCAACCCGTGATGTCAACATCTCTCTGACAGCATAACAGCTCCCGGTCCGGTGCGAACCGGTTTGAGCCGGCTGGCTATTCGCAGCGGCTATAACGAGCCCACAATACGCGGGTTCAATGCGCTACCGTCGGTTGTCACTGCCGTCTCGAACATAATCATTCTCCTCCCCTTATCCTGTTATCTGTCGGGGTCGGCTACACAACCTGGGGGATTTGACGTGGAACCAAGTTTTTACACTAAGCGAATGCTATCTGACCTCTGCAACCCGAAGGCTAACCTGGCCCGAATCCTAAGCTAAGTCACATTCAAACACCATCTGTATTCAAATTTTATTAGAATGTGGGTTTTCTCACGATGTTTTTCACCGTAAGAGCAGTCGGTAAATGTACGGAAATGGCGGGGATCGAACTTGGGTCTCACGATTGTAAGACCGGCGTCCTAATCACTTGGCCACCGACATTCCGTCTCGAACGTAGACAGGCAAATCCAGAGAATAAAGACATAGTTATAGAAGTTGTATTTTGACACCCCAATCCAAAGAAAGGAAAGATATGGTGGAGGCTGACGTGGGCTATCTCCAAGTCAATAATTAGGTGGAGGTGGCGCAGGACAAAGATCAGTGGAGGAAGCTCGTTTTGCAAGATCCATTTCGGGTCACTGAGCCAGTGAAGTTAGTTAGTTTTTATAGAAGTAGTATTGCCGTGTGATGCCGGCTTAGAATAGGATCACCCCAGTTATACCCAAGGGAGTTATAAAAAGCGATTAAGGGACAATAATTATCCAGGGAACGCAGCAGCGTTTCCTGCGAATTAAATATCTTGCATTGAGCACGCCAATGCGCCTGCCAAGCCTGCCAATAATCATAATAAGGGGAGTTTCATGGCCAGTAGAAGTTGTCTTATTATGATCTCAATACCGCTACACGTCCTCTGCGACTGTGAGGCACTTGTGCAAACAAGGATACGAACTACGGGTGGCCATTTGTTGGCCCCTGTAGAGGTCCTTAATCTTGACCCCAAACAAGTTGTGGCCTTTCTTATTTAAGCGAAAAGGGTTGCCACTATAGATCTGCAAAGGTCGCAGTGGCTGTTGGTCTTCTCAGGACCAACCCCTGTTCTATCAAATAATAATAATATGCTCTCAATCTTTTTATGCCTACCATTTAGCTGTAAACATTAGTAATTGCTAAAGTGCGCAGTGAATGTTAGCATCAGAGACATGCATGGTATGCATACTTTGGCCGGTACGATCGCTGAAGCATTTGATACCGCGTGTTCAGACGCGTACCGAGGCTATGGTTTGTGCCCTGGGCTCGTCACCTCGGTGTCGCAGGTTCAGTTCCCCGTTATCATTTATGATGCCTCAGCCATTTTTGTCATATTTTGTAATTTTATGTACAAATATCACAAGGAAGGCAGAACCTGATGAAGAATAATAAGTCTCGCCAACCTAGATGGCCAGAACATAAGAGTTTTTCTTAGAAATAATAAGAACTTTAGAAATGTTAAATTACCGTCAATTGAAATTCAGCACTAATCGTTTTAAGGTATAAATTGGTTGGCCACACGCCTTGCACCAGACGTAGTGTCATTCGACAGGTCTTTTCTTGACGTTACGTAAACCACGTCTGCTGGTCAGGTCGAATGCTAAAATACATCTTAAATCCCTTAATATACACTGCACAAAACCTGTCTCAAAGCTGCCAAAAATACAATTTTGGTAAAATGATGTAGTCTGAGAATCGAACCTACACTCAAGTCTGCCGTGCCAAGCTCCCCCTTGCTGGAAGTAATCAGTTAGTCCAGAATCCGGTTTACTTTAGCTATTTATGGCGTATCTAAATCCGTCCTGCAATCATGCGCGCGCGCACGAAATAGCTACCTTCGTTTGTCACTTTTTTCTCGCTTTTAATTCTCATTTTTTTGGGTGCTACAATATTTGTTATGCCAAAAACACATTTATTTTTTTAAATTGCTTTTACATTTTGTTGTTTATTTATTTTACAAGAACATTACTCATCTCTTATTGGCAGCTGGTCCTTTTGTGTGATTTTGTCATGCATATCTGAATGGAAAAGGCATTTTGATAAATTAAGGTAGCCAGCACAATTTTGGCAAGCGTTAACTTATTTCCTTTTATCTCTCACTCTCTCACTGTGTAATAAAAAACCACACTAAACATAATTACTAAAAGCAACTGTCATCGCTCTATCATCATCACTTGTCAATCGTCAAGACGCGAAAATACGGTATTATTATGATTACGAAGTGAGAGCGGATGCGTCTGAAAATAGCGTCACTATTTACAGCGCGACTAATATGGCTGCAATCAAGCGATTGTTGTGCTACTACTGGAACTCGAACGAATCTCGCTTGAACTTAATTTAATGTCTTAAAAAAATTGTAACCTAAATTTTACTTTGACCACCACGATGTTGTAAAGTCTGTTATGTTTGTTTAAATTTTATGTGCCTAGTATGATAAGAATTATACGTACACTTATAGGTACTTTTTTGGCGGTGAGACAAACACACAAAAAAGATTCCTGTTTTTTATTTGGATGCAGTGCAAATCAGTGGAGGAAGCCCGTTTTTAAGCTATGAACCATTTAGGGTCACAGAACCAGAAAAAATAGTTAGTTCGCTAATACCTATTCATTTTATTCCTTGAGTTACGCGCCGCACTCGTAAAAAGTAGAAATTCTAACTTATTAAAATTTATGACCGGTAATTTGATCATTAATTACATCACTGTTTTATAACGTAATCATCATTACGCCCAGGTTCGCCCTTAGTCACGGGATAGATAAAACTTAATAATATTATTTAACAATTATAGTAAATGGGCTATTAAGTTCTAAGAAATATATACAGTTCTAGAACGTGGCTTTAATTACCTATTAACTTATTTATGACTCGATATTACCACGCAAAGGCTATGAACATTTTATTATTTCATTTGTATTACCGGAAACACGGTATTACAAAATTTATAAAATAAAAAGTGTTGACATTTTAATGTGTTTCCCAAAGCACGGAATGAAAAATGTTCTGTCCTTTGACAAGTATTGTAGTATTTCTAAGTAGGTCATTTCTTTTAATATTTTTTTGTAATTATAAGGCCTAGTCGGAGGCACAAGATAGAGACGGGTGGCGCGAGAGAGGGGAGTCCATTGCCCTGCAGTGGGACGCTGAACAGGCTAATTATACATAAATATATATTTTTTGTTTAGCGTGAATTCAGAATGACTTTGAGTCCGTTGGTACCTGCTGTGTATTTATAAACAAGATCAAACGGTGCAAAGAGCGGAATTTCGTCGCCACTAAATCTCTCAGCTTTCCACCAATAAAACAACTTTAAATGTGAACTTTGATCAACGGTGCATATGATAAGCGACTAAGTTGTTTTGATGGGCGATTTTTTAAGATCTCAAGTTCCTGTTTAGTTTTATCTTTTTAAGTTCCTGTTTTTGAAATATTGTTGTCACAGTTTGTCCGGCTAAGCTGTCTAGGACAAACGTTTTTCAATTATGGATTGGTAGCTAAAAATCAACAGCCTCCACATTATTTTACTATAATTCAAACGCTGCAAGATAATACAAACTTCGAATTCTTTGAAATATCATGTCTTAACTCACTGCTGGGCAAAGGCATTCTGTTCTTTTTTCATCGTATTCGAAGTATGTCTTAAAATACGATGACATTTTTTTACATTTTATACTCTACCATGGGATTTCGGACTAGCAATCCCACTACTTCCGAAATAGTAGGAAGTTTTAGTGTAGGCTGTGTTTTCGGCTATTAGCAAAAACACAATACAAATCTATCACTATAGTTCATTGGCATTGAGTCCATGACTCGGTATCCCACATGAAAACAGAATTTGAAAGAAGCTGACCATAAACTCTTTCCTCGTTCCAGGCGCAGACATGTCCTTCCAAGGGGAGTATGCGGCGCAAGTGCTGGGCCTGGCGGGTGAGGGCGGCCGGGACGCATCGCCGCCTCGGCAGCCGACGCCGAGCCAGCCGCCCGCCAGGCCGTCCCCCGCGCCGAGGGGGGCCACCCCCGCGCCCCCACCAGACAAGGAGAACCATGCAGCCAAGTTCAATAACGTGGTGAGCATCTTCTAAATCCTTTTCAGGTTTAAAAAAGGCAAGAAAAGCGCTGGTTTACACGTAATATGACTGGTGTTGGTGAGATGCCGGCGTAGAATAGCATCACCCCATTTCACCCGTGGGTGTCGTAAGAGGCGACTGAGGGACTTGAGGGTTTCAGGTGTATTACTCTTTTATTATTCTTTTAGGCGACAGGCTGACAACCTGTCACTATAGTGATACACATATTATCTCAAACGGCCCTCTATGTTTTGTCAGACGTGACGATAGCGAACGTATTTTTACGGCCGTTAACGCTCTGCCTACCCCGTAAGGGATAAAGGCGTGATTTATGTATGTATGTATGTATATATTGATGAGGTGTAGCTTACTTACACCAATCCAGTCATATTACGAGCGAAGCGAACTTGACATGTCAAAATAAAAAGAGTAAGAGAGGCGGCACACCAATATCGAAGCGAGCTACGACAGCGTGAACGTATAAGGGAGCGGGTGAATTCATCTCGATAAATTACTCGTAAATAGGTATGAAAGGCACCACATACAACTGTACGTCTGTATGTGCACCGACATTACACATATTGCATAAGCAGCTTCGATATTTTACATACATTACATAACACAAATCACGCCTCTTTCCCGTTGGGGTAGGCAGGGACTATTTACTTCCACTTGCTGCGATCCTGGTATACTTCTTCTACATTCATCAGTCTTTTCATGCACGCTCGTCGGTTAAGGGTACTTCTGACGTGACCTTTCTTTAAAAGATATAAAAGAATTAAAAAAATATTTTATATGTAATTCAATAAGTCATTACAAGTGTATTTCTTTTTGCAATTCCAGCAACGGTTTCCACCGACGGAAGACGAAGGAGTCCTGGATCTGCGAGCGAGAGATCCGTCCATCATATCAGTGGGCTCGCAGCATTCCGGCACTTCGGAACCGGCCGGCTACCTGGACACCAGATGTGTTAGGTAAGGCTTCACCAGCTCAGAGAGAACGGATCCGTCCATAATATCAGTGGGAGAGATCCGTCCATCATATCAGTGGGAGGGATCCGTCCATCATATCAGTGGCAGGGATCCGTCTATCATATCAGTGGGAGGGATCCGTTCATCATATCAGTGGCAGGGATCCGTCTATCATATCAGTGGGAGGGATCCGTCCATCATATCAGTGGCAGAGATCCGTCTATCATATCAGTGGCAGGGATCCGTCCATCATATCAGTGGGAGGGATCCGTCCATCATATCAGTGGCAGGGATCCGTCTATCATATCAGTGGGAGGGATCCGTCCATCATATCAGTGGGAGGGATCCGTCTATCATATCAGTGGGAGGGATCCGTTCATCATATCAGTGGCAGGGATCCGTCCATCATATCAGTGGCAGCGATCCGTCTATCATATCAGTGGGAGGGATCCGTTCATCATATCAGTGGCAGGGATCCGTCTATCATATCAGTGGGAGGGATCCGTCCATCATATGAGTGGCAAGGATCCGTCTATCATATCAGTGGGAGGGATCCGTCTATCATATCAGTGGGCTCGTAGCATTCCGGCACTTCGGAACCGGCCGGCTATCTGGACACCAGATATGTTAGGTAAGGCTTCACCAGCTCAGAGAGAAGGGATCCCGTCTATCATATCAGTGGGAGGGATCCGTCCATCGTATCAGTGGGCTCGTAGCATTCCGGCACTTCGGAACCGGCCGGCTATCTGGACACCAGATATAGGTAAGGCTTCACCAGCTCATAGAGAAGGGATCCCGTCCATCATATCAGTGGGAGGGATCCGTCCATCATATCAGTGGGAGAGATCCTTCCATTGTATCCGTCCGCATTCGGATAGTATTTTATAGAAATCTACACAAACCATCTTAACAAACTATCTGGTGAAGATCGCTAGACGCCAGTAGATGTAAGTTACGCAGGATAGTTGACTTTGGAAATCTCTGTGAAGGTGCTATTCCGACTTTAACGCCTCTTTGACTTATGTAGGCAGAATCAAGAGAATGAGGATTTTTAGGCTGATAGCAACACTTGTTCTATCAGCCTAAAAATGCTATTTCGGATTGAGGGTTTACCTGTCATGTTCAGTAGATAGCAACAAGGATTACCCCTATTTATTGGGATTTTAATGCGCTCAGCGCTTTTATTATGCTTATAAAATAAAAATAAGAATTTTTCAATTTCATAACTTGATTTACTCTGCCTACTTTGTGAGGGATAAAGGCGTGATTCATGTGTGTGTGTGTATAACTTAATTTATTACCCCTATCCGTGGAAAATGGCACCAAAACGATTTTTAACCCAAAAAGATTCTAATTGCATGATAAGTCACATTTCTAAAATTTAACTTAGGCTGTTTTTTACTTCCAGATCAACAGTCTCCGTATACTCCGGCAATTCAAACTCAAGTTCAGATCGTGACATCTTAGACCTGTCAATGCCCGACAAGAATTCTATGACAGAAGTGTGCTATGTATGCGGAGATGAGTACAAACGGGGGACATTGGCCAATCTACATACTAAGGAGCCTAAGGATAAAAACGTGAGTACTATCTACCCCGCAAGTAATGATAGCGTGATGTGGTGAGAGTAGCTCTGTCTACCCCGCAAGGGTTACAGGCGTGATGACAAGAACTCTATGACAGAAGTTGCTATGGATGCGGCGATGAGTACAATCGGGGGACCTTGGCCAATCTACATACCAAGGAGCCTAAGGATAAAAACGTGAGTATTACTAGCTCTGTCTACCCCGCAAGGGTTACAAGCGTGATGACAATAACTATCCCGACAAGAACTCTATGACAGAAGTGTGCTATGTATGCGGAGATGAGTACAAGCGGGGCACCTTGGCCAATCTACATACTAAAGAGCCTAAGGATAAAAACGTGAGTACTATCTACCCCACAAGGGTTTCAGGCATGATTGGAATGTGAGTACCCGTTTAAAGGTCTACGATAAAGTGTGTTGTTAATCTTTATAAGAAAACTAATTGTGAAAATTGTTGAGTAAAAAAACATTTTCTTTTATGAAGATATTTTTGCCTACAGCGCCATCTAGTTGAGTACTGCAGTATTATCGTGACACTGACATTATTATTGATAGTATGTTATGATTGTAAGTTGTTACCTATATGTTATTAGATGGCGCTAGCTGTAACAAAGTCAAAAATTATACTGGCCATCTTTTGACCTGATTCGTTATTTCAATCAATGTGACTAAGTGGTTAGGACACCAGTCTTACAATCGTGAGAACCGAGTTCGATCGCTGCCATGTACCAATATGTTTTTACTCACGTACATTTAGCGACTGCAGGTGAAGGAAAAATATCGTGATGTAAATAAAATTCAAATAAAATCTGAAATCAGATGATATTTGAATGTGACTTAACCGAGGATTCGGGTCAGGGTAGCCTTCGGGTTGCAGAGGTCAGATGGCAGTCGCTCTGTGCAAACACTTGGTTCCACGTCAAATCCCCTAGGTTAGGTTGCCAACCCCGACAGAAAACGGGATAAGGCAATGAGAATGATGATGTACCTATATAGCTTTTGTGACGTCTTATTTGATAAACAAAAAAAAATCTTACAAAACAAAATTGTATTTTAACTTTAACATTGTCATATTATCAGCTGACGGAAATGATCAAAAAAAAAAAAAACTAGTTTGATCCAGTATAAACAGGTTTAAAATCATTCAAATGGACAATTTTACGACTGAATTTATTATGAGATAAAGTAATCATCATTCATCAACCTATCTTGGCATGTGGTATAATCTATATCTACCCTCATATATGATAATATCCATAAAATACATAGTATAAAATGTGCCGTTTGTTGCGGCTTAGAATAGCATCTTCCATTTCCACCCGTGGGTGTCGTAAATGACGACCAAGGGATGAATCTAGGGAACGGGTAAAGAGCGTTCTCTGTGAATATCTACAGGGTGTAAAAAAATTAGCTGCAAATATTTTAAGGGATGAACCAGCCCGTGAAACTGAAAAACTTTCCCTAAGAAACATAGGTCGAATTGAAAAAAATTATTTGGTCCTCCCATACAGTTGACTCACTCAGCTACCTACTACATTTTGTATGGGAAGTCCAAAATTTGCTTTCATATTTCGACCTATGCTTCTTGGGGAAAGTTGTTTAGTTTCATGGACTCTTCGAATATTTGCAGCTAATATTTTTACACTTATATAATAACGTCTTATTCCCACGGGAAAAAGCAGTCTTAGCAGTAAGTGCAACCGCTGGACGGACCGCTAGTTAACCATATGACCGCTATTTTAGACTATTTGTTTAAGCCACATCCTCGTGTGACGTCACGAATACAAACAGCCAATAAATTGATTAGTCTAAGAGCCAGAGGGTATCTCGAGTCGCAATGTTATCTGCATGGAAAATATCGTCCGACCCCTGGCCTATCGTATCAACTCGATACGTGGACTACAGTCGTTACCCCCGTAATAAGACTGTTTTTTTTATTCAATTGGTAGAAAAAAATTGCCGTGTGATGCCGGCTTAGAATAGCGTTACCCCACATCCTTCCCGCGGGTGTCGTAAGACGACTAAGGGACTCGATAGTGTTGGTGTATTACAATTTTTAGGCGACAGGCTGACAACCTGTCACTATAGTGATACGCATGTTTTCTGAAACAACCTTGGAAAACAATCCTCAAAAATGTCAGACGTGGCGATAGCGACCGTATTTTACCCCGCAAGGAATAAAGGCGTGATATATGTAGCTGATATACGTGATATATAAGTAGCTGATTTCATTTGACCTACCGTTCTACCTATGGGTGTCGTAAAAAGCAACTAAAGAATAATTATTCATTGGATGGGCAGCAGCGCTCAGCGTTTTGCTGACAAGCTGTCACTAGAGTGATACATAATTTTACTACATCGACTCAAATTTGTCTGATGTGGCCATAGCTACCGCATTTTTTCGGCTGTTATCGCTGTGCCTAACACGCAAGGGATAAGGCGTGATGTGTGTATGGGCGTAAAATGGGCTTATTCGGATAAAAACACATAATTATCTTTTTAATATTAATTATAGTAGAGATTATAGCTGCACTAATTTTTTTATATTAAATCCTAACTTTAAACTATCGTTTCATAGTTATGACAGGGTAGGCAGATATGTTTGCCCCTAGCAGCCACCCGCAGATACTTCAGTTTACCTGTGATCATGACGCTTGCAACAGAGTCGAAATTCGTTGGTTATATATTAAATACCTATCAGATTTTTTACTACTATTTTATACATCAGATTTTTTTATTATAATCGGAGAGACTAGAGCTCACCGTTGGTCACACGTAGAGAGGATGGGAGAGGATCGGGGAGCAAAAAGAGCGTAAGTGGGTCATCCCACAGGACGGCGTCCAGTGGGGCGCCCCAGGTACCGCTGTAGAGACGTGGTAGAGGCTGACCTGCGCCATCTTCAAGTCAGCAATTGGCAGGAGATCGCACAGGACAGAGATCAGTGGAGAGAGTTCGTTTCAGAGGCCAAGATCCCCTATGGGTCGCTGAGTCAGCGGAGTTAGTTATTTTATACATCTGTAAATAGCGTAACCGCACGTATTATTGCTTCATTATTGACTTGAATTGTCAGTCAATAATACCACTAAGATCGTTAACGAGTGGCACTGCCCTTATTTACTTTACTTTGTATATTTATTCATTGTATTGACCGTATGAATAATCACGTGTTGTTTATTTGTAGATACGAATAAAAGATGTATAATATTAATTTGCTATTTATACAGGATTTAAAATAAATTGCTGCAAATATTTTAAGCAATGAACCAGTGCGTGAAACTGAACAACTTTCCCCAAGAAACATAGGACGAAATAGGAAAAAAATTTTTGGACCTCCCATAAAAGTTGACACAGACCGACTGCCATCTGACCTCTGCAACCCCGAAGGTTAACCTGGCCTGAATCCTAGATTAAGTCACATTCAAATATCATCTGAATTCAAATTTTATTTGAATGTGGGTTTTGATCACGATGTCTTTACTTAGAGGAGTCCGTTAAAGTTCGTGAGTAAATAAATAAATTTTTATTTGGAACACCAACAGTTTGTACAAATTAGGATGATACATTTTTTATGTGCTTACTAAATAAACCAATTATAGGTATTCACATATGACTATTATATGCGATCAGAGAAAAGTAAACAAATAACGTGCTTATCGTCATTCCTAGCAGGTAGGTGCTCATATCTGCATGCCCTACTATATAAAAACGTATTGTTAGATCGAATGGAGGAGATCGAACTCGGGTCTCTCACAATTGTAAGACCGGTATCCTATCGTCCTAACCCCTAGGCTACCGATACCGACGCTCTATCGAAGGCTATTTTTGGGTCTCATGAAGGTCACAGGTAAATCTATTTAAAAAAATCTAAAATGCTGTTTGCATCGTGACCATTCCAAGTACAAAATCAAATATTTGCACGCATCCATCAGTTTATCGTCTGTGACGTCACAGTTACATATAGACGGTATGACACTGCGTGTTGGGCCTCGGCTGGCGTGAATATAATAACAACAAAACTATTTATTTGTGCGTAGTATCTGTTTCTTCAACCAATCCGGTAAAAACTGGATTCATTAAGTTTATTTTCAAACATAAGGGCCCATATTTATAAACCGCATTCAACTCTGAGAGTCATCTTGGGTGCGACTTAGAGATGTTGTTAGTATTGACTGACATATGTCAAAATCGCTCTTGAGATTGATCTCAGATATGAGAGCGATTTATAAATATGGACCTTAGAGCCTGTTTTCTTTTTATGATTCCTTATCGGTAGCTCTAAAAATATTTTTCCCTACATTCACTTGCCAAGTATAGCGATAGCAATGGCGTTTTCATTGGCCAAGTTGAGTTCATCTCTGCAGGAACAAACTGGCAGGAGACACTTGGATGAGGAACCTAGAATGTGACTTAACGTAGGATTCGGGCGATGTTAGCCTTCGCGTTGCAGAGGTCAGATGACAGTCGCTCTGTGTAAAAACTTGGTTCCTTGTCAAATCCCCTAGGTTACGTAGCCGACCCCGACAGAGAAACGGGATAAGGCAAGGGGAATAATGCAGCGGCAAACCTGCGCAACTTTTTCTGATGATTTCTAGTTTCTAGGCCCGGCCGTGGTAATATTTTTTATTGCATTCACAGTGCATCAACATATTGAAATATTGGCAAGGGTTAATCGATGCGTGAATAACTCAGTGTCAGAGCAGTAGGACGGTACCCCACGTGTCACGGGGTCGACAACTTCTTATACATACATCACGCCTTTATCCCTTGCGGGGTAGGCAGAGCGTTAACGACCGTAAAAATACGGTCGCTATCGCCACGTCTGACATTTGAGGGCCGGTTGAGATAGTTTGTGTATCACTATTGTGACAGTCAGCCTGACGCCTAAAAGTTGTAATACACATGAAACCCTCGAGTCCCTTAGTTGCCTCTTACGACACCCACGGGAAAGAAATGGGGTGATGCCATTCGAAGCCGGCATCACACGACAAACTTCAACTTCTCACTTCCATTTATTACCGGTATAAATATTGATCACTAATAGTGAACTCGAGCGGCAGCCCGATGTAGCAATAATTATATCCCTTTAGAAGTTGTTTGTTGTTTTGTATATTGGATAACCCGACCGGGTGAGGGTTACGTGTCTCTGCTCTATCTGAATTATGGCTCCGTGCCGGTGGTACTGCTATAAACGTTGACTTTATTTGCTCACCACTGATTAACAAACATACATATATGACGCCTATATCCGTTGCGGGGTAGGCAGAGCGTGAACGGCCGTAAAAATATGTCGCTATCGCCACCTCAGATAAATATTGAGGGATCTTTCAGATGATTCGTGTAAAACTTAGTGATAGGTTGTCAGCCTGTCGCCTTAAGTTTTAGTACACATTAAACGCTCGAGTCCCTTAGTTGCCTCTTACGACACCCGCGGGAATGTAATGCGGTGATGCTATTCTAAGCAGGCATCACACGGCAATCTATTAAAAACACTGCATCAAAATCCGTTATGTAGTTTTAAAGACATAGCAAGCGACGCTCTATACTATGAAGTGATAAACCAGTATTGAACAGATTATAAATCCTCGCTATTTCTGAGATGAAATGGTTGTTTTGCATTGGATAACCTTTTGGGTGAGGGTTGAGAGTGTCACGTTTATCTGATGTATTGCACCCCGGTGGTGGCTTATAATTATAATGTTATTGATACAAAAGCCATTAAAGAGAGAATTGTTATTTCCACACTTGAAGAAAATTATAGACATAAGTCACGCCTATATTATGTTACAAAAATATAGGTAATTAACTCTTTTTCTAGTTGTTTTGGCCGTTAGTCATAATATTTGTTCCAAACTGAAAACAATATTATTAAGCGTTTTCACCTCACTGGCCTCAAACGTCCGTGACAGACGATTCAATCAGCGTCTCAGGCAAAAGCACAGAGACTGGCTTGCCTGTGATTCAATTATGGAAAACGCAGGGTAGCCCAGGACTTGCGCCACCCTCGCGGCCTCCCTGGCTGGCTGCACAGGAACGACGAGTCTATACGTGCGGAGCCAGGTCGGCTGCAGGAGTCTACCGCACGATAGACCTCTGTCACACGCGCCTGACGGAGACGTTCCGGGTTTCATGTGGAGTTGTTTTTCTCCAGGATCGGTCTTGGGTCTGGTTAATCCATCGGTTGCCTCTTACGACCCCCCAACGGGGAGAGGGGTGGTGCAGAGTAGAAACTCTGCCGGCACCGAGACCACACAGCTAAACCATTTATTGTACAAAATAAAAATACAGAGGAGAAATATATCAATACAATGGGCATAATGACTGGCAGGTCAAATAAGCTACTTTTTAAAACGATATTTTGTATGAAAATACGAAGAGGTGACGTCATGTCTCTCTAGTTTGACTGGCGACAAAACACTTACTTTTATATTCATTTTTCCGTTTATTAATTCAAAGTTTGAATATTTCGATTAACTATGAAAGGAGTATAAAGTATTTTTGGACAACACTTTTGTATTGTATTATTGACCCAGTCATCTAGCGAATTATACACCTGTCCATTCCTTATAAGTAAGTGTAAGACAAAATATCTACGTCACGTTAGTTTGTTCATTCTAAAACCACAAAAGTAGGTACAGTAAACTAAATAAACCAATATGGTTGTTTACTTGGAGTTTTGCAAGCACATATCAAATATTGATAATTGATAACGAGTTTTAAGCTGATTATACTGGTTATTTGTATCCAGTTTTACTCAATAAGTCTAAAGGTTTGGTCGGAAATATATTTACCATCTTTTCACGCTTTTCACAAAATCTCAAGCTGAAATACTAAAGGCAGAGCACACTACCTGCGTATGCAGGTCGTACGCGTGCACGTGATGACGCGAGTAGCGGTTTTAGTGTATGGGACTATATGAGATACGCCACACTGCTTGCGTTACGTAGTGCTCTTAAAAGCCGTTGTCCCTTTCTCCTCGTGTGTTTGGAGATTAGAATCTGATTGTAATCTTTTAATACACCCGATAAAGCTTCTGAGGATTAAACCATTTTATTTCTAGAAAATCTGTTTATTACATAAAAATATATTGATAACGCAAACACGTGTATTTTTTGCATGTCATTGACCTAAAATATGGGTGTGTCAATATCACGAATAGAAAATTAGTCTCTATGTGATAAATTACGTGCGTAGGAGCATGAAAGATAGTACTGGAAAATCGTGATTGGTAAATTTATAACTTGAAAAATTGGTTCCAAAGTTCATCACCTGATTGATAAGTTTCTAAGTACTGTATTAATCACCTGACTTGACCAAATCTAAAGAAAGCGCCATTTGAGCTAACTATGTAAATTAAACATGCAAAATCCATATGCCGTTTGCTAGATTCTAACCTGCGTCTTTGTTATCGTATCCTAGGGGCTAATGGAAAATATACCAGTCTAGATTGATCCATGACATCAAAATAAGGGGTGTAAAAAAATTAGCTGCTTATAAAAATACTTTAAGGGGTGAATCAGCCCATGTAACTAAACAACTTTCCCCAAGGGACATAAGTCGAAATATGAAAAAAAAAGACCTCCCATAAAAAATGTACCTGCCGACCAAGTCTATTTGTATGGGGGGCCCCAAATTTGCAGCTAATATTTTTATACCTTATATACCTATTTTCTTGTATTTGACATAATTGCCTTCGCCTTAATCGCTCCTGGCTCGGTGATAGGTCATTTTACTATCGATAGCGAAGAATCGAATACTATCTACGGCATGTATAAGTTTTCTACAGATTTTTCAAGTTTTTAGGATCATCATTCTCTTTGCCTTATCCCGTTTTTCTGTCGGGAT
The DNA here is from genome assembly GCA_029255805.1 of Keiferia lycopersicella. Taxonomy (NCBI): domain Eukaryota; kingdom Metazoa; phylum Arthropoda; class Insecta; order Lepidoptera; family Gelechiidae; genus Keiferia; species Keiferia lycopersicella. Next base: position 4,147,498 of record JARACZ010000033.1, read on the forward strand.
CGGATACCTAACCTAAGGGACTTGACGTGGAACTAAGTTTTTGCACGAGCGACTGCCATCTGACCTCTGCAACCCGAAGGCTAACCTGACCCGAATCCTAGGTTAAGTCACATTCAAAAATCATTTGGGTTTCATCCCGATGTTTTTCCTTCACCGTAAGAGCAGTCGGTAAATGTAGGTACGTGAGTAAAAACACAATGGTACATGACTTCGATCGAACTCAGGTCTCACGATTGTAAGACCGGTGTCCTAAACACTTGGCCACAGACGCTTTCAAGTTTTTTAAGATATAGTTTTCAAATACAAATTTCTCTGTATTGCAGACGAAGCAGCCTTACTTCCCGATCTTCGGCGAGCAGCACCCTCGGCCGCCGCGGTCGAGGCCTAAAGACGCCCAGGGCACGGTACGAGCCTGCCCCGCCTGTCACCACCACTTATTACAGCAGTGGAATACGTATCAGGTACGTTCTTCCCAACAGAGATAGCCATTGAATCTACAAGAAGGAGTAGAAGAAGGTATGTTCTTCTTCTACTTCTATCATATGAGAGATCGAGTCCATTGACCCGCAACCGCCTACTACTATTACTACTACACCCTCGGCCGCCGCTGTCGAAGCCTAAAGACGCCTACCACCACCACTTATTTCAGCAGTGGAATACGTATCAGGTACGTTCTATGTAACCATTAGACGTCAGATGGACCGATGACTTAAAGAGAGCGGCTGGTAGCGACTGGATAGCGAAACCGGGAGATCGTGCCTTGTGGTGTATCCTACGTCCAGCAGTGGGCTTCTATAGGCTGATGCTTATGTGATGTTCTCCTACTTTTGTCATGTGTGATGACCCGATAAACCCTGGTGTCAGTTTTCACTCGCCTACTAAATCTTAAACACACAGGTTTTTATTTCTCTTGCAATACTTTTAGTTAATATCTTTATCAAAAACACTTTTAAGATAAATACAGTAGGTATCTGGAATGCGCAGTATTTGATATTAACTTTATATTTAACCAGTATGAACCAGATTGTACCGCAAAATCGCAGACACACCTATTCAAATACTCAGTGACGTATGTAGTGCAAATTTTACCGTCGAACTCGGTTTTTGGGTCTATTACAAACTCTTCACGCTAGAAAAATTTTGAGGGCTCTCTCAGATGATTCGTGTATCACTCAGTACAGTGACAGGTTGTTAGCCTGTCATTCGTAATTTTAGAAACGTGAAAAAAAATTTTTAGTTCCCTATCACATACATGCGAAATTGGGGCAAACTTTTCGTAGTAAAATGACCGATACGCTCTTGGCCGTATGTTTTTTACAGCATTCGTGAAGGTAGGTTGATAACACTATCTGGTATTTGCTAATGATTTATTCATGAAGTAAATATGTGCTAGAATATAGGTAGATATAACAATCAGGCTTTTATTTCTGACTCATCGTTTGTGTATGTCTAGATTTTTTAAGGAAAGTACGGTTTCGATCTTGACTTACTTGATAACATCACTAGACCGATCCTACGCACACATATACATGTTGGTAGGAAAACAGTATAAAACTTAAAGAGAATGATTAACTTTGTTAAAAGTTGGCTTATGTACGGTAAAGAAATTCAGTTGTGCAGACTGACTAAACTTACACGAGTTTTAGGAATAGTTTTTTAATACCACCACACTAGGGTAATTTTTGCCGTGTGGTGTCAGCAGAGTAGAATAGCACCACCCCCTCTCTTCCCGTGGACGTAAGAGGCGACCGAGGGATTAACCAGACCCAAGTCCTGTAGAAGGACAACTCCACACTAGACCCGGAACGGGGTCTCCGTCAGGCGCGTGCGTGTGAATGTCTATCGTGCGGTACACTCCTGCAGCCGACCTGGCTTCGCATGTATCGACTCGTCGTTCCTGTGGAGTCGGCCAGGGAGGAAGAGAGGGTGGCGCGGGTCCTAGGCAACCCTGCGTTTTCCATAAATGCGTCCCATGCAACCTACGCATCTACGCCAGACGTATAAGGCCAATGATATTGACTAGGGACCTTGAGAGTGTAAAATGCTGACATATAAATGTAAAATGCTGACTTACGTCCTGAAGTTTTACTTTTAAACACTATTTAAAATGTAAATCTTCTTTTAAATTAGGTACATAAGGTATTTACAAATACATATTTATGTTACACAAGGTTTTTTGAACTTACACGTGTTACCATTTCACGTCTGTAAACAAAGGACAATATTTTGCACCTGGTCACACATACCAATGTATTTGGTATGCTGTATTAAAGATATTTCAATCCATATTAAATCTTAGAAAACTTGACTTGTTTTCTTACACAAGGTTTTTTCAGAACACGTGTAACCACTTCACGTTTGTAAACAAAGGACGTTTTTTGGCACCTGGTCACACATACCAATGTATTTGGTAATATTGAGGATATTTCAATACAAATTCATTTGTATGAAATATCTTTAATACAGCATCACTACATAGTATAAAGCAAAGTCGCTCTTCGCGTCTGTCTGTATGTATATTTGCTTAAATATTTAAAACTACACAACAGATTTTAATGTAGGTTTTTTTAATAGGTAGAGTGATTCAAAAGGAAGGTTTTTAGGTATAATACTTACCGGGAACTATCTTTATTCCTACGGGAAAATGAGTTGCAGCGGGCGCAGCTAGTACCATACAAAATAATATTGTTTTATTAATTCAAACATGCCAAGATACAAAAGTATAAATATTAAATAAAGTATAATGTAATGTATTATATACAACACTTGTTGTAATGGCTTCAACATGGCCTAATTGGAAAGTGAATGCAAGTGTTTCAAATTCAAACCAAGTCAAGTTCTTTTTCATAGCTTTCCTTAAATTAATAATCTTAATTAAATAAATTTATTAATTTATTATTTCCTTGAATAAATTAATAAGCCACGATAGTTCACTGCTGGACCCGGGGGTTTTGCGCAGTAGAAGATGTTGTATTCACAGGGAACACTGCTGCCCATTCCCTGGATAAATTATTTATCCCTTAGTCCGTTATTACGACACCCAGGGGAATAATAGGGGTGATATTATTCTATGCCGGCACCACACGGCAAAATAATAAAATCCTTTGCAATGTATTTATCAATAAATTAAAATAAGTGTTGAGTTAACAACTGGTATGCAAATTATATGTTTACTATTCCTCATTAATTATTCATGGGGGTTAAGCGAGTCAAACATGATATTATGGATACCTAATAGTTTTATTACCTATCAAGAAAAGCGTAATTTATTTACATGACATAATGGAAAAATCATTACAAGTATCACTACATAGTATAAAGAAAAGTAGGTTTTCGCGTTTGTCTGTATGTATGTTTGCTTAAATTTTAAAACTACGCAAGTTTACGCAACTGATTTTGATCCAGGTTTTTTTAATAGATAGAGTGATTCAAGAGGAAGGTTTTTATGTATAATACTTGCCGAGACAAATGTTTACTTCCACGGGAAAATGAGTTGCAGCGGCGAAGCCGCTGGGGCAGGCAGCTAATATTAATTAAAAAAGAAATGTTTGATTAGTGGGCTTCATTGTATGTGTGCATCAAAAGGGTACGTCACACATTTGATTCCATTTAATTTCTATGATTGATTGATTAGTTAGAAAATTTGTGGTTTGGTTTATTCTGACATCCGGGTTCATCGGTTCGTTTGAAGACTTGAACTTGAACTATCGGTATCGTTGATACCTTGTCTGCCCTGCAAGGGATAGAAACAGGTAATATCGCAATTATTAAAATTGAGCTGTCACTTTCCGTCAACTATTTGACTTAGAAAAGGTTAGGTGATATTTTCGACTAAAATTGTCTTCTAATTTGACACAAAATGCGCGTTATCTATCAAAGTAAGGCGCGTTTAAAAATATAGTGACTAAAGACAATTTGGCAAAGAAACCATAGACATTTCTAAGCATGGTAAAACTAAGATATCTACTATCCTTTTCCAAATCTATTTGACGGAAAGAGACAGCACTTAAGAAAGTACCGATTGGACACTTCTGTATGTAAATAGCTAGGCTATTGAGTCAGAATTTCGATTGTGTCTTATTCTAGGGCACCAAGTTCGACTATCGTATAGGTTATCCACTCGACTTGTCCATTTTGACCTCATAGATAAACTTGACTAGCATGAGACTAATTATAAAAATAAAACAATACAACAGCGTACGGTGATAACATAATTGATAGCCCTTTGTGGCTTTATGCGTACAATTGGATTGATTTAAGGGCTCTTATATAAAAGAAAATGATGTAGTTATTGTTTAAGGGCAGAGCACACCGGCCTGCGTTTGTAGCTCGTTCGCATGCACGTGATCACACGCATATTTTGCATTTGCGCCTCATTTTGGCAATTACCGGCACATACCGGGTAGATTCAGTCCGATCCGTTCTTCCCAGAACAACTCCTATGCCCAGTCTTGCCCCAAGAAGGGCGTGATTGGGCTGGTTGTTTGAATAATCAATTATTTCCGGGTGAGGACGTGCTCACCACCAAGCCGACAGGCGTATATTTGATGACCCCGGGGCTAAAATTGTAAAGTCCAACACAAGATAACGCATATTTTGTAGGGTATGGGAGCGTAGGTCACGCGAGCGGCGTGCCGCCTCCCGTACAATCCAATAAACAACAGGTACGCGCGTGTACACGTGCACGCATGCTAGCTGCATACGCAGGCGGTGTGCTCTGCCCTTAGCGCTCCGCCTACCCCGCTAGGGACAAAAGCGTGATATGAGTATAAGAGTAGCTTCACGTGGCATTAATAAAAAAAACTCAAAAATATCACAAGAGTAAATTAGCTAACCCCGACGTCAAACGAAAAGCAACTGTAAATAATGTCATTTATGTATGCAAATGAAATAACCACAGTGTGTTTGGTGAAGTTATTATAGTGAGCTACCGGTTTGTCCTAGAAACGATATCGGCAGACAGACGATAGTGTAGTGTTGTCAAAACTTTGTAATTTTTATCGATAAAGTGACTTTAGTAGGGGAATTAGCGTGGTAGGGTAATATTAAATTATTGCAGGGAATACAACCCGGGATTTCTTGTTCGAAGATTTCATGATTATCTTGTATTACGTGCTTCTGTGTTAAGTTGTAGCCTTACTAGAAAGGTGTTCATTTTGAATCAAAGAATATAACGGGATGACATTACTTATTAACAACGTTTCTGAAAAAACATGGATCGTTAGGTCATTTGACCTTGCCATAGCAAGTATAAAAGTTGATCAAAGCATTTTGTTTTGTATTTGATTTGATGAAATGCTTGATGCAAGGTTTGATGTAAAAATTATTTGGGTTGTTTTACAGTTGCTAAAAAAATATTAATCTTCATACTTTTTGAAATTAAATTGCAGTAGTAAGCGCTTGAAAAACTCCTGGGTTCCCTGGGTCGTAGGAATCGATTTATTAGACGGAAAAAAATAAGAAGTCAGACTGACCATGTGACCATGTTTTGTAGAGTAGCAGGTACAGGTCGTTAGTACAGCCATTCATAACTTAACCAATATTAAAATATCGATCGATATTGTGTATCAGACACACCCCCAACACTAGTGTTGTAATCACTAGTCAGTGTCGAACCGCTAAAGCAAACGGTCGTAAGTACAAAACCGCGCGTATTTACGTATTTTTTATTTACTATCTGTGACGTGGTATGATAATACAGTAATACACTGAAATACTTAATGTATGTGGAATAAGCTGTTCTGTCGTTTGGGACACCGAGTCGATAGACGACCCGATGAACCCTGGATAAAGTGAAATATTGTCCAGTTTTCGATAGACGTTTTCCAATCAAAAAGTGAGGATAAGTTTGGATTTTTTTCTTAGTTTGTTACGCCTTCTGTGCCAATTGTGTTCAGTGCAGTCGTGAGACGTCCACTGTTGGACATAGTGTTCACTGCAGTGTGTGAAAACTTGGAGGTTTTCAGTGGATGTCAGTGTTATTAAAAGTGGTCGAACCGGGATATGGAATGTTGGAACGAATGTGCAAAACGGAGGAGAAAGCGCCGGTGAATCTTAAGGTTAGTTTTAAATGTCAATTCTTGTTCTTCTTCATCGAATCGATGGCAACAATCTTCTTTCTTCAGTTCGATAAAGAAGAAGAATGTCAATTAATAGTACATTGATCACGTGGTGAGAAAGGAACCGATTGTTAACGAGGGTGTAGTTTGAGGCCCGAAGTTCAGCTGAGAGCATCCGTACTTACACACGAGTTTGCAGTCGGACTTTCTTCCGAGTGATGCATAGTGCTTTATATTTCACCTGCAAGAATAAAAAACAGGAATACTGATATAAGAACAGCTCAATAAACCTTAAAATTTACATAAAAATCAAAAGCAAATTTGCGCGGTTTTTTTTTACAGTATCGTACAAAGCAAAAGCAATAACTCCATTCAGCCAAGTCTTCTAAATTGTTCCGTTTCACGTAACATTGACAGTTGCATCTTTTTATTCCCCTGGGAAAGAAAGTGATTTTTAAGGAGTTTTGTCTCCCGCTAATTTGAAACGTGAACAATGACTCGCGTTCATTAAGCTATAGCTATAGGGCATTTTCAATGTAGGTGTAATTTAAAGTAAATAAATAAGTAATAAATATCCTGGACAATTCACACAGTGCTATCGAGCTGCAAACTAAGCAAACCTTGTACTATGGGAACTCGATAGCCGACATGAATACTTATACACTTTTTAAAAATGTTTTTACTTAGTAATTGTGTCAGCAATGAATCGCAACATTCTTAAATCGTACGATAACACGATATAACCCCTAACGTATCCAACCTTATCTACATCGATAAGGACCTTTGCACATTCATTACATCAGCCTATAGCAGTCCACGGATGGACGTAGGCCTTACCAGGGTACGCCACAAATAAATAAATAAATAATATATAAATATCGTAGACAATTCGCACAGGGCCGTCTAACCCCAAACAAAACAAAGCTTATACTTACTATGGAAACTAGATAGCTGATACTAATACATTAATAAACTTACATTATTTTTTTAAGTAAATACATATTATGCATAGAAAACACCTAGACTCGACACAAATATTTGAAAATTGACCTAACAAATACTTGTGTATGGTGGCGATCGAACCCACGACCCTCGGCGTAGAAGGCAGGAGTACTATCCGCTACGCCATCGGGACAGTCAAAAAAAGGACAAGGCTGGGTATACCGTTTTCGCCATCTCTATCAGCCGCTTTCTTTAAGTATCAATCTAACCGAAGGGCGTCCTATGCTATGTTTGCCGACGCGCCTCCATTCGAGTACTCGCTGACTCGGCAGTCCATCGACTCGAATAAGCTTCAGTACCTTTACTTCGATTTTGACCAGCGGATTTTCGATACATGGGAATTTCTTTTTTGTTCGCTTATTTCCTAGTAGATGGTGCTTGGAGTGTATTATGGTGCAATATCCCATAAACTACATTATGAAACTGTATAAAATCTTATTTTTATTTATGAGAACAGTGAAGCACTAAACGCATTAAAATCGCAAATAGTTTTTATTGGGTACTGAACTGAACTTAGCAATTCCTCATTTTGAAATAGCGCCACCTAGTTTGGACAAGTGTTGCCATCAGCCCAAAAAATCCTCATTACAGTTTCTTCGATTTGTGGTTTTTATGATGCCGGTTTAGGATAGCATCACCCCGCGACCTTCCCGCGGGTGTCGTAAGAGGCGACTAAGGGACCCTGAGAGTATTGGTGTATTACAATTTTTAGGCGACAGGCTGACAACCCGCCACCATAGTGATACACATGTTTTCTAAAACAACATTGGTAAACAATCCTCAAAATTGTCAGAGGTGGCGATAGCGAGCGTATTCTTTCGGCCGCTAACGCTCTGCCTACCCTGCAAGAGACAAAGGCGTGATATATGTATGTATGAATGTGGTTTTTGAAATGCTGTGGGACACATCTGCTCTGGAAACCTCTTGCCATAATTTTATACATGAAACATAGATTACTCGCTTGTCTATTATCTAAACTTATCGTAGTTTTAATTAGTATTGTGTAACGCTCACGCCCTTGTTACGTGTGTGATTAGTTAGACAACAGTTCGAATTACTATGGAATTTTTATATTAAGAAAGGCTATCAGATTCTTTGAAACTAACTGAGAATGGAAACCTATTGCTCCGCTTAGGTAATACAAATTCAAAATTATTTATTTCCAAGTAGATTGTGAATATACTTGGAAAATACTTTTCTCTTTAAATAATTTAAATACTTTTAGGTACAAAGTTGTTTGAAATTGGTGCATTGTTATTGGATATTTATTTAACCGTTTATTGCACACAGTAAAAGACAAAGATCATAACACAAAAAAAGATCAACAACACACAACAGGTCAACTGGTCCTATTTAATTGTAGGATAAAATGAATCATCGATACTGAAGCCGAAACGATGAAAGTTCCATAGTTAAACCATAAAGGCTTTCCAATTAAACCTTCCATTCGGCCTAGGCATGTTTCTAGAAGGCAGATTTAAGGTTTAGCTTTTTAGCTAAGTTACACTACATGCTGTGTGGTCATCCTGGCCAGCCCCGAGGCAGTGCCTTTATTTTTATTTTTTTAATCCCACTCGTGTCTCTACTAGAAACATAAAATTGTTATAAAAAGGAGAAAATTTTGTCTGATAATTTTCTCTTTTTTACAATGACTAATTTATTTTTATAGTGATAGCATTGTATTGTAAATTGTTGACTTTCTAAAAGCATTCGTTGTGAATCTATTGGGAAATAAACGATTGAAATATTGAAATCTTAAAATCTAGCCTGAAGGTCTCGCGCGCAAAACGTCCCTGTGCTTATAAATGGTGGCGTTTGTAAAAAGTCCCTTTCGCAACATGTCCCTCTCTCGACACCCAGACGGTTTTTTTTATAGCTGGTTGTCAAAGTTTCTTATCGCCACGTGACTGCGTCGCGCTACCGTATGTTTACATTAGTTTTGAGGTTATGTCAACACAATGAACTCCTGTCTATTGATTCCGCGTTATTGACTAATAGCTTTCGTTTCTGTTGCGTAGGTACACTAGGTACCATTAGTCGCACTTCTTTATCGAATCGATGATGGTAACCTTCTTTATAAGACCTTGGACCAATGTTTGGCCACGGCGATGGCTGTTGGATTCGCCTCTTTTAGGTTTTCGAGTGAGCATGGCTCGGGACAATTAGGGCAACACATCAGGGCCCTAAGTCTGCTAAATGAAAATCGTTTCAGTTGGATGTCGATTGGATCTCAGTTGGATGATTTCGGTCATTTCATAGTCTGCTAACAGTTTGAAGTATAGAAAAATCACAATGGCAATTGAATGACCGTTGAGTTTCGATGGCGTTACAATGACAAAAAATAGCAGACTTGGGGCCCTGGTGGTTCATGGTTTGGACGGCCCCACAACCACACCTATCATCGGCTGAAAAACTCTACTCTACTCTGTTTGCGTGGCACCTTCCATTCCAACACCAGCCCGGAGTCAGCTGAGCGACTTCCAGACTGCCCAGGGAAGGTCGCCACCAGGTGGAAGTTTTTCAGCCGTCGGAATTTGGGACGCACTGCAGCCCCCATTTAAAGCATAAAGCATCGCCACGTATCTCCTTTAACTGAGTAGAGCCTAAAAAGAATAAGAGATAGTTTGTATGTTGTTTGTTACTCCTTCACGCAAGAACTGCTAGACCGATATTCTTGAAGTTTTACACTGGTAAAGGATAGGATTTACACTTAGGATAGTTGTTATCCGGAAAAAATGTTCCTGTGGGGTGCTACGGGATTCAAACCGACTTCCACGCGGGCGGAGCCGCGGGCGCCCACTAAGATAATTGAATGTTTGAATGAGTATTTTGGAAGTTTCCAAAAAAAAAATAAGACTTTGATACCTATATCAAAACATTGACAAGATAAATAAATCCTCTTGAACTATATCTTATCTTAAGAGTGGTTTTATCGTTATTGGTATACAACCACTTTAAACTAGACGAAACTGGTTTGAAATTGCAATTCACATACAGAAATAAAAAGGTCTTCACATAGACTATTAACTTGCATAAAATGTAGTGCTACACTACGTGCAAGTAAAGTGCTATAGAGGCTCATCTGTAAAGCTTTACACTACCATGGCCCAGCCCAAGGTAGAAAGTGTTGGCAACCTAGTCTGCCCACTTTTTTCGAAGTGCCCCGTCGTGGCTAGCTAGGTTAATCAGTCATTTCGGCCTTCCATGTACGGTTTCAGAACTCATGCTTTCATAAATTAACCTACAGAAGCTCCATTTCTGAAACGTTCGTTTATGTTTCATGCTAAAATTTCCTACTTACAATGCTTGTATCACACGTTGCAAGGGTTTGGCAGCACAGCGCCCCGAATGGCGGGGGGTGGTTAAGAAGGCAAGTCCGCGAGTTTGAGGAACAGCCTGCCAAAATTGGCTACAATAGGGTTTCCGGACGCATCAGCGCCGTTCTGATTAGCAGTCGAAGTGGTCGCCATGGCCGAAATCGGTCGGAGAGATCATCATCATCATCACACGTTCTATTTATCGATTCCTACATACCCTCGTAAATTCACATGTACCCCTGATAATAAAATCATCGAGTAATAGAAATTTAAAAACGTGAGGTAAGAGCATAATAAGTATTACATATTCGCATGAAACAAAAAACTACTGTTTCAGAAATGGACTTTTGGTGACGTTGCTGGTTCAGAATATCGGGCAATACCTACTAACCTACGTATATCTGTCTATCGACTTTACCAGTACATCTGTATAAATAGTATCTCTTATAGATACAGTGTTCTGTAGTTCTACTACTTTGTTTACATTGCTAACATTAGCACAGGCCGTGTAAGGGACGTCATTCTTTCCACCTGAACACATATTTATTATTAAGAAACAATTGTTTTACAATAATGACTACAAAGATACTTACTGTAGACCCTGGCAAGCGTTCACTCGCTTCTATCTATTCTCTGGTAGCGCATAAGGCGTTGCTGTGTGATCCCGCTTAGAATAGCATCACTCTAATCCGTGGGTGTTGTAAAAAGAAACTCAGGTACAAATTCACCCAAAAAAAGCAACAGCGTTTTCTGTGAATGCAACACCTTACACTTCGCTTACCAGTCTACCTGCCAATCGTGGTGAGTGTGGCAAAGACGTCTCCAGCAGTGGACTTATGTGGCTGTTGAAGTTGATAAAATACTATAAAGTGGAGTCGCTTTTTGCGTTGTTGCCTGTCTGTCATTCAGACACCCTCTTCATAACAACTCCTCCTAAACCACGCAACACATTTTGATACGTTTTTAATACGAGTGAGTCAAATGAAAAGTTATTATGTATAATCCGTGCTGGGATAATATCTTACCGTGCCCCCAGCCTGCCAAGAAAACGTATCAAGCAAACGCTGGACAGGCCGCTAGTTACAAGATAAAGAAGAATAAATTCTGATAAAATATTTAAAAAGATCTACATATAGCGAGTAAAAATTTACATGGTTACACATTTTATTTTGTATAATCAAGTCATTCAACCAAATCAACCTCTGTAGTCACGAGTTGTTTAAAAGTTCGATAAGTGTTAACTTTTTGACCTATAAAGTTTGATAATATTTTCTGAATTAAACGTTTTTTGGGTCAATGCAAATATATTACGAGATAAACGAATGGGATGGGTTCTTGCGAATACTGACCTCAAGCATAGAGTCTTGACTTGGATGCCAGTCTTATCGATATAGTACATACAGCATATAATATAGCTCATTCGCCGCTTAGATAGTGTCGCGACCATCGTAACTTGACCTCAATGCTCCATACATGCACGGACGGGCGCGTACTGGCAGTTACGCTGGTCGTGACACTATGTAAGCGAATGAAATATAGTCTGCTTCGGAACATACCATACTCTCTCTTATCATTAAAAAAAAATTCAGTTCAAGTATTTTTAAGGTGGATTCAACTAGGGAACTACACGACTTTCCCCAAGAAACATAGGTCGAAATATGAACAAAAAATGAACCATGAACAAAAAATTTAACTGTCTATATAACGTCAATAGAATATTTCCCTTTGTATAAGAGGCCTACCTAAATTTACTTCTCATAAATTTGGCCTTTACTCCTTGGAGATGTAAAAAAATTATAACAATTTGTACCCGTTTCTGCCTATGAAACAGAATTATTTTTAGACCGTGTAAGGTTAATAATAAAAATACAGCTAGCTAAGGTTAGGAAGTTAGTCAGCAAAAATAGTTCGCTATAAAATTACCCGTGTATTCACAGCTTTGCCAGCGTTTTTTACAATTTGCTGATGTTTTGATTGAATGCATAATGCATGCAAACTGTAATTTAGCATTTACATATACAGAAATACACATATCACACCTTTATCCCTTGCGAGGTACAAAGCGATATTAAGATACGTCCGACCAATATTTGAGGGCAGCTTCTGAAAAAGCGTGTATCGCTATTGTGACAGGTTGTCCCTTAGTCGTCTCCTACGAATCTTGCAGGAAAGATATGGGGTGATGCTATTCTGCGCCGATATCACTTAACATAGCCCACATCACATTAATGCAGTAAAGTATATTATAGAAGGGATCAGATTACTAAGTTCAAGAGACTTGCAACGGTCTGTCGACTTACAGAGAGAGACGATAAGGAGGTGCTCTGGGGTCAATCAGTACGGAATACAAACATGCGTACACGCCTCGAGGCTGTGACCACATGACGCACGTGATGTTACAATCATTGTGATTGGTCATCGACAGATACACTTTGTGAAGGGTTTGGGAAATTACGCGCACACACACACATACACACACACACACACACACACACACACACACACACACACACACACACACACACACACACACACACACACACACACACACACACACACACATACACACACACAAATTACGCCTGTATCCCGGGCGGGGTAGGCAGAGCATCAGCGACCGTAAAATTAGGGCCGTTTACGCCACGTCTGACAAATTTTTGAGTGTCGTTTCAGGTAAGTCGTGTATCACTATAGTGACAGGTTGTCAGCCTGTCGCCTAAAATTGCAATACACATGAAACCCTCGAGTCCCTTAGTCGGCTTCTACGACACCCACACGAAAGACATGGGGTGATGCTATTCTAAGCCGGCGTCACACTGAACGGGAAATTACGCGTCGTCTCTCATTGGCGACTTCTTCTTCTGCTATTAGTGTATGATAAGTAGTTAGGGCACTTTCTTACAATCGTGAGAGCGTCAGTGGCCAAGTAGTTAGGTAGGACGCGGGTCTTACAATCGTGAGACCCGAGTTCGATCGCCTTGTATGAATGTGTTTTTACTCACGCCCATTTACCGACTGCTTATACGGTACTTATAATACTCGTAGTAGTCTCTCTGGTCACACATAGGGTCAGAAAAACACAAACAGATGTGTGACGAGTCATGTGATGCGGTATTGTCTAATTAAAGATATCTTAAAATAATTGTTTGTGACATTTATGTTAATTGTTATCATAATCAGTTATACATATAGGTTTCCTGTTATTTGTTTTTCGATTCGGATGTGCTGTTCTGCGCAGTTTAATTCAGAATTAGCGAGCGCAGTGCAAGGTGTCTTATATATTCACAGGGAACGCAGCAGCCCATTCCCTGAATTCATTCCTTAGTCGCCTTTTACTAAACTCATTGGTAGAAATGTGGCGATGTTGTTCTAAGCCGGCACCGGACTATAATTTATTTTTTAACCGACTTCAAAAAAAAGGAGGTTCTGTATGTATTTATGTTTGTATGTATGTATGTTTGTCCGCGATTGTCTCGCGTTTGGATGAACCGATTTTGATGCGGGTTTCTGAAAAGTATTTGTCAGACTTAGGAGAAGGTTTTAGGCATATTAAGCGACAAAAAAAATATGGATTCGTACTTTTTACATACGTTAAAGTCGATTCTCTTTAAAAAGCTATTATGATAAATACCAATCGATAATAATTGTGTTAATCTGTTCGATATCTGATAATGGGTCTACAAAATCAACATCTTGATGAATGATTTCTAATTTTGTAATAAAGTGGAGTGGAAAGTGCCTTTTGATAAGTAAAACCAATATCTATTTGATAACTGGTCAGTAACTTGAACACGTAAGTGTTGCCTACGGGATTATCATTGACAATGAGTGAAATATTACGCACCTAACCTTTGTGCAGAGACAATCACGCTTTTACCATTACGCATTAGGTAGGCACAGCGTAAACGGTTACCACAAAATTGTCACGTCCCAAATGCTAAGAATTTGTCAATAAATTGATACCATCGTGTCCTGTTGTCGCCTCGACACCTATCTAAGCCGGCGTCACACGCCACTGGCATGGCTCTCATAATGGTAGAACTCTTGACCAATTCACGTAGGCAGTCGGCACTACTTTATGCATTTGCCGAGTACCACGCCTCAGCAAGCGTACCATTGGACGTCCTCCGGCCAGATGGACCGAAGACTTAAAGAGAGCGGCTGGTACCGACTCGACAGCTCTTTGTGACGTACCCTGGAGAGGTCTATATAATGCGACCAGATCCAACCTTGACACTGGCAGAATTGTTCCTATAGACAGAACCCATATTTAAAAAAATGAATTGTAAGTAGCGCTCTTGACAAATTCACACAGGCAGTCGGTACTATCATCTTAATAAGCTGCTAATATCATCTGGACAGATAGCTCGACCTGCCTGACCCCCGCGATGGCCCCTGACCCCCGCCCCCGATAGCGGGGGGTCACAGGCCAGCACATGGTCGCAGATAGCTGAATATTCTAGAGTTAGGTATTTTGTTGATATTGGTAGTACGGTAGGCGGTATCTGGTATTTGTATTGTGTGATAAGCCTTTACCAAATAAAATGTTGCTACATAAATAGAAGTGTAACTCAAAAGTAACTTCCTCCGTTGTCTAGCAGTCTGTTTTTATTATTATTTTGGGACTCGAGGGTCCCTAGTTTATTTATGAAGATACATAAATTAAAGATGTACGTTATCTAAGTAAAGTACTAATTTAAGAAGACTATACGTACCTACTCCGTCGCCTAATCGTCGCTAAAGACGATATAACATTAAGTTGTAATCATCTGGCACATTATTATAGTTTATAAAATATAGCTTGATACCTGTGACATTTGACAGATGCATACTAAAAGAGAAACTGAGACGTCACAGATATTAAGCAAATTTTATAAAGTATGAAATCCTAAACATAACCGGATATAAATAACCTAAACGAGGATTTTATGTATTTTTAGGTGTTAAAGGATTAAAAGATCAACATTATCGTATGTATGTAAATTTTAAAGCATTATAATCTGTTTATCTATATATAGCAATGTTTTTGATCAAAATCCGGTAAATGCCGAAATTTGCGTAATTTGAAACGATCTAGGCTCTCCGTCAAAAACCTGAATAATTAAGGTTTATAGTGATGTTTATAGGTTAGGACAAAAAACCTGATTTTATCTAAAACGACTACGTATTTATTATCAACCAATTCAGTCAATCGCGATATAAATCAATCATGATTACCACATTTTAATTCATAAATTCTAATATCGGATAATTTCATCATTATCAAATATTTTCTTGCTCATTTATATATGTGAATGGACAGTCTCGCTTGTTACCTATTACGTCTGTCGAGATAACTTTTTATCGAACTCATGTGATCCGATAAACAGATTACAATTTCATAAGAAACTTGATTAAAAACAAAGAATAAAATAATTAGAAGAAGGTTTCTAAAAAGGGTTTTAGTCGTAAATAAGACCTATGTTATTCAAATCCGACTTTCTTCGGTTTCGTGTTTCAGTCCGAGTATACACTATTATGAATATCTTCTTATCTAGCCTACTCTCTACATACCAGAGTTCATTTTTTTGTCGTATTTTGACTTAACTATGCCTTGGGGAAAGTTAAATTTCATAGACCGGATCGCTCATAAAGTATTTGCAGTACATTTTTCATGTCTTGAATATCATAATGTTAACGAACGTCTGTGTTGTTTCAGATGCGCGGCGTGCCCGCAAACGAACGGGTGTACACGTTGCGAACACGGCCGCCATCTTTGTTACCGCCGTCGCCGCTCAGCCTCGCCTCCTCGGGCGACAAGTCGTCTCTAGCCGCCCACACACACTCCCCCTCCTTAGGTAACCATCTACCTACATTTTAGAATTTAGATATACAGGATGGGCCGATGGGCCAAACAGACATCAAAAATCCCTAATACTGAAGGGTATCGAAATAAATATCTCGCTTTTAATTTTGCGACCTATATAATTTCACATTATCACTACATAGTATAAAGCAAAGTCTGTATGTATGTTTGCTTATATCTTTAAAACTACTCAACGGATTTTGATGCAACGGTTTTTTTTATAGATAGAGTGATTCAAGAGTAATGTTTTTATGTATAACACTTGCCGGGAAAACATCTTATTTCCACGGCGATGCGAGCTGCGGCGAGCGCAGCCGGTAGGCGGGCCGCTAGTGTTTCTTTACTTGTGTTATAGATAGTTTACAAGCGATACTTACAAGCGATTGTTTATGTGAAGCGGAATTATCATAATAATTTTTATTTTATATCATATTCTACCTATCGAATTTGTAGATTCGTGTGTAGAATATTTTCACATTCAACATTTGTTCCTTGGATGATATTGAAGACTTATCATTTTTCAATTTTCAGAGCGTCCCGCCAGCCAGCCTCCGGCGACGGCGACGTTTGTGTGCTACGTGTGCGGCGTGTCCACGCCGAGCAGCAACTTGCGTCTGGTGTACTGCTGTGCGAACCCCGAGCGGGAGCCCTACTACCCCTTCATTACAACGCTCAAACCTCATCCGGACGCCAGTCCTATTAGTCCACAAGGTGAGTCGCCATATCAAAGTAATTTCCAAACAATAGTCGAAATATGTCCGTTTAAGCAATTAGCGCGCTACGTAGCATTTTTTGTTGTTTTGGTATTCATCATTCTCGTTGCTTTATCACGTTCTCTTTTGGGGTCGGCTACCTAACCCAGTACTACCCCTTCACAAGGTGAGTCCTACTAAAATCGTTTCAGTCAGTTCAGTTGGATGGTTTTGGTAGTTTCTTCGTAGTTTGCTAACATTTTGAAGTATAGAAAATCACAGTGGCTATAGAATGACAGTTGAGTGTCGCTGGCGTTAAAATAGCTAAATAATAAGAGGATTGGGGCTCTGATTTTCTAATTATACGATTTATACGTGCGAGTATTACCCCTTCATAACAAAGCTCTAATCTCATCTGGAAGTAGCTAACATTTTGAAGTATAGAAAATCGACAACCTAGATTAAGTCACATTCAAATATCATCTGAATCCAAATTTTATTTGAATGTGGATTTCATCACGATGTTTTACCTTCACCGCAAGAGCAGCCGTAAATGTACCTGAGTAGAAACAGTGTTCGGTACACACATTGGTACATGGCGGGGATCGAACTCGGGTCTCACGATTGTAAGACCGGTGTCTTAACCACTGACCACCGACGCTCCTTAACAACCAAGTATTACGCATCGAACATATTTACTACCGTCGCAAATCATAACTAGTTAGGAAACATTCGTTACAGTTATGTTTAGGTTATCCTCAAAGCATTTTCTAGGTATTTGTCGATATTTATACAACTTATATTTACATGAATTCTTCACACGTTTACGACAAATTGTTTACACATTTCGTTCCACTCGCGGTTATGTTCGATTCTTAGAATTAAGTATTTGAATTTCACTATTTCACGTAAAAGCAGAGTAGGCACAGGGCCCTAAGTCTGCTAAATGAAAATCGTTTCAGTTGGTTGTCGATTGGATCTCAGTTGGATGATTTTGGTAGTTTCGTAGTCTGCTAACAGTTTGAAGTATAGAAAATCACAATGGCAAGACAGTTAAGTTTCAAGGGCGTCTACGTCGATTTCCATAACTGATTAAACGATAAAAAGGAAAAAAGTATTTATATCACATATTATCACAAGTGAATAAGTGCTGTGTGATGCCGGCATAGAATAGCATCACCCCAATTCTTCCCGGGGGTGTTGTAAGAGGCAACTAAAGGACTCGAGGGTTTAGGCGACATGCTGAGAACCTTTCACTACATTGATACACAAATCATCTGAAGGGGCCCTCAATACATGTCGCACGTGGTGATAACGACCTAATTGTACTATCGTTATCCCGCTAGGGATAAAGGCGTGATTTATGTGTGTGTGTGTGTGTGTGTGTGTGTGTGTTTTCACAAGTTCTAGCAATAAAATTAGCGGGTCGACGATAGATTTTGAATGTGTGTGTTAACAGCCACGCCCACTTAGCTGTCGATTGTGACGTCATAGCCACGCCCATCTGGTGACGTCAATGCCACGCCCAACTAGTACAGTCAATGACACAGTAAGTGGGACATGTTGGAATTTGTTCCTTCTTTTTTACATACATACATACACATATCACGCCCTTTTTCCCTCACGGGGTAGGCAGAGCGGTAACGATCGTAAAAATACAGCCGCTATCGCCACGTCTGAGAAATATATTAACCTACCTTTTCCCTCGTCTCCACTCTTTCCCTCGACTTGATGTTAACCTTACTCCAAAAATTGAATGCATTTTGATGATATTGTCAATTTACTTATCTTCTTGAAAATTATGTCTGATGACTTCAGTCTAATTACTTTTTAAGTTGTTATATAAATTTTCCGAATTCTAACTCGTTATAAAAATGTCTACAATGCGATGGCCGTGACATAACATTGTAGTTTTGGCTTAAACCGGTTTATTTCGGTTTTTAAACGCTTAAAAACCCTGGTCAAATATGCTCTGAGCGATTTTTAACAGAAAACCCGGTGAAACTCTTCTAAAATAATTTATACCAGTCTCAAGCCCAGGACCCCAAGAATGCTATATTTTGTCATTGTAACGCCATCGAAACTCAACTGTCATTAAATTGCCATTGTGATTTTTCTATACCTCAAACTGTTAGCAGACCACGTAATAGCCGAAATCATCCAACTGAGATCCAATCGACATTTAACTGAAACGATTTTCATTTAGCAGACTTAGGGTCCTGTACTTTTACTACTAAGAATATTATGTTATGACGATGACTGGTCTTTACTTAGTGCAAATAATAACATACGTACGCCAGAGAATCGCGCAGTTCAATCGCCGTGGATGTGCGGGACGGTCCCTGCGCAACGCGGGTAGACTAGCCAGTGTGCCCCACCGCACCCAAATGGCCACTAAAAATTCGCGAGTAATAGGTCCGATTTATTACGAGCATCTACCAACCAGTCTCAGGGAAATTACAAACGATGATGAATTTTATGGCATCAAGGAATTTCTTAGCTTTAGTTTTTAATTGACTACAAGTTTTGTAGTGACATTTTATTGGTTTTATTTCGATTGAATTTCTTATGATGATGTGTAATAAATAAATCTAAATCTACACCTAGGGGAAAGAAATGGGGTGATCCTACGCCGGCATTGCACGGCATACTTGTTGTTAAACCGACATAATATAAGCTACAAATATTTTAAGGGGTGAATCAGCCCATGAAACTAAACAACTTTCACTAAGAAACAGGTCGAAATATGAGAAAATTTTTTGGACCTTCCATACAAATTGAGTTTATCAATCGGTAGTTTTGTATGGGAGGTCCAATTCTTTTTTTTATACTTCGACCCATATTCCTTGGGAAAAATTGATCAGTTTTATGGGCTGGTTCACCACTTGCAATATTTGCAGTTAATATTTTTACACCCTGAATTTTTGTTTACAGGTATGGTCCAAATCTGCGCGGGCTGCTACAAGAGTATACCTCTGAAATACCCACCGTTTACCGACAATGGGGAACCCCAGGCGGCGCATAACAACTCACATAATAATAATATCAGGTGAGCCTATAATAGTACATTATGGCATCATCATTAATAGCCCTTGTCGGTGGAGTATCTGCCAGCTTTCTCTGTCCTCCGCCTTCTCCTTGACTTATCTGTACGACGTGACCATTATTTTCTTCTGTATCTGATCATTTATATGGCAGTAGTAAAAATGGACCAATTTCTGGTCAAGTAATATTGGAAGGACGAGACAAAGTCGAGGCCTTCCCAAGTGAACGAGACCAGAAATTGGCATTTTGGCTGAGGCTAGTATTATGTTTTCATCCATTTACGAGGAAATATCAGAAATCAATTTAATCGTGACAAATTTTGAAATACCCAAGCAACACACATTGGATTTGCTTACGTTCCATTGAAAAAACTCTATCAACAATTGTTTGTTGTTCTTATGTGTATTTTTACCTGTATATATGTTTCTGTTGTGCTATAAAGTATATCTTTGGTTGATTTTTCTGTTAAGTAACTTTGCAAATTTTCTTTACTTTCCAGATTTAAGCCTTACGATATAAAATCCTCTAGTTCAAATCAATCTTCTAAGCGGACAACGAACGCGCTATCAAGCAGTCCACATAGTCAAGTAGTCTCAGGCGAAAATGGAATGGGATTGTATAGGTAAGTTATAAGACAACATTTGGCTTTCTTCTTTCTTTTACTGTGGGACACCAAGTCGTCCAACGACCCGATGAACCCTAGTGTCAAAATTTTTCAACCGCCTTTTACCGTATGTTATATTTCCATTTCGCTGCTCATTAATACCTACTGCTGTTTATGAATGCTGTCATATAACTATTTATAGTATGAAATGAGAGTAATAAAGATATTTGTGTTGTGTTGTATTGTACTTAAAGACGCCTCAGGCGGGTCTATCTAGATCAGAATCACCGTTGAAACATTACCAAACATTTCAGATGTTACGTGTGTTGCGGCCTGTTCCCCCAATCCTCAATGGAGTGGCTCTCCACCACTGCGGAGTACATGAACTCTCACGCGATGCACTTCCCCTGCCTGGCGGGGTCGGGGGGCGCTGGCGGGGGTAATGGAGGGGGTGGGGGAGTCGCGCGGCCGGGAGGGGGGCGCGTGCTCGCCTGCTCGCGCTGCGTGCGCCATCTAGCGCGCCAGTGGGACATGATGGACGCCGAACGGGTGCCTCTGGAACACAGACGGTGAGTAGACTCTCACGTGATGCACTTCCCCTGCCTGGCGGGGTCGGGGGGTGCGGGCGGGGGTAATGGAGGGGGTGGGGGAGTCGCGCGGCCGGGAGGGGGGCGCGTGCTCGCCTGCTCGCGCGGCGTGCGCCATCTAGCGCGCCAGTGGGACATGATGGACGCCGAACGGGTGCCTCTGGAACACAGGCGGTGAGTAGACTCTCACGTGATGCACTTCCCCTGCCTGGCGGGGTCGGGGGGCGCTGGGGGTGGTAATGGAGGGGGTGGGGTGGTCGCGCGGCCGGGAGGGGGGCGCGTGCTCGCCTGCTCGCGCTGCGTGCGCCATCTAGCGCGCCAGTGGGACATGATGGACGCTGATCGGGTGCCTCTGGAACACAGACGGTGAGTAGAGACCAGTGGCAACGAAACTATAGGCTACAATTCTACAGGTGGAATTCGATGTACATTGCGTAGCGAGCGGGACATTATAACCAGGATTTTGATGGTACGCAATGTACATCGAATTTCACCTGTAGAATTGTAGCCTGTAGTTTCAAAAAACGAGGCACAGGGTTGCTGAGGAAGCTGATATGAGGAAAAGAAAGTAACAAGCTCAAAGATGCGAATGACGCTGAGGAATTATTAATATCTCTTCTTAGACGCGAGAAAGTTAAGCTTTACCTCGCTTCTAAGAAAAGATTGATTTTGTTAATTATTCATTCACTTCACTCGTAAGCAAATTAACCGTGAGCAAATTCATAATAGGCAGAATCATCGTTAATCTTTTTCTTCTTCGTCGTGTCAATAATGTACTAAAATCTTCGTAATGGTGTTCTCCGTTGCTCCTCCCTGCTGCAAGAGACGGGCAAAAGAGGGCACCTAATAACGTGCGCCATAGATGGATTGATCGTTAATAACTGATTATTATTGTATTACAGATATAACATACCATCTCCTCTACCGTCCAATTCTTCTGTGAATGGTGAGCGGGTGATCCCCACGCCGCCCTCCACCACTTCGGATAGAACCGTAGCATCAAATAGCGGTAAGTAAACTAATAGATCATCAAATAAAGTGTAAAAATATTAGTTGCAAATATTATTCTGTGAGGAGGAACCAGCTAATGAAACTGAACAACTTTCCCTTAGGAACATAGGTCGAAATATGAAAAAAATTTTGGACCTCCCGTACAAAATTAGCAACGGACCAAATCAATATGTATGGGAGGTCCAAAACAACTTCTCCAATTTCGACCTATGTTTCTTAGGGAGAGTTGTTCAGTTTCATGAACTGATTCACCCCTTAAAATATTTGCAGCTAATATTTTTACACTTTATATCATTTTTCTTTTCATTAATTCAACTTTTGAATATTTTGATAAACTATAAATGGAGCATGTAGTACTTTTGGACAATAGTCTTAAGCGTACATCTTTTGTATTTTCTTAATGACCCAGTCAATTGTTTGTGTTGCATTGCAGCGTGTACGTCAATATACTGCTTCCTGTGCGGGCTGCACTCCGACCTGACGCTCGCGCGCATCCTGTACGGGCAGCCGCAGGGCAACGCGCCCTACTTCCCCTGCCTGCTCACACATCAGGTAAGTAAACATAAAAGATATAGATATTTTATTTGTTAAACATGAGTAATAATATACAGTTGTTGTAATTTACACTTTGTGTTGTTATTTCTTGATGGAACTCCATGTTAATTTATTAGTAAAACACTTTTTCACTAGTTCAACAAGGTTTTGATTTTAAATAATTGCCCGAAGATGATGATCGAAACCGGTCGCAGATAGTTTAATTATCAAGACAAATACTTAAGTGGAACTAGTGAAAAACTGTTTTACTAATAAATAAAAAATGCAGTTGTTGGTGTCAAATCAATCACAGATCTCCATGTTTTGCCTTCCAGCATACAAATTACAATATGTCCTAAATTTTAACAATGTCAACTCTTCATTTTAAAGAAATGTTCACGCTTTAAATATTATTATGTCATCATTCTTCTTGCCTTATCCCGTTGTCTGTCGGGGTCGGCTACCTAGCCTATTTTAATATTTACGTGCTAGTTATTTATGATATGATATAATATTATACCTACTTCATCTTTGCAAGTTCTTCTTACTGTGTATTTTTAGTATATTATTATTGTTCCAAAATTAACATCGTTATTTTGTTAATATATCTAACTACAGTTCCTGTTATCTCCCGTTACTATGAATATGCTTACTAGGTAGGCCCCGCGGCCTTAGCTAAAATAAGAACTTTGTTAATGAAATTAAGTTTTTTTTTAAGATTTTTTATATATAATTCCAGAGTCATCCAAACGCGGAACAATTGCGTGAGAACGGCTCGGCGCTCGTCTGCACCTTCTGCTACCACTCGCTGCTTAGTCAATGGCGACGGTAAGTCCTACCTTATTTCATACACATATGATGATGATAGGTAATGTCGTCCCAAACGTATCCGTCGATGGCGACACACTGTCAATTCGTGAGCACTTGCAATGATGTGACTTGCAAAACCGTTTGGTTTATAATGATAGTGAGCAGCTTCACTGCGTTATATGCAATGGCATGTTCAAATAGGTGGGTCTCCATCGGCCGAGCAGCCTAAGATGCTTACCGCTGCGCGCGGCATGCGTGCGGGCTGCGGTCGGTGTGGACGTGTTTTGCGTGATGTAGCGCATGCTGAATTGCTCATGCTTAGACGAAACACGTCCACACCGGCTGCGGCTTGTGCCGCATGCCGCGCGCAGCGGTGAGCATCTAAGGCTGCTCGGCCGATGGAGACGCACCTATTCTATTCGTGCTCACGAGCGAAGAACGAATTGACACTGTAAGTCTGTTTCGAGTAAATGCTATGACATAAGGTCCATTTTCCTTTCCTTACTTCTCTTTTAGTATGGATCTGTCAAATATCACAGGTATTAAGCTATATTTTATAACTGTGAATATACAGGTACGAGGCTGTAGGCGGTTGCGCGGCGGAACGAAGGCAGTACAACACTCACGACTACCACTGCCACCTGTGCGGCATCAAGACCTACAGGAAACGGGTGCGCGCGCTGCCCATCAAGGTATGGACAATATACATACATACAGGCTTGTAAAAAAGTTTGCTGCGAATATTTTAAGGGGTTTCTCTCTCTTTTCGTATGGGACACCGAGTCGTTCAACAAAACTACCGTCCGACCAAGACAATTTGTATGGGAGGTCCAAAATTTTTTTCATATTTCGACCTATGTTCCTTTGGGAAAGTTGTTTAGTTTCATGGGCTGGTTCACCCCTTAAAATATTTGCAGCAATTTTTTTTACACCCACTATATCACGCCTATATCCCTTGTGGGGTGTGCAGTTACATGCTGTGTGGTCAGCCTGGCCGGCCCCGAGGCAGTGCCTTTATTTATTTATTTTTTATCCCACTCGTGCCGCGTTTCTACTAGGAACATAAAATGTTATAAAAAAGAGAAAATTGTCAGAATCAATTTTTACAATTACTAATTTATTTTTAAGGACAGTATTGTATTGTAAATTCGTGACTTTCTGAAAGCATTCGTTGTTAATCTACTTGGAAATAAACGATTAAAAATTTGAATTAAAAATACGGTCGCTAGCGACACGTCTCCCAAATATTGATGGCCCTTATTTGTATATCACTGTAGTGAGGTTGTCAGCCTGTCGCCTAAAATTGTAATACACATGAAACCTTCGAGTCCCTTAGTCGCCTCTTACAACACACGCGGGAAAAAATGGGGTGATGCTCTTCGAAGCCGGCATCACACGGCATGGACATCATTCCAGTGTGGAACTATAGATGGGTACTAACTTTTGTTACAAAGCTAATACAAACGAAAAAAGTGGATAAAATTCAAGACACCGATGAGATTCGAACCCACGTCTTCTGACTTGCCGGGTCAGACGTGTTTACCGCTATACAACGGTTAGCTCTGCCCTAGGTGGTGTAATTGTGATCCACTTGTTTCGTTCATATATTTTTTGTTACTCACTTTGTAGTAGATTTATACAGTGTGCAATAGACGGTGTGAAAACTTTGCAGGCGTGATCAGACCATAAAACTGAAAAACTTTTACTATGGAGCCACCTGTGAAATCGCAAAAAAATGGGTTTTCCATAGAGAATTTCATACCTACTCTACAAAAATGTATGAAGTATAAAAAAAATATACGCGCAGGTGGCCCCATAGTAAAAGTAAAAAGTAAAAACACCCTAAAAAGTTTTTGTACTGACTAAAAAATTACCCTGTATATTCAAGCAAATGATGATCCGTATTAGAAAAAAAGTGTATATAATAACTACACGTATATCTATGATTCCCGTCCCAAAAAAGATAAGGTTTTTGATACAAAATTATCTTGAACAATTTTTTCATGTTTTGAGTTTTATTGTTTCTTAGACCCGATGGCCGGATATCGACTCATCCACTGTGGCCATCGAATTGCAAGTAGTGATCTGGATTTAAAACACTACGGGCCTTACTACTTAAAGTTGACGCGTGTTGAACGCGTGTTTACCATGTTTTTTGATTGAAGATATTTTTTAAACTGGCGTATAACGCGCGTCTTATTTTTTTGTGTTAAGGCCCTATGATTTGGTTACATAAGGTCGCTTTTGAAGTAAAATCTGTTATATTGAAGAATTGGAACTACACTTTATTTCGTCCTGCCTACAGTCTATTTAAAATCTATTTTTCTGAAAGTTAGACGTTCTGCGAATTGGAAAGTTCTTAACTCGCTGGAAATACAGGGTGTTAGGGACAGCCCCCCGAATACTGATGGGGTGCATTCAACACATGAAACTCAACAACTTCCCCTAGAAATATATATCAGAAAACGTCAAAAAAAAACTTGTAGTCCTTGAAAATAACATTTGATTCGTAACAAAAATACAAGTAAATATTTTAACAGTAGCATTTTCAATATAACCGGTTCTATTCCTTTGGTAGCTTTATGTGTCCCATCTCATTTCAAAATTGCTAGGCAAAATATTGTATGCGATATTAAATTCGATGTGTTTCTTTTACAGGAATTCCCATTCTTAGTGCAAAGGCGGACTGAAAATTCATTATTATTAGAAAATGGCGACTACGCCGTTGTATGTTTAGACTGTTATGAAAGCTTAAGGTGAGTCCAATTTTTATTATATTTAATAACAAACAACAAGTGCAAGAAAGTTAAAATTTTCTACCGCAGCTTGAATTAGAACTTTCGCCAGTAATACCGCGGCTCAGTCACAGCCCGAATAGTGCATTTGTACATGCACAAATCACGCCTTTATCCTTGGGTAGGCAGAGCGTAAACGACCATAGAATTACGGTCTTTATCGCCACGTCTGACAAGTGTTTGAGGGTGGTTTCAAATAAACAGTGTATCACTATAGTGACCGGTTGTCAGCCTGTCGCCTAAAATTGCAGTACATATGAACCCTCGAGTCCCTTAGTCGCCTCTTACGACACCCACGGGAAAGAAATAGGGCAGGTGTATTTTGGCCAAAACCTATTTTATTTAACCGTTTATTGTACACAATAGAACACAAGGGACATAACATTGAGAACAATACACAATAGGTCAGCTTATTTCTAAAAAGAAATCTCTTCCAGCAGACCTAGGGTAGTGAGATGGCATAAAGTGAGGCAGTTGACGTGTACAACATACTATGATATACCTACAATAATTTATAAAACAAATATAATTGGAATAATACGAAAACAAAATCAATTCGAGTTCCCATAAAAAGTCCACCAACTGATCGGTTATTTTGTACGGAAGGACTTTTTACTTGTTTACCAACGTAGCCCTCATTGAGAAAGCTCTTTCGTTTTGTGTTTGATCGTGCCTACAAAGATTTAGGTACCTCGTTCTTTACACCCTGTATGCCTCCACAATCTCGTCTAATGTTATTTCCCCACACAGAACACAAGCGGCGGACTACGAGCGTCGCGGCGTGCCCGTGGAGAAGCGGGAGTACAACTG
Source organism: Keiferia lycopersicella (assembly GCA_029255805.1). Lineage (NCBI taxonomy): Eukaryota > Metazoa > Arthropoda > Insecta > Lepidoptera > Gelechiidae > Keiferia > Keiferia lycopersicella. Next base: position 4,174,609 of record JARACZ010000033.1, read on the forward strand.
GCTGCAGCAACCGCCGCCGCCGGAGGACTCCGCCGACGTCACCATCGCCAGGCTGCCCTCCGGCGACAGATCCGACAAACTAGTGAGTATCGGATGCGTGTAGCGAAAAATATCACTCAAAGATATAGGATTAAAGCAAACTGATAGCAATATTTAAATTAAACAATGGATAAAACAGCTAATAGACTGAATAATTGGGCAAAAACCAAACCTACTGGCTAATAAGTCAAACTTACAAACAAAACGGTTGACCAAGCAATAAACCTACTGACCAAAACACAAACACACCAATAAACCAAGAGGCCAATAAACCATCTACTCAACTGACCAATAAACTAACTGACAAATCAAACAATCAGGAAATAAACCAATAGATAAATCAAACAATCATCTAATAAACCAATTGACAAATCAAACAATCATCTAATAAATTAAATAACAAATCAATTAATCATCTAATAAAGTAAACCAATTGACAAATCAAACTATCATCTAATAAACTATTTTACAAATGAAACAATCAACTAATAAATACATACATACACACACATACGTATATCACGCCTTTATCCCTTGCGGGGTAGGCGCCTTTATCCCTTTCCTTTATCTAATAAATGAACAGACAAAGCAAATAATCATCTAATAAACCAACTACACAAATCACTTTATCAAATAACAAGTAACAAATCAAACTATAAACCAAAAAAGTAATAAACTTTCAATAAAAATAATTTCCTATATAAAACGTATAATTATTGTCAACAGATACCTCAATCCCTAGTAATGTCGCGGAGTGCGTCGAAACGGAACAGCCCCAAGCAGCCCACCCCCGCGCCAGAGCGAGATAGGAGATTGCCGCCCGCCAAGATGGACAAACTTGACCCAGGTCAGTGATTTTTTTTAGCTTAAACTACTACCCTTTGCAGGGAAATGTGCTTTTTGTTTAATCAGCATTTAAGCTGAAACGATAAGTACCAAAATATTGAAGACGAAAGGTCCAGGTTGTTTCATCTTCATTTCGAATACTCAGATGTGAAAGCATCTAAAATGGGCATGATGACAGACAAGTCAAATGAGCTACTTTTTAAAACGACATTTTGTATGAAAATACAAAGAGATGACGTCATGTCTCTCTAGTTCGGCTGGCGTCAAAACACTTACTTTGGTGTATTAACTCAAACTTTGCATATTTCGAAGAACTTATACATGGAGTATGTAGTATGTTTGGACAATAGTTTTTTAAACGTACTATTTTTGTATTTTAGTAATGACCCAGTCATCTAGCGAATTTCTTCAGGACCTTATTCTATCCTTAATGCTTTATTACCTTTAGGTCTTGATTCGTCGACTTCGAATATTGAATATGTTCGTCTTCTTTATTTGTGTGTGTGATCCATTTTCTTTTTTTTTGGCCTATTGATTTTAAATATAAATTTGGAATCTAGGTTACGCCAAAAGCATTGTATTTAACAATTCATTTTGCTTTAGTTGGTATTGTGTTTGCAGGTTAGCATGGCAATAGCAATCGTTGATATTTAGTACCACTGTACTCGTACTTTAGATAGCGATATATCTTTTACTTTAGTAAAAATAAACGATACGATTATCGCTGAGTACAGGGATACAAATTAAGTTCAGATTCATGTATCCCTATACTCAAGCGATATTCATATCGTATACATTTACAGAGGAAAACGATATATCGCTATCGCAAATACGAGTACAGTGGTAGTGGTGTCAACAAGTGCTATTGCCATGCTAACGCGAAAGCACTATAGAAACGCATCCTCATACACGTTTAACAAATAATTTATCGCGTAATACAACCTTTGTATGACGTCAGGAGAAGTGCATAGTTTTTCAGACTTACATTTTCTAAAATTGCAACTACTAAATCCTGAGCCTTTATACCAAGGCTTGTACTTTTATATAACACGAACATGGAACATTCTGTGAACGTAATATCAACCACCTGTTTGAGTTTTAAGGGGAAACAGTGCAAAATCCGTTTTGAGGGTAACGCCAAAAAGTGACTTTAGATTATTAATAAGCGTGATTAAGATTATGAATTTTTACGGTTTTCTGTAAAGAAGTAATCACCCAATTGAGGGATATAAAATGATCATCGTTAATCTAAGAGCGTCATCGTCTTATCATGTGGGTGATCGAGTCGACCAATGTCTCGATGAACCCTGGGGTATTTAATGCATTCATAGGAGAGCAGTGGGACTACGCCACGAGTCCTTAGTCCGATACTCGGCAATATTTTTCAATATTTTATTCCATTTACATCGACTTACTTACTTACATTTACTGTTTTATATGAATTCTACCGCTAACTGCACAATATTTACCCCCAAATATGCACGTACTTTTCAAATCTAATATTAGTATTTTCTTTGGTGGCCCAAAATATTGGTTAGCGTATTACCAATTTCTGCCCTATTCGATCTATCCCCCTAGCTACCCGACACCGCGCACTTAAGTTCGTCCGCTCGTATACATTTCTATCGCCCCAATAGTATTCTATTACTGTTTGTTTGTTGAGGGTGGCTCTCGTATTTTGCGATTTCTACGACCTACGTTTGTTATTCTACTGTGTTTGTGGAGTTATACAGATATGGTTGACAGTACCAATATTTAAACTCTGTCTCCAGTGTTTATCGGTTCGTTGGACGACTCGATGTTCCACACTGAAAGAAAAGAATTAAAGTGATAATTGAATTCTCGCCATATTTGGCGTGTTAATATAATTTTGGCGCCCAAAATGGGGCCAATGCAATGGTCAGTTTCCCGCCGAAATAAATTAATATTTCATACTGTCTATTACAAAAGTCTTATTTCTTTACAATTTTATACCATAACCACAGTGTGCTTCTTGTTTTCATTTTATTGTCTCAAAAAGAAATAACAAAAGAAGACACTATCACTTCACAGAATGTTAAAAATGTACTAACGTTGTGAAATATTTTTCATTCACCATAAGTACCATTATTGCAACACAATTAATTACTCATAACATTCTGCTAAATCTAGCCTGAACAGCTCGACATAAATAGATTTGTCAATCGATATATCCCAAAAACATTACACAAATTGGCAAACCTGTACGTACGCAACAAAGTAATTTAAAAGCTCAAAATACGCTTTGAACAAAATTATATTTGACTTTACCTACCTCTCGAAACCTTTCTACCCATATAACTCATACAATTTCCACCCTTACTCAGATAGAATAGGATTGAAATTCATGTGGTTGCCTGAGGTTGTTGTAACGTTAGGTTGTGTAAGGCTTAGCAGATGGATACAGGAATATCACAACATATTGGTATTTCACGTAGATTGTTTGGGTGTGGTTCGAGGGATAAGCTGGCGGATGCACGGAAAGTCACGTTAAGCTGTGATTTATGATGGCGATATAAAAATGTTGACGAACGGGTATTTACGTTGTTTCTTTTTTACGAGAGTCTTATGCTTTAGCAAGTCATCCAAATATAAGATAATTTTAAATTCAGTGTAAATATTTTAAGGCTGAGTTCTCAAGAGACTCAAGAAACGTAACAACTTTCCTCAAGAAACTTATGTAAAATAATGAAATATGAAAAATAAATATTGCCACAAACATTTTGATAATTTTTTGTGTGGAAATTAAATTACGTGTATATAGAATTGGTCTTACGCATGTATTAAGGGCTAAAATAAAATCACGTGTTCTGAAGTCTTGCCTGTGAATAGCCTTAGCTAGCCGTCAATTATGGCTCATAAAGTCCAAAGCAAACCCATCATCTCCTCTGTCATCATCATCACATCAGCCTATAGCAGCCCACTGCTGGACGTAGGCCTCCCCCAGAGTACGCCACAATGAACGATCTCACGCTTTCGCCATCCAGTCGCTACCAGCCACTCTGTCTAAGTCATCGGTCCATCTGGCCGGAGGGCGTCCAACGGTACGCTTGCCGTGGTCTCCATCTCTGTAAGTTAATACTCTGCACCGTTGCTAACCCGTGTCGCAGTTTGTCCCTGTGTGCTGAAATTGATTCGCGTAGCTTTGTTGGCGCGCACTCACCGCACCGTACATACACTGTAAGTAAGTACATATATAACCTATTACAATCAATGAATAAATATTTTCAGAGGGAATCCTCCTGGGCCCCAAGTCTGCTATTTTTTGTCATTGTAACGCCATCGAAACTCAACTGTCATTCCATTGCCATTTTGATTTTCTATACTTCAAACTGTTAGCAGACTACGAAATGAACCAAATCATCCAACTGAGATCCAATCTACATTTAAGAGAAAAGGTTTTCATATGGCAGACTTAGGGCCCTGGCAGAATGGAAACTGGTCGCTATTAGATTTGATATATTTACGTTAGTATTAACACAGACACAAGAACGTGTATTGGCAACGATTAAAAGAGTAAGAAATGAGAATAAATGGTAGATGTACTGAATATATAATAAAGTACCAGGGCTCATATTGAATCAGTGTAACGTGCATTTCTTGTGTTTTATCAGGCGTCAACAGAACTTTGAATGCAACGAGATTTTCTTTGTTTCATTCTGATGTTTATACGGTTCTCTCTAAAAGGTTTGCTCGCTCTGAGATTGTAAATAATTCTGTAAAATACGCTACAGTAACTTTGTAAACAAAATGTTATTAAACATTGAATTTTTGATGGACTACGGTTAATAATTATAAATTATACGAGCTGAAATTGGTTCGTCATTCAAACATCAGTTACAAATACACTAGCTGTTATAAAATATAATCATAATTATTTTTATGTATATAATTTTAAAAGGGCACATGAGCAGAGACAGTTGCTGTAATCGCAAGGAACACTGCTGCCTATCCTTTGCCTGATAGATTTCCAGCAGTATTCATTCTCCTTGCCTTATCCCGTTCTCTGTCGGGGTCGGCTACCTAACCTACGTGGAACCAAGTTTTTACACAGAGCGACTGCCATCTGACCTCTGCAACCCGAAGGATAACCTGGACCGATCCTAGGTCAAGTCACATTCAAATATCATCTGAATTCAAATTTTATTTGAATGTTGGTTTCATCACGATGTTTTTCCTTCACCGTAAGAGCAGTCGGTAACTGTACGTAAGTAGAAACACATTGGTACATGGCGAGGATCAAACTCAGGTCTCACGATTGTAAGACCGGTGTCTTAACCATTTGGTCACCGACTCTCCAGCAGTCTTATCAAACTAAAAAAAACACAGGATTCTTTAGACCATAATTGTATGATTTGACGGTAATTACGATAATGTCTATCTTAACTCAGTCAGCTATGAAGTACCTGTTATTCGCCGAGAGTAACTCAATACTGATCACTTTAAATCGAAGTGACAAGAGCGTCACATTGACAAAGGCAGAGTGAGTCGAGAGAGACGGCACAAAGCTGGGATTATTGGAAACACATTTGTGGCGTCACAGGGTTTAAGGTCGGGTTATACTGCAAGCGATCGTATTATATTATCTGCTGTGATATAAAATTTTATAAGCTTTTGTTCAATAGGAGGTTTTCTTTTTCAATACAAAAAAAATACTAGTATTCCAAGAACTTGATAGATGGCGTTGAACTGACTATGTACTAGATTCCGGTGTATAATCCAAAGCCAAAAGATTAAAAAAAACATTGCAACACTGACTGACTGTCTGGCATGCACTGACACTTTCGTTCCATATGATTTCGAGTCCAACTTTCAAAAAAACAAAAGAAATACGTTTCGTCTTTTGCGGTAACATACCAAGCACAGCGCCATCTATCCAGCGACTATAAAAACAATTTAAAAAATTAAAATAAAATTCCCTATACCGATCGTAACTGCCAAATTTAATTTGTATGGCCATTCATACTTAATAATAAAAACAACTATAGAAAAGCCTGCTACTTGTAGAAGGCGGTTGAAATTCTGACACTAGGGCGTCAGAATTTCATTAGGGCGTTAGACAATTTGGTGTCCCACACGAAAAGAGAGACTATAGAGAACTTGCAAACCTGCTACATCTCACTCGCTACCACTGCGACCACACGTTTACAGTTGAGTGAGACACAGACAATGGGCGGGATTGGTTGGTACGGGTCTGATTTCCCCGTAACGTTTTGTCACCCTTTATTGGTAGGAAGGGGTGACGGATTATTGCGAACCGCTAATTGCCAAATAAGAGCCTGAATTCTACGAATACTTCGTTGTATGTCGATGGCGCGTCAGTAGAAGGTTATACAGGTGTAAAAAGAAAAAAAAACAACTACAAATATGCTAAGGGATGAAAGTAGTCTATGAAACTGAACAACTTCTCCAGCGAACATAGGTCGAAATATTTAACCTCACAAAATGTACCAGTCGATCGAGTCAATTTGTATGGGGTCATTAAATATGTAGTTTTTTTTTAATATTTCGACCTATGTTCCTCGGGAAAGTTACGCAGTTTCATGGGCTGATTCACCTCTTAAAATATTTGCAGGTAATATTTTTACACGCTACATAAATGCGAAAGTTAGTATGCTTTTTGTTTGTTACTCCTTCACCCTGTTTCTTCTTCTTCTTATCGTGTCGATGGCAAATTTAGATTTTATGCTAATAGACAATACAAAGTTAGTGTGTAGGTAGAGTAAGTACCTACATTGTATTGTCTTTGTAGGAATACAAGTTACGGGGTGCGGATACAATATAAAGTAGATTACGAAAGCTGGAGCGGAGTTGCGTTAGTTTGCTAACTAATACCACCCCGCAGAAGCTTGTTCTAGCTTGTGTTAGAAGGGTATTTAGTTGCAGATTGGCTTTAGAAGTGACGACCGATGGCGCAGTGGTAGTGCGACTGCCTTTGACGCAGGAGGTTCCGGGCTCGATTCTCGGTGGGTCACTCACAAAGTTGATATTTATCACTTTGTGAATTTGTTCCCAGTCTGGTTAGAACATTGCGGGCTGAACCACCACCCGATAGTCTGTAAGTAAGATGGTTCCGTGTTTCCGATGGCACGTTAAGTAAGCCGTATGTCCCGGTTGCTGTCTATGATCACTAGACGGCAGTCGTTACACAACCATGTCAGAAGCCTGCTACATGTAAAAGGCGGTTCAAAAATCCTGACACACAAAAAGAAGAAGCAGTTTCACGGTGATCGACACACAACTGAAACGATATGTATTGAGCATACTTCATTAAACAGGGTGTAAAAAAATTAGCTGCACATATTTTAAGGGGTGATTCAGGCCATGAAACTGAACAACTTTCCCTAAGGAACATAGGTAGACATATGAAAAAAAAAAATGATGGACCTCATGACTCGCTCGGCTGCTACATTTTATTTCATATTTCGACCTATGTTTCTTGAGGAAAGTTGCTTAGTTTTATGGGCTGATTCACCTCTTAAAATATTCGCAACTAATATTTTTACTCTTATAATTATGTATTACATTAGTAGTGGTAGCACAGTGCAAACATGCTGAGTTGGATTCTTTTCCGCTTTCTTCCAAGCCATGCCGGTTATTAAGTGTCAATATTTTGCTTACAAAAGTGAACGGGCGAACAAAGGCGGCTGCTCATCAAGCCGAGACACTAGAGCAGAGTGGGCCTCGAGTTTTTATCCACAAGCATGAAGGAAATACAGGATGTTCCTGATCCTGAATACTGATAGGGATCATATGAAAGTGAACAACTTTCCCCTATGAACATATCATATGTCAGGAAACGCCAAAAAGTATATGGATTCCCATAGTAAATGCAGTCGGCTGATCGCGATTGTATGGGAGGTTGAACTTTTTTTGTCGTTTCCTGACATATGTTCCTAAGAGAGAGTTGTTCAATTTCATGGTCTGCTTGCAGGGTGCAGTTGTGTGTCACACGGCAAAACAACATTTATTTATTCGATTAGTACGCTCACTTCACAATCCAAAATACAGAATATACAATATCATATCGTATGATAAAATAATTCATTCAAATCCTCTTTCATCATATCATAACCGTAACCTATGAATACAACAAATAGGGTGTGGGTGGGTTTAGGGTTGCCAGACCCGACATTTGAATAAACTGAAATACAGTGTGTAATCTCCGAACCTTTCGGTGCGAGTAAAGTTCTTGATAAGTGTATTGGAAGTTTTTTAATCTGTTCGTTTAGTTCCTTTTTTTAAAGTCCTGCAACGATTTTACATACACAGTAATTGAACTTTACAGTTAATCTGAGGGATTCATATGCAAAAATGTCATATCATCAACTAGTTGAGATTAGTAGAGTGTTGCTATTAGCCCAAAAAATCCTCATAGACACAGCTTACTCTGAATATGTGGAAAAAATTATCATAACTTGTACATTGTATTTGAATTAATTTTCTTTAATTAACAAAGTATAAATATTTTCGTTAGTTTACCAATATCGACAGGATTCTATAAAAGCCATTTTATCCAGCCATGAAACAGTAAAATTCCGAATAAAACTGCTACAACTTGCACTCAGGCGAGGGCCCTAAGTCTGCTTAATGAAACTCGTTTCAGTTGGATGTCGATTGGATCTCAGTGGGATGATTTTGGTAGTTTCGTAGTCTACCAACAGTTTGAAGTATATAATAATCACAATGGCAATGGAATGACAGTTGAGTTTCGATGGCGTCACAATGACAGAAAATAGCAGACTTTGTGCCCTGCCCACTCGGTTCTTTCGACTTTCTAACTCCTAATACAAGTGGAAGTTGACAAACCTATGACAGATGACTGGCTCGCCACCCCTGAAAATAAACAAGTCGACGGACGCCGTATTACGACGACAAATAACCCTCCGACGGCGCGCGCATGCGCAGTTATCTAGGTAATCGGCTGGTAGTACAGTCGAAGCTAGGCTGAGTGTAGCTTTACAATATATCAATCAATCGATCAATCAATTTGAGACAGACGTGATGTCTCATTGCAAGGCAAAGGCTTGCCTCTCTTGCTTCCAGTTCTGGGCGCGGGAAATTAACTCGTCTCTTTTCCTAAAAACAAATAAAAGAAAGAACTCCCTTATTTTGGACACCTTTTTCCAAGAAACTTCGATCCGAATACTCTTCAATTTAAGTTTCAAGTATCCTAATAAAAAAAAAATGCCTTAATGCTTCAGATTAAAGATATTGAGGTATACCTTACCTACACGCTACATACTCCCCGTAGGTAGCCGTCTGAATTTATGTCTACCCCTCCCTGATGTCTGTATTTATATTTATTTATATATGGTGTTTATACTCGACGGTTGCTCCAGGCTATTTGACAACCTATACTCAGCGATTGTCAGATCGTAAATCGACCAATATCGGTAGTTATCGTGTCTAACTCATATATCGTAACGATACAAAGTTCACGTTGTATCTATCTCTGTGACATATGGCATATTTTAGCTCCAAGGGCCTATACTCCATAAAATTTTGCTTGATATCTGTGACGTCTGTCAGTTACGTGCAAATTCTATGACACAATGTTAATTTTCCTTTGTTTACTTCTCTTTTAGTATGCATCTGCCAATCGTCACAGGTATCAAGCTATATTTTAAAAACTGTAGCTACCTATATGTAGCTACATACCGCGGGTAGTTGGCAAACTCTTGACGGGAACGAGCGCGATTCGCAAACTAGTTTCAACGTGAAATGGGAAATCAGCTCGGGTATGAATTTCTCATCGGCGAGTAGGTAGCGGCGAATATTGGCGCCCGAAGTGGGACTACAGATTGTAAAGTAAATCTACCTTAGATATTTAATTTGGGTATATGTGCCGATTACCTTATTTTATTAAGAGATGCCATTTAATTGTTTTTTTTCTGTCGGAAAATATTTTTTCAATCATACTAATAAATAATAAGCTTCTTCTTCCCGTGTGGGACATCAAGTCGTCGAATGGAAACCACACACACACACACGTAACATTCCGAGAAAGTGACGTAACCGTAGTCGGGCCCGGCTGGGGGTAACGTAGCGCCCCACGAGGTCCTATACGTCAGGAGGCCAAATTTGTAGACCCCTCAGAGCCAGAGGTCAAGTTAGGGAGCCCCAGTGAATAGTTCTCAAGTCTGGGTGGGACAGTTAATCGTCCATAGTAAATGATTTATTAAAATTATGTAGAGTATGTGCCCCTTTTTGTTAACTTTGCTGTAGCGTTAAACAACCGTAATGGCCCCATTCTGGGCGCCAATTAAACACTCCATCAAAAAAGTAGTATTAGCAGTAGAAGAGGAAGAGTGTAGTGTGTGTGGTGTGCGTGAGTGTAGTGTAGTAGTAGTAGTTGTAGTTAAAGTTTAGTACAAATCGCGATTATAAAGCAAGGATCCCGAAATGGCAACATTTAAAATTTGTGGTCATATGTCGTATAATGTGTAGAAAAACAAGCAAAAATGTTGCCATTTCGGGTTGCCGTTTAACAACAAATATAATTGTAGTTTTGGTCCCAAACCATTTCCCTGGATCCCACACTGGTATTTAGTCTGTCTGTGCTTAGTATTCCGTCCGCATATCACCCGCAATGTATGTTTACTGCCTGGTGGGGAGGGGAGGGGGGGTGTAGCTTTGTTCAACCCCACCATCACGTAGGAGCTGTAGAGTAGCGGTGAAGTGGGTTTTGTAAATACTTGTAGAAGGTATCGTTTGCAGGCGAATAAGAGCCCACGTCTAACAGTGTACTGTTGTGCTTGTTTATGATGATAAGACTAATCAGATTTTTAGGTAATGTCCGTACAATATATTGATGTTAATAATGGACAGAGCAAAATAAGAGCCTCGGTGGGAAAGGGGTTAGGACACAGGTTTTACAATCGTGAGAGCCGAGTTCGATCCCTGCCATGTACAAGTACTCACGTGCATTTAACGACTGCTCTTACGGTGAAAGAAAAACATCACGATGAAATCCACATACATACTTTACATTCAGATGATATTTAAATGTGACTTAATCTAGGACTTGGGCCAGGTTAGCCTTCGGGTTGCAGAGGTCAGATGGCAGTCGCTCTGTGTAAAAATAATTTGGTTTCACAGCAAATCCCCTAGGTTAAGTAGCTGACCCCGACAGAGAAAAGGGATAAGGCAAGGAGAATGATGACGATTATTCTTTTAGCTGTAAATACAGACAAAACGTAAGAGTATATGGAAAAAGCTTGACTTTTTAAGATTCCTTGTTACACTTACACACTTCCACGGTACACCACCTGCTTTTGAGAACACAATCTAAAGTTTCGAACTTCAACTAGTTCCAGCCCTACGCTCCAGTCCGACTGCGCAGTGTTTAATAAATCAACAGTCTGGGCTCAGCAAGAAAGTGCTACACCAGTGCCGTCTGCTCGTTACTGCATAGACTCTGTAAACTACTAGCGGCAAATAGCTACAGCTATTCAGAACTAATTATAGGATTTTCCGATTTTTTGCAGATTTTGCTGCTTATGAAGTCCCACGTCGGGCGCCAATTTACATTTCATCATATTTCGATCCACTACCTTGACAATGATGCTATAAGTCTTATACTTAAATTATAAGAAATAATAGATTTAAAGATGAGAAATCAATAAAATGACAATCCAAAAAGACGCGCTATGCTATAACAAAACAATTTAAGCGTCAATAAGCAGTCGACCCTCCCCTCACATTTGAAGAAACTCATTATTCTTAAGGCAACATGTACCCGTTTCCAAGACGCCATCTCAAATAAAACAAGCATTTTCTATTCACATTGTTTCAGACGTCTGTGCAGTTTCGCCTTGGGGTAAACTTTCACGAACGAGCTGTTACTTCGATAGTTTGCATGAAACATACTGACAAACTTATAGCTCTTAAATTATTTTGTACAACATTTCATCGCAATTTGTTTCATATACTGTTTGATTAACGTTAAACCTCAAATAGAATATGTTTCATCTATTCTCCTTGGTTCCAACGAAACTACTAACTAAACCAAGCGAGTATTACCCTAATCTTGCAGCTACTGAGGTACCGTGTAATCTGCCAAGCCACTATCTAAATCGGGCCGTTCCATTAGAGCTTATTGTCCGACACAGGGGGGCGCCTTGGGCGATAGTGAGGAGTCAGATGTAACTTGGCGATTGATATTTGGACGATTTACTGACTAGAAACTTGCATAAGTTTTCTTTCGTTTATGTGACTGGCAGGGTCGCCAATTAATGGAAAAAGTCGAGGTCATAATGTCAACTAGTCTATTTCTAGATATAGACTACTTAGTATGTCTTGATGTAGACTACGCTTCTACGTTATCTAGATTGTAAAGCTGATAATAAATTGTCTGCAGGTATTATTCCGAGACATGCAGCTTTACGTCCTTTCAACACATCGCATTGTATCCTTCACCTCGAGTCAACACAGACCATTACTCAAAGTCGTATAACTCCGCGCTTCCCACGGGCACGCGCAACTCGGCCCCAAATGGACATGTGTCGTATAAAGTTGAAATACTGCGAAGTGGTTACGGCTATTTCAGGGTATTTTCGGCCCTGTGCGTAGGGTGTAGAGGCGGTAATTGGGCGGGTGGAAAGTCCGGGCATCGGTATCAAGACGTTATTACAGCGCTACCCCCTTTTTACGAGCGCTTAATCCTCGGGTCGCTGTATGTAGTGTTCTTGTCTGTTTCCGTAGGGTTTCGGGGGACGATAATATCCTTTAATTCTCTGTACATTTGATATCATAATTATTTTATAAAATTTCCTTAAATCTCAACAGTTTTGATCATGTTTAGATTCGATGTCTTTGTTTAATTTTCTCATCTTCTGGTTAGCGTGACTCGGCTATTTAAGATAATTAAGATGGTGAACGAATCAGCTTTCCATACATCTGGTTCCAGGAAACGTTCCAACAAATGTTTAGCAGTATTTCTTCGTTCAGTCGGTCCTCTCAGGCTCTATCATATTTAAGGCACATGTCCAGAGTCCCGACTCTCTTAATACTTAGCCATTTTAAGACCATCGATACACAATTGTCCCATTGCTACTCTGATATTCTATACTTCAAACTGTTATGAATCACGAAACTGCCAAAACAATCCAGCTGACTAGCTGTCGACCGACACGCTACTGAAACGTTTTTTTTAACAGACTTCGGTTCCAGATGTCGTATAGGGACAATGGAGACGTGCTTGCTACGGCGCACGCGCGGCAGCAATGCGGCCCCTTTAAGCTGAGGGGTGCGATCCTCCACTCTGTTGCCTCTACTCGGTATACAGTAGCTATCTAGCGTAGGGTTGGCAAATTAATTGTAACGTAGACGTAGGTATCAGTATAAGGTTTTGGCAGACCAAAGCACGTAAAGAAAGCAATAAATTTACTTGGGCGCCGAAGACATGGAGAAGATATACATAAAAAGAGCTATGAGCTAGGCTAAGGCTAGTTCCAATAAAAGAAGGCGGAAATCTTTGAGAAATACAGCTGCAGAGAGCAACAAGAAGATATAATCTTATTATTAGGTTAAATCACCATTGTCAAACGAAATGCTAGTTTGACAGGGGTGTTGGCATCCCTAATCTAGGTAGCTATACAACTGTCAGCTATTGCAGACGACTTGCCGGCGCCTACCATCAGCTCGCGCTGAAAAGTTTACCGATGCTCAGTCCAATTATTACTAGCTTCAATATTCGAGTGAAATTTTAAGTAACTTTTCATCAATACGACTGGCGGGGTCGCCAATTAAAAGAAATAATCTAGCAACGGTACAAGGTAGGGTTGACACCCCTAATCTAGCTAGCTATACAACAACCAGCTATTACAGACGACTTGCCGGCGCCTACCATCAGCTCGCGATCACGACGACGGGGAAACTTTTCCGACGTTTATTTTATTGGAAACATATTGATTGCCTGGAGATGCCATATGTTTGTTTTGGTAATGAATCTGCTATATCAGTTGAAAACAAAGCTGCTGCGTTCCGCTACCGCTCACAAGTTAGATATTCCCTGCACGGCAGATTGGACGGCCCTTAATTACCCCAACTTGGTCTAGCTACACTGGTACAATTATGGTTAAGTCTGTGGAACTCTGTCTGGTTATTTAGTTACTCACCCTGCCAGTTCCATGTTTCATCGCAGGAAAAAGACGTCTCCTCTCTTCGCTCAGCTGAACCACATATTCTTCCAATGATTCGATGAACCCTGGCGTTAGAGTTCTTCAACCACCTACTTATTGGCTCTCTCTTTTCTCTATCTCTTTTATTGAAAAATATGATGGTTTTCCCCCAGCAAAATCCCAGCGAGACTGGAATTAAATGTACATAACAAAGTACCCAATATCAGCTTTGAAAGTCCCTCGCCGAGAATCGAACCCGAAAACTTTACGTCGCAGGCAGTCGTGCCACCACTGCGCCATATCAGTTGTCGTCACCATGACTACCGAAGAAATATTCTACTGCAAGCTACCACCCCTGTGTTTTACTGTAAATGTAATTTCATCACTAAGAGGACTAGCGGTTTTACGACTCGAGTCGAGAGGTGGTGAATTCATAACTTCATAACCCCCGGACATAATCGTAACTCATTATTTTAGTGCGTCGTGTTACAATGTTACACGGTATCGGTATAAATATTTAAAGTAGTGAGATGCTGCATGTGAAAATGTGCAAAAATAAAATATAGAGAGAAAATTATTATGTTGGTATCTTTAGAATATCGGACCCATAGAAACCCGGCACTTTGGAGACATGTGTGGAGCCAAAGCCAACAGAACAGAGGTCTTTTTTAATACCATATTATTTTATTATTTTGAGCGAGACAGGCAAGGCAAGTTAGAAAATAAAAAGTATAAATTAAATAACTATATACTTTTTATTTTTAAGCGCATTGAACGTATATTTTTTTTTATATGTTATATGTTTTTGTTATATGTTATTCTTTACCAACACAGAAACACTCCTTACTCACCTTCTCTTTCGCACAAAAGAAACAGGCTAGTTATCCCCATCTCAAAGTTTAAAACAGCCTTCAGCCACAAATTTGTTACATTCCTTGGCCCATATCTCTTTAATAAAGCAAACGAAATTCATAACATATATCCTTTAAATACGCACTGCTGCAAACAAAAAATATCACCTTGGCTCCAAAATCTTACCTATTCAGACACTGAAGAGCTACTCCAACCTATAATATAAATACGTAACACTACAGCATAACTAATAACAAAACATTACACACACACACACACACACGCGCGCGCGCGCGCACACACACACACACACACACACACACACACACACACACACACACACACACACACGCACACACACACACACACACACACACACACACACGCACACCCAACACACACACACACCGACATTCATAAACACAATTGCATGCACACGCACACTCTACACTCAATTGCACTTTAGTTTAAGCTTTTAATTTGTAACCGATTTATGCGATTTTATTATGTTGTTCTCTAAACACTTCGATACTTTGCTTTGCTAATCGCTCCGATAGATAACGATAATGCATGAATTTTAATAAGTTGTAACTAACGTGGTAGACATTCGGGGAGTACACCTGGGGCCCTGGTGAACCTGAAGCACAGACTCACGTCTATCTCAGGCACCAGTCTCCACTCGTGCAAACCATTGTCCAAATAAATTGTATTTATAAGTGGAGCCATGTAATTTGCCTTGGAGAGATAAATAAATAATATTTTATTTATTATTATTATTTATTATTATTTACTAGAACAAAGAAACCAAAGTTCATCGTCTTCTATGGGAGGTTGAATTTATCCGACCTAATTTTCTTGATAAAAAATGTACAGATCCGTGGACCGGTTCACCCTTTAAACAGCATTCCCTGAGAAAGTAAAGTAAATATTCTAGTGATAAAGGTGCAAATTGTGGTTCACTTGGTAGCCACAGTTACACAAGCAGGGCGGTAGTAGCGGGGATTATTTATTTAACTCAAGTCGCTCGCTCGGAATTATTCAGCACTGCACAGTTTACGAGCTGTAGGGATGTGGTAGTCGATATTCACTTGTCGACTTGTTGAAACTACACTTTTCATCGGAGTAATCGAGACACTTGTGTAATTCATGATTTTATTGAACATCACTACATAGTATAAAGTGGCTTTTCGCGTCTGTCTGTATGTATGTATGCTTAAATCTTTAAAACTATACAACAGATTTTGATGCAATTTTTTTCAATAAAGAGAGTGATTCAAGAGGAAGGTTTTTATGTATAATACTTGCCGGGATAACGTCTCATTCCCACGGGAAAATGAGTGGAGGCGGGCGCAGCCGCTGGGCGGGCCGCTAGTGAAACCTATAAATAACTATTTCGAATTTGAGATATTTTGATTGCGATTTATAAACCTCGATTTACTTACTATTACGCGATATCAGACATTTATTCTAAAATAAACACACTTTTTTTTAAAAGTAATTCGTACGAAAATGAAACTTGCAAGGTGTCCTATATTTTTTGATGAAAAGAATTAAGGTGTAGAGTAGATTTCAAAATTTTGCTACCATCTAAACACAAAAGTAAAATAAACACGAACGAAAAAGCACGAACGAACTAGGGACAGGATTTTATCTTCCGAGTTACAGGAAAGAAAAAGAAACCTGTCCCTGGCAGAGGTATTCAAAACATCGACACCAAAACATCCCTAAGACTCGTCTATGCAAGGGGATGAGTTTCTCAGTGATTAGCAGTCCACCCTGTCTCACTCGCAAAACACTCCGCAGTTCCGACATCCGCAAACATTGCGACAATACCTCCTATTCTGTAGTAGAGCTCTCTACAGGGTTAAAATATCATCACAGCCATACACGAGGGTGTCGTAAAAAAAATTACACACACATATCTCACCTTCATCCCTTACGAGGTGCGCAGAACGTTAACGGCCGTAAAAATACAATGGCTATCGCTACATCTGACTAATATTTGAGGCTCGTTTAATAAACACAATTATCATTCAGACAGGTTGTCAGCTTGACGCCTAAACTGATTTACGTGAAACCCTCGAGTCCCTTAGTCTCTTTTTACGACACCCGCGGGAAAGAATAAGGTGATGCTGTTCGCAACATCACACGGCAACAGTGATTTATAGGTAAATCCATGTGGGGAATGGGCTGCAACGTTCCATGGGATACCTTGCACTGCGCTTGCCAACTATTGAGACTAATCTAACGAGAACTGCTGGGGCTGTAGATGAAGACGCAAGTAGTTGACATACATTTTGTTGACTTTGCCCTTGAGGGGTAAGCAGAGCGTTACCGACGGTAAAATTACGGTCATTATCGACACGTCTGGCAAAGTATTGAGGGCTCTTTCAGATGATTCGTGTATCACTATAGTCCCTCAAATCCCTTAGTCGGCTTCTGCGACACCCACGGGAAAGAAATGGAGTGATGCTATTCTAAGCCGGCATCACACGGCAAAAACACGGCAATACCCCCAAAGAGAGAGAGAACATAGAGGGGACTATTGTGGTTGTAGATAATGAAGACGCAAGTAGTTGACCCCTAGAAAATCTGACTCTTATAATCAATCGCCATAAAAAATACTCGGAAACTCTTAGGGGTGCCACTAACCACTAAACGGTTATTCACACTTTTCCCCGCTCGGTAATAAATTTCCACACAACATATAAACCGTGTGTTGTGTGTAGGTAGCTGAGTGATTAGCATATAGCGTGAAGGGGGTCGCGTCGCTTTGCCGCGTCGCTGCCGGCTCGAGTAGGCGCGTAGATCTATGGGGCTGGTAGACATGGCATACGGCAAAATATTTTGATTGTATTGCATGCCAATGCTTGGCGCAACATGCTGATCTTTTTATTTCATAAGAACTTTCTTACCATGTTTTGCCTGCAAATCACTACATAGTATAAAGCAAAGTCGCTTTTCGCGTCTGAACTACACAACAGATTTTGATGCAGGTTTTTCAGATTTTTCATCTGAATCACTTGCGATTGTAATTTTTTTTACTATTATCTGCCAATATCACAAAATATAACTGTCCTATCGTTTAACTTACAATGTATTTTTTATTTACAGGTAAGTCCAAAACATCTCCAAAACAGTTCCACAAATCTACTCACGAAACAGGTAAGACAACCGCCTTGTCTACACGTCACTAGCTCTACAGAAATTCACAACGCATGCGTGGAACTCAGTGGCAATCCTAACAGGGTGCCTACTGTAAGTACTACATATAGCATACTATAGCGACAAGGTGCCTACATGACTACAGGTATGTATAGAGGCGTATTTGCTCCCCACACAAGCATAGGCCAGACTTATAGACTGCGTATTAGCTCGGCCCGTCTGTACTATACGTTGTGTGTTTAGTCTATGACGCACCGCACCTATGGCACGTTTTGCGTCACAGTTAGGGCTGCCTATTGTTACAAATGGTGGTTGTACCAAAGAGAAGAGATTACACTATTTCTTTTAGAAAGAAAATCGCAGAAAGTGTAGGTACGACAATAATTGATAATATAACCAGGGCTGTACTGTTATTAGTAGTGGTTGTACCCAAGACAAGAGGGTAGATTATTTATTTGTAGAATATTAATGTTGGAAAAGAAAATTGCAAGAAACTTAGGCACGACAAAATGATAATAGGTACATATAGGTATAACCAGATGGTTAATCCGTTTTTGGAAAAAATCATAATGATAAGTTTTTATCGGTTAAGATTAAACTTTTTTTACTGATACTATAAATGCGAAATTTAATTTTGTTTCTTTGATTGTCACTTCTTCACGCAATAACTGACAAACCGATTTTTATGAAATTTGGCACACACACCTAGGGTAACTTGGATAAACACTTAGGATAAATAATTATTATCTCGACAAATTCCTTTGGGTTGCCATGGGATTAAAACCGACTTCCACGCGGGCGCCCGCTAGTAAGAAATATTTTTATCGTATTATTTTATATACACGTTGGCAACCTTTGGCTTTAATAACTGAAAGCTATTCCAATAATATTGTGCGATGATAATTTGATTGAAGTGCGGGGAAGCGATCATCTTTACTAAATACATTAATTATATAATCTATGATTGTGTTGTATTGTAGCTTCAGATTTCTTTGTACTACTACTTCTACAGCCCCAATAGTACACTGTAATGGAGGAGTATTGCCATACTCACAACGCTTGGCAGGCGGATTGGCGAGCGCAGCGCATGATATTGTAGATATTCACAGGGAACGCTGCTGCCCGTTTTATAAATTCATGTATCGGATACTGTAATGCCATTGTAAGCCGGCAAAATTAAATTGAATTATTTTTAGATTCAAAATGGCGTATTTTAAAACATGAAATACAACTTTACTGCAGTCGGGTTTTTAAATAATTCTGCTTGATGACATGAACACTCATTCATAAATAATGGTGTCCATAACAGACCCAATGAACTATGAGTTTTGATGCAAATAAAGTCACAAATTTAATCGTAAATAATGTACATATTTAATTACAAATTTGCATATACAGGGTGTAAAAAATATTCTGCAAATATTTTAAGGGGTGAACCAGCCCATGAAACTGAACAACTTTCTCCAAGGAACATAGGTCGAAATATGAAAAAAAAAATGTTGTCCTCCCATACAAAATTACGAACTGACAAAGTGAATTTGTATGGGAGGTACAAATATTTTTTTCATATTTCGACCTATATTTCTTGGGGAAAGTTGTTCGGTTTAATGGGCTGATTCACCCCTTAACATATTTGCAGCTAATATTTTTACACTTCAAATTAACTTTTAATTTACTCACCTAACAGACACTGCGTAAATTTGATCAGGCAATACATAGGTAATACTAATATGGAATCAATATGTAATTACGTCGGTTTGTTCATTAAATCGCGGCTCCATGAATCTGAATTTATGTACGGTAATTGAAACGCGGGTAAATTGCTTATTATCGATACTAGTGTAGTGATCGTGGGTATCGATATCGAATATTTTGAATTTACCCCGCAAGGGATAATGGCGTGATATGTATGTGTGTCTGTTTCTGAGGAAAAAGCGATCTAGTCAACCAAGTTATTTTGTCTAAAATTTGTCTTGAGTTTATCCGTTGCAGAGTGTTATGTTATTTTTATAACTACTTGTATAATATTGATGTATGTAGTGGCGTTCGGTCGAAAGTACTTTTGGATTATGTAATTCGATCCAGTGGTTTGGACCAGACTCAAGCAGGTGTTCCGCAATGGCAGACTTATCCACCTTATTTATATCATGGTCACCAAAGGATCGATTTCCATTAGAATGTCCAGGGGTGTATAAAATAGACTGTAGTTGTGGTAGTTGTTACATTGGTCAAACTAAGCGGACCATCTCCACCCGTGTCAAAGAGCACATAAAGGCAGTGTAAAACAATGAAGCACATAAGTCTGCCATTGCGGAACACCTGCTTGAGTCTGGTCCAAACCACTGGATCGAATTACATAATCCAAAAGTACTTTCGACCGAACGCCACTACATACCAAGACTGGTAAGCGAGGCTATTGAAATCACCAAGTACAAAAATTTCAATAGAGAAGATGGCTTCAAATTGTCAAGTACATGGAATCCAGTGGTAAATTTGTGTAAAAATAAGTTTGTGTCTAAACCTGCAATAAAATCATGCGATACCGTTAGTGTGTGTTGTCGAGATGACTTTCGAGTGAGAACCGATAGTGACCAAAGTGTTCCGAAAAAACGCAGAAGAATGAGGGTAGACAGATATGTTTGCCCTTAGCCGTCACCCGCAGCCGCTCCAGTTTACCCGTGATCATGGCGATTGCAACATCGCCGAAATATTGGGTGCTCGATATATCCCTACCGTGAGTTAAAACCCGTAATAATGTCTTATAGTTTTAGAAGTACGCACGATATAAATGTGCCTAATTAACATCGTAGACACCCAACATTCTAAGAAGAAACGTAGCAATTTATGTAGGTACCGTAGACCGTCTACGGCCTACGTCGTAGCGAAAGCACGGTGGGTAGTGAGTACTATAATCTGTAAAATATAGGATGATCTCTATGATGAAATATAGGATGACATTTGTGACCTTGGAGCAAATGCTATGACACAAAGTCCAGTTTTCTTTATTTACTAGGAACCCCCCAATAACACCCCCCCTTTGAAGGTTGAAGTTTGAAGGTTAGGACTGGGTAAAAAGTGGTAAAATAGTACAAATATGTCATAATTAAAAGAGGGAAAGGTTAAAATCCCTTCCCCACTTGCCCCCCCCCACTTATCCCCCCTAGGGGATAGTGTTATCTAACTACAAAAAAAACACTGCTACTTACCTTTGTATATAGCATTTACAAGGTATATCACCCATTATATAATTAAATGTTGTCTGCGGAGTTTTAAAGTCCATAATAACCTACTATTTTTATTTTTCTCTTTTTGCTATTTCTGAAACAATAAGTTTCTCCTACTTACTTATATTTGTCGAGAAAGACTTCATTATTGTTTCATTACCTTTAGAACTTTGTAACATGTTTGTCAAATGAATTGGAAGCGATTCCCACTGCGATACAGTGCAAACTAGTGCAGTGAGTCTCACTACTTGTTCAAGCGGCCTAACATTGAAGCAAAATACTTATATACAGTTTTTTTTTTGCAACGTAAACAATTAGGCAAATTCTTGCTCAATAAATATTTTTGATTTGATTGATTTTTGTTGTGTATTCTACAGTCCCCAAAAAACTAACATGAACATTCTCCGATAAGCATCTAGTGGGGTAGTGGCCGGTGCAATTCGAGAGGTCGCCGCCGGAGCAAGGTCAGGCCAAGGCGAGACGCGATGTCCTAGGTTGAATGTTTGTACCTATTGGTTACATAGGAATCCATTGCGCTTTTCGATCTGACTAAACTGAACCACGGAGACTTTTTTGCGGAAATGAATTTATTCACTGTTGTATTTTAAAGTCATCATCATCTGCTTTCCCTTATCCCAATTCATTTAGGGTCGGCGCAACATGTTCTTCCTCTTCCATTCTTCGTTTACGGTTGTATTTTAAATTGTGAATGTTAAAGGAACTGAACGCACGGGGAAATAGACGTTCAAGAAGTAGACATTCAGGGAAGTAGACTTTACATTTAAACTACTTAACCGATTTTAATGAAATTTGGCACATAGAGGGTATATCGTAGTAACACATAAGATCGTTGTTATCCCAAAAAAATGTTCCTGTAGAATGAATGCTACGGGATTAAAACCGACTTCCACGCGGGCGCCTACTAGATCAATATATCTTACAAAACAATTAGCGACACAAGTCAATTAAAAACCCCATTTTGTCCCCTCAAACGGGTGTGCTACTCCCTAGCCGGACCACTATTTAGTACTCACTTACTATTATTGTAAACACATGCTACCTTATGTCTACCTTTACCTCATTAGCATAAAATAAATAGTACCTCCAAGATTAATTAGCTAAAAATCATTGTTTGTGGTTCTGCCACGGAGTACTGCTCTACAGCCGGACCACCATCACACCTCCGAAACTTCTTTATGAAGCCGATTTTTCGATATGCTGAATAATTGTACTGAAAGTCTACCTCAAGATAAAGATGAAACAATTTAAATATTTTCTCAAATTTTCAAGTTATTAGATAATACAAGTGGTCCGGCTGGGGAGGCGTGCTCCGCAGCGACACAAAATGTTTAAAACAAAGTTTCAGCGTAAATATGTTCATACAAATAAATCCACAGTAATTATACTCTTCGTATTAGCTGTTTTTTTAGCTCTGCCTATGTATTAAATTTTTTAAATTTAGTACTAAAGTTTAGGCTCCGATTCCGTTATTCTTAATTAGCATATTTTACGTTATTGAACAAATATACGTGATAACTTACCGATCGTCGAATAGGAGACAAAAGTTTTGTGCTATTATGATCATAATATAATCCTCAAAAGGTAAAGGGATTCTTCGCAATTTTAAAATTTAACATAGAAACGGCAAGTGCCTGATAAAATGTTACAAGCAACATAGTGCTATTTGGACCACTTGTATTATCTAATAACTTCCAAATTTGAGAAAACATTTAAATTGTTTCATCTAAAATTTCTTTAAATTGTTTCTTGAGGTAGACTTTCGGTACAATTATTCAGCAAATCAAAAAATCGGCTTCATAAAGAACTTTCGGAGATGTGATGGTGGTCCGGCTGTAGAGCAGTACTCCGTGGCAGAACCACAAACAATAATTTTTAGCTAATTAATCTTGGAGGTACTATTTATTTTATGCTAATGAGATAACGGTAGACATAAGGTAGCATGTATTTACAATAATAGTAAGTGAGTACTAAATAGTGGTCCGGCTAGGGAGTAGCACACCTCAAACGGAACCTTTCACTGCGCACGGGAGTCAAACGTCAACCCCTCGCGCGCAGTGCCCGCTAAAAGCCTGCACACAACGGGGGTTACAGAACCCTGAACAAATGTTCCGCCGATTGCAGGCAAGGGGTGTGTTCCCCTGTAGGTAGACGTATACAACTTGTAACAGAGAAAAAGTATATCTAGTGAATAACTTTCGAGTACCTACCTTTGTTCGGGAAATACCGATGATTACTGTTGTCAATTTCGACGTCGGAAGTCCTAGTCGTACCATTTCTTTTTACTTTTATGATGAAGAGTTAACGGTGTTTATGAGACGAAGACTTCTTCTGAATCGTCTTCTTCATTGCTGAAGATCGTGTCCACAAAGTTCCCAATCACGTTTGAAGTTAAGGTTCTACATTTCTCTCTGCTCTCGGCTTTTCTTAAGGCTTCAGTTACAGGGGCTCCGACCAGTTGTTTTACTTGGCCTATCCATCTTTATGAAGACCGACCACGTGAGCGTTTTCTTTCCACTTTCCCAAATATAACCAACTTTTCGAAGTTGTCTGATTCTCTGCGCGCTACATGTCCAAAGTAGCTGAAGATCCTTCAGTAGCATACGGTGGACAGACAGAGAAACGCAAAAACTTCATTTTATATTATGTAGTTTACGATATGAACGGAAGAATTATTGCACCAGGTAAAGTAGGCCGGTAGCCGCCATATGTCGATGATTCTATTTATATCCCGACGGTATCGACAGACTGCCCTTTACGAGCCGGTGCGCTTTTGATCTGCGCTTTCACGTATTGATATCCATTGCTGTCTTGGCTCGAATGTCGGGTAGGGTCAATAGACACAAAATAAACAAGATTGCGAGGATTTCGTGCTGTCAAGAGGTCTAACGCCCTCCGGTCAGATGGACCGATGACTTAAAGAGAGCGGCTGGTAGCGACTGGATGATGAAAGCGGGAGATCGTTCCTTGTGGCGTACCCTGTGGGAGGCCTACGTCCAGTAGTGGACTGCTATAGGCTGATGTGATGATGCTGATGATGATGATGATGATGATGATAATGATGATGATGATGATGATGATGATGATGAAGTTGTCTAACGGTAGTTTCCGGTACTTCAATCTGATCAGAGTAGCATAGAGGTTTGAAAGTTCGGACACGGAAAAAACGGAAAGAAGCAAAATATCACGTGTCTAAATACAATGTAAGCTAAACGTCACATTTAACAAAATTACAGTTATAGGTCGCTATGGATGCAATTTCTCGAAAATTCAAAGCGAGGCAGTGAATAAACACAGCTTTCTGCTTGCATTGCATCTGCAAACGAATCGGCTTTTTATTTTAGACACTTTCCAAAATGGCCGCCTGATTTTTGGCGCGATCTGATTGGATACTCGTGTTGCAAACTGCGTTTTGTATTTTTAATGAATTGCGAATTAAGACGCCGTATAATTTAATGGACGATAGCAAGAGGCCATAGTATTTCACATGCTCATCTTTAGTATTTTTTGACTATTTTAGTTTTTATTTCATGAAAATCGGTTCAGTATTTCCACAGATATAGCGTAGTAGCAGGCCGTTGAAAAACTTGACAGCAGGGTTGATCGGGTCAGCCGATACAAAGAAGCAAAAAGTAGAAGTGTTGTAAAAAATAGCTATTCTGTGACTTGTGATATGCAAAAAGTTGTTTGACTTCTTGAAAACGAACTTACTCGCTTCTCGAATGCAATAACTAAGTAGTTCATTAGAAAAAGAGTCTCGAGTTCACTCCACACTAAGTATTCCCCAGAGGAAACACTTCTAAAATCTCTGGAAACTCAACGGTGCATTCACAGAGTAATAGTTACCTACAGGATGTTCCAATGAGAAACGGAATACAAGAACAGTTATAGTAGATACGGGTGGCTGTCTGATGGGTTGAGTCTCTAGTCTGGAGTTCAAATAAGGCTATGACAGAATCAAAGATGGAGTCAGCTCCGACAGCCTAAAAGGGATTCCCACATTTCGCACAAAGGGAATGCAGCAAACTAAAACGCTGCAAGCTAGAAAGTAGCATGCTAGAATCCAGCAAGATGTTTGACTCAGAACTCCGATAGGAGGCTGTAGAAACAATCAGGCGGCTCACTGAGGAGCAAATATGAGTATGGAGACTTGCACAGGTAGCCAGTCGTTGGCTACTCTAGGAAGACCGGTCTACCAGTCTTCTTCTATCGCATCGATGATGGCAAGTCCATTGCGTCAGATTGCCTAGTATTTCGCCGACTTCACGGCATTTTTACAGGACTTCGTCGGACAATCAGGGGACCAGTCTACCAATGTGAGGAAGCGTTATTTTTTTTTCTATATTCCCCTGTATAATAAATACAAGTGCACAGTCGTACACTATTCCTTTGTGCGGTCAGACGCGGTTGCGCTCGCTCGTGCCAACATGACAAACTGTATTAAAACTTCGACGGAAACAGCATTAATTAAGTTTAGAACTTGCACCAGAGAGATGTTAGACATTTGCTAATTCAACGTCTACGTTTTGTTTGCTATTAATTCCTAAAAATCGGTAAAATTGGATCTTATAGATAAGACGGGGTTTAAAAGCGTCTTACCGAAAGCAAACACTTTGTCTCTACTGGGATCGCCACTCGTATTCAAATAAACAATTTTAGTTCCTAGAATATAAAAGTGTATACCTATCATCAAGGTAATAAACTATCTAGGGTGAGGGTGAAATTATAACTACAAGCTTAAAAATTATGGACCCCGTACATGTCGAAACCCTTTGATACAACATTCAAAGCGTTCGCATTTTGTTTTGCAGGCCACTTTGTAGCTGGAAAACTCATTTTTAAATGCCAATTGGTAGACGGAGACAGAAAATAGCACTTCTATTCTCTCCAGGTTAAATGGAATACGATTATCTGAAAATGTCGTAAAGAAAACTATCATAGCGTGTTTCGGGACTGTATGTCTTGATTGGTTTTGTAAATAGCGCCATCTACTAAATATCTTAGGCTTTTTCTCGAGGTTTGAAAGCTATGCGAACTTTTGAATTACAACGACTACTGCTGTCGTCTTTATTTATTGAATGTGATAATTCAAGATTATGAAAAAACTTGGTTTCAAGTCAAATTCCCTAGGTTAGGTAGCCGACCCCGACAGAGACAGGGTATAATGCAAGGAAAATGATAATGAAAAGTCAAGATTACACATTAATAGAAATAAAGATTTCAGTTTTCCAATCCGCAAAATGCTGTAACTTGCTTTGCATATCCGGTTGAAATATGAAAATGCTTCCGCAACGTGTGCAGTTGTGTTAAGGTGCCAGCACATTACAGGCGGTGCGGTAGCGGGAAAAGTTAGATAGTGTGAGATTCTATGAATCCAATATCCATATTGAGACTGTGTACAATCCGCTAGCGCTGACGAGACGCCAGCAGCCGCTGTACAGGCTCAGCAACTGGCGTCTCGTTGGTCCGCGCGATCGTGCGCTGGCAAGTGGCTGCAGTAGCCAATTTGGGCTTAAAGGTCCTTAGCAAAATCTGGTACACTGCAGGCGGCAGGATATTCTTTTTTTTTATGTTGGACACGAAATTGTAAAAAGATGAACTCTGCTGTTAGAGTTGTTCAACCACCTACTACAAGTAGCAGCCGGCCTCTGATGGTTTTGTAATGACCGCCGTCTATGTAATCAGGCGGTGCGGTAACAAGCAAAGTTGTAGAGCGTGAGTTTCTATGAAACCTTCGTTACTATCAGCTGAAAGAGCGGCACGAGACCGGGAGGGGTCCTACATGTTGACCTCCGAACTTCAATTTGAAGATGGCACCCCATTGATAATGATGCTACCTAGTCGATTTTAGAATAATCGGTTACATTTAATCGCCCCGCTACCTCTCGTAGAGAAAACAGTTTTATTAACCTCTCCGCTATATCGGCTTCCACCGTACCTTTTTCTATGCTAATATGCCGGCAGCTTAACGCCGCCCGCCCACGATCCGCTCGATGCAAACGTAATCGCATTGCCCGCCTGCACTCTGCCGCCGGCGAAACTCGTTTTTATAACCGAACCTGCCTGAGTGGAAATGACACTGCACTCACTTCCGAACAGCTTATACAGGTGTCTGTATCCACAAACATCGCAGTTTCAACCCTAACACGAGTCAACAAAACTCAGATTCTAAAGCTACTCACCCCGCGCATGCGCGTTAACGCTAGACGCCTGTAATTCAAGAGATTCAGTCAGTCAGTCACCGCCGTCGTACGGAGCGGACGTGCCGTAGCGAATATTATCGTTGAAATAGTGATGTGACGATACGCGGTGACTTTGGATTGAAGTGCTGTGATTGATATGTGAAATGTTGTGATGTGATTGTGACCATGGATTTACGTTGAGTGTTGGACATGGAGGATTGCGAGGGTTGATTAACGTGTGTGAAATAATAAAAATTAAAATAGCGTATCAAATATAGAAATGAAAATTTTAAAAAAGAACTTTTTTAAATTGGTACTTGTACGAACTTATATCTTAGCATAAGATACGTATATCTTAGCATTCAAATATTACAAAGTATCTTATAAACATCCTTTAGGGTTTAAGTCCAAAAGTAATAAAATTTCAAAACATCGAATTACCAAAATTTTGGTGACCCTAATAAATAAAAAAATGGGTAAAGTTTGCTTTGCCGCAAGTTTTTTATTTATGTCGGGATTAAATTTTTTTGGCGTAGGTGCATCACTGTTGCCACAGGCCCGAGATCCGTGCTGTCCTGTTTATGTTTTTAATCATGGATACGTCAGGGTTGCCAGCTCCACTACTGTGACAACGTTTTACACACTTGTAGGACTTTGATGGCGGGAAGGCGGGTCATATAGGCCCTAGATTGTAGGGATGGCAGCATTTTAGAGGGTGTCTGCAGAAGATAAATATTTTCTTCTGAAATTTTGATGGTTGGCAATATTTTACCACGAAAGTGAAAAAGGGGTCAGATGATACAAATACTTAGTATATTTTTGGCTTGATAGTAAGACTTGTCTTAACTAGGTGACGCTTTTGACATTTCTGTAGATTGAGGGATATCTGTCAAGTTCAGTTCACTCTTATCTATGGGAAAAAAAAACTATGGGCAATCGCTGCTGAGCTTTAAAAAAAGCTTTTATTCTCAGCCAGCGCCACCTACTACGAACTAAAGTAACAAATTAAAATTTTCCCATTGTTAATGTAATTCACAGCGACTTGCAGACTGGTCTTAAAATGATAAAATCAGATTTTATACTCATAATATTTCACTGGAAGAGACGTCGCTTATTGCAACGCCCCCTGTCCCGCTCCGTCCCGTAATGCTCGGCTTTATGTCGAGTTTTATGTTTTAATAATGGAGTGCTTGAATTGCGAGTGTGACTACGCTGGCCACACGGGAAACAGTTTTGGGACTATAATTAAATCAATTTTACACATCACGTCCCAGTAATAGGACAGAATAATAAGCTTCTCAGCTCAGTGTCCCACACGAAAAAAAATATTAAATATTCCACCCTCGCTTTTTTCGTTACTAACAACCTTAACCTTAAAAAATCATAATACGATTGAGAATTCAGTTAATCGCGCACGGCAAAACAAATGTTTTGTCAATGTTTGTTTATATTTACTTATTATTGGTTTATTATGAGCCTGAAGTGTCCCACTGCAGGGCAAAGGCCTCCCTCCCCTTCTTCCATTTATCCCTGTCTTGAGCCACCTCCATCCAGTTTGTTTGTATGTTTCTTTGTGTAAATTGAATGACGGACAACGTCGATAGGGTAGACCCCGCAAAAGATGGCGAGACGATCTGGATGCCTACGACAAAAACTGGAGGGAGATTGGTAGGGATCGAGATAAGTGGAAGAAGTATAGGGAGGCCTTTGCCCAGCAGTGGGACAGTATAGGCTGATTATAATAATTGAACGATTCTTAATCCTTGTATAAACGGCAGGACAAACAGTTTACCTATCACGATCAATAAGCCAATCTGTTTTGATTGCGTCCCAATCACCGCATTATCGGTGGCCAGGTTTAGCTTCAGTTGGCTGTCCCGGGTTCCGGTCAATATTCCCCAATTACCCGGTACAGTGGTCCCGGTAACGTCCCGTGATTGACGACTAAATTGTCCCGTCGCTTTTGCGGGACCGAGACCGATTATCGGGATCCTTGTGCACACAACGCTATCGCAGTTTGCGGGCAAATGAATATCATTGCGGTTTTATGCAAAAGATACTTTTTAAACACAAGCGCGTCGTGGCCCATGTGGTTAGCACACCGGTCTTACAACCGTGAGACCCGAGTTCGATCCCCGCCATGTACCAACGTGTTTTTACTCACGTACATTTACCGACTACTGTTACGTTAAGGTAAAAACATCGTGATGAAACCCACATTCCAATAAAATTTGGATTCAAATGATATCTGAATGTGATAGGATTCGAGCCAGGTTAGCCTTCGGGTTGCAGAGGTCAGATGGCAGTCACTATGTGTAAAAACTTGGTTTCACGTCAATTCCCCTAGGTTAGCCGAACCCGACTGAGAACGGCATAAGACCAGGAGAATGATGACTTTTTTCTAATATTTTGAGGTAAGGTCCCAAATCACGTTGTCTCTTACGGAATCACTACAAAATATGGTGACAAAAATAAGTGTTCTGCCCGTGACCAAATCTGCAACTTTCCAGTACGCATTTTATGGGCTTCACTCGAGTCTAAAGTTTCATTAACTTTATACAACCACCACTACCGCCATACAGGCTGTTAGGAAAATTTCTACGTTCCTTTAAACCAAGGCCGGCTACCCCAGACCCGAAGTGGCCCGCCAAGGCATTTGTATTGGCCTAGCCCGCTAGTCACAGGCCGGCTCTCGTTTTATTATGACTTCTGTATGTATAACATAGTATGTTAAACGTATTACAAAATATTATGATGTATTTGTTCAACCCTCGTTCAGAATGCGACATGGTGCGCCGTTACAATCTAGTTCAGATCCGGTTGTACCATTGTAGCTGTTATTGCACGCGCGATAGAAATAGTAAAAAGTCCGAGCTGTACTTGGCTGCAGGCGTGCTGTCTTGTAGGATTTTTGTGAATGATTTTAATTTTTTTTTTTATTTGCTTATTATCAGCCAAACCCACGTCCCACTGCAGGGCAAAGGCCTCCCTGTCCTTCCACTTTTCCCTATCCTGAGCCATCTCCATCCAGTTCTGGCCGTGGATATGCAGCTAATCTTTCCATCCTTGACGACCACGTGCCGGTTTGGTGAATAATTATTTTTATTGAAAAAAATAATCACGCTTAACATAATTTAATATAATATTATATACCTATACAGCGATTTAAAGGAACACAGTACTTCTGCTAACACACTGTATACAGCAAATTGATTGAAATAGCTCTGAAGTCCCGCAAGTGAGTCATTGTCGTCACAGTAATGGCGACGACGCGAACGACTCAAATGCTTCCTTTATTAATATTTTCGCCCTGCAGTTTTAACGGTGGCTTATAATTGCCTCCCTGGCTTGCTGACGAGTTCATTCGTGCGGAGCCAGGGCCGCTCCAGGTGAGGTAGGCCGAGGAGGTGGCGCAGGTCCTGGGTAACCCAGCGTTTTCCATAATTGCGTGCTAGACAACGCAGTGTCTGTGGTGAGGAAACTCCACCTGCGCCATGCGGATAAAGACTTGCCTCAGACTCTGATTAAGTCGTCTGTCACAGATGTATGAGGCCACTGATGATGATGATGAATATTTTTTACAATTCGATAACGCTATTCTATAACTACACACACGCAGGGCCCTAAGCCTGCTAAATGAAAATCGTTTCAGTTGGATGTCGATTGGATCCTTATTACGATCGTTTCAGTTGGATGATTTCGGTCATTTCGTAGTCTGCTAACAGTTTGAAGTATAGAAAAATCACAATGGCAATTGAATTACAGATGAGTTTCGATGGCGTTACAATGACAAAAAATACGTTGTTGTTACGAATTTATTTTAGCTTCATCCATGATCCGAATATCAAATTTCACCAGACTGAAGAGCTGGAAATTTATGAAATACTTCGTATTCTTAGACGCGGATGCGGCATTCGAAATTAATTTACGAGAACCGATATGATTCTGGTTGACATTTTTACCTGACTGCCTCAGAATGTTATGCTATGTTTCATAGATTTAGAGATGTAAGTACGAGTATGTGGACAAGCAAGTTTTTATTACGGCCTACAATTCAAAACAGCCAAGCCGATGTTGGCATATAAAATGTCTTTAGATGAACGCGAAGTTAGGACGCGAGTCGCAACATATTCAACATATTACGCCTTTATCCCTTGCGGGGTAGGCAGAGCGTAACGAACTCTTGAGTGTACCTAATGGCCATAAAAATACAGCCGCTATCGCCAGATATTTTAGAATGTTATCGATTATCACGATAGCGTGAACTGTTACTCACTCAAGTATTTATTACAAAACTTCCTCACACCTTGTAGGAGTCGATTTGGAACCCAAGGGTGATTCGGCGGTGGGGTTGAAGGTTCAACCTGAACCGCCCTGAATAAACAAACACACCGCGGCCTTGACGCACGGAAACTCATAAAACCACGAGTTTATTGTGGACGTTTCGGGTTACATGTGTACCTAAAGATAGTACCTATATGGATGTAATAACTTGAAAAAACCTCTTATCTATGTAAAACCCAAGAGTTTTTCTCCAAACTTTTTGCCGGCTTAGAATAGCATCACCCCATTTCTTTCCCGTGGGTGTCGTAGAAGCCGACTAAGGGACTCGAGGGTTTCATATGTATTGCAATTTAGGCGACAGGCTGACAACCTGTCACTATAGCAGCGTTACAAGGCTTATCTGAAACAACCTTCAAACATTGTCAGACGTGGCGATAATGACCGTAATTTTACGTACGTTAACGCTCTGCCTATCCCGATTTAGGGATATAGGCGTGATCTGTGTGTCAAATGTCTAAAAGTCATGATATGATTGCAAAAACATATGTGAAGTGTTGTCAGATTACATGACTGCCTGTGATGGTTGTTTCGAAAAAGAAAGTTGCTCTATACAAAATACTCAAGAAGCTCCGTGAAAATTTCCACAATACGCTTTCTTTAACTTGGGGGTTATAAAAACCCTGGAACTTTTACCAAGAAATGCTTTTACCGGCCATCCTGCGAGTGACAGCTTTTGCTGGGCAGTTGTGGTAAATTAAGATGAATCTCACAGAGTTAAAATAAAACTTGGAAAAGATTCACTTCGGATAGCAACAGAGGGAAACGTAATTATGTAGCAGTCGAGAAAGAAATATTATACGGCCGAAACGTGAAAATTTGTCAAGTGTAAGTCAGACTCGTGCACGAAGGGATCCGTACCATTATCTGTAAGAAGGCATCATCAATATCCTTGCCTTATCCCGTTCTCTGTCGGGGTCGGCTACCTAACCTAGGGGATTTGACGTGGAACCAAGTTTTTACACCGAGCGACTGCCATCTGACCTCTGCAACCCGAAGGCTAACCTGTCCCGAAGCCTAGGTTAAATCACATTCAAATATCATCTGAATTTAAATTTTATTTGAATGTGGGAAACCGATGTTTTTTTTTTCACCCTAAGAGCACTCGGTATAAGTACGTGAGTTAAAAACATTAGTACATGGCGGGGATCGAACTCGGGTCCCACAATTTTAAGACCGGCGTCCTAACCACTTATAACCTTTATCTGGAAAAAGGCAAAAATAAAAAATTCTTGTAAATTTTTGAATGTTGAAACCCATTGAATATATATTTTATTCCAATCTTTATTGTATTTGATGTTAGTAACAAGACAATAGAAATAATATTATCTGTGAAAATAAAGTCTATCACTGCTAGATAGAGATACAGTCTGGTGATAGACAGTCGGGCAGACACAACCGACAGTAATATGGTAATGTTTTCATTCCTTCGGTACGGATCCCTAACAAAACAAGGAAAAAGAAGAAAAAAATACCGCTTAGTGTCACATTGAAAGCAATAAATAAGTATACAGAATCAATCGAATACTTTCGGGAAATTGAAGGATCGGCGAATTTGTTTTATAAAAATTGGCAAAAACATCAGGCTTATTTCTGAAAGGACACTCAGTTCCGTTTTCATGAATATTTAAACCTTACTTTATCATCTTTTCACCGACTTTTATAAAGGAGGCTATCAATTTTACTCGTACGTTTTCTACAAGTTCTAAGTTTCACTAATAATATTAGTAAAACTTAGACCGAAAATAATTATTTAGAAAAAAACCCTCGTTATTAAAATTTGAATTCTAATGATATTTGAATGTGACTTAACCTAAGATTCTGGCCAGGCTAGCCTTCGGGTTGCAGAGGTCAGATGGCAGTCGCTCGGTGTAAAAACTTGGTTCCACGTCAAATCCCCTAGGTTAGGTAGCCGAACCGACAGAGAACGCGATGAGGCAAGGAGAATGAAGAAGAAAAAAAAACCGTTTCTGGTGACCGAAATTAATGAAACTGTCAGGATATAATATAGAGGAAAGATTGCCAAGATTCTGTACTACATAAAGGAATTGTGCTACTTTTGCCTTATGACCTTAATAAATATATATATTCTGAAGGTTGAACGTATTTTCCTTCTCGTATATTAGTATAAACTAAGTTCGATTCGATAGTATTTGGATTTCCGATATTGGAATTTATTTGGTTTACCTTTGAAATCACAAAGCCCCAATCCCTTGAGAATTACCCTACCGCAAAAACCAACCGAGTTTTGTGAGCCTTTATCGTACCACAGATCGTTTTCAAACCAAATATCATTCAATTACGGTACTAATCCCTATAGTACCTAGATAGAGTCAAACCATTATACAGGGTGTAAAAATATTAGTTGCAAATATTTTAAGGGGTGAATCAGCACATGACACTGAACAACTTTCCTCATGGAACATAGGTCTAAATATGTATACATCATTCTCCTTGCCTTATCCCGTTCTCTGTCGGGGTAGGCCACCTTACTTACCTTAGGAATTTGACGTGGAAACAAGTTTTTACACAGAGAGACTGCCATCTGACCTCTGCAACCCGAAGATTAACCTGGCCCGAAACCTAGGACACTGGTATTCAAATTCCGGCATTCATTCGACAAAATATGACTGAAAAATACTGTTGTTCACTGATTTCCGCGTTGCAAAAGCGATAGGGATTAAAAAGGGGATGCTAAAGTGGTTTTAGTCATGCTGAGAGAATGAATGAAAGGAGATACACGAAAGAGATATATATAACGCGAGAGTTAGTAGAAAAGTTTTAAGGAGAAGGCCGCGAAGAACCTACCTGTACCAAATCGGGGACGTTTTAAAGAAAGGTCAGAAGTACCCTAAACCTACGAGCGTGCATGAAAAGACTGATGAATTTAGAAGCGAAAGAAGTATGCCAGGATCGTAGCAAGTGGAAGGAAATAGTCTCTGCCTACCCCAACGAGAAAGAGGCGTGATTTATGCATGTATGAAAGCGCGAGATCCTGCAGGGCAAATATGGCGCAGGATTCCATTTTGCGGGATTGCAATCCCTACTCGTAGATTAATTTTGAATGCCGGATCCGCGTCTATGAATATGAAATATTCCATTGATTGCAACTCTTCAGTCTGGTAAAATTTAATATTCGGCTCGTGGATGAAGCTTTTACTTTTCTTTCTTTCGTGTGGGACACCGAGTCGTCCAACGACCCGATGAACCCTGGTGTCAGGAGTTCTTTCTTTACCCACATGCCTCAGACATGGTTTTGTAACAATCGCCGTCCAAGAAATCATAGACAGCAACCGGGACCAAAGGCTTAACGTGCCTTTCGAAGTACCAAACCATTTTTCTTTTCGGACAATCAGCTAGTTCAGCCTGCTATCTCTTAACCATACAGGGAACAAATTCACAAAGTGAAAATATCTACTTTGTGAGTGCCCCATCGGGATTCGAACCAGGATCCTTTGCGTGGCAGGCAGTCGCACTTTCACTGCATCGGCCGTCAGCCGCACAGTATGGTGAAATTTAATATTCGACTCGTGGGTGAAGCTATTCTGAGAGGAGAGGATATTGCAGTCAGTACTACTGTTGAATGTTATGCTATAGCATTGTGTTAAGGGGTGAACCAGTCCATCAAACCAACTTCCCCAAAAAACACAAGATGAAATATAAAAAAAAACCTTTCATACCAACCTCGGTCGTTTAGTAGGTACATTTTGTAAGGACGGTTTTTTTTATATTTCGGACTCTGTTCTTTAGAGAAAGTTGTTCAGGTTCAATTCAAGCGCTGGATCACCAGTTAGAATATTTACATACATACATAAATCACGCCTTTATCCCATGTGGGATAGGCGGAGCGTTAACGATCGTAAACTTACGGTAGTTATCGCCACGTCTGACAGGTATTAAGGGGCCCTTTCAGATGATTCGTGTATCAACGTAGTGACAGGTTGTCAGCCTGTCGCCTAAAATTGTAATACTCATGAAACCCTTGAGTACCTTCGTTGCCTTTTACAGTGAATTATTTACATCCTGTATATTATTCTCATTTAAAAAATGTTAGCGGCGGCCGGGGCTTGAACTCGGGAACCATTTTCATTTAAAAATAATAAGATAAACGGGCTCGGAAATACCCTCTTATTCCAAGAAATATGAGCTTTAACAAGCCGATTCATTCAGTTTCGCCGAAAACAATATTCAGTGAGTCCACAGTTTCCACAGAGCGGAATAATTCCAGGAAAAGCCGAGGCTAGAGCTGAAAAAGACTCGAGACTTTAAGTCTTTCCTAAAAAAAAAATTTTTTTTATGAAGTATACATAATAAAATATATTAGTAAAACACTTTTTCACAAGTTCCATTTATGTAATACATTAACATGGAATTCCATCAAGAAATAACAACACAAAGTGTAAATTACATAATATAATAGGTTTGTCGATTTGGGACTTTAAAACAATTATCAACAATTTTCAGCATACTATACCCACGCTGTCCCTACTAATTGTTTATTAAGAATCAAAAGTCTACGAAAACGAATTTAACATTGATAAGAGTGAGATATTACATATATTTTTTTATTTTAAATAGCTCAATCAATCTCAAGTAACTTTTCACATAGACAAAGAATGCAACAGATAACTAAAAAATTTAAAAATTGAACAGCCAGTAGCTTGACCCGCTTTATATTTTAAACCTTTTTAACACGCACACATTTTGTGACACAATTTTTTCCCCATAATTTAGTGAAGAGGCAAAATACTTGAGTCTTTTGCTGCCCTAGCTCTGAACGGCAGATTCGGCGGAAGAGATTGACTTTTAATTAAAACGACTGGACCAGGCCTGTTATTGTTAGCTGGTACATCGAAGAAAGGTTGAGGCATTAATTATATTAAAATATTAACTTCTACATACATACATATATCACGCCTTTATCCCTTGCGGGGTAGGCAGAGCGCTAACAGCCGTAAGAATACGGTCGCTATCGCCACGTCTGACATTTTTGAGTATTGTTTTCTAAGGTTGTTTCGGAAAACATGTGTATCACTATAGTGACAGGTTGTCAGCCTGCCGCCTAAAAAAATGTAATACACCAATACTCTCGAGTCCCTTAGTCGCCTCTTACGACACCCACGGGAAGGATGTGGGGTGATGCTATTCTAAGCCGGCATCACACGTCAAATATTAACTTCTATTTATCTTTATTTCTTATCACCATGAACAACATTGACAGCCATAACTGTTCACTGCTGGACATGTGTATCCTTCATTGTCAAGTATTTGCTATACTCACCAGGTTTGGGCGGGGGTAGGCGAGCGCAGTGCAAGATGTTATGTTGCTCACTTTTTCATATCTTCCAGAGGTTGTCGCAAAAAGCAACAATCAGTACATTTACACGTACAACAATCGAATTGAAAATTTTTAGCATTCTAAATACCTATACTTACGTACATTCATACACTTATCACGCCCTTATTCTTTGCGGGGTAAACAGGGCCTTAAAATACAGTCGCTATTGCCACGTCCGACAAATAGTTGCGGGCCGTTTCACTTAATATTATACAATACAATACAAATGCTTTATTTGTACAAAACACATTACACAGAAGAGTACAATAGAAGAGAATTCGGTACAATATAGGCGGCCTTATTGCTAATATTATGTCGCTTAAAATTTAAAAACAACTTAAACCCTCGAATCCTATAGTCTCCGCGCCTTTTCGACACCCACGAGAAACAAATGGCGAGATGCCGGCATCAACTGGCTTTTAAATGAACTTAGTGAAAATACTCTATTTGAAAACAGCAGCTTCATTAAAAATACATCGAATGGAAACGTCCACTTTTCAAAACATTGCACTTTATGCAACGCCGCTGTTCAGCATATTGCATTCTCCTTCAATCACCTATTCTAGCTACTAACTAGACGTGTATCTCTTTCTATTGCCAGTGGAGAGAAAGAGACAGACGGGCGATGTGATCATAAATATTGTACGTGAAATGTGAATAGATCGAGCGATACCGCATTAGGCTAATTGGTGTTTTATTGTTACCAGTTAATATAGTTTGGTCTGAATTTGGATTATGTGGAAGTTTGTGCTAATAAGTTGTAATGTCATACATATGATTCCTTTACCCCTTGCGACGTAGGCAGAGTGTAAAAAACAGC
Source organism: Keiferia lycopersicella (assembly GCA_029255805.1). Taxonomy (NCBI): domain Eukaryota; kingdom Metazoa; phylum Arthropoda; class Insecta; order Lepidoptera; family Gelechiidae; genus Keiferia; species Keiferia lycopersicella. The sequence goes on from JARACZ010000033.1 coordinate 4,212,576, forward strand.
CAAAACGATCATTAATACTGTTATTGTCACGTCTGCCAAAAAGAGGCCATTTTAAAATTATGTATCAACGAAGTGACAGAATGGAAAGTAATAATAGAACCTATCGCGTTAAATAACTGTAATTCACGTACATAAGTGCTAAAGAAAATTATATGAATGTCATGGCTTTTCACAAGTTACCTTGTCACTGTATCTTATTCATCTAGGGCAAGGGTAAGTGGGCAGCAGATTTTCCGTTCTACTCTGTCCGATCCGTTCTTCCCAGAACAATTCCTAAGCCCAGTCTCGCCGCAAGCACATGCTCCCCACGAAGTCGACAGGCGTAGTTTTTATGGCCCCCGGGACCATCACCAAAAGTAAACGCAGTTTTTCCTGTGAATGCAACATCTTACATTCTCATTCGCCAATCCGTCAGTGGTTGGTATGACAAATCCCCAATACGAGGATACATTTCCACCAGTGGACTTTGTGGCTTGGCTGTTACAGTATCCTACTGATCCGCCGAATGCCAACAGAACTATTCAATACATGCTACATCTCCCCTTCCCCACTATCGATCTGTCTCTCCAGTTGTTTTCGTTTTGATTCGCGAGCCCTGATTGAGAATATTGTTTCGTTCAGTGTTTTCCAGAAGCGGGGCTTATTGCCGCCATTGTTGCTCGGAAATAAGTCTCTACGCTGAAACGCTTTTTGATTAGTTCTCGGTATTGTTTCAATAAGAGAGATGAATACTGATTTTGGGAATAGCAAATTTTGAAACACTTCTTATATATATATATTCTTTATTGCATAAACAGTATGGAAAATAAGTACAAGAAAAATTGTTGCAAAGGCGGGCTTATCTCTAAATGAGAGATCTCTTCCAGCCAACCCATGTGTTGTGAGAGAATCTAAAATTTTGGGGCAATTTTTTGTGTTAGGTATACAAATTTAGGTCCGTATTTATAAGTCGTCTCAACTCTGAGACTGATCTCAAGAGCAATTTTGACAAATGAAAGTTAGTTCAGTATTTTAGGTCCGTATTTATAAATCTCACTCAACTCTGAGATTGACATCAAGATCGATTTTGACAAATCTCAGTCAGTACAAACAGCATCTCAGTCGGGCTCAAGATCGATCTCAGACTTAAGTGCGGTTTATAAACATGCGCCTTAGAAATCTAACAAAATTTTTGTGGGTATGTTTACTGTACATTACCATCAATAATTTTACAGTTAAAACATATTAGAAAAACGCTATACAAAAATAGATGAAAAAATGTGCGGAAATAATACTTTAAATATGTGGAACACTTAAGTCAGTGTTTAAAAATGTAATATAAACACAACTTTAATATATAATAACTAAAACGATGCAGAAAAGTGTAATAATATGTGATTGGACAACCAGTGTGGTGTAGTGTTAGTGGAATGGAGTACCGAGCGCCTCATCCGATGGCCAGCACGGGCGTCGGGTCTCCGTACTTCCCGCACCCAGGTTAGTAGTCTAAAAGGAGAACGTCCGATCCGTTGTTCCCAGTCAGTCCAATCCGTTTTTCGCAGTCAGTCCGAACTGTTCTTTTTCAGTCCGATCCGTTCTTCCCAGAACAACCTCAAGGGTTGCCAGGTCCTCTCACATGAAGACCGGACAGACCAGCGAGTTCGGTCGAACATTTTGGTAAAAAAGCCGGACATCTTGTATTTTTTACGAATTTCAGTTTTCATATAAAAAAAACTGTAAGGCCAAGCTTTGCTTGGCCGGAAATTTGGGTAGAAAAGCCTGACACTTCTTTCTTTTCATATTTAAGAGCTCAGTGTTCTTGTCGGTGGAGTAACTTGAATGTAACAGAATATAATATTGTGTCTTCAAAAGTGACCCCATTAATCACAACAATAACTTTTAGTTTCTATGAATTACTTTATCCCTTACAACTACGGCAAAGTTCCCATCTTATCTTAATTAGCCTGTATCGTCCCACTGTTTCTTCATTCTGTTCTGCTAAAGTCCCTATATCCTCTAAAATTATAAGTCTTCTGTAGAATCAAGAACGCCTTAAAACCGAGAAGGCACAGTCCATTGCATCTCAAGAGCGGTGCTAAGTATCTGCTCATCCATCACAGCGCTACCGGGTCGGCGAGCGCCCACTCGTCTGTAGATTAGTAACCTCTGAACCCGACGCAGACCGAGAGGAGACTAAAGGGGTACCAGTGAGAAATATAGGGTGTAAAAATATTAGCTGCAAATATTTCAAGGGGTGAACAGGCCTATGAAACTGAACAACTTTGTCTAAGGAACATTGGCCGAAGTTTGAAAAATAAATTTGGACCTCCCATACAAAATTACCAAACGACCAAGTCAATTTGTATGGGAGGTCCAAAAATTTTTCATATATTTCGACCCAATGTTTTTATTGTGGTATTTGATATGTACTATGAACTATTTATGTAATGTTTCCTTAAATCATGTAGGAAAACTTAGAATGTACGAAAATATATGCCTTGCAGATTTTATCTCTTGTGCAGAAAATCATTCGCTTATTAACAATCTGTCCTTGATTGTGTCGTGTTCTAAATGGTCCAAATAAGTATCACAAAGATATTTTATTTAGAAAACGGTACTTCAGCACAGCATAACCTGAAATGCTAAAATATCGTCAAAATATGCATATCTCTCTCCCGATCTAAATTAGTCAAGTTTAGTGCCTCATTGACAATGAAGCTGTTGCAGACGGGACTTTTGCCGGTTGCCCCGTAGCGTGGACACCCTACTGAGCTGCGCGCGCATCTCGCTACCCTGACGTTTTGTAATGTGTGGGATTTGGGATAAGAGAACAGCGGACGAGTATCGAGTTCAGAAAGACTTATTCTACTATAAAGATGTATGTAGTCTGTCAACGAACACTAACCTATTAGTTCCATACAAACAATATTTTGTATGACAGCTCAGCTGTCAAGTGTAACTATTAAAGTTATAGCAGAACGGAAATGGAGATGGGTGGGACACATTGCTCGGATGGACAAAGATCGATGGCCACAAAAATTGTTTGAATGGCGTCCTAGAGCTAACTCAAGAACCCGAGTAAGACCACCAAAAAGATGGGTGGATGACATCCGACAACATACAGGTTATGACTGGATGCAAAGGGCACAAGATCGCCAGGAGTGGAGAAAATCGGAGGAGGCCTATATTCTAAAATAGGAAACAAAAAGGCCCAAAAGTTTAAGAATACGTGTCCTTATGGAAAAATAGCATAATGACGCTTGATCTCGACCAGTTGCGGGATTGTTCGGTTGGAGCGCTGCCTTTCCTATAAAAACCTGATAATATTTTCAATATGCTGTTAAACTGTGTTGTGTTCTGTTGTCTGTTTCTTTTTTTTATTTTGCTACAACACTTAGTTCTTCTTTTGGAATGTTTTGCAACGATATTTTCATAGAACACGCTCGAACCTTTAACTTGAACAATACGTTACCAAGTGCCTCGATACCCCTTTCCATTACACCAAGACCTTAGGTTCCGCTTCGGTCATCATGATATTAATTACATTTATCTCTTCCTTAAGCTTCTGGATTCTAGTGGTTTGTTGCTTTTGGATTCTAGTCGTTTAGGCTTTGGACATTTGACCTGAAGGTTTTTTGCGAGTTTGATTCCTCGGTGAACAAGAATATTATTACAGTCGAACCCCGCTATACGCGTTTTAGGTTTGTTTCCTGAAAAAAAAAAACACGGCGATATTTACATTTGTTTCAAACTACTTCTTGGTATAATATACTTTGTCAAGAGCGCATGAGGCAGAATAACCTGATTAGTAATCAGATGAATCAGTGGTTCAGGGAGTATATGTATAATGCAGTATAAAGCTGACACCGTCGTCTCTGTATCGCTAATTTCCCAACTAATTTCAGTATGCGTATAAATCTTATGAGTTTTGAAATGGTCACAAATAATAGGTTGGACATGTCGATTCGATCGGTCTCTTCCCTCATCGCTTACACCGCCTGCTCTCACTAGTGGGGGGATAAAGGGGGGTGTAACGGGATCCGGCCGGAAATGGCCGTCAGATTTGTCGCCCCGCGGCCGCCAATTACCGCCCCCTCTGTCTCTCGCCCTGGTAATTTATATGTAGTGAAGTGTGTGTCTGCGGAAGCGGGAACGGATCTCGCTAAAAGGTTGCGGATGAGAGGACGATAAATTATAAGCTATTATGGTTCCTCTAATACAAATCTGATGCCGGCTAAGAATAGCATCACCCCAATTTTGCCTTTGGGTGTCTTAAAAAGCGACTAAAGAATGAGTCCAGGGAATGGGCAGCAGCATTTCCTATGAATATAACACCATGTACTGCGCTCGCGAATTTGCCTGCCAAGCGTAGTGAGTAAGGCAAATATGTGCCCCTGATTGGAGAAGCCCATGGCCAGCTGTGGACTGTTGTTGCTTTGTAGTTGAAGAAATTCCAGCTTGTTCAACTGGCTGATTCTAAAACCAAAAGAAAAAAAAAATACCCCAGCTCCATCAAAATATTTCTCATCCCTAGTTATTATAATGTGTCGTCGTCTCCACCGTTGGAATTTTCGCCAGAGTTCCTGTGGAGTTGCGCGGAATTTAAGGGTCACGAGAGGGGCAATGAAGCGTTAATGAGAGGTGTTTTTACACCTACCGCCATTAGAGCCAGGCAGGCTCTAATTATTCATATGGTGGTTGGAATATCTACTCCATTCAGTAAAAGATGTTTGAGTTTGTTTGGGCTGGATTATACTATTGTGGTGAAATAATAGTCTTCTCTTGTCTCTCACCTTAGTCTAGAAACTACCTCTATATTCTAGGTCATAGAGTTAGCTGGCTTACACAAAAGCCTAAGGCTCTTCAAATGCGCTTTAACATTTTGTACCAACAGTTTTGTGTCATTTTGCGCTACCCGCCATATCGCTCAAGATTGAATAGTGCTTAAATACATTACTCTTTGTACTTGCCGATAGCCTAGCTAGCTGACTGATAGGATCCCCGTTCCCTTTAATTTGTTTGCCATCGCAATTCCAGCGGGACACAACTACCATTCCCTTGACATTGTGTCGATTTTTTTTTTGCCGAATACGAGACTACCAAAACCTGAGATGATCTTAATCTCATAGTGTATCGAGATAAATTTCAGAAGGTTGTCAAATAGAATATGGACCCTGACCTGTTTGACCTATCTGAAACCATTCAGAAATAATCCGGTAACTGTGGAGAATACAACAAATATTTACTCTATTTGCTCAATAGATGTGGGTTGTGTATAGGAAACACAATTATTAATGTACAGTCACGCTCACGTCCGGTAAGACGCCCGGACCGCCAATGAGGCGAAAGCTGGACGATACGCGCGCGTGTTTCACTTCGCTTCTAGCGGTCCAGATGAAGCGAGTGAACTACGCGCAGGTCTGCAAAACGCGCTATGCTATGTCCAAACTATCTAATCCAGCCGGAGCTTGACTGTACTACAACCTATCATCGGGAAACTAAGAGAACTGGCTGGTGTAGGCGAGTAATGAATTCTCGGTAAATGTAATACAGATCTCGTTGCCGGCAGAACAGTAATATAGTTCTCGTTCAACAAAGACGCCTACGTATGGCGAGCGGCGAAGCGAATACTCGTGGGTGTTTCATCAGTGCAGCTTTTTAATGCAGAATTGCATAGTGAATTGTGTGCTAAAAATTTATGTATAGCAGTCCACTGCTGGACATAGGCCTTCCCTAGGGTAAGCCACAATGAACGATCTCTCGCTTTCCATTACTCTCTCTCTTTAAGTCATCAGTCTATCTGGCCGGAAGTAAAAGACTAAACATGGAAAAGAAATTGTATCTCGCAAGTTTTATATCTACTAGAAGTATTTTTAAACGCTAACGAGTTTTTTCTATTGCTGTTATGAAATTGCTTCCTCTATGAATATTTTAACCTTCCCAAGTAAACTAGAAACAACATTGAGCAAAAAATACCAGGAACGTGAAGCCTTTAATTTAATGTTGTCACTTTCCACGAAGTCCACAGAATGGCTTATGGTGAATAAATAGCTGCGGGAACAAAGACTCAATTAGGGGCATTATATCGACGAATAAATTCCACCCTTCAGACTTCAGACACAGTTTATTAATTCACTTCGAACACTTAAAAAGGATCTATGAATTTGTGCAAGCGGACATTCCTGGCTTTGTTTGTCTAACTCTTATGTTCGCGGTTTGAAAGTTTTAGGTTTGAATTTCGAGGTATTTGACCTATCTAACGAGATCCAAGCTCCAGAAAACAAGCTATTGAGTCTTGAAATATCTTGATTTATAAGTTCTGTTCTGTCCCCAGGGTTCTCCGAGTAAATTTCTCCATCTACACTTTTTGATTGGATACCCATAGTTTGAAATAAGGGTCGCAGTACTTTAAATTCTATTTATTCACTTCGATTTGTAGAATAGTGGCAATGGCCTTTTCTTCATCGTTCAAACGTTTCCCCTCTTATTGGTTCGACTCTACAACATCGTTTGTGATTCGCAGAAACGATGTTACCTGGTCGATAAGTAATCATATACTTGCAGGAAACTCTTGGCTTTCTTAGTTGTATTTTCAGAATTTCCTTGTGCCATGCCGTTGACTCTACAGTCACTTTTGCCTATGTTTTCTAATTATTTTTGATCTTTTGCATCAGAAGAAAATTCACGATCAATACTCACTCACAAATAACTCGTCTGAACGATGCGATTATTTTTGCTACGTGAAGTTGAAACAGAAATAATTTCAATGAAACTCATATTGTACGATTTTGACTATTTTTCAACAATTGACCTGAACATGATAATATTTTTGTTCGCAATCTTATGTTCTGTCCGCGACATTTCACGAACAAGAGATCTTGAAAAATTTCAACAGTAGAAGAGCTTTCGCAAAGAATACAAAATCGGCGTCTCGAAGGGAGGTGAATGTAAGTAATACGGCATAATGCGGGTAGGTAATAAAGTGCGGAGTGGCGGGAAGCGGCGCCGGTAATGCCGACAGATGGAGAGTTGTAGGTGGAGCCACTGCGCCACTTTCACACAGGGCTGACACCTGTAACTTCACTGTTCCTTAGAAATATCCTTTACGTACTTGTGACTAATAAATAAACATTTTCAAAAAGAAAATTTTGAATGTTCCCCTATGATAATCATAGCACAAAACGCGCAAAAGATTCATGAATGAAAGGCAAGACGAAACTAATCTACGGTCATTTCCACACGAATGAGCAATTTTGACGCCCGAAGTGGGGCCACTTAAAACAGCTCGACTTAATACACCTCCATTACATCCTAACCGTTCACACCGCGTGGCTGCCCTGTCCGGATAACCGTATAAAATAGCACGGATGTCCTTATCCCGCGGATCGTCGGAGGCGATATAAAAATCACCCCGCAGGAGGTATAACCCCCCAGGGAGGCCGGGGTGGTGGCAACCGCTAAGCGGAGGAACTTTGCCTCGACGTAAGGTTGTTAGTCATATCTTCGGCATTTCCTTTTTTTTGTTTGGCGTATAATGGTGTTTGGCGACTGTGGATAAATATGATTTGCTCTCTCGCGCGTGCAAAGTGGTTTTTATGTCATGCTTGTGGAGATGATCTTAGGCGTACAGTTATGGTGATATATTGGATGTGATGAGCGTTGTAGATGGGAATACTGTTTGAAAGAATTTAATTCTGTTTGGTTTGTGTCAAAAATTATGCACTGAGTAGAATTATGGACAACACTCAAAATTCCTCCTTAACATAAAGTTGCCCCAAAATGCTGTAAAGGTTATCGAAGTCGAAACTCATAGAGAATGAAAAGAGGCAATTAAAGCAAAAGAAAGAGCTCGAAAGGGCCCCCAAACCAAGTTAACGGCTTTACAAACGACGCCCTAACCCAACAGGTCTATTGTGAACCAGACAACTTTGTCAACCGGCACTTTGGTGACACATAATCTGATTTTCCGATCGATATAGAGAGACGCTGACAAATCACTTCATAGTAGCAATTTCACCACTCACCACACTTAATCTGAAAAAAGGAGAGCGTATAAATGTCATTAGCAGGACAGATTAGCATTAGAGTCAACTTAATTAAAAAAACATTGCGCAGGCCCGTGTGTCGCCGCTAAATGTAAAACTTTAATTAAAAGTCGACGAGACAACGCCGGCTGCCGCAAGGATTATCGCCTCAAATCCTCCTCAAAATTTATCTACGAATATACACCAAAATACGTCTTACGACGCAGAAAATACGACCCGAGCGCCCTCTACATCCCGCCGTGGATACCACCAAAATGAACCCTACTATCAGAGCCGCAAATCACGTATTACCCCAACAAATAACCGGCAAAATCACCGAAATCCGTGTCGAAGTAAATTATACTTTATTACGTCGGCGAAAAGACAGCTTTTCCTCTTTACGCCTGTCGGGAACATGAAGCCTGAGGCGCCCAAATGGAAATTGATTCGCTGCAAACAATAAGGTCGTAAGTCACGAGAGATTTATCCAGTTCAGTTAGACACCCGGTTGGATGGGGGTTTCACCCGGGGCCGTCTGTTTGGGCAAAGGTCGGGGGGTCGAGGGTAGCTCAACTAGCGCTGGTGATTCGCTACGTTCTGCGGTAGATGTTTCGTTACAGTATCGAGCGGGTGAGTGCTCCCGAAGTGGCGAGGGTGTACGATTACTGTTCGTAATCGCCTTGATCCCAATGAAGTTGGTAACAGAGTGCTCTGCCCTCTTGAGTACAAAGAATAGAATATTGCAGACGCAGACTGGTCACGTTCTTGGAAATTTCTACCTTTCAATAAAATAATGTAATCATTCATTCTCTGAAAACTGTAATTCAGTTCTGCGAAATGTTTTCTATCTGTTCTATATCGGTACAAACACTCAAAGAGTTGATGAAATTTATTCTGATCGTACAAGGTACACAACTCATCAGAATAATCTATTTAAATTTTACAAACCCAGCAACCCTGCAAAATGAAATCATGTCTCTTGTCCTCTATTATTATTTTTTCGCATAAGATACAGAATTTTGGCGCCCGACATGGGGCCAAGTAAATCTACTTTTTTAAATCGAAAACAGAATTAAAGCAGCTCCTAAATAATTTTTTGCATAAGTGTGCCGGCCCTGAAACCTTTTCCTCCGGGAGGCAAAACAATATCGACAGGAAACGCAAAACGCGCGACAGGTCACTTACCGCGGTCTGGTGTTTGACGGCAGGGTGAGGCTCCGAGGGGGCGCCACTGGTGTTGAAACTCTGCAGACTGTGCTGGAGTGTGGGACAAGTGGTTGTACTAGAGCGGATATCGTTTTCATAAACTATAACAAGTTTTGCTAGAGTACAATTGTTACATCACACAAAAACACGATCAGTAATACTGAAGTAATACTTATCTTTTTTGGCGCCCGACATGGGGCCAACTCTAACCGCGATCCAAATGATTGTTTGAGAGTTAGCGCTGTTCATAACAGACAGACATAGAAGCACAAAAGCGACTTCATTTAATACCATGGACAAATAGATGATAGATCACCCTATCTATTAAAAAAATCGCATAAAAATCAGTCGCGTGGTTTAGGCCGTGCGCAGTCTCGCGCGACTTTCACTCACTTCACCTGCACCGCTTGAAGTAAAATGAACCTCGTGGATTGTGTTGAGTAAACTATCCCTAGCTAGAACCTTAAGAGGAGTCAGCGCAGTCCATGACAGACAGACATAGAAACAGAAAAACCTACTTCAATTGATACCACGTAGACTCGCTACGTTATTGACTTGGACCGGCTGCGCCGACACCACCCGATCACGCTCGTTTGAGCACCGCCCGCCGGAGTCTGTACCTACTCACAGTACGTACACACTCCACGGGTCGCACTTGTAGATATTAGCCCCTCTTTGTATCAACTACTTTGCACCTTCAATCGATATAGTCGGGTTTTTACTGAGTGAAACACTCAACGTATTGACATTTCATACCCAATGTATTGACATTTCCTAGGATAGAATCTTTTTCATTTTCATTATCATCATCATGGGGTGCCATCTTCAAATTGAAGTTCGAATATCAGCAATTAGTACCCCTCGAGGTCTTGCGTCGCTCTTTTCACTGGTAGTAAAGAAGTCCGGTCCTATCTCGGATGTCATCTATCCATTTTCTCTTTGGCCGGCCTTGTGCCCTTTTGCCAGAAATTTTGCCTATCAATCTTACAAACTCGTATTGGGTTTTCGTCTGTATGTGACCACAGACGGCAAATTTTCTCTTTAAAATATATGTCATCTATTCACGTTTGCACTTTGCACGTTGTAGCAGGTTAATCGTTTTGCTGAGCGCTATTTCCATTTCCTCTTACTGTACTTCTTCGTCTGACAGATCATTCCGTAGTTCAAAAGATTAATTCGGTTGCTAACTCCAGAAGTATTTGTTGGTGACAGTTCGATAGTTTTAAAAGACATTAAAGACAGTTGCTACTAGTGAACTTACCTTCCATAGAAGTTATTTTCCCGTACGAAAAACATATAAATCCGCTCCGAAACACTCTTTTACGGACAGATAGGATATATTTAGCCAAGTCACCCTCTATGATTCGTGACTGCGTTCTCTACGAGCGCGGCTCTTAAAAAACATAATAAAACTATTTAAAGACAAGCCAACGTTTGAGCGGTACCACGTGCGGTGATGCCGTCACATTAAAACAATTAACCGAATCTGTAAACTCGTAAATCTGGAATCGTAGACTATTTGGAATAGATTAAGAAACACTACAAATAGAGTTTAGAATTATGCAAAAAGGAATGATAATTGGGAGATTGTCTTTTCTTGAAGACTTCAGGAAATCATTTTCGGGCGCGTACACGAAACAGAACGGGGAGACGGCGACGCGGTCGCTCTATAAAAAAATGGGGTATTTACAGGTCTTAGCCTTTATTCCTTCAAATAAGTTTCTATGCACTTTTTGGCTTTTTTGCTTACGTTGTTTTGATTTGGATTTGGAAATACATGTACTTGTACTCTTTTCGCAACAAAATCAAAATCATCTCAAAAATTCAGTTTCACCAAGCGCCGGCAACTGCACGTATAAAGTATATAAATTACTTACTTATTAAAATGTAATTTCTGCGTTATTCTGGAAGCTATATCTAGCGTTCAGGGCCATAGCAGCGATTTCAATAACTTTGGCTTCACATTAAATTCGTTCAACCTCCTCTCCTTAAACTTTTACACGATCTTCATCTGGAACGGATAGAAATGTTTGGTTTAGATGACTATAAAATAATTATGACTTGGTGATTTATGACGACAATAAATAACGAATGATGTCGACAGATGTGTTCGGAAAATAGTGAGACTGACACTAGTATACACCAGTATTTTATGATGAAAGGAGCGTTAACTTTACTCTGTGGTAATGTTCACTATGATCTTATTTCTTCTATGCTTTTAACTATACAGAGCGGTACCAAACGATCGATTTTCAAGAAAGCGCTAAGTTCAACAGGTCAATCTTAACAATTTTCCCTAGCAACTACCGCCTTTTTTGTACCCAATGCTCATTAATTTCAGTGTTATATGTCTTAGAAATTCTTTTATATACTTTCTACACTGTTGGGCTCCCAACAACCCCTTTGGCAATACAGACATGATTTAAATGTTTGTCTGGCATCCCCAAACCCCCTTTAGCAATTAGACGTTGTCAAGCTTGCTCCCGAAGTCGCGTCGATATGAGATATTGCCGGGGTAACGCCCTGGGTTAGATTAGAAGTGTAAACAAATGTATCGAAAGAAAAGCGGGCGTATGTCATTATGATTTTCAATGTTGAAGGTAGATCGCGCAGGAGAGGGATCAGTGAAGGAGCTCGCTTAGGAGACAGCGAAGTTACTTAGTGTATTAACAGCCCTTGGTATAATCATCGCAAAAATTAGTGCTCTGTTCTTTGTGTCTCTGTTGAATGAATAGAAGTCATAAAATGGCGAATATACAGGGTGACTCATGAAACTGAACAACTTTGAAAATAGGTCGAAAAATGAAAAAAAAAATTTCGCCCACCCATACAAAATTATCGACCGACTAAGTCAATTTGTATGGGAGGACCAAAATTTTTTTCATATTTCGACCTATGTTCCATGGGGAAAGTTGTTCAGTCTCATGAGCAGGCTCATCCCTTGAAAGGAATGCATCAATTTACCGGTCACCCTGTATAATAATACGGTTTCTGTTTTTGCCTGGGACACAGACTTGAGAAAAACTAAATGACTCCAGCGGGCTGATTGTCTAATGTTCTTCGGCATCATCACTGGCTTTAACAAAAGCAATCGGTTTGGTTTAGAGGAATCGTCTAACGATGGGCATCAAATATCAAAATGGCATCACTATCGGCTTCAATCAGCCATGTCTAGATGAGTCCTGGTGTTTTATCTAAATTCAAACATTTATCTTGTGTGGTTTCTTCTTTTATAATCGTAACAGCATCACCCTATGTCAAGAAGAAGTAGTTATCCCTACACATTAATTTAACACTGTTTGTACGATCCATAATTGTACCCGACTAATCTTCCTCATTGTTGTCAAATGGTGTTGTCCCAAGTGACCCCGTTCATTGACCTCTGGACTCGCTAGTACATTCATCACATGGGAAACCGCGGGACAAACATTTAGTCAATAGATGGTGGTACTTACCGAACGACAGACCTTCCCGAAAAAAATTAAATTGGCAAGTAAAATTTTTGTAAGGACCAAAGATCAATTTGAATTTAAAAAAAAAACCTCCTATAGGTATAAAATAATCAGCTGACCAAGCAACTTTCTCTGCGAGGAAATTTTGAAAAATGTTTTGAGATTAGTAATTATATTTTTTGGTGAACTTTGTTCAGTTTGAACTGTTTGAGTTGAGATTATTGTTTTTGGGTAAGTCCGTCGTTTGGGTAAGTCACTCTATCTGTATAATTTTTCCCCACACACACAGCAAAGAAAATTTTAAATCCCATAAATAGTCGCTGACCGAACTCACCTTTACATTAACACCATGGTTCATCGTGTCGTTTGTAGACTTTGTATCCACACCATATGACTGAACAGCACGAGCTGATTGTCAAATTTTCATCTGCATTGTCATCGGATTCAAACCGATACCGATGACAAAGCTGATCAATTCTGATTAGAGGAATTGTCTCACGATAGGCATCAACTGTCAAAAATGGCGTCGCTATCGGCTTCAAGTGTCAAAATACAGTCGATGACGTTGCCGATGAAAATAAGATAATCAGCCTGCAGGTAATATTCTCAAGATGGCTCAACTGACTGTGTGATGAGAGTAGATGGCAAACATGATGTAAAGCAAAAGTGCCTACTAGTAGGTATAAGTGCCTACTAGTAGGTATAAGTACCTATCTCCTCCTTAGCGAGCAGATTAGCGCCCGAGACTGAATTAATTACTGCACGCTTCCACGACCATGTCTCGTAGGGTGCCTCTCAGTTGGAGAAAATCAGGATAATCGCAAAATTGATTGAAATCCCTCTGTATGTATATTTGCTTAAATCTTCGAAACTACACGACCGATTTTGATTTTTTTTAATAGATAGAGTGATTCAAGTGGAAGGTTTTTATGTATAATACTTGCCGGGAGAACATCTTATTTCCACCGGAAAATAAGTTGCAGGGGGCGCAGCCGCTGGGCGGGCCGCTAGTAAATCCTATAAAATTGATCGGATGAATCTTCACGTCAAAAGTCATTCCATGCTCACTTTATTCCAAAGGTAAAGCAAATTAAAAGTTTATTGATCAGCTGGTGTGAACAACTTCATAAGTTCATCACCCTTTTTCGAGTTTTATCCCTTTTTATTATTTTTATATATTATATATTAATTTCCTTTGTTCAAATTTTCCTGAGAATGTACTAATGCCTATTTGACTAACTGTACCATAGGGTTTTGAACATAGCGGTCACAATGTGATCTGTTCGCGTTCGAAAGCTTTGTAGTAAGTATGTTATCCGGAGACGTTTATTTCTATTTTGTGTAGAAAAAATTTGTCCATGATTTTAGCTAGATTGTAGTCACCCCTACTTGACTCCAACCCTACCCTAGGGTTGTCAACAAAGCGTTCATAATATGATCACGTCTGATGGATTTGTTTTAACGTCATTCCCTTGCCGGCATAATTAAGCCATTCCCGTCTTAATTTGACTTACAGACATCAGTTATTTTAATGCGTGAAGTTAGACAATTTTGTACCCAAGAGCAGTTTTACCAAAATAGATTAAATAAGTGAAAATGCTTTTTTATAACAGTTTGCTGCCAAATAAACGAATTGGACGCTGTTTTAAAGCTTGCAGGCATCGGTTGTATTCATTTGTCTCAAAATCATGATCCATTGAGCGCCTGACGGAGGCCTATGTCACTGCCTTTGATTGTATATTGATGATTTTATACGTCTTGAGTTCTTGATAACGTAACTAACCTTTTATTCTGTTTGTTGTTACAGGTAAGCGTCACCTTCAACTTCTATCTACTGGTAATGTAAAATACACTACAAACCCCTAAATGAATATGCTTCTAAAGGGCCGTAGAAGAGGCCATATTTGACAGCAGTCAAACCCATACAAAAGGACACGTAAAGAAAAATAAAATAAATAATACGTTTATACACCAATGATACACCTTCAATTCCGCCAAGCTACATAACAGGGATGTTGCGAATATCCGCATCCGCATCCGCATACGCGGAACATCCGCATCAATTTTGACATCCGCATCCGCATCCGCAAATATCGATGCGGAGCTGATGCGAATGCGGATGTGAAACAGGTCGGGACAAGAAAGAAAGGGGCGGGTCCGGCGATTGGCGCGTGTCGCGCGCTCGTGCTAATTGACCAATAAGTAATCAATCATTTTAATTTCGGTGTCTGTTATTCGCCGGGGAAGCCCCGCGCCTCACTTTTGTTTTTGTGTTGTGTAGTGACAAGATTTGACGTGCTCGTTTGTTTTCTTCTTAATGTCAAGTTTTTTGCTTTAATTATCCCAAAACTTAAGTTTTTTGTACACATCCGCATCCGCGGATGTGTGCCCCCAGAAATCCGCATCCGCATCCGCGGATGTGAAAAAATCTGCATCCGCAACAACCCTGCTACATAAACCTAAACCTAAACCTTATGTCATAGCAATAACATGATTTTTAAAGTTGTCAAATAATATGGCGTATTCGAACCGCCATACTTGAATACGACAACGTAAATACAGTCCACGATGGCTATCTAAGTTATCATAGGTAGTTACTGCCTGGAGCTACTATTTTTGTATTTTCGCATGCCGAAATCTGTGCACGTATTAGATATTCTACGGAACTTATACATTCACTCACACAACCTACCCTCGACATTAAACAAATTCGAGTAGTACAAAGTGTGATACGAATGGTTCGACCAGTCGTTACGCATTTTCGTGCACGATTTCAGCAACCACATGTGTGTCAATTTCATTCCGGCTTAGAATAGCATCACCCCATTTCTACCTGTGGTTGTCGTGAAAGACGACTTTAAAAGAAATCCGGGAAATGTGCAGCAGCATTACAGACCTGTGGATATCTGAAACACCTTTCACTGCGTTCGCCAATCCGCCTGCCACGCGTGGTGATCTCATGGCTCCTCAATTGGAGGAGTTGTATGTCCAGCAGTGGACTGTTGTGGTTGTAGTAGTAGTAAACTAACTAACTAATGCTGAGCGACCTAAAGAGGATCTTGGCCTCCGAAACGAGCTCTCTCCACTGATCCCTGTCTTATGCGATCTCCTGCCAGTGCTGACAAAAAGATCACGCAGGTCAGCCACTACCACATCTCAGCTGTTTCCTGTGGAACGACCTAAGCTCTTTTTGCTTCTCGATCTTCTCCCATTCTCTTTACTTAACCGAAGTCGGTGTCTGGTGTAATAGAAGTCAACCATCCATGTTATAGTATGTTTTTTGTGTCTTTATGGTGTCCTTACATTCATCACAATCAGAAACATCTCCACCCATATTCCGACCACTTGACCCCACTCTATTAACCACAACGATTTGAGTCACAACAGACTGCTTGTTCATTTGAGGTCAGCTTTTTTACGAGTGGGACACAGAGTGAATAAACGACCCAATGAACATGGTATCCGAGTACTCGACTAGAATATTACTACAACAGGCACAAATATAAGTGCTAGATGCGGGCCTCCCATTGGGGGATATTTACCATATTCACCAATCTTGGCATTTGGACTGGCGAGCGCAGTGTAAGAAACTGTACAATAGGCAACGCTGCTGCCTATTCCTTGGATACATCCCTTAGTCGCCTTTTAAGACACCCACGGGTAGAAATGAAATGGAATGTATTGAATCGTTTTTTACGGCCCATCAGGTGGTTCATCCGGCACTATCCTAACCAAACTGGTAATAATCTCACAAAGTGACAACTCAAAAAACATCACACACAAATCACGCCTTTATCCCTTGCGGAGTAGGCAGCGTGTCAACGATCGTAAAATAAAGGTCGTTAACGCCACGTCTTGACAAGTATTGAGAAGCCTTTCAGATGATTTGTGTATCACTGTATTGGCAGGTTGTCAGCTTGTCGCCTAAAATTGTAATACACATGAAACCCTCGAGTCCCTTAGTTGCCTTTTATAACACACGCAGGAAGAAACGGGGTGATGCTATTCTATGCCGGCATCACACGGCTCAAACAAAAAAACAAACAAGCACATTGTGTTATCTCGGGAATCGAACCCGAGACCTCCTGATTACGAGACCAACAGTCAGCCCACCAGCCCACAGAGGCCGTTGATTCGTGTCGGCACAAATCGAGCTTGTTTCCAAACATGAATCACGCGAGTCACACGAGCGCGGGTCAATTGAACGCGGCTCCACCTCTGACCCTGGTTATTGGTCGTAACTGCGTTAGGACAGAATACTTCGCTCAATGATGGCGCGGTTACAATGAGAGAGAAAGAAAATATGCGGTTGTCCCATTTTAATACATAAAGCAGTCTGCTGGTGGACGTAGGCGTCTCCTAAGGTACCCCATAAATATGACGTTACTTACGCTGTCCGCAAGTAAGATGGTTCCGTGCTTCGGATGGCACGTTAAGCCGTAGGTCCCGGTTGCTGTCTATGATCACTTAGACCGCGGTTGTTACACAACCATGTCAGAAGCCTGCTACTTGTATAAGGCGGTGGAATAATTCTGACACTAGGGTTCATCGGGTCGTTGGACGACTTGGTGTCCCACACGAAAATGGAGAGAGAGGGAGATTTCTTCTTTAAATCATTGGTCCATGTAGCCGAAAAGCGTCCAACACTACGCTTGTCGAGGCCCGGTACGCGTAGATAATATTCAAAGATAAAAAGAAGATGTTGGAGAAACAATTAACATTACATTTTACCGTCAAATGGGGGAAAATGAGACTAGCAGGTAACTTGGGACATGGTCGACACCAGCATCTATGAACCAGCTATAACGTTGTAACTGGTTGAAAACTTTGGACTCTACATTTATCAACCAGTTACAACGGCTTATTACACAAGGGTTAAACGTTTTGTTGAAGTGGACGAGAAAAATTAAGAAGACTTAGACAGCGGTCATTACACAAGGCTTCCTTATTTAGAGCCTTACCTACTAGTATATAATGTGTGGTTTATATATTGACACCTAGATTACATCGAGGCCCCAAGTCTGCTATTTTTTGTCATTGTAACGCCATCGAAACTCAACTGTCATTCAATTGCCATTGTGATTTATCTCTACTTCAAACTGTTAGCAGACTACGAAATGCCCGAAATCATCCAACTGAGATCCAATCTACATCCAACTGAAACATCATTTAGCAGACTTAGGGCCCATTTCATTTGTTGACTCGATATCCCAATCAATAACTATAGCTTATCATTATCAAACTAGTGTCATAGTATGGTAGCCATAGTCATTATGTATATCAGAGCAGTGTCATAGTATTAGTAGCCATTGACAATATTGTATAGAATAGGTATGTAGTTCTAACACGACTATTCGATTAACTACCGAAGCGGCTAACTAAAGCGTTCGCCAGCCCAACTCAATTGACCTGTGCCTATTGTTGTCAACGCCACAAGCTCTCGACGCTGAAGGGAATAAGGCTTTCACACTGAACCAATCATGCGGAATTTAAACAGGATCTGAGAACATAATGTATAACGATAAGGAATAAAAAAATGAAGTTTATTTTCTCCCAAAGACATTAACAGTTCTGTTAATCAAAGTTAAAAACTTAAGTTACCGGAGTTATAAGGAAGGTCCCGGTTGCTCTCCATTTTTTTCTTCTTTGTATGTGGGACACCGAGTCGTCTGACGACCCGATGAACCGTAGTGTCAGAGTTTTCCCACCGCCTACTACTGGTAGCAAGCCTCTGACATGGCTGAGTAGCGCCCACCGTCTAAGTAATCATAGACAGAAACCGGGACCTACAGCTTAACGTGCCATCCGATACACGGAACCATCTTTCTTACGGACAATTGGGTGGTTCAGCCCGCAATGTTCTAACCATGATTACTTAGACGGCGGTCGTTACACAATCATATCAGAAGGCTGCTACTTGGAGAAGGCGGTTGAACAATTCTGACACTAGGGTTCATTGGGTCTTTGAAAGATTCGGTGTCCCACACGAAAAGAGATAGAGACTGCCTTTGCCATATACAAAGAGGTTCTCAAACTGAAGAAAAAGTATAATAATATAAGGTTTTGGCAGAACATTTTCAAGCCACTACAGTCCATTGCTGGACATGGCTCCCCTTTTGGGGGGTATTGCTCGCCGTGCAAGTTGCTGCACATTGTCTGGATAAATTTATCCATTAGTTTATTTTAACGACATCGGATATCCATTGGCAGAATTGAGGTGACGCTATTCTAAAGCGACATCACGCGGCATAAAATATTAGGCCGACTATTACTATCACCTGTAAAACAAAAGACACGGGAAAACTAAAATCCTGGGAGTGGGCAGTAACATTCCTTGCAAATATAGCCTCTTATTTTTTGTGAATTACCTACATGGGTAAATTAATAACTGGGATGGGGAAAATCCAATCAAACATTGCAAATTAAACAAACAAAATTTGTTTCAGCAAACACTTTTCAGTGTAGAACGTTTTGACAGCACGGTAGAATGTGAGTCGAGCTTAACTAGGTTTATGACAAGTGCTGTTTGCGCACGATCGTGTTGATTCAGTCGATGGATAGTGCTGTAACTAGGGGTGCCAGCTGGCCGACTTTTACAGTCTTGTCCGGACAAATTTTTTGTGACGTTTGTTAGATTTTTTGGTTGAGTCACTTACATGGCATAGGTGGGATTGGGACAGTTTAAAAAAAAACGTCTTGTCATAGTCATATGGTTTATTGCATCAATATTCTCCAGAACGAGTGAATTTGGAGATAAACGCATTCAGTTCCTACAGACTATATAGGTTCGCTAACAGAAATACCTGCAACTTACAACGACTTTGTCTTCACTATAGCTTACAACACAGGACTTGTGCTTCTCCCTATTGCCGTGTTTGGCAAATTCAAGGGTCAAACAGAGTTCAAGGTGATTAATTCACACGGAACGCTACTGTCCATTCGGCCCTCACTCGTAAAAAACATATTCTTCAAAGTTAGCGTGACCAAATGACCCCACCGACAACTAACCACATTTTACTGACAGCTGTCGTTTTCAATCGTCTCTACCAAATAAAGGTCTGGTCACATGGGTATCACCAGGGGTGAGGGCAACAGAATAAGTTAGGTCAGTACTGCTTATTGAATTCATCGGATCGTTAGCATACTCGGTGTCCTATATGATAGAAGAAGGCCGCCTATAGCGCAAAAACATTTTCAAATATTCAGCAGTTTGTAGAATACAAGCTGGGTACTCCAGCACATTTTGATTTTGCCGGGTGCTTTAGTTATAAAATAATGCTTTAAAATCTTCTTATAGGGTTTTTCAAACCACCAAGAAACAGTTTGACAGGCGGCGCACAGAGCAAAAACGACATCCGAGCGCACGTGACATTTCTGGTCTAAGACTGGAAGTTTAAAGCCGTATTTTTTATGTAATCTTTGTGAAAATCAATTAAAAATATCTCAAAATTAAAAGAACTATGGTCAAATATTTATGTTTTGTTTAGTACATGTAACAAAGTATTGAAATAAATATTATTTTATCGCACACGCAATCTTTGTTCAACCCCAAACAAAAAGGGATCATTAAAATGAATACTTAACCGCACAACAGTGTTGCATAAGGCCAAAAATCGGTAGATGTACTGGCAAAAATTCGGTACAAAATCGGTAGATAGTATCTTTTCAATAATGATGATTTAATTTATTTTGTAAGAACTTATTTTTTGTTTGCGAATACCAAAAAATCTAAGGATAATAACTAGTGATTCTTCTTCCCAGAAAGAAAAATCCCCTCAAAAACATTAATATATTTAAAAAAACCAAGTCTCGCTACTGAGCTGTTCAACCGTAAAAAGGTATGAGATCCATTTGAAATCAAGTCGGCTATCGATTTGTTCATTCCCCACTTAAGAGATCTATCTTAATTAATTACGTAATTAGTTAATAAGCATTATTTTATAGTGATCTTATCAATATTTTCAATGTATTTTAATGTTTACAATAAATTCGGCAGATCGGTAGATAAGACATCAAATCGGTAGATCTACCGATTCGGTAGGTTCGGTAATCCCTCACATTACAGCCCTATACTTATTTGTGCGTGTCAAAAGCAGCTACCGTGCCGATCGAATTGCGTTTGTTTAACTAAGTGTGAACGGAACATAATTGCTATGCTATGGGGTGGTTGTTTGGGGCAACGGTAAAAAATGGACCACTCGTGATAGTTGATATTTCTTTTTACCCGACTGCATCAGGAGGGTTAATGTATTCTAAAGTATGTGGTAGGTTATGTATCTGGAGAAGTTAATTATTTTTTACGGCCTGTAGGCTGTATCCTAATGGCTGGGTGGATGTTGGTTGACATATATGAGTCTTGTTTGTGATTCGTCTCATCGGCACCAGACGTTTGCATTGCGCCAGGTTATATTTAAAGAGTTGTAAATTCAAACAGTGTTGTTATATTTAAGTGTTGTGTTGTTGTATCACCCCATTTCCTACCTGTGGGTGTCGTAAGAGGCGAATGAGGGACTTGAGAGTTTCAGGTGTCTTACAACTTTTAGGCGACAGGCTGACAACCTGTCACTATAGTGATACACAAAATTATCTCAAACGGCCCTTTATATTTGTCAGACGTGGCGACAGCGACCGTATTTATGCGTCCGTTAGCGCTCTGCCTACCCCGTAAGGGATAAAGGCGTGATATATTTATGTATGTACGAAAATTCAAAAGTGCGGGTATATTAACCTTCCGGGACTAGGTTTTAATTTTCAAATAGTCATCTGAAATTTCCATAACTGAGTTACATTTTGAAAAGTGATCGTCTTAGGAATTCCACCGTCTAGTCTACCAGATAGGATTGCGTAGCTTGCTGATTTGTCTAATAATAATAAGAATCATAAAAAAGAATAAGAAGTAATCATACAGTGAATAATATTGTAAAACGATAAATAGAAAATTCTTATTTAGTTTGTACATTATGCGAATTAAACTAGTGAGTCTGCTAAATGAAAATCGTTTCAGTTTGATGTCAATTGGATCTCAGTTGGACGATTTCGGTCTACGTAGTCTGCTAACAGTTTAAAGTATAGAAAATTCACAATAGCAATTGAATGACAGTTGGGTATCGATGGCGTTACAATGACAAAAAATAGCTGACTTGGGGCCCAGGTATAGTTTAGGAAATATAATTTGGGCCGATTCGACAACGTCATACGTGAGACGTCAGGGCGAATCGGCTCAAATTGTATTTCCTAAACTATAGCCACAGAGGCACTTTTTTAACTATGCGTGAACAATACATAATTGCTATGGGGTATTGGTTTCGTGGGCGGAAAGGGTAAAAAAAGTAACAGATGTGATGGTTGATAGTTGATGCGTGTGCAGTTGGCAGAATGCATTATCATTATGTTAGTTCGTTATTGATTGTTAAAGGTATTTTATTATTATATTTTACTTAATGCGTTGAAGAACTAAAGCTAAGTAAGACTTCTTTGCCTCGCGAGTAGATGCAATTTGTATATCACGTTTGCAAAATGGCACACTATCAAAACATCATGGAACTCACAAAATGACATTCGTCATAGTAATACACGAATTGTCTGAAACAGCCTTCAATTTGTCAGACGTGGCGTTGGCGACCGTATTTATAGGGGCATTAGCGCTCTGCCTACCCCGCAAGGGATGAGGGCGTGATAGGTGTATGTATGTATGTATGTATGTAATATTTTCCGATAATCTAAATTACCTACGGACTAAATGGATTTGCATAACTATAATGTGTGTATACGTAATATTTGAGTCAAATATTTGCAACATTTTGTTAACCAATATGTTCTCCATCTTTCCAGCGTCGAGCGCGTCGAAGCTGAGCGGGACGAAACGGGAGCTGACCCCCAATAAGGGGGGCCCGTTCGCCGCGGCCCTACGATCACTCGCCAAGAACGCGGGCCCTGACGGCAAGGAGGGTGAGTGTAGTGCGTGCTTTACTCGCTTGTAGGACGTACGGTGAACCAGTCAGATTTGTTCTATTTACTTTGACATCATCATCATCAACCCACATCCATCCACTGCAGGGCATAGGCTTCTTTCTCTTCTCTTCTTCTGTTACTTTGATATAATACATAAAAATAAGAATAAGTATATCCTTCGATAAACCTCCTCCTTCTGACACTAGGGTTCATCGGTTCGTTGGATGACTCTGTGTCCCACACGAAAAGAAGAAGACGAAGCTTAGAAGGGCTTGTCTCAATGACATATTTCGGATATGATGGTCATTTTATTATGAATTTTGACCCATGTCCGCTACGATGGACATTTTGTTTTCCATTTTGATCCATGTTTTGTTTCTAACTCTAACTTTTCGATTATTTTGCACAGCCAAATTAAATTTAATAGCCTTTCTTTAATTTCCCTTATTGTAAGATGAAACCTCGTTTACTGGAAAACGGTATTTTATCATTTATTTTGTAAAATCTTTAAGTTTTTTGTACTACTTATCAAAGTTTTCTTGTTATTTTCGATGACTGATCATGCTAAGCAAAGAACTTTTTGCTGATAAGCTGCTATGCTAGTACTTTAACAAAACAATTTGACTCTAGTTTCAGCATATAAATTATTAGTCTCAATGTTTTTACTTATTTTTGTCTTAGTCATTTTAAAAAGAAATCCAATAGATATCCTCCCCTAAATTAAACTTCATAAGATTCCTTTCCTTACTTCGTCTCTATCTTATTTTTAATCAAATCTGACTGTTTCGTCCGACTGTCTACTTCTTAGAAAAGCAATTTATTATAATTAGAATATTTTTTTTATAATTTCAACCTCTTTCCATCAAAAATCGCCAACGGACAAATCACTTGTTGGGTTTCAGATGTCCATTTATAAAGAACCAGAAAATGTGAATACATAGAATACATATTTAAATATTGTAATGGTTGATCAAAGTAAAGAAGTATTATGGCCTTGATCAACCAATAAGTTATTATGTTATTTAAGAACTAAGGTTTACCTAATGTCGTCCGTTCTTTCTGTTTTACTATTCTTCTGTATGCAATTTTCTTTTCAAAGTTATATTATAGTACCGCAATCTGATTGGCTTATAAAATAGACTGATGACAAAGCACTTTAAGATATGTTCTTGATCGAGATAATGAGTAATATTTGTTTTTCTGGCGTTCCTATGTTTGATGAAAGACATACGCATATCGATGATTACATTTCTTACTTTCCAGTAAGTAAAAAGTAATACTTATGCTTTAGTTGTTTTTATTAGTCTATTTATAAGCCCAGCAGAATGTATTATTGTAACATTTTATGAAAACTATACAGAGGGATTTCTATTTCGATGCAACTATGAGGTCAGATGACAGCAGGGCATAAATATGATTACGGCTAAGTTTATTAAAGATAGAGACTTACTACAAAAAGTTGTTATAAAAAAAACGTAAGTTGTTGTTTTAAGCAAATGTTTACTATTTTGTAGGTAGATGTCCACAAGATAGTATTTTTTTGAACACACGATGTTTCAATCAAACACTAGATATTGAATATTTTGTTATTTGAAGCCTCAGAATTTAAGTATTTCTGTCCTTCTGTCATACGTATAACATCACAGCCACATCTAACTAGAAACCCCTCTTTTTGCCGGGGGGGTTTGACCCCCCGTTGCCATGCTGAGTGTCCGAGTGTCCAGGTCCGGCGGCAGGCGAGCGCGAGAAGGAGAAGCCCCCCGCGCCCGCGCACGCCCCCCCGCCCGCCAAGCGAGCCTCCCCCGCCCACCATTTGCCCTCCAGCGGGTTCCAGCCGTACAGACCTGATGACCGGTGAGTGTTTATATTATTGTGTTTGTCTTAACGTGCCCTCCGGAACACGGAACCATCTCTCTACTAGAGGGTAAACAAAGAAAAGAGCTTCAAATCGTGTTCACGTTTTGTCCTGTTCTGATTAGACTGCATATCGTAAATCCAACCTCCAGAAGCCAATTTTGACAGCTGTTAAATTTGTTGACTGGTGACAACAAAGAAAAATATACATTAATAGCATTGTCAAGGCAGCTGACAAAATGACCCGAGATTAGCTCACGAATAGGCTTGTTTTCTGACAGGTCAAATGAGTTACTTTTTAAAACGATCTAAAACGGTATTTTGTATCAAGAATGTCACGCCGTATGTATTTGGATGGCGTCAAAACACTTAGTTTTATATAATTTTTCTGTTTATTCATTCAAAATTTGAATATTTCGAAAAATGATGAATGAAGTCCGTAGTATTTTTGGACAATAGTTTTAAGCGTACAAGTTTTATATTTTTTTAATTACCCAGGAAACTAGCGAATTATTTTCCGATCACAAAAGACGGAAAGTGAACCGAAAATTTTTGACGATGAATTTTTAAACGCAGGTTAACGCACCCAGCGGCGGCGGCTGCGTCGTTTCCCCTACTGGAGCCCACCGCCTACTCGCCGTACGCGCACCCCGGCCTCTACTCTAGCGCCGCACTGCAATACAGGTATGATATTAACCTTACTATGAGCCTCATCCTTTGTAGTTCTTGGAATTTTAAAGTATGATATGATTTACGTCAACATAAATTCGTCAATCATAAGTACGTGCTGTACTAAGTAAGTTACATGCTGTTTATTCAGCCTAGCCAGCCCCGAGGCAGTGCCTTTATTTTTTAACCCGCTCGTGCCGCGTTTCAATCAATCAATCAAATTATTTATTCAAAGTAGTAAATTTTACATTTCGCTTTTTGATGGTCAAGAATTAACAATTTTAACAATAACAATTTTATGAACCTAGTGTAAACGCGGCTCAGGTGGACTAAAAACTTAAAATTAGCTCCTAAAGCACTGCCTCGGGGCTGGCCAAGCTAACCAAACAACATGTAACGTTAGGTGGTAAATAAAATAACATCGAGTTCATGCCAAGAGAAAATGTTGTGTTACATGCGTATGGTTAACCGGTTTCTACTAGGAACATAAAATTGACATAAATAAAAGAAAATTGTGTCTGACAATTATATATTTTTTACAATGACTAATTCATTTAATTAGTGACAGCATTGTATTGTAAATTCCTGACTTTCTGAAAGCATTCGTTGTGAATATACTTGGAAATAAACGATTAAAATCTTGAATGGTTGCCTCGAATTGTTCCAAAACAGTTGTATTTAGTAATATTGAAGCCTAACGTGAACGTATTCAAATAAACAAGCGATTGTATTCAAAACAAG
The DNA here is from genome assembly GCA_029255805.1 of Keiferia lycopersicella. NCBI lineage: Eukaryota > Metazoa > Arthropoda > Insecta > Lepidoptera > Gelechiidae > Keiferia > Keiferia lycopersicella. The sequence goes on from JARACZ010000033.1 coordinate 4,238,452, forward strand.
TGTCAGACGTGGCGACAGCGATCGTATCTTTGCGGTCGTTAACGCTCTGCCTACTCCGCTAGGGATAAAGGCGTGATTTGTGTTTGTTTTGTAGATTAATTAATTTAATCCCTACAGGCTAGCGGCAGAAGAGCAACTATACCTCGAACGCGTGTTCCGCTCAGGCGTGGCCGGCGTGGGGTGGCTGCCCCCCTACGCGCTGTACCCCCCCCTGGCGCCGCCCCTGCCGCTAGTGCACGCGCACGCGCACCCCGCGCACGCGCACGCGCTGCACGAGGACAGGGAGAAGGAGATCGCCGCGCAGAGGGAGCGGGATAGAGAGAGGGAGCGGGAGCGGGAGAGGGAGCGAGACAGGTAGAAATACTGTTTATTGCTTAGTAATAGGTGTCAATATGCACGCTACCAGCTACACGAGGAGAGGGAGCGGGAGCGGGAGAGGGAACGAGACAGGTAGATACGTAGATTAGCAGCGCAGAGGGAGCGGGATAGAGAGAGAGGGCGGGAGAGGGAAAGAGACAGGTATATATACATAGATATACTGCTTATTACATGAGGATAGAGAGAAGGAGATAGCCGCGCAGAGGGAGCGGGATAGAGAGAGGGGGCGGGAGAGGGAAAGAGACAGGTATATATACATAGATATACTGCTTATTACATGAGGATAGAGAGAAGGAGATAGCCGCGCAGAGGGAGCGGGATAGAGAGAGGGAGCGAGACAGGTAGAAATACTGCTTATTGCTTAGTAATAGGTGTCAATATGCACGCTACCAGCTACACGAGGAGAGGGAGCGGGACCGGGAGAGGGAACGAGACAGGTAGATACGTAGATATACTGTTTACATGAGGATAGGGAGAAGGAGATAGCAGCGCAGAGGGAGCGGGATAGAGAGAGGGGGCGGGAGAGGGAAAGAGACAGGTATATATACATAGATATACTGTTTATTACATGAGGATAGAGAGAAGGAGATAGCCGCGCAGAGGGAGCGGGATAGAGAGAGGGAGCGGGAGCGCGAGAGGGAGCGAGACAGGTAGATATATTTGTTTTTTATCTATAGCCTATAGCAGTCAACTGCTGGACTTTATGAAGAGAGGGAGATGTAAATGGTATATACTTGTTGTTTATCATCATCACATCAGCCTATAGCAGTCCACTGCTGGACTGCTGCCCTGAAATCCAATAAATTACAATAAAAGTACTTGAATGTCACTTAACCCAGGAGTCGGGTCAGGTTAGTCTTCGGATTGCAGAGGTCAGATGGCAGTCGCTCTGTAAAAAACTTGGTTCCACGTCAAATCCCCTAGGTAGGTAGCCGACCCCGACAGAGAACGGTATAAGGCAAGAAGGATGAGTATTTGTACTTGACGATAAATTTGCCCAGAAAAACGTTTTGGGAAACTACCTTTCAGATTATTTCTTTTTATTATTTACCCAAACATCTTCCAAAATGTGCACACCTGTCGAATGCAGACGTAAACATCACTAAAGCAGCGCCGTTCACAATTACAGGGAACGTGAACGCGAGCAGCGGGAGAAGGAGCAGAGGGAACGCGACAGGCTCGCCAGGGAGAAGGAGACGAGAGCCCGGGAGGCGTTGCGTGATGAACAAAACAGGTAAATAGATAGATGCCAGCATAGAATAGGTGTTGTAAGAGGCAACCAAGGGACTCGAGTTTTATGTGTATTACCACGTATTAGGCACAGCTTTAGGCGACAGGCTGACAACCTGTCACTACAGTATTACACGAATCATCTGAAGGGGCCCTCAATACTTGTCAGACGTGGCGATAACAACCGTAATTGTACGATCGCTAATGCTCTGCCTACCCCCCGTTTTTTACTTACGCTATTTAGATTGAAGACTTTTTAGGTACGGTCTTTGGTGATAGACTAATAAATAAATACATAATAATTAAATATCACACAGCGCATTCTAACCCCAAACTAAGCAAAACTTTTACTACCAGAACTAGTTAGCTGATATTAATACGTAAATGTATTTTTTTTTTTTTGTGATATGTTATACATAGAATATATATTATACCCCCACAGTGTTCGTATTTATATCTTCCATGGTTCAAAAAAATATTTCTAATTCGGTATTGTTGTTTCAATCTCCACAGATTAGCAGCAGCCGCGATGCAAGGTCTTCCCCCTCACCTGCTCCCCCCCGTTTACGGCCTGCCCCGCCCCTTACTACCCCCCCCTTTACTCTACCGGCCTTACCGCCCCTACCCGTCCCCCTACGAGCAGCTCCCCCCCCGCGCGCCCCACCCCGAGCCGACCCCCCTAATAGCGCCTAAAGAACCGAGCCCTCAAAACCTCGCGACGCAAGAAGAGGCGAGAGAGACGGAGACGGCGGAGGAGAAAGAGAGAGGTGAGGAAGCCCCGCCCGCCGCGCCGGCCCCGCCCCCCGCCGTGTGACGTCACCGCATACAACGAACCGAGGGAACGTTCATACGCGGCGTGTGATACGAACTATTGTATAATATTTAATATGGCGGCTAATTCATATCAATATTATCAGATTAAAATAAATCTTTGATAATTTTGAACAAACAATGTAAGACTCCTTTTAATCTGATAATATTAATACAAACAAAGTTTTCAAAAGTCATTTGACGCTAAATGATGGTTCTTTTTGACGTTTCTCTATAATTGTCTATGGTTTCAGCTGACGTCATTTTGTTATTATTTTGGATTCGTTCAGAAGTCTGTAATAAATTTATCATGATAACTGGTGTAATGGATGGTGCGTTGAAAACTTTGCAGGCGTGATCTGTCCATGAAACTAAACAACTATTCAGAAATAATTTGACAGGGATTTAACTTACATTTTGTAGATTTTCCACATAAAATAAATCAGCAATCCAATGCACCATGCATTTTGGACTCCTTATATCCAAATAACTTTGAGAAAGTTGTTCAGTTTTGCAGTCTGATCAAACCGTCCCTTACACCCTGTATAATAAAACCGACGCGTATGGATGTTCTACAAAATCGTCAACATACAAAAACTAATGAATTGAAGACTTAAGTTTTTCTATTGTACTTGTTAAGTGTAAATGTAGTCCTTGTATGAGAACTGTCTTTGTAAATATATTACTTAAAACTTATATCTGTGAATTTACCTTCGACTGAAGTTTTGTATCATCAATGTTTTTTATTTTGAATTTTTTGATGTTGTTTGTATATTTTTCGCGGACTTTACTGGCAACACTGAAGCCGTCTACCAATCAGGGCGCTCGGTTTCTTGTTGTGTTGCCAGTTTGTTGAACTTATTATGAATTGTTATTTATGTATTTGACTGTAGTAAGTGTAATGAAATGATTTTCACTGTTGTGTTTTCAAACTTATTAATAATTATTATATATTAGCTTACAAAATGAATTAATTTTATATTATTGTATGATTTATTGAGTCATGTAACTTATACATTTTTACAGTTTCGTTTGTTATTTTGTGTGCAAAACAAGATGTATGTAGCAATATCAAAAAGTTCAAAATAAAAATAGTTGTATATCGTACTACAAACTCGCGGTGCACATTTTCGAATAGAAATGCTATTATCATAAGAAGACACTTAGCTAGTATACAGGGTGAAACTAAATATACTTTATATACTATAATTTATATTATATTAATACTTCTTTTTTTGTATCATCTACTCACCGTAATATATCTTTTTCATAACTTGTTCCTTTTTCCAATCTTTAAACATTTATTTCCGTGTAATGAACTTATGTTTGAAAACTTAACTCGCCTTCCGAATTATACCGGGTGTAAGGGACAGTCCTTCGAATACTGATAGGGTGCATGCAGACCATGAAACTGAATAACTTTCCCCTAAGAACATATGTCAGGAAACGACAAAAACTTCGACCTCCCATACAAAATTGCGATCAGCTGACTGCATTTACTATGAAAAACCAAGGTTTTATTTACGTTTCCTGACAAGGGAAAGTTGTTCAGTTTCATGGGCTGAATGCACCCCACCAGTATTCGGAGGGCTAGCTCTAACACCCTGTATTGACAACTAAAAAATCTAAACTTTCATTGTCACCCTGTATATAAGTGTAAAAAGCTGCTAGAATTGTTAAAACTACTAAACAACTAATCTTCAATTTGAAGTAGAACGAAAATGATAACAAAATAAGTAAGATCTTTGTCTTAATTTTTAGTACTTAATTATATTTTTGGCATTTAAAATGTAGTAGGCGAAATTCATGGGCAAATTCTTCATCTTTTTCTATAGCCACAACAGTCCCCTAATTGGGGGGTATTGCGCGAATTTTATAATCCTAGCAGTTTTTTGCAATTTCGTATCGATAAGCTACAAAAATATATCAAATATCTGCCTGGCGCAGAGTGTAGATAGTTCGCGGCTGTTTCAAATTATTGTTTTAGGTATAATCTATGTAATATTCGGCCGATACACATCTCTATATGATATATACGAATAGTTCCTATACGTAGGAAAACTTAGGTTTATTTTCCACTGACACGTGAATAATTTGAGTGGTATTCAAGACTATGATTATGATTTTTATGAAGGACTATGATTTTTGAAAACTTAAAAAAAAACGTTTTCGACGCAAAATTATTCCTGAAAATTATCTTTTTTTTTTATGAAAAACCAAATTCTTCTTGTTGGTTTTCCAATGGTATATGAAAATTTGACCAGATTCGTGGGCAAAACTTGCGCTGATTCTCTAAAATTTTTAATTAAAATTTATATGATAAATCATCGACGAATCGCTCCAAGTTAACAGAGGATGATGAGTTTTTTGACGATTAAACACTTGGTGTGAATATGATACCTTAAAATGTTCTAGATACAGAACCTACAGTATTTTTTTTTCTTCTACCGCCACAAAAGTCCACTGCTGGACATGGGCCTTCCCCAATTGGTGGGGTACAAAATTAAATAAAACGAATTTAATTGTGACATTTTTAGATTATTTTAAAGATGTGTTTCGACCGAAATACAGGATGTAAAAAACCACTGCAGTTTTTTTAGAAATGAAACTAAACAACTTTTCCCGAGGAACATAGGTCGAAATATGAGGAAAATTGACTTATACAAATAGACTCGGACAGCTAAAAAATTTTGTATTGGATATAGTAGTATTTTAAAATATCTAGTCTTATATTTTTTGGAAAAAGTTGTGCAGTTTTATGAACTGGTTCACCCTTTAAAAAAATTGCAGTTTTTTTTTACGCCTTCTATATCTTGTATGGCAATATATAACGCTCGGTCGGGGCCATAGCATAAGTAGTCGTAAGTGTCAACGCTATATGGACCTTACTGCGCTGTGATAGCCCTGTCAGCAGTATTGCGCCCCGCCCGAGCAAAACCGCATTGAAACGTGTTAGCTTGCATTCTCTGTCATGCATGAATGACCGGTCATGACATGACATATTGAAAAAAAAAACTAAATCGGTACACGATTTTTAAGAATCTTTCATTTAGAATTTTTCGTGTCATGAAGTCATGACTAGAGTCAAGAAGTCATCACTAGTGTCATCATGTCATGACTCAAGAGAATGTAGCCCCGATATAACAAAAAACCTCTTATACGTTAGCTAGTTTTTAAATTTAGCTATTAATAGGTGTTTAATAAAAGTTTAGTTCGGCAGCATTTTTGGATGATGTCATCCGTGTAAATATAATAGGTATTTAATAGCTAGATATGATATGGACAATACCTAACAAGTGGAAAAATTATGATTTTATTGAAAATACACTCAATGAAATTTATATCTTTGCATGCTGAGCCGCCGGGTGTATACAAGTCAATGTTTTTGCGTTTTTTTTTAAATGGAATTCACTCATACTATTATATATTTTTAGCAAGCCTACTACGTGGTTGATGCGTTTTGAATTCGGATAAAAGGTTATTGACCTTTGAAGGGTTAATGAACTTTTGTCTGAGTTTAAAACGCACCAACATATATTTTATTCTATTCAATGAATGAAAAACAGCTGGAATTAATTAAACTTAAGAACTTTCCCTATAATTGAAATAAAAAAATACCATACTAATCGTACCCAACCTTATCGGGTAGTTTTGTATGGGGAGTCATTATTTTCTTTAAAACTTGGCTCATGGGGAAAGTTGTTCTTTTTATGGAGTTATCATAAAAATGTCTTTAAATTAATCCAGCATTTTTCTATACTTTACTTGAAATTCGTTGGGTACTTGCTATTTTTATTAAATTTTATGAGTGAATTCCAATTACGTCTAGAGTTTATTATGTAAGAAGCTTATATGCGCCCGGGGGTGGTAGTAATTTTATTATTATTTTGCCCCTCCCAAGCTTAGCAAGTAGCTAGACGCTGTGTGTCGTGTTGCACTTCTATCGACAAATGCAGGACGTGAGAATTAGGTCCAGTGGCCTATGCAACGAAACTACAGGCTACAATTCTACAGCTGAAATTAGGTGTACATTGCGTAGCCGGTGGGACATTATAAAACCAGGATTATTGACCCGCTTCGCAATGTACATCGAATTTCACCTGTAGAATTTGTAGCCTGTAGTTTCGAAAAACCAGGCACAGGTCATTTTTCGGCTTTAGGACATTATGCGTCAGGAGCGTAACTACCAATGCGCGCTCGTAAGGTAGACCATAATTAGAGTAATTTGACAATTGGAGTGTTTCAAATTCCATTCGTCAAAGAAAAAAACACTATAATAGTCAAAGAATGGGGCTAATTCTGAGTGGCCGCTAAATATAATTAGCTTTAGTTGACAGCCCCTAAACACCTTTGTTATTCTAAAATATAGGTATGTCAAAATCAAATGACAGGACTAAATTGAATATGACGTTTCTAATTTTAAATTTTAAACTCAATTTAGACTTAGCGGCTCAAAAGCTATTCTAGGATGGCCATTTTAGGAAGAAATAAGAACTGTCATCGCTAATTTTACTCATAGGGTGGCCACTTTTTTGTTCTTTCGTCCATTCTGGACAGGCAAAGGTCTTAAGACCATACAGCCTCGTCTTTAGTGAGTACTTCATTCTTGAATATTTATAGAAGGATGGCCACTTTAGGATGAAATTAGAACTGTCATCGCTAATTTTAGCCGGGACCTCCAGACGTGCCGCTTAAAATTAAACTGTATGTAAATACGTCAATTTGAAATGGTTTGAAGTGCAATAACTTAAAAACTTCTAAACCCATTTAATAAAACTTGCTTAATGGTGATCGTAATCGTGATGTATACGTTATTTATACCTTTCATTTGATACCCAACATATATACAGGGTGACTGGAAAATTGATGCAATCCTTTCAAGGGAACCAGCTCATGAAACTGAACAACTTTCCCCATGGAACATGGGTTCAAAAATGAAAAAAAAAATTTGGCCCACCCATACAAAATTACCGACCGACGACTAAGTCAATTTGTATGGGAGGACCAAAATTTTTTTCATATTTCGACCTATGTTCCATGGGGAAAGTTGTTCAGTTTCATGAGCTGGTTCATCCCTTGAAAGGAATGCATCAATTTTCCAGTCACCCTGTATATAGGTATATTTCAAAGAAATATATTTTTCATCCCTGGTTTCACTCATATCTTTCAAACGGCAGGTCCAATATTTTGGAAACATAGCTAACACTCTCCAGACAAACAAAAAACAGAATCGAAATCCGTTCATCCATTTAGGAGAGCTACGATGCCACAGACACACATCTGACCACTTTAAAAAAATGATAGCACTGATAGCAGTAAATTGTCAAATGCCGCGAAAATTATGTAAAATATGGAGAGAAACTTGATAATTTTACAAAAAAATAAATATGAAAACGTGTGAAAGGTCATAAAAAAGTATTATTTAATCATAAAAATTAATAAAGTATGGAATTAATATCGATATCATTAATTCATTCGGTCACCAGATTCTTAAAATGGTAACACACAATTTCTAGGGTTTCGAGGGTGCTAAAACCTTTCTAAATGTAATAAGATGAGAGTTTTGGAATAGCAAATGGTTTAGCTAAGATTAAAATCCGCGTAAAATTTAGGAATTAGTTTTAGCTTTAGCTTTAGACGGTGCGCGCCAGAATTGGCCCCAATATATGGCTAAGAATTTTTTATTTATTTATTCGTTTCATACGCACAAAATACAATCTTTCCTATTTATAGTATACGTAAGTGTAGTCGGCTAGTATCAAACTGTTTTCAGTCATACTATAAAGGGTTGCTGCATACATGTTAGCAGTTTCCAAATTTTTTGTCATGACTTTTTAGACAGGTATGTATTACTAAAAAGCCTAGATTCCGAACCTGAAAATATTTATTTTATCGATACGAACAGCACTGGTCGAAACACGGTATCAATTGTCAAACTACTATCGCTAATTATGGTCTCTACTTTTAGGTTCGTGTATCGAGGGTGAAGGTCAAGTTACGCTGGTCGTGACACTATATCTGAAGCTCAATTTCTGAAAAACTCGAGGTATCAGACGTTCTACTTTACATATCGATTCCCACATGCCTTAGAATATTCACATATATATTATAGTCAAGGACTATAAAACATCGAGTAGTAGAAATTTAAAAACGTGTGGTTAGACTAGTCGTTGCGGACATCAGTGCACGGAATCGGATTACTACGTTTCAGAATTGACTCCCTAAGCGAATGAAGTATAGCTACTACTGCGAAGAAACTGCAAAAAAAAGCTCTACTGTACAAAATAGTCTGTATTTATGTACACGCACACGAGCGCTTATCACGAATCACGATGAAGCGACGCCGAAGAAGAACCCGCCGACAAAACCGACCGAGTAACAGCTGTTCCTCTTCATAAACCTGTAATGAAAATATAAACGTTATATTTCGTGTGTCCCGAGTCGTCCAACAACCCAATGTAACCCTGCATGGCTAACATGCGTGCCACGACATATTTTGTCGTTTCATATGTGCACAATGTCACTACGGAAGAATGCGTAACTTATTCGCAATTAAGTTAGCTGCAGAGGACATATTGCGGTGACAAAATTTTATCGTAGCACGCAAGTTAGCCATGCTGGTGGCAGAATTTTTAACCTCTTCTACATGTGGCAGGCTTCTGACATGGTTGTGTGTGTAACGACCGCCGTCTAAGTAATCATATATAGGTTTCATCACACTTCAGTCTATAGTAAGTCTACCTCAGGACGAAAGTCTCTTCCAGGGTAGACCACAAGATTAGGTAGGTACCTGATGACAACTACGCTCATCCATCCTTGGTTCAAATCGCGGACTACACTGATGCTGTCACGACGTGGACGCTGATGTAGCGACACATTGCATCTATATACAGTAAGATGGCTCCCAATTAAGTGCAGTGACCCCCCCTTCCAGTACAGTGACCCCACCCATTAGATTGACCCCGCATACCTGACGAGGTAATCCACCGAACCCTGCCCTAATCCTGTCACAGTTCACACAGCTTGCAACTATGACGATGGTCATGGTTCCTGTTATCCCTCACTAGAGAGGAACATAGGACTCGCAGAAGAATTCTCTGCTTCTCTGGATCTTGAGCGACAGCCTGCTTCCAGACAAGGCCAGTGGATGTAGCGTCCTTGTCACTTTGTTAGACGAAACGTTGCCAGGTTTCAGACTTTATAAGCACATGCCCAATCTAGTACTACTTCCGTACCTATATGTAGAAAAAATACTCTGATGCTATATACCTCATGACGTAGTCCACCCAATCCTGGGTCTGCTCGCAGGCTGCTCTGATCCTGTCCCAGTTCACACTGATGTAACCGCATTCTGAAGCCAGATGAAGAAGAATCACTCCCCCTCCTAAACCGAAGGCGGCCACTCGCCCCACTCGCACAAGAATCACGGCTGATGCCCATCCTGTGATAGTGCCTGTTGATAAAAGTAAAAGTCATCATTTTCCATCTTGTAGATTCAAGATGGAGGAAGAAGAGGGAGGTCTTTTCCCAGCAGCAGTGGATTGATAAGGCCGTGCGCTGCGTCGCGCAATGCGCGGTCTCGCGCGAAGTTCACTTAATTTATTTGCACCACTTGAAGTAAAGTGAACCACGCACGCGGACCTTCCGCAAAATAAGAGTATTTAACATTTAACTAGCTAGTACCAGCCAAATATCTCTGGCTATATCTAGAAAGTAATATAACGATGACCTCCTCTTAAAATCGTGCTTTACGCCCATCCTGTTTCGTAAGTTAACTGTTAAAATAGGTACGGCCTAGGCTAGGTAGGTTTTTTCTCATCGTAGAGTGGACGTACCTAGTACTCCGAGACAAATTTGTTCCAATACCAATTCAAAACGTCCGCCCTCGCACATAGCTAACCAGTTCTCAAAAAATTGGCACCGCAACCTGTAAAACGGTTTCTGTTAGGGATATATTTTTTGATGAATTCGAGCTGAATATTCTAAATAAAAATACTTCCCGTAATGATACCTAAATGTACTTAGGTTATAGTTCAATATTTTTTTTTTTGATAACACGAACTTCGAAAAAGTATTTCAGTGAAAATTTTTTGAGAACCTGTCGCCTTCGCTCGACGGATGCTAGGCCGTTGACGCCTTTTTTTTTCATTCATTCGATTGGTAAACCGAGTCTTCCAACGACCCGATGGCAAAGCATTACCGTAAAACAAATCCTTGCTGTTCTTCGTTGAAATCTTGTCGATTGCGAGGTCAATGAAAGACTTCTCCTTCGGGATAATATCGCCCTCATCCAAGCCTATGCCCCTGTGTATAGAATCAGGCCTGGCCATGGGATTGCATGGCTTATTCTGTAAAGACTTTAAATACAAAATTGCTGGTGATTTTTGTATGATTGTGGGTTGATGGCACAGGTTTGTTGACAGTATTGAAAGCATGGTGGTGTGGTGTGACAGACATTTTATGGAACAATGAAGGACAGAAACCAGAAACAGAACGGACTAAACTTTGTGTCAACGAAATGTCTGTCAAGAATAATTACACAGATTATGGAGGACAGAAAAGAACATCACATTTTAAAGTTTGTTGTCTACTCTTAACTAAACAAAACGAAACTAAACTCTTATTTCGCAAGTCTATTTGTCTGTCCGTCTGTCTGTTTGTCCGCCTTTTCAGTTTGTTCGTTAAATCGAGAATAACGGCACGGAGACCTACCCAAAGTGCTTCACACAAGATCTCAGCTTTATTACCAAAAGTGACTTGAAAGTCAAATGGTCGGAGGAGTGGACCGATGTGTGCCGTGAAAAGTTTAAACACTACGGCGGATTACAGCCCAATATTCCCTCAAAACCTTGGTTCTTTAAACATCGTGAATTTTCAAAATTTTCAACGTCAACCGCAATCCGCTTGAGACTTGGACACAATTGCAGTCCTTCCTTTCTAGCAAAAATAAGGGTACGGGATCATTCGCTGTGCGAATGTGGCCTGGAAGAAGGTACAATTGACCATATTTTCTTTGACTGTCCACGATACTCCTCTCTCTATGATGTTCTCCCCCCAACTGTCCCCCGCCCAGTCAACATGAGCTTCATCCTTTCTTCCATTGACCCGCCTCTTATTCCTACTCTTTTGAAATTTATAGAAAGACACAAAATTAAACTGTAAAATATATAACGCTAGTTTTGCTATATCATTTTTTATTTTATTTTATTTGTATTTATTTTTATTTTGGACCTGATTGTTTTACGTAATAGTTGAGAGAAACCAGTCGTTTGGCTATATTTTGAGGAACCCGTATATTTCCCCATCTTGACACTGGCAGAATTGTCCCTGTAGACAGAAGCCATATCCTAAAAAATTGAATTGAATTGAGAGTGACTTGACAGATAATCTAGAGCTATATATAAATTGCCAGATATTACCAAAAATTATAGTTTGACGTCCTTTTTTGCAGCCACCGTACCTCAGATTATAACTTTGCTATTACCTAGTACTTACTGTTATTAATTTTACATACATACATAAATCACGCCTCTTTCCTGTTGGGGTAGGCAGAAAATATTTCATTCCACTTGCTACGATCCTGGCATACTTTGGAAGCGGTGCAAAAGTTCGTCAGAAAAAAATTACAAGTTTGCTATGAAGATAGATTGAGTGAAATAGGTAAGTTGTATATGTAAAAAAAAAACAACTGCAAATATACAAGTAGGTATTATCAGGGGTGAACCAGTCCATGAAACTGAACAATTTTCTTGAGGACTCACAGACCAGAAAATTCATGCGCGCGAGCGACACGAATAATGTTATTTTTGCTCTGTGGTCTAACCCGATGACCTCAATAAACTCTCTTATAGAAATCAACGCGATCAATATTCCAATGAAAAGCTATGTACTAAGAATAGGCGTTTTTCGAAGAAACTAGGTACTCGGAAAAATGGCGCTATAAACCGCGAAAGCAGCGAAACAGGTAGACAGCTAATAACTGGGGATCTGTTACTTTTGTGTACTTTACTACAACGTACTAGACCACACCGTAGTAGGTGACACGTTATTACGACGCACTTTTTTCCATGTAAACGGAAAATATTTCTTTCATTAGTTGTCACCGCCGTTGCTCTCTCTGTATTTCATGTTACTGTCGTAGACCACCCACCTCCCGATGTTTGACATCAAGCTTGACCATACAGGGTAGATTAAAATGAGGGCGCCACTTTCTTCGTGATCTGACAGATAACGGTTAACTATGGCAACAATTTTTCATACAATTTTTTTGTTACATGTTATTCAATATCTACTCTTTCTGGCCAAGCTATAATTGATACGCGAAAAGCAGATACACGAAATATCATAGTGAGATATGGAATGGATGGATGGAAACAGTGAAATCGGTGTTGCACGCTCAATAAAATCCGCCAGAGTGTTTGGCGGGCGGCGAAGAGCGCCATTTTTCGGATTACTTTCATAAATGGTAACTAAATAAATATGGGCACTTGTCAATGCTTTTTAATAGACTGCCTCAGAAAAAGGCAGTATGTACCTATGTACCTTTATGTGTAGATATGTGTACAACCAAATTCTTTAAAGGGCTCGATGGATATTGACATAATATAAGTTGTCATTAGATTTGTCTCAGCGTAGCGAGCTTAGCTATTTAAATTTCATTTTAAATTTGCGCATTTTAAGTGCAAAAATATTTTGAAATCTGTAAACTGCAGTCGGAATCTTGTTTTTCAATAATCATGCTTGTTTATTATAACTGTAATAGTCGATAGGGTCAAAATAATTTCAAAAGTTCTGTTATATTTTTCAAAGTAAAAGAAAGTTATGCTAATCCATACAAAAAATACCGAAGCATGGCGAGTTTGATCCATCAGCTAATGTTTTTGACCCCGCTTTACCTAGGCTTTTACACAGGCTTTTTCTGTTTTATTTATTGCATGGAAATTATTTACTTAAATAAATGTACAACAATATATTTTTCACTTAAAATAAATACTTAACACGTTTCAATGTCTGTCTTCATATTGCAACAAGATATAAATAGAGACAAATAATGGCAGTCTATTTATAAGACAGTTTTATGGCAGTCTTTTTATAAGACATAAAACAAAGTTAGGAAATTTTATACCATTATATTAATAGATTTTTTGTTTTCACAGGGAAATCCATCGTGCCATGTCCTACATCAACGGCAGTTTCCGAAGCAGAGAGACCACTCATACCCCCACCACCAGTCCCACCAGATCCCACGCCACCTAAACGCGCAGAGCCCCCTAACGAAGAACCCACTAACCTATCCAAACCAATCTTTGAACCCGCCTTTATACCACCAAAATCCATTTCCCACTCAAAAATATCACCATCTTCGATACCTAACCCTAGTCCAAGCGTGTCGACTACTAAACAGCTTGAGCCAAGCTATCCTAACTATAGTAGCTACCTGTACACTATTCCAGGATATTCTGCTTTTCAGCCATTATCATATCCTGGAATGCTACCCCCACATCCACCGGTACCCACGAACGAACCGTCTAAACCGGATTTTATACCATTTCCGTCTATACCCAAAGAAACTACTGAAAATAAAACACCTGAAGTTAAAACTACCGAATGTCATGCACAAAAAGATGTGCCAAAACCACAAACAGATTTCGAGGAACAATTCACTCCTGAAATCATACCGGCTGCCACATCAATGCAAGATGTTAATAAAACTTTAAACGAATCGAAAATGAGTATAACATCACTCGCACAAGGTTCCGGCGCTACTGTAACGATACCTACACAAATGTGCAATACAGATGCCAATAAAAAGAAAATACCGGAAAGGTTCAGCTTAAAAACCAGTATACCCATTAGCAAAATCGACATGAAATGCGTGGGGAACCCTCCTGAACCAACTTTGACTAATACAGTAGCCAAACCACTGCCTACACCCCCTACTTTCAATCCAGCGTTCAGCTCAAAACCAGAAACAGCCAGTAAAGTAGAAATCCAAAGTAATATTGTAATAAAGGGACCTGTAAAAGATACTGAACTATCCGAAACTAAGGCAGCCCCTAAACCTTGTCAAACGAGCATCCAAAACATTAACAGTTTGATAAGTGCCGCAGAAGCTGTAAATAAAATAGATAGTCAGTTCCGAAAACCAGAACCGAAAATCGATATGATAAATGAAGTAAAAGAGTCACCATCAAATTTTACTCCACAAAGTACAAATATAATACGACCTGTAGTAAGCCCTATAAATATAGAAACGAGCAAAGCTAGTTTTCCACCAAAAGCACCGGAAGGAAATTTTAATGAACAAAAGAACCAAATTTTATTTATCCAAAATAAAAATCAAAACCCAAAAATGTTGTTAACTATACAGCAGCAAAACCCACAAGTGTTATTACAAAGAACTAACTTCGAGTCAAAAAACGGGCAAGTTCCTTCACGATTGTCAAGCCAAAGTAAGAAAGAGGAAATTTCCGAGAACGGACCTTCCTCAAAAGTTGTGGCTTTGAAACGTTTACATCAAGAGAACTGTGATGAAAACGATTTCGAGAATTTGATAACCGAAAATCAGATTTACGGTAACAAGATAGTCGTGAAGGAGAAGTTGCAAAGAACTCCACAAGAACAAGAATTGAAAAACAAAAAGATGGAAAAACAGACGCAAGAAACAAAAAATGTTGTTTTGCAGCCAAATTTTTTATACCTAAGCAACGTACAGTTTCCAGCAAACTTGATGATGATAAAAAATAATTCTAAAGTAAGCCAGCCCGCTGACACCAATAAGCTCATCAAAGCAACTTCTAATGAAAATAAAGTAACGAATGAAGCAGGAACGATGACAAATCCTCATGAATTAAATACAAAAAATAACAAACTTCCCAGTATAGCTGTTAGTAAAGAAATACACGTTCTGAAATCTAACAATAATGTTTTACAAACTTTGTCTAATAAAAACAGTAAAACTGACATAGTGTTTCAACCCCATCAAAAAGTAATAAGGAGTCCGCAAATTGTATATCAAGTTCCTATGATAGTTGACTCGGAAACCAAATTGAATCAATCATTTATCAATAGAGAATATCAGAAATTCACAGGACAGAATAAAAAGGAATACACGAAACTTGACGGCAATGACAAACTCTTTATAGCTTGCCCTTATCAAATGGATTCTAAATTACAACCCAAAATTGTTATAACGAATATACGACCTAAAGTCAGTAAGGTTGACGAAGTAAGCTCGTTAGATATTTACGAGAAACGGAAAAAGCTACGAAGACTTAAATATTTATCAAATAGAGAAAACAAAGATGCACCAAAAGTGGATAACATAAAGAAAAATCTAGAAAGGAATGATACTACAAGAAACTTAATAACTCCTGACAAAATAAACGAAGAGATATGTAAGGAACTAACAAACAGTAAAGTAAGAGTAGAAGAAGACAGTAGCGAAAGCGAGAGTGACTACGACGAAGATGTTTTAAAAGAATACGAGGCTATAATTAAAGAATATAGTCCCAAAACTGTAGAAGACAATAAGGAGAAGGCAGATTTTTTGTGTCATTTTGGTCTAGGAACTCATGAAGTATGTAAAGGTAAGCGCAGCTACTAGATGGAGCAGGCATTTCTATATAGTTCATCAATGTTTAAAAAATAATAATAACCTAAAATCTTTGAAATAATCACGTAATACTAGAACAACAGTTGATGAATTGCTGTATTTTTCAGAAAAAGATCTAAATCGGCAAGAAAGGATAATCCAAAGGGACTTGGTAGCGTCGGCATATATATCAGCAGGAAGAATAGATCGCATAATGAATGAAGATTGTGCTTTAGATACGAGTATAGTCCCTGAAAACCGGGAAAAGGAAGTTGTGAGACAAATTCAAAGCTCAGATGATACAGACAACGGAAAAACGTTCCAGAAGCAACTATTTCTGACCCAACTTAAGTTGTCACCCGTGACCTCACAGAATAAAGCAGGTAAAAATTATATAACTTAAATAGGTATTGATAAAGAACAACGATGCAAAAACGAAAACGCCCTTACATTAACTTAACTATTATTATTTTTACAGGTTATGAAAGGATTTGGTTAGAAATACTGAAAGAAAGAAAAAGAAGGAACGGTGACACAACCGAAACGAAATCAAAACAGTCTAAAACTGAAAAGAAAAACCTAGAACTAGACCCTAATAACCAACTGCAAATACTTACTGAAATAAAGAAATCTGTTAATGAAAACAATAATTTGATCAAGAAGAAGCTAGATTCGACTGATGCTGAAACAAACACTGTAAATGGTGATAGTATACATACACTAGCAGAAAAAAACTTTTCTGAACTGAATCGTCTATCTAAAATGGCCGACATGAGTGTTAAGTTGATAACTGGACAAGATGCAAAAAAACGAGACTTGAACCCCGGATTCGACAGCGAAAACATCCAAAAACCTATTCTGAAACAACCTTGTCAAAACTACCCCCAAATTAATATACCAGATATTGCGAAGATAATTTCATTGAAGAGCCAGGAAACCACGACCATATCTCAAGTACAATCAACTACACAGGCCACGTCGATGGATGAACCAGTTAATTCAGCAGCTGGAGCGGACTCTCAGGATCCACAGGGTACTAAGGAATTTGGCTGCCAAGTAGAGGAGTCGTTTTCATGGCCAGGAATCGCAGCTCTTGTGAAATATTATATAGATTACGAAGCAGGTGCGTATATTCGTTGAATCTGACCCTATTACTATCATTGGCTTTACTTCAGGTAATAACAGATAAGCAGCTCTGGAAATCACAATCTTAACGTTTTCGAGCAAGACTGTTACATTCTTAAAAAAGCTCTTTTTCAACGTCATTTTAATACCTTCCAGCACGCAAAAAAGAGATCAACGAGTATCATCGTCAGAACACAGCCCTGCGTGTAGAGGGCGCGCACATCACACGCACCGCGTCGCGCGAGTCAGACCGAGCACGTGCTTTACTTGCTGAGCGACGCTTGCTAGCCAATGAGGAGGCAACTGTCAAGCGAACTCTGCAAGCCATCATGGCGGCCGTCGACGCTGTCAAAAACTACGAGTAGTTGTCATAGAAAGTGGCAGCGCCAAGTTTGGGTATTGGTTATAATTATGATTATAATTGTGTCGTAAAATATTAAATCTAATGGAAATCATTGTTTGGAATTAAGTTATAAAATTATTTGCGAAGAACATATTAAGCTACTTTTTACCACGGGAAATAAAATACTTAGTAAAACTGAAGTATAGTAAGTATCTATGTGGAAACTGGCGGGAACTACTTTTGTTTGATTTGTTTTTATAGAATTAATATAAATGTATGATGTCAATTTTTAAGTATAAAGCGAAAATGTAATTGTTTAATCTAAAAATATATTAAAAAATAAACTAGTCATTTATGATTTTAGAAATATTTATTGGTACTATAATTTATAATAAGTTTATTGCAATTATTTCACCTACTCATAAACAATTCATGTAAATAAATATATTTGTATTGATTGATAGTTAAGCAATGATGACATATCTCAAAATTATTAAAACAAAAAGTGGGGTTTAACAAGAAATTATGAACATTTTCTATAGGAGTAGGCTATATAAACTATGTAACATTTTGAATGTGAAGTAGATTTAGCGGGGCTATTTTAAAATTGTAATAAAATCAAACTGTTATTTTCATGACGCATTAAGAACAAATAAATATCTTAGTAGGTATGCATTTAAAATCATTCAAACATCCATCCTAGGCTTGAAGGTATGCGCAGCATAGACAAGCCCACAAACATATACGTCTCGGGAAAGTAATAAATTATTACATATATTGGCAGGAAGGTATAATAATGTATGATACCTATAGGTAACTACAATGTATCCTAAAATGTAACTAGATATAACTGTAGGTATTGTATAATAGTTAATAATGTACCAGTATTTTATTTATCTAGAAATTATCTACCACCATAATATAATTCAACTAAATCATCTAGTTTTAGTCTTAAGTTAGTGTGCAATATTATTTTCAATATCTAGTACTAGATTAGATATCTCTTGCATGGATATCGCCACAAAATATGATTACCAAATATATTATTAATTAATCACTGCATTATTTTTTATACAATACATACCAACCACATACCAACACGCTATTTTTAAATCAATTTGAATAATAATAATACGGGTTCGTAAATCAAAATACAGGGTGGGCTTTGACCGTAACACGAAAAATTGTGTGGACAACGAAGGTGATGACAAAACCTGGGAATATTATATACGTGTGGTTAGACCAGTCGTTTTTGACTTTCGTGCACGGAACCGAAAACGAACGTTTCAGAAATTGAGCTCGTTTAACTGTGAGATCCACCTTTTTTTTGGAAGTTGGTTAAAAATCAACTACTTTTCCCTTGCTTTCCCCTACCTATACCGAATCTACGTTTCATGAAACGACATAAATAAAAATACGAAATCACGGTCACTACCTAAACAATGAAAAAAAAAAAAACTTTTCTGAAAAATTTAAATACATAAGGTGTAAATATTAGCTGCAATGCAAATACCTTAACGGGTGAATCAGCCTATGAGACTGAAAAAAGAAGTGGAAAGTTGTTCAGAGGTCGAAATATGAGAAAATTTATTGGACCTCCCATACAAATTGACTTTGTCGGTCGGTAGTTTTGTATGGCAGGTCCAATTTTTTTTTGTCATATTTCGACCTATGTTTCCTGGGAAAAGTTGTTCAGTCTCACGGGCTGATTCACGCTTTAAAATATTTGCAGCTAATATTTTTACACCCTGCATAATTTGAAAGCGATTCATTTAATTTTTAGAGTCACTGAATGTAATTTTACATCCAACATACATCCTGTAGCGTAAATATTATTTTATAGTATTAGTGTGGTATTTATTACCAATAAACAAAACAAAACGTTTTAAGAATATTGCTTGACGCCATCTATTGTTAACAACCTGTTGGAAATACTACTGCTACTGCACACAAGAGGGCGCTGAGCGCTACACCTCCGATTTATCTTTGAATGGTGCGTATCCGAACGAATGAAAAAGTTTCTACAAGGTCTTTTTACGTACCGATTTCTTTCAAACGCTTTCCTATTTACCAGAGTTATTTAAAACTGGAGTATTTTTAGAAAAAATATAATAAAACATCTATCCACTAGACTTGCAAGGTGATCGTTAAATATCTTAATTCAGATGAGTTTTCTCTAAGTAGCGTTTGTCAGAGTTTTGTCAAACCATGCGGTTAAACTTGCGAAACTTACAAAAGTTGCGACTATAAAAGACTCATAGGTACGTCGCACTGACGGCGACTGACGTGCCTGCCAGTTCGCTGCCGACATGGAGTGTGGTGGTGTGAAATTCTGAATTTTTTTTCAGTTCAGTGTTCCGTGGAATAAAATGAAACTAGACGCTAGTGACTGATTCCTGGAATAATTAGCAGTGATTAGAGAAGGTTTTCTTTAATCATGTCGCGTAAATATCGCGATGCAGCCGCAAAACTGCAGCAAAACGTACAGCGGCACTTACAGGAAATGAAGGAGCTATCTTCATCGGACGACGAGGATCCCTACGAGTCCAACGTTCTCGAGACTGTGTTCCGGAGCTACCGGACCGGCGGCGGGGATTCGCAGCTGCTGAACCGCACCAGGAACCTTCTAGAAGAAGCAATAAGCGGCCGCGCCGTAACATGCCTAATTTGCATCGGTTCCGTCAAAAGAGCCGATGCCATATGGACATGTGAACACTGCTACTGCTATTTCCACATATCTTGCATCCAAACTTGGGGTAATGACTGTGTCAGCGTCAAACCAAATGAAATTCAAGCGCCTATTAGTGTTTATGTAGCTAAGAAAGTAGAGTGGTGCTGTCCGAAATGTCGGCATTCGTACACCAAAGAGCAGATACCTAGGAGATATAGATGTTACTGCGGCAAGACTGATGATCCACCCGTCCATCCTTGGTTGATCCCTCATTCCTGTGGAGAGATATGTCAGAAGAGGATCTCTATCGGTGGTCACTGTATGCATCAGTGCCTCCTGCTGTGTCACCCCGGGCCGTGTCCACCGTGCCCGCAGACTGTCAACGGAACATGCCATTGCTCAAAAGAGACCAAATTAGTACGATGTAGCTCAAATAAATGGTCATGTGGCAAACCCTGTAAAAAGCTACTGCTCTGCAAGTCTCATAGATGTGAAAATGAATGTCACGAAGGAGACTGCCCTCCCTGCAGTTACACCAGCTTGCAGTCATGTGAGTGTGGTGCTGAAAAAGTCAAGAGACCATGCAATGATGTCAAATGGCAATGCCAAAAACCTTGCAACAAACCTTTTGACTGCGGCTACCATAAATGCGAAAAAGTATGCCATTCCGGTAGTTGCGGACCTTGCCCTAATACCGGTATGAGGTCATGTCCCTGTGGAGCTAATGAGAGATATGTTCAATGTCCTGATTTCATAGAAACCTGCCTTGGAACTTGCAATAGAAAGCATGAAGACTGTGAACACCGTTGCCCAGAGAAATGCCATAAAGGCCTCTGCCCACCATGCCAAGTGTTGATCCAAAAGAAATGCTATTGCGGAACACATGAAAGATCTCTGCCTTGCAGCAAAGAATTCAAATGCGAAACGAAATGCAGAGGAACCAGACCATGCGGAAAACATCCTTGTGCAAAGAAATGTTGCAACGGAAACTGTCCTCCATGTGAAAAAGTTTGCGACAAACCTCTTCAATGTGGTAGACACAAATGTACCACAATATGCCATCGTGGACCCTGCTATCCGTGCCCTAGAGAATCTAAAGTTACATGCAGATGCAAAGAAACATATGTCACTGTGCCCTGTGGCAGAGAAAGACATGTCAAACCACCCAAATGTAATCTACCTTGCAAGATAAAACATAAATGTGGACATATTGATGAAAACAAACATTCCTGCCATTTTGGAGACTGCCCTTTGTGCAAGGCTGTTTGTGAAAAGCCGTATCCAAAATGTGACCATTACTGCAAAGCAACCTGCCACAAGTTTGTACCGGTTGTTTTTAAACAAGTTGAAAAACCTGCTACACCATGGGATATACAGCCACCTAAGACTAAAATCATGGCTCTTGATTGTCCGCCCTGTGAAGCACCCGTATCAGTTACTTGTTTTGGAGAACACGAAACAGAACAGCAACCTTGCCACTCTGCTAATAGAAGACCCTGTGGCCGAGAGTGCGGGAAACCTTTAGCTTGCGGCAACCACTCTTGTACTCAACTCTGCCATCTTTATCAACCTGATCCTAACTTTCCAAATGTACCTTTTCTATGTAGACCATGTAACAAAGAATGCCAAGTACCCCGTCCAAAGAAATGTGCACACAAGTGTCCCAAACGTGCTTGTCACACAGGGGAATGTCCACCGTGCGAAATTCTAGAACGCATTCCATGCCATTGTGGACTAACAGAATTGTATTTACGTTGCAAAGAATTGTGCACTGCCTCAATAGACATGTTGTCTTGCAAACAGCAATGCCCTAAGAATTTAGAATGTGGCCATCGCTGTAAAAATAATTGCCACCCCGGGAAATGTGGAAACCAAGAATGCACGAAGAAAACTAAAGTGTATTGCCCGTGTGGAAACTTAAAGAAGGAAGCTCCATGTAATTTGGTAAAGAAAGGTGAAGCAAACATTGTCTGTGACCAGAGCTGTGAGGCTAAGAAGCTTGCATTGAAACTTGAGAAAGAAAAAGAAATACAAAAACAGAAACAACTAGAAGAAGAAAAAAACAGAAGAGAACTAGAAGAATATGAATGGAAATTGAGTGGAAAAAAGAAGAAGTATAAAGAAAAGAAGATTATTGTCCAAGAGGATAACAGGAATTTTATACAAAAGTACTGGCTTCTCATTCTTTCAAGTTTGGTTTTAATAATTTCTGGTGTTTATTTAGTATCCAATGTTTAATTTTTTTTTTATGTTTAGTTGCATATAAAAAGGGGGTCACAGTCGCAGACATTGTGACAATAGGTCACATAAATAACTGTACTGAAACAATGTGTATACAGGGTGTTAGGAAAAGTACTAACTTCCTTTCAAGGGATGACTTAGCCCATGAAACTGAACAACTTTCTCCAAGGAACATAGGTCGAAATATATCAAAAAACCCATACAAAATGTACCAATCTACTAAGTTAGACTGTATATAACACATAGTTGCCACTTGTGACTCATCTCTGTATATGCCGATGAATATTTTGCTAGTGTTATACCAATATACCTATTTGATGACCAATCATGATCTACCAACCAATTAGAGAGAATTTTCTAAGTTCTAATAATCCATTTCAGTGAATTAGGTAGTTATAGTTACTCACGGGTAGTTTTAGTATTACCATACATAATCCAGCTTGCAATGTGATTAGTAATAAGCTATTTATTGTTGTTTATATTTATATCAATTGTTCTGGTGAACGACAAGTATCCTATTGGTTAAGAATTTTTAATAAAGACATTTTTATATTTAAATTATTGTATAATTATTTAGAAATCTTGCGCAGGAAAATTAATTATATAGCTCAATTTCACTCATCACTTCGTCCCATGAGGATTTTTTGGGCTGATAGCTTTGTCCGAGCTATAGTCTGTAAGTTTAGGTACTTATATTTTTGTAAACAAACTTTGTACGAAAGTGACACTTCTGAACTGTCAGTTTCATACAAAGTTTGTTTACAAAAGATGAGTACCTAAACTTACAGACAATAGGCGGCGCTATTTCAGATTGATGAAAATTTACAAGTTCAGCGTCCAATATTCTCATAAATAAAAATATCAGTTTTTCAATTTCTGATGTCAATTTACGGGAAATTGCACCATGTAATTCGCTCTGAGTTACATCTATTGAAAACTAAACGAACAAAAAATACATTATTTTCAATTGCTATCCTGTCCCTCGTAATAAAAAAAAACTAAAGGCGGTATAGTCACCAACCTTATCTATGTGGGTTCAAAACTCCAAACCAAAAGGATAAAGATCAGTTTTTTTTCGGCGGGAAACGTTCGAACCGTAAAGGCGCGCTTTTAGAAAATATTTTTGAAAATTGTATAAAAATTGTAAATTATCATAGTTTCTGTAGAGTTTTTGTAAATATTTCTTGTACATAGTTAGGTGTGTACATAAAGACTGAAGATGGGGCGGAAGGATAAGCCCAAAAAAAGAAAAAAAGATCCGACTGATCCAGGAGGGAATTCCGATCCTGAGGAGGACTCCGATATGGAGCAGGAGGCAGATAAGTACCGGCCCTACAAGGTAAAAGAATATAGTAGGAAATATCCGGAAACGTCTGACCGTAAGGACTTTGTGGTTTTTTTAAAACACCAAGTCGACCAAAGGCCGTTCTCTGACAATGACAAAGTCGCCTTGTCTCAGGCACTCAGGAAGCATGCTGTGTCTGGTGTGCTACATTTGAGACCGGTCAATAGGTATAAAGTAGCCATTACATTCGACTTGTCGAACAATGCGAACATGTTTCTAAGTAGCAAAATTTTAGATGAGTTGACATTGTATGCGTCAATCCCCGCTTCAGGAACAGAAATAACCGGCGTTGTTAAGTCAGTCCCGGTTAACTTATCGAACAAAAAAATATTTTCTCTGATTGGAAGCTCACGTAATGTCGTTCAAGTGAGGCGTTTTATGCGCAGGCGAGTCGAGGGAGGTCAGGTTACATATATTCCCACTCAAACTGTTGCAGTAACTTTTGCATCAACCCAACTTCCAGAACACGTCTTTCTCGATTCCTGGAGACATGAGGTGTCACAATATGTTCCACCTGTAAAGCAGTGTCTAAAATGCTTACAGTTTGAACATATTGCTAGCTACTGTAAAAACAATGATGTTTGTTCAATTTGTTCGGGACCACACAACTTCAAACAATGTAATGCCGACAAAAGCAAAACCCCCATTTGTGTGAACTGTAAAGGCGACCACGTGGCAATTTCGGCGGCGTGTCCAATAAAAAAGGCCAAAATTGAACAAAATAAAATTAAGTCTCATTCAGCTACATATTCGGCACTTTTTGACGAAAAATCGTTTCCGCATTTGGCGGCAAGAAACTCAAATCAATATTTACAAAACATTATCAAAAGTCAAACATTTATGAACATGATTACACAAGTTATCGTAAAATTGATCTCCAACAAAACAAATGATGATACCCCAATTAACACTGAAACCATACGTGCTGCGTTTCAGAACACGATCAGTGAGGGAGCCCATTCAACCAAATAATGGACTGTCTCAATGTCGTGCAATGGAATGCACAAAGCTTAATACATAACAAACATCAATTTACACAATTTTTATACGACAATGATATTCATATCGCAATCATATGCGAAACCTGGTTGAAGCCGCATCATAGGCTGAATATTCGAGGTTACAATATAGAGCGAAATGATTGCGGTAACAATCATAATGGTGTATGTATTTTAATTCATAATAGCATAAATTACAATAAAATTGACATTTATTTTGATAACTCTTTACAGAATATCTGCATACAAGTAACAATAAACGGCAAAAAAATTACTTTTGTAAGCTTTTATAGTCCAACGAACTGCAATCCTGCATTTGATAAAGTGAAATTTGATAATTTAGTCAAGTCTATTCCTGGTCCATTTATTCTTGCTGGTGATTTTAATGCGCATCATACTGTGTGGGGCTGTGGTTCTGTCACACCTCGTGGTAGAGCTGTCTTGGAAGTTGTTGACGATAATAGTTTAGTTATATTAAATGATGGTCAGCTCACTACAGTGGGTACTTTAACTTGGCGTCCGAATGCTTTGGATTTAACTATTGTGTCTCCTTCTTTGGCTCTCTGTTGCAGTTGGTCTGTCCATGACGATCCTCTTGGAAGTTATCATCTTCCTGTATTAACTAAAATAGTTTTAAACAATGGTTCTGATAATAATAGTAATAATAGTAACAGTGGTGTGCATATGCCCATCCAACCCAACTTTAGGGACGTGGATTGGCAAATGTACACCAAAAAAGTGGAACACTTGCTGTCTGATTTCCAGTTGGATTCATTTTCACCTTTAGAAACTTATTGTTTGTTTATTAAAGTATTGTTCTGTGCTATATCTCAATCAATTTCGAATACTAGTGGGCATGCTGTTGGCAGTCCTCGCAATCCCGATCGGTCAAGATCGGGAGTGGGTGGACGTAAACGCAGGCCTACTCTCCCTTGGTGGAATAATAAATGCTCTATAGCTGTACGGGATTCTAAAGAAGCGTACACACGTTTTAAACACAATCCTAATTTAGAAAACTATTTAGAATTTAAAAGATTACAAGCTGTGAAAAAACTTATTCTCAAAACAGAGAGAAAAAGCTCGTGGGTCGCGTTATGTTCTTCTTTTAATCGTTGTACTCCCTTATCAATAATTTGGCGCTTCATGCGTAAATATAACAAATCATATGTCCCTCAAAGTTCAGATGACAATATAGATTGGATTTTTAGTTTTCTTCACAAATTTACTCCAGATTTCGTGGAAAATAAATTTATATCCTCTGATACTACCTCAAATAACAATTCTCAAAACAGTTTTATCACTGAACCCTTCACCATGCAGGAATTAAGAGCCGCTATTTTTTCTCGTCGTGATACTTCATGTGGGCTAGATTGTATTCCATATTTAATGTTCAAAAAGCTATCGCAAAATAGTTTGTTAGTGTTCTTAGACATTTTTAACGCGTTATGGTCTAATAATGACATTCCGCCGGAATGGAAAATTGATTGTATTATACCTATCCTAAAACCTGATAAACCTAAACTTCATCCTGACTCATATCGTCCTATAACCTTAACTTCTTGTGTAGGTAAAATATTTGAGCAGCTTCTTAAGCAACGTCTTGAATATTACATTGAGCATAATAGACTGTTGCCAGTAAATCAGTTTGCTTTTCGTAGAGGCCGTTCGGCTCGTGAAAGTATGAGTTTATTACATTTAGATATTTTAAAAAGCACTGACAGTAACAACAAACTCATAAGTGTGTTTTTTGATATTGCCGGTGCTTTTAACAATGTAAATATAGATATTTTATGTACAGAGTTATTGTATATACATATTCCATTGAAACTTGTTCAGTGGATTCGAGCTTTTTTGCTTAACAGGAAAGTGTATGTCAAGTATAATGGTGGACTATTTGGTCCTCGTTTGTCTTCTGTTGGAGTATGTCAGGGTGGAATCTTATCTCCGTTGATATTTATTTTGTATATACGTCGATTAAACTTAATATTAGGACCCAATATCAAAAATTTACAGTTTGCAGATGATCTTCCCAGGTAGCATTTATACGTCATAAAGACGTGAATTTTTCGTCAATTTAGACTTGAGAGACGTCATCTGATAACGTCTAGATATCCAGAAAATGACGTGCGAAAGTCACAGCCCCACGACGTCTTTTTTCTCACGTTAAAATAACGTAACTATCAAACGTGCCTAGCACGTTCTTCTATTAACGTGACTACGACGTCATTTTTCTCACGTTAAAATAACGTAACTATCAAACGTGCCTAGCACGTTCTTCTCTTAGCGTGACTACGACGTCATCTAGATGTCGTCTTTCTGACGTTAAATAGAAACGAACAAGGCACTCCTTAGGGTGTGTCCAAAATTAGCACTTAGCCGAGCTGATAAAGAAAAAAATCTCCATATAGTTTATATACATTTTATTAAGAAAAAAATATCAAATTTATTAAGAAAGTCTATATATCCAGAGAATCCTCTTAGGAGGTGATAAGGAATATATTTCTTAGAAACATACAATAATTTTATTTTTCAAAAATAAAAGAACTTTTGGGACTTCCTTACAAAATTCTCGATTATTTTCACCTTGGAATCCAGGGTCAATCCACGATCTATTTAACTTTGAGTACAAAAAAGTTAATTTTGCCGCTCTTAATTTTTTAAAAGTATAAACTGGATTCTATGATTCGAAATAGCGCCACTAGGGATAGTTTCGGGATAAATTGTTCTCTATATTTTATTTCAGGTATTAATAAATGTATTGATACATACTAAAAGATACAGTAATACATAATTATGATGATAAATCAATTTGAAATTTGGCATACAGATTATAACCTGGATTATAGTATACCTAAAGCACTATTTATCCCGAAATTTTGTCATGTTCCCTAGAAAGATCTATACCGAAATATAGTCTAGTTCTATTAATATGACAGGGTGTCCCTGAAATGGTGAATCAAACGTCGCACCGAGATAGAGTTGATCAAGCTCTATTCAAAAACGCTAACATTAATTCAGCGAAAATGTACTTTTATTTTATATGTTAGTTGGGGTTTTCAATGTATCCTGATTTTTTTTAAAACGCCTTTAACTTACATTTTCGCTGAACTAATGTTAGCGTACATTTAGTAAGTAAAGTAACGTACATT
Source organism: Keiferia lycopersicella (assembly GCA_029255805.1). Taxonomy (NCBI): domain Eukaryota; kingdom Metazoa; phylum Arthropoda; class Insecta; order Lepidoptera; family Gelechiidae; genus Keiferia; species Keiferia lycopersicella. The sequence continues at coordinate 4,266,336 of JARACZ010000033.1, forward strand.
TTCGCTGAACTAATGTTAGCGTTAGGTAGAGCTTGATCAACTCTATCTCGGTGTGACGTTTTACCATTTCAGGGACACCCTGAATATAAAAATCATTTATTTTACTTAGTTATTGTTAAAAACAAATTTCAACCTTTATTCCCGCTGGCCACCCCCCCTGGCGGCCACCGGGGTGGCCAACTATTCCCGATGGCTACCCCCGTGGCCACCGGGCATAGTTGGCCACCCCCTTGCCACCCCATCCGCGGGTGATTCTAATAACGCAGATAAATTGTTCTTCATTGAATCATTTTCATTATAGCCTATTAAATTATTATCTAAATGAAACACATACCGTAGGTATTTAGGCAGTTTTTTTAAATTAAGTGATATAAAAAGATTGTACTATAAAAATCATCTTATTTACAATAATAACAAGATATAAATTTTAAACATTATAGATATTTAAAAAAATACTTAATACCTAATCAAATATGTACTAATCAGTAGTATAATCATCCTTCTACTGAATGATTCTATAATGTTTAAAATTTATATCTTGTTATTATTGTAAATAAGATGATTTTTATCGTACAATCTTTTTATATCACTTAATTAAAAAAACTGCCTAAATACCTACGTGTTTCATTTAGATAATAATTTAATAGCCTATAATTAAAATGATTCAATGAAGAACAATTTATCTGCGTTATTAGAATCACCCGCGGATGGGGTGGCAAGGGGGTGGCCAACTATGCCCGGTGGCCACGGGGGTGGCCATCGGGAATAGTTGGCCACCCCGGTGGCCGCCGGTTATTCCCAACGGCCCCCGCGGGGGCCCCCGAAACTCTAAAAGTTTAATTTCGGGGCCCGTTGGGAATTTTTCTTCTCAACGGCCCCCGAATTTAAACTTTTAGAGTTTCGGGGGCCGTTGGGACAAAAAATTCCCAACGGCCCCCGCGGGGGCCGATCCGCGGGGGCCGTTGGGAATAACTGGTGGCCGCCAGGGGGGGTGGCCAGCGGGAATAAAGGTCGTACAACTATACTTTATTTTCTAAAATTACACAAACAGTAGATTTATAACCTATTCATAAAATACAATGGATCATCGGAAAACATATAAAATTGTCGTCAGTGCTATTAGGCAACACAACACACTTACAAACTATATCATCCATTGGTAACATTTTTAACTCTGTCAAATTAGATAAGATAAAGATGTCAAGACCAGCAGAATCAAAAGGATAGTTATATAAAGAATTATACTCTATGAATTCTTTGCCATAAACAAAGACGGTTTTATCAATAATGTGTCTCATAATACTATGAATCTCAATTATTTTATTTTTATTAGTCAAACAATAACAATCACTTTTACGATATTCGTACACATAAATGAGAAAATCTTTGCATACACCTTTTTTATAGAATTCGTATACATTGTTCCCATTGAGGTTTGGCCCCAAATAATTGTCATAAGGTAAAGAAAGATTTTCTTTAACATTGCATTTGGGATATGATGAAAATTCAATCTCTCTCAGACGTTTAACTATTTGTTGTAGTGGGTATTTAGGAGACCTGACAAGCTTTTTCAAACTACCTAAATAGTTTTCAAAAGGAAAGGCAGAATAATTGTCCAAGGCCCCATAAATTCGGACATCGTCAGATACATGGCACATCATGTGAACATTATAAATTAGAAAAGATGTTCCATACACATTTTGTGAATGTTTTATAAACATTAACAATAGTTCGTGTGCAAAATCTATACCAATTGAATTGATGTGCTTTTGAGAGCAAAGAATAGTAATTGCACAGTGAAGTAATAGAAAATTTTTATAGAGAGCAGTTGGTAGTATCTCTTTTAAAACAAATGGACCAAGATATAGAAGAAATAGCCTGAATTCGGTGGCCTTCCAGCGAGCTAGTTCGTTTAAACTACGAGGTCGCCTGTTAAATTCAATGGGTATAGATTTTTGACAAGAGAGTAATTTTTCAGATATCTGCAAAACTGAACGGCTACATAAGCGAACTGCTAATTTATTTAAAAAATAGCGATAGCAAAAGGTTCTGCATTGGTATAGTTTTTTATCAATCCTAATATAGGCCAAAGTTGTACATTGCTACTTTTAAATAACGGAAGACCGTCTACATTAAAAGAAATTAATATCTCTCTTTTGTCAATCTCAGTGTGACCAAGTAATTTTAATTGAGTTTTTAATTGAATAAGCAGTCCAATGTATACTAATTCGCCAGATTCTAAAGATAATGTTTCTACATGCTTTGGTGTCTGCAATAACGTTCTGCTATCTTTTGGCAGTTCAGGGCATATGGGAGAAAGAATCTTTAAAAGACTATCTATAGCATTATGGGGGATTTTATGCTGAACCGTGGCCCAGTGTCTCAACTGAGATTTTAAATCAACGTCACTGTTCTCAGTTTCTTGAGACACATATTCATTCACAGATAATGTGGGCTGTGAAACTTCTGTATTTACAGATGGTTCACAATCCACATTATCTATCTGTGAAACTTCTGTACTTACAGAAGGTTCACAATCACTATCAATACTATTATCATTATAAACATTTGATGTGGATACAGTTGATGGTAAACATGGTAACTGACTACATGAAGGCTCTGAATTAACAGTTTCATAATTGCAATCTACGTCTGAGTTGCTTGTTTGGATTTCTGACAATACTTTTAACTTCTCTTCTTTAACACGTCTGAGTAATTGTCGTTGCCCAACTACAGCTTTTCGCTTAACACCTGTTTTTTCAATTGCTGACATAATCTAATTCTTTTTCACTTGTTTCTTTTCCCGTTGTGGCGCGTGTTTAAGCCAGTTTTTAATAATATCTTCTATTTGTCTACTCGTGGAACCAGTAGCAGCCTTCACAGCATCTGTACAGAAAGTATTTTTCGCATTAGCTTCCTCATCTAATGTTTTTTTGTAAATTTTTGATTGATTGGCAAATTGTCTTTGTGCCTCAGTAACATACATGCACACAAGTTACATGATTGACAACAGCAATTAAACAACTATGGTGCCAATTTTCATCAAAATCGGTTCAGTAGTTGTATGCATGATAAAAAATTACATAGGTATTAGTTGCGTCGTATAAAAAGAGCGCTAGAAGAAAGTAGAGAGAAGTATTGTTTGCACAAAAACGGACTTTCTTTTAGCGATTTTTTTTAATGACGCGAACTATAAGGTTAGTGGGAAGTACGCAGTCCCATAGTAGTTATACTAGTTCCCAATAAGTGGGATAAGTCTTATTTACGAGATTATTACCTCTAGCCAGTTGCTAGATACTATTTATAATTACAGTAAAAATAACTAACCAACAACAGCATCGCGCAGACGAAGTTCCGAAAATGGGTGTTTGTCCGATCGTTTGCCATAAAAATTGTACTGTTTTGCGAAACTGTCGGTCATAATGAATTTCATGATCCTTGATACCTGGTTCGTGGTACCTGTTCCACCTAGAGATTTTAAGTAGGAAACCTGTAAAATTCAAATATTTACTCAGAATTGTAAAGGTCAGGCTACTATGGAAAGAACTAGGTAAAGACAGCGACCTTTTCAATTAAAAAAATTGTGGTGGGGAGGCCTGTGCTCCATCAGTAACAAAATGTTAAAGGTTGTTAAAATTAGTTAAAATTAAAAATATGATGCGACAGTTGCTACATACCAGATCTTCATAATGTTTTGAATCGTTTAGTAACAATTCTGTAGTTTCCAGCTCCTCTTTACATTTCAAGGGGAATTTAAATTCCGGTATTGAATGTCCAGTCTTTTTTTCCTTCAAAAGCGATATTATTTGCTCATTTTGAACTTTTATATAAGACAGTAGAGATATTATTTTCTCCTGGAAGCCTGAAAATAATTATTGAAGAAAGGAAATAAAAAAAAGTAAATCTATAAATCTTAAACTCTATAAAAAAATAGTATAGATGTAAAGATGAAGGAGTACCTATTGTTCCAGTAGATACTGGAGCGGAGCCATCACTGCTTGTGCGTATAGTGTTATATTCATAATTAGTAACTTTGGATGTGAAATCTGAAATCCACAATAAATTTCCATTCAGAATCCTAGCTATAGTACAATCTATACAGGGTGTTAATTTAATTGCGAGCCATATCTCAAGGAGTGTTTCAGTACCGTATAAGGAGCCCATAAAAAATATACAAAAAAATCCTACTTCATCAATTTCATCACCATTCCCTTAACCTTATCCCATCATTTGGGGTCGGCGCAGTATGAAAAAAAATCCTACTTTAAGAATCAAATAACCAAAAGACGGTATTTATTATGATTCCAAGAGCTGCGCATACCTCTTGTGCTATAACCGAGCGCGCGCGAGTCGCTGTCATTGGTCGATGATCCTCGCGCGTAGCTTTGTGAACCCAAGCACGATGTTGGAGCACGACTTGTTGGAGCAGGGCCGTCCGCAGCTGATTGAGTAGGAGTGGATACAAAAGCTTCCTGCTCTATTTCTACAAAAGAAATGATCATATGGACAAAACATAGTACAAATGTGTAAAATTCGACACTAAAAAACTAGTGAACCGATTTTGATAAATCTTGCACTGTACCCTAAGTTGAACAATACTCAATAGTCAATCTGAATTTGTAATGTTCCGACTTATACATAGTTTTTGAGAAATGTGAGCACAAACATAGATACATACATTCAAACATTCATACACTCATCAAATTTTGCATGTTTGTTTAGAAGTCTTTAAAGATTATGTATGCCAAATTCTATCAATGTTACCTACATAAGGGTTGAATTCATAACATAACCCTCCTTTTTTGAAGTCAGGTTAAAAAGAAATTGAATAAACATGAACAAATAACTTCTAAGTAAAAATAAATATTCTTAAATAAAGCAAAAAGAGTAAAAATAAAATAACACCATACCTTTCACCAAACTACTTGGTATGGATAGGTTCAGGTTTAATAAAGAATCATCTGGCTGCAAAATATTTTGAGACCCACTGGGAATATCTGTTAACATAAAAAATATATCTCAGATTTTTAAGAAAGTAAAATACATAGGTATCTTTAATAGGATTATAATTTACTTTCTAGTATTGATGAAGAATCAACAGATTTTTTGGAGATATCTGCAATTTAAAAATATATGTGATTTATACAATTCCAACTTATACATAGTTTTTTGAGAAATGTGAGCACAAACATAGATACATACATTCAAACATTCATACATACTTATTGCGTATCTGTTTTCTTTTGACAAGTTCTTCAGGTTCTGCCTCTGACTGTGTCTGTATGTCAGACGTTTCCTCAGCCAACTTTAATTTTTTCTTGGCTTTTTCTATATCATCTAAACATAAAAACAAAGAAAATCATGCAATACCCAAAAACCAACAGGCTTAATAAAAAAAAGATGCAATAAATTGGAATTAGTATCACATTTCCAGTCTATTTCATTCTTCTTCTTTTCGTGTGGGACACCGAGTCGTCCAACGACCCGATGAACCCTAGTGTCAGAATTTTTCAACCGCCTTCTACAAGTAGCAGGCTTCTGACATGGTTGTGTAACGACCGCCGTCTAAGTGATCATAGACAGCAACCGGGACCTACGGCTTAACGTGCCATCCGAAACACGGAACCGTCTTACTTACGGACAATCAAGATACCAAACCACACAGGGATATGATAAAAAAATTCGAGCTTACCTGTTTCATAGAACACGCGTTGCACGCCGTATAATTTCCATTTCTCATCAGGCGTCAGGCTCCCGTTATGTAAAAATTTGTCAAAGGCCTTGGTTCCTTTTATTGGAGGCCAGTACACTTCACAACCCCTGGGCGTCAGCCAGTTTTTATTTATTACCGAGACGGTCCCACCATCGTCAGGGCAAAATTGTATTACGGCAAACATTTCACAAAAAATAAAAGACCGGTAAAAACCTATTCTATTCTATTTCTTGGTTATGGCGTTTTCATTATGATTTCGCCAGTCTCGAAGTGAAGTAATGAAAATGTGGCATTACGCCGAGGGAGAGTCCACAACACAGGAGACCCTAGTCTTACGACTAGGGGCTGTGATGCGCAAAAATGTGTAGTAACAGAAACTTGATAGTATAATTTTCTGCACCACGTGGTGGCCGCTCGTCACTATTACACAATGTGGAATATATGCATTAATTACAATTTTCTATTTACTGATTACATTCAGAATAGTTTATTGCTTAAAACACTATCAGAATTATGCACCAAACACTCAAATAAACAAGAAATATTAAATTATAACCAATACCCAACCGCCATGATGAAATAGCGGCGAACGACCCGGTAAAAACCTAGAAACAGACGCGTCTTGAAAACGGCGGGAACAGTGTGACCACTTTTCCATCACACAAATCTACTAAAAGTAATACCAAAATCTACCAGCCATGTTATAAAATCTACGCAAATTATACCACAAAAAATGTTGCAACAATAAAGGACTATGGTATTTTTTACTTTTTATTTTTTTAATTTTTTAAAATCGAATGAGAACAACTACTCATGAAACTTTTCCCCTTAAACATAGGTCAAAATACTAAAATGAGCAGAAATTAATTATTGAGTAACTACTATATCATATTAATGGCAACACCGACACAAACGTCATCAGATAGATAATGTCAATGTCTTGTATTTACAAGTAGATGGATTACTTTTTTTTTGTTATTGCATCGATTTTTGCAAAATTTTAGTGAATTACTTTAAATAATGAACCGGACTATTCATGAGGGAGCTCGTGAAATTATATATAAAGTATTCATGAGATGATTGGCAGAATTTCAAGCTGGTAAACTATTAACGGAATCGGATGATGTTTATTAACGAACAACTGCATGATATCAAAGGTAATTTGATGTTATACTTAATTTAATTAGTTCAACCAAAACAAATATTACCCATATAGTTTAACCTACCTATATTCCGCTCTACTGCATGTAAATCGAATATTTATTTACATTTAAAATCTTTTGAGGTTATAAATATAACATGTCTTGTTCTTTTTATTACATAAAATTTTTAGTAGACTTCATTATAAATTTAATAC